>OY720429.1:174390953-174990953 GCA_963082735.1 Pocota personata | reverse complement strand
ATTTAGTTTTTAAAATGAATAAGGGTACAATATAGAAAAGAGTGCGTGCTTCGTAATATAAACCAAAGTAAAGCTTGTTTATACTTTCTTTTTTCCAATTTTTTCTCAATTAATTATAAGTCTGTTTCTTTTTACTTCTTAATTTCTCTTAATTTTGAATTTTTTTTTTTCTCAAATATTTTATATTTTTTTGTAATATAATTTTTCTCTAAATTTGCCATCTTAATTTTTTAAAAGGTAATTTACAATTTTTCTTTTGAAATGAAGGCCTAAACGCGAGTATATCGTCAATTAAATTACAGTCGCTTACCAAACTTAATTTTTTTTTTTTTTTTTGCTATTTTTATTTTTATATATATACTTTTTATTTCTTTTTTTTACATATTTTTGGACGTAAGCACACTACATTTTTTATAGGAACCACAAACGTTGTTGATTTTTCTGTTTTCTTTCTTTTCAATCTGAAAAGGAAATTTTTAGTATAATTTTTTTTTTTTTTTTTTTTTTCATTTTTACAAATTCGTCTTAATACACATACATTGTGAGTTTTTAGGTAATGTTGCAAATTGTTAGTAACAAATTAATTTTTTTCTAAATTTTTATATAAAATGAAGTCAAAATAATCTTAACTTATTCCAACTGCTCCAAGAAATTTGGTGATTTGAAATATTCCGGTACAGGATCATCCATCCGCGATATAATTTTGTATATTGATTTTTTCCAAGACTGTTCAGTGTCTTTGCCACCTTGAATAGCCCTAAAAAATTCACGCAATGTCTGCTCCACAACAAATCGAAAATTCGACGGAACCTGAAATTAAAATTACAACAGTTTTCTGTTTTAATAAGCAAACTAAAGCAGAGTTTAAGTAAATTTAAATGAATGTGAGGTTAATGAAGACAAAACCAAATATATGCTGTCAATAAACGAAGAAGCATTTGTCGCTGTTGATACTCTAACTACTTCGGTTTGGTAAAACAGGGGATCCGTCCTGTACTATTATAAGACGAACAGAAGAATTGAGAAGATATTAGGTTCTTTCGAAAACCAGCTGGATCTGTACGTGAGTCTGGTCTGGGGTTGCTTCTAACAACTGTAGCACACCAAAGCCTTATATCGTGGAAACCCTTCAGCGACCGAATATTAACGGTCAGATTCCAGAGTAGAGTAAGAAAGGTCATCGTCATCGTATGGCTAGGCAACGACAACAGCGTGTTCAAACAAGTGATAGGCAAACACGGCCTCGGTTAGCGGAATGACAACGGCGAGCGTTTTGTGGACTTATGGTGAAGCAGCTATACCAATGTTCTTCGGATTCCGAGGTATAATACTTATAGGCTTCGGGGCCCCATACTTTGCCGAAATGATCAGCAGCTTAGTGCCAACGAAACTAGAGGAGCATTGGGGAATTGTGAAAAACGATTTTGTGACTGGTGCAGAAAAATCTGTCGGCATAAGTCTGAGGGGTTATAGCACACGGCTATCTGAAAATACCTGCCGAGTCTTTTCAAGCGGCGCCAAATATATCGGCAGACTTTCTGCACTTACGCATTACACAAGTGTGGGAAGCAGAAATCTTTCCGGAGGAGTGAAAGAAGGGAACGATCCAGTGCGGAAACTGGAGAGGTATCTGAGTATTACCTGCGTTTGCTAAGATAACAGCGACAATAATTCTGGAACGCATCAAAGAACACCTGGAGTCAACAATCGATATGGAACAAGCGGGCTTCCGCGCAGGATCCGCCTGCATCGACCATATAAACACTTTGCGGATCATCATAGAAAAATGCGTCGAATAAAGATCCCCTCTCTATCTGCTCTTTAAAGAAAGTCAAGGCCGAGGGACATGCGGAGTGCGACAAGACTGTATATTATCACCATTGTTATTTTTTGTGGTAATAAGCGATGTGCTCCAGGCAGCCCTGACGAGAGAATGCTGCGGACCAAAATGGACAATGACATCAGAATTAAAATACCTAGACTATGCTGACGACGTCTGTTTGCTTATGTATAGATATGTAGAATTACACCAAATGACCCATAGTTTAGAAGCCGAAGCAAGCAGAGTGGGGCTGAGAATTAATACGGCCAAAACTAAAACCAACTAAATATGTACATATTTTGTTTAACAAAAAAAAAACCTCAAAAACAAAACACTACCATATTGTAGCATAATAATAACTACGCTCCCTAAAAGTATGATGCAACAAATTCCGAAGTGACTTTTCATTCTGGCAGAATTTTGGTTCGAACTGTCCTTTCATTCGAGGTTCGTGTCTGTGATGAAGTCTCCACAGTTCATGTCAATGAAAGAGACGGATAATATCACGGATAAGAGGGAATTATAACTGCAAGAATTATTACATCAGAATTTCTCTTGTTCCAGTGGTCGAAGAATTTGCTAGAAGTTTCTGGCTATCAGAAACTTCTGCTATATAAGGACAGATGGCGATTGAGAAGGTGCAGCAGTTGGTTTAGAACCGTGGCGAAGAGATTGGAAAAGTGATAATAGGCGAAGTTGTAATTTTGTGATAAATTGAAAGTTGAGAGTGAACAAGAAAAAGTAATTAGTTTGGATTTGTGAATTAAGTAATTGAAAGGAGATAAAGTGATTTGAGAGGAAAGAGACCTTGTAAGAAAAGAATTTGCGAAGAATAGTATAGTATGAACTTGAATTGTTCTATAGACTAGAAAATAAAGAAATAAATTTCACAGAATATTGTTTTATCTACTCGAGCCGTAGCTTGCATATTACATTGGTGTCAGAAGCGGGATAAAACTTATTATGTGAATAACTATTTCCGTGGTGTGAAATTGCGCAATAAAAAAAAAACAAAACGATTTCTGTGTTGAGTTAATTAGTTGCGCAAAATGGGTCGCAAATTGGGAAAACTAACTATAACTCAACTAAAGGCAGAACTCAGTAAGCGGAACCTCGACACAACTGGGGGAAAAGATGCCCTACTGATTCGTTTGGAAGAAGCAGTAACGCAGTAAGGTGAAAATCCGCATGACGTAGAGTTTGACGTGGGAGAGGAACCAGCAAGTACAGTAGCCGACCCGGATATAACAAGTCTGCTCCTGCAACTTAAGTCAGTCATGGACGAACAAAAGAAAGCAATAGAACACCAAAAGAAGTCTCTGGAACTTAAGCTCGATGACCAAAAGAAAGCAATAGACCACCAAAAGAACTCTCTAGAACTTAAGCTGGGCGAACAAAAGAATTCTCTAGATGCTCTGGAAAGCAAACTTGATGAGCAAAACAAGAACTTGGAATCCAAATTCGAAGTGATCGAAGAGAAAATCGAGAAGGTCGAGACGCAACTCGAAAAAGTCGAAACTAGATTCGATGAAAACTTTGAGAAGCATGAAACTCAGTTCGGGAAGATAGAGACTCAGTTCGAAAAAGTAGAAAAGCAAGTCGAAAATCTTACTAAGGAACTCAGCAACGTGAAGAGACAGAAAGCACGGGAATATTCCACTGACGGTCTGAGAAGAAAGGAGATGCAGCCTCCTATCGTCGATGGTCAAACATCATGGCCAATTTATAAGAGACAATTCGAAGCGGCCGCAATGACCAATAGCTGGGACGATGAAGAGAAGTCTATTGCACTCACGCTTGCACTGAGGGGTCCAGCTGCGGAGCTCTTGCAGACCATCCCGGAAGATAAACAGCAGAACTACGACTCTCTGGTTCAGGCTATCGAGATGCGGTTTGGGGATGAACACATGCAGCAGGTGTACAGGGTTCAGCTGCGTAGTCGAGTCCAGAAAAGGGGGGAAACGCTCCAACAGTTGCAAGCGGATATAGAACGACTAGCCCATCTTTCATACCCTAAAGCCGGTGAGGAGCTTATCAACGAAATGGCGGTGGAAGCTTTTATTCAGGCCATAGAGGACAGACAACTGCAAATGGCTGTAAGGATGGCTGAAAAGCGAACACTCCCCGAGGCATTGGCATTCGCTTTGTCAATGAAGGTTGCGGACCAAGCATACCAGGGAATACACCGTGTCAGGGAAATGTCCGTCGTGGAATGCTCATGCCAGAGAACAGCCGTCATGGATGAAGACAAAGCTCGCGGAAGTCAAATCCGTTGCTGGAATTGCAACCAAACCGGACACCTACAACGGCAGTGCAGAAGTGCACCTAGACGAGGAAATTGTCCACATTGCGGAAGTAGGAGAAGCAGAGAGGAAGCATCTGGCGGTGATAACATCCATCCTGTCAGTCAGACTTCCCAAAACCAGCAGTCGGGAAATGCGTAAGGACCAACTTCGCGGGGCAGAAGTTGGTTACTGGAATCGATGGCCCCAAGACCACCATTCAAGTTTCACAAACCAAACGGGGTAACAAGAGCCTGACAGTGGAGGCACTAATCAACAAGAAGAAGTGCGTAGCCACCATTGACACAGGTGCCACTGCCTCCATTGTAAGAAGAGATATCGTCAAAAGCTCCTGGCTGCACAACACCAACAGCTACTGCCTGAAGACTGCAACGGGGGAAATGGCGAAGGTATTTGGAGAAGTTCGTCTTACGATTACTCTGGCAGGACTGACGTTCTCCCATGCGTTTCTGGTGGCAGATATATGCGACGAGTGCATCATCGGAATAGACTTCATGAAAGCAAATGAAGTAATCTTGGACATCGGGATGCAAGTACTGAGGTATCGAAATGTGGAGATTCCGATGGTGTACGGAAACGAGAATGCCGTAACTCTCAGGACAGTCATCAGCAAAGACGAAGTTTTGCCGCCGTCTTCAGAGACAATCATTTGGACGAAGCTGGAAGGTGATCTTGGGAGCCACCGATTCTACATAGTAGAACCAAACCCAGAGAAGAATTCCCAAGACTACATCGTGGGAAAGACGTTAGTCGAACCAAAGAACACCATGGTTCCAGTAAGAGTTTTGAACGCAAGACCACACACTGTCAAACTAAGGCGAGGGGAGGTGACTGGAAAATGCACGCCGATTACTGCCGTCGCAACAATATCTGAACGTGATGCTCCAAAACCTCTCCCATCACCTTGGACAGCGGAAACGAGAGAGACGATTCTCCAGTCCAGTGAGCTGAATCAGGAGCAGCGAACTATGGCAGAGAATCTTATCAATGACTACGCTGATGTATTTGCCTCACAGGACGGAGAATACGGCCGAACACACCTGGTACAACATCGAATAGACACTGGTGATACTAGACCAATTCGTCAGCCTGCTAGGCGCCTTCCATTGGCAAAGCAGACAGAAGTTGCAGAGATGGTGTCGGCAATGGAGAAAGAAGGTCTGATTGAAAGTTCCAAAAGTCCGTGGGCATCACCGGTTGTACTGGTTAAGAAGAAAGATGGCAGCACGCGGTTCTGCGTGGACTATCGACAGCTCAATTACGTCATCAAGAAAGACAGCTATCCTCTGCCACGGATTGACGACACGCTAGACACACTATCAGGAGCCCGATGGTTTTCCACTCTCGACTTCAAGAGTGGCTACTGGCAGGTACAGATCCATCCAGAAGACCGGGAGAAAACCGCCTTCACCGCAGGAAATGGGCTATGGCAATTCACGGTAATGCCATTCGGGCTGTGCAATGCTCCGGCGACTTTCGAACGATTGATGGAATGTGTCCTGCAAGGGTTAACATGGAAAACCTGTTTGGAGTACTTGGATGATGTCATCGTCGTAGGAAAAACGTTTGCGCAACACCGAGACAATCTAAGGGATGTGTTTCAAAGGCTTCGAAGTGCCCATCTGAAGCTCAACCCCAAGAAGTGCGCCCTGTTTAGAGCAGAAGTCAAGTACTTGGGGCACATAATTTCAGCGAAAGGAGTGAGAACCGATCCAGAGAAGATCGAAGCGGTGAAAAACTGGCCAGTCCCCAAGGATAAGCACCAACTAAGGAGCTTCCTGGGCCTAGCCACCTACTACAGACGGTTCGTGAAGGATTTTGCCGGGATCGCAAAGAGCCTCCACCAGTTGACGGAAAAGGGAAAACAATTCAAATGGTCAATTGAGTGCGAGAAGAGCTTCAAGGCTTACTCCACTCCCGGGGAAACGTTCATTGTGGATGCAGATGCTAGTAATGTCGGGGTAGGAGCCGTACTCTCCCAGGTGCATGACGGCCAAGAGAAGGTGGTTGCGTACTTCAGCAAGGTGCTCTCTAAGCCAGAAAGGAACTACTGCGTGACAAGGAGAGAACTTCTAGCTTTGATCTTGGCTACGAAGCATTTTCACAAATACCTCTACGGGAGGAAGTTCGTTCTTCGCACAGACCATGCAGCCTTAAAATGGCTATTACAGTTCAAGAGTCCTGAGAGTCGTCGCAAGATGGACCGAAAGGCTGCAAATCTACGACTACGAAATACAGCATCGTAAAGGAAAACTCCACTCTAATGCGGATGCACTGTCCCGGAGACCATGCAGAATGGATTGCAAACATTGTGCGCGTTAGGAAGAACGGGAGCTGGTTTCCATCCAAAGAATGAGAGCCGAACCTATCGCCGGCTGGAGCGTAGATGAGATCCGGAACGCTCAGAAGGAAGACCCGGATATCGAGCCGATTCTGGCCTGGAAGGAGAACATGGAGAAACCGGATCATCAGGACATATCTCACAGAAGCCCGACCTTAAAGGCATATTTTGCGCAGTGGGACTCCCTCCATGTCCGAGAAGGTGTTCTGAGAAGAAAATGGGAATCCTTCGACGGAAAGTCGTTTGTAATGCAGCTTGTCGTACCGCGGGCGAGGGTCAAGGAGGTGTTACAGGAAATGCATGGCCGGGCGTCCGGAGGCCACTTGGGAGTGAATAAGACGCTAGAAAAGGTACGAGAACGTTTTTATTGGTTAAAAGCGAAGGAAGATATCGAAGACTGGTGCAGAAAATGCGACGTGTGTGCAGCTAGCAAGGGTCCGAGAATCAAAACTCGAGGTAAGATGCACCAATACAACGTGGGAGCACCTTTCGAACGAATAGCCATTGACATCGCAGGGCCCTTTCCGGAAACCGACAATGGTAATCGGTATATACTCGTAGTGATGGACTACTTCAGTAAGTGGCCGGAAGCGTTTCCGATCCCTAACCAGGAAGCCAGAACCGTGGCGGAGCAGATCGTCTACAATTGGGTTAGCAGATTCGGTGTGCCCTTGGAATTGCATTCTGACCAAGGGCGGAACTTCGAGTCAAGAATCTTCCGAGAGATGTGTCAACTACTCGGAATCAAAAAGACAAGGACAACCCCGCTTCATCCACAGTCGGACGGTATGGTGGAGCGTTTCAATAGGACCTTGGACGAACATCTCTCGAAGGTCGTAGGTGACTACCAACGGGATTGGGACCGGCAGATTCCCTTGTTTTTGATGGCCTATCGAAGTGCCGTGCATAGCACTACTCGACATACGCCGTTCGAAATCTTATTTGGTGGAATATCTCGTTTACCCAGTGAGGTGAAATTTGGATCTCCTACCAATGAGCCCAGAAATGAAGAAGAGTACGTGGCGGACCTTAGGGAAAGGCTTAGGGACATACACCAAAGGACCAGAAGCCAGATTAAGATGACGAGCGACCGCATGAAGACCAGGTATGATGCCAAGGCAACAACGTCAGGATTCCAGAAAGGAGATCTGGTGTGGCTGTATAATCCCCATCGCCAAAAGGGGAAATCACCTAAATTACAGCGGAACTGGGAAGGTCCCTACAGAATAGTAACCCGCATCAACGATGTTGTCTACCGCATCCAGCGAGGACCGAGGGCCAAAATGAAAGTGGTTCATGTGGACCGACTGAGTCGATACAATGGCCGAAATGAGGATGCACTTGTTCGGGACGAACACGTCTAAGAGGGGGGCAGTGTAGCATAATAATAACTACGCTCCCTAAAAGTATGATGCAACAAATTCCGAAGTGTCTTTTCATTCTGGCAGAATTTTGGTTCGAAGTGTCCTTTCATTCGAGGTTCGTGTCTGCGGTTTCCACAGTTCATGTCTACGAAAGAGACGGGTAATATCACGGATGAGAGGGAATTATAACTGCAAGAATGATTGTCATCTTGGAATTTCTCTTGTTCCAGTGGTCGAAGAATTTGCTAGAAGTTTCTGGCTATCAGAAACTTCTGCTATATAAGGACAGATGGCGATTGAGAAGATGCAGCAGTTGGTTTAGAACCGTGGCGAAGAGATTGGAAAAGTGATAATAGGCGAAGTTGTAATTTTGTGATAAATTGAAAGTTGAGAGTGAACAAGAAAAAGTAATTAGTTTGGATTTGTGAATTAAGTAATTGAAAGGAGATAAAGTGATTTGAGAGGAAAGAGACCTTGTAAGAAAAGAATTTGCGAAGAATAGTATAGTGTGAACTTGAATTGTTCTATAGACTAGAAAATAAAGAAATAAATTTCACAGAATATTGTTTTATCTACTCGAGCCGTAGCTTGCATATTACAATATCTTAGCCTTGTTTTATCCGATCTTTATGATTTTAGGACAGACACATCGACTTAGTTCGAGGCCTTAATTTAATCAAAATCTGCCGAGTAGTTAGATGTGTAAGATGATTAGTATATTTTTAAAACTCCATCCAATTTAGATTATATTTAAGCGAGGCAACTACCGTGTCAGTCAGCTTGCTATCCAAATTTGATCAAAATCTGTGCAGACATTCTTGAGTTAGGCAGCCAATCAATTTATTATTATATTATTTATTCCGGAACTACACACCTAAATACATATCAGGACAAACTTACAAACCAAATCTCATCAAAATTTCTTCAGTAGTTCTCGAGCGAGCCATGTGAAAACAAAAAAAAAACTGGTAGATATGAAACAAAAAGTATTTGATCGGACCCATACAAAAACGATTAGATACTTATTTTCTTTGGATTAATGAGAAAGATTAAAACAAGTGCATGGAACGGAACACTAATCGCGCAAGGTCCAACTAGCAATTGACTTTTTTTTCACCTCAAAATTTACATAGAGAGAAAACAAATAAATTCAAAACGGGCGTTAAAAAGCACTCCATGTGTCCGATCAGTTATTTTTATAAGATACGGTTAAATGGTTGTTTAGTTTTAAATACAACATTTTGTCTCATTTTAAATATTGGTCAATTTATACGAATTTTCGTGGCTTTTGATTTATGCGATTTTTGCGACATAAAACTTAAACTTAAAATTGTGTGACAGACTGTCAGAAAAACCTAGCAAGCCTAGCCTATGCTTGAGTTTGTTTTGCAAAATTTAAAGTAAAATGCAATTGTTCTTTCATAAAAGTAATACAGCGTTTTTCAAAAATCATAATCAACAGTTAAAAGTTGATCCTATTTTAGTTAGCGATAAATACACATTACTTTTTTATTTTAAACGATCGAAGTTGATTAAATCTTGATTGATGGGGATAGACAGTTTTTCGAGTTTTATTAATCATGTAAACATGCTCAAACGTCCAAATTAATACGCTAATCTGTCAATTAATAATTAATTTCTAAATAACACAATCTAATAAATACGACAGATAGTTTATAAAAAAACAACTCATAGTTTAGCTTTAACAAACTAAAAAAAGCTAAGTTCAACAAATTTGTAAATAGTGGTATAAAGACGAACCAAAGACGGAAGGTATAGTACAATAGTATACGGGTTCCGAAAGTAGTACAAATACTACTACGACAACGACAACGCTGGCGGTTTTGTTCGTGATAGTTGCGAGTGAATGATGTATGCATTTTCAACACTCGTCATCAAAAGTCGATAGAATACTTTTTTCTACCATTTCTTAGATTTCCTGTCCAAATGATGGTACATCCCCGATAGTTGGTTTGACTTATCGACGCGACCAATTATTTCTCTGTTAAACTTTACCATTTCCGGACATGGTATGTATATATGTTTTCCCTTCTTTAGCATTTCATTGACCTGAACTAAGCCCAAAGCATGACAGTTGCTAAGAAGGGTTACCTCCTTGGTGTCGTGCCATTTTGTGAACCTTGAAAACACATTCACCGTTTTGTAATTTTTAGCTTATGATCGGTAATTTTTGCTTCAGAGCCGCCTTTAAACTACGCCTTTAAACTACGTCATGGACCCGTCAATGCTCTGGAAGGGACTGTATTGCCGAGCTTTCAAAAAACGGTCCTTCAGGCGGCAGTTTACTTAATCATCAATGTAGTATGATTTTCCTTCAGGCTTTTCGGGTGGTACGAAATACATTTTGGAGACAATATTTAGAAACCGATCGCGGGCTATCGCCACTTTTATCGCTTTATTTCCCAGTGATCGATTTTTGGACCAATAATGCTAATGTTGAAGGTACCCGATTGTATGACATTATCGGCATGCAACCAATTAAATTTATTTTCATCTTGAATCAGTAGATTTCGTATTGTTGACCTTACCTTTTCTAATACACATAATTTGTATAAGCTCATTTGTACATTGAGCAATGTAATTGAAAAAACTTTGGTGAAAGATTTTCTTGAGTATTTGCAGCGGGGTGTCATTGCGATGAAATTGAAGATTTATGGAAGAGTCTCGGCGACTTACTTCCTAACTTACTTTCATACGTGGCTCAAAAGCTGTTTCTCGACTAGACCATACTGTGTTAGTGGGAGCCATACTGATATTTGGAAGAATTTCCATGTCTTCACTAGTTTTCGATGCAGTATCTTTTACCTCTTCCGTATTAGATGAAATCTTCTTCTTAATCTGAATCATTTATATAATGCGCTATTTTACTTGGTAAACGTTTTTTCGCCATTTTAACCACGATCACCTTAAAAGTCAATTAACGCGGTAATATTAGTACAGTTGGCACTAAGTTTGAAAAAAAAAAACCGTTAATAATGGTTAAAATACAGCGTGGGATGTAATTCACCCATTTTCGATACAAATTTTCGATGTTAGGGCTATGCGAATATTGAGTGGGACATATGTATGTGTTCCAACAGGTGCGAAAGGGTTAAACCATCGATACCATTGTTAGTCAACAATGATATTGATATGGCCCAGGAATGGACTGAGTGGATGAATTGGTATGAAAATTATTATACAGCATCCAAAATCGACATAGAAACAGAGAAGATCCAGGTTGCTAAATTTAATAGTCTCGCACTAACGGAAAACGAACCAAAGAAACTCGAAGACATTAAACAAATTTTATGGCTCATTTTTCACCAGCAAAAAAGAAACAGTGGGTTACTTGGTCTTCTAGCTCCCTTGCAAATGAAAATAATAACTTATGAGGTTTTTGCGATTTTAAAAACTATTAACAAGCTACAGCCCTACCAACTAAAGCTTTTAACTGTTATTTTAAATACGTTATTTAAAGAAGTTTTGCACAGTTTCTGATGATGCAGTTTTGATTCCGAGAGAATTCGCTATAAAAGCTCTGTACAATGTTTTTGTTCTAATCGAGAAGAAAAGACTTAAGTCTCATTGTTTGTTGAAAGGAAGGGGGAGACTAAGATTTCAATTCAATTCAATATGAACAGCATATACCCTGTATATGTCCCAGATTCCAACTTAATTTCACCGGAGGTTGATTCTTTGGATCTATCCGAAAAAAATGTTGTACTAGGGGTGGGTTCGAAAATTGGTCAAAATAGAACTAGAAATAAAAAATTTACCAAGAGCATCAATTTTTGGTTAAATCACATTAGAAACTATAACTTCTGAGCGGCACCACTCAAAATTTAAGCATCACAAATTGATTATATACGGACGGACGGATCGACATAACTTTTGACGCTGATCACAAATATATATATTGTTGGGGGTCTACCGTTATCATTTCTCTATCTTACAATCTATGTACCAAAATTAATATAGCCTTTGGGAAGGGTATGACAATGTTGCATATTTCGAGAAATTCGCAGTTGAACAAAAAACATTCAAACAAACATAACAACCTCGATTTTTTATTTTTGTGACTTTGAGAAGTTGTATCTTTTTCGGGTCACCGAAATTCAATGCAGTTTGAAGAATTATTTTATGCATTAAATTTAAATTCGCATTAGTTTGGCTACACAACAGTTATAGCCTAAAAAGCACTCCAAACATGATTTTTTAACTTTCAAACTAGGTACATCTTCAATACACAAAAGAGAATTTTTTCAAACACAGAAACCATTCCTTCATGAATTGTTCATCCGAAATTGTGTTTAATGAAATTTAAACATATTGCATTTTGCTGAGTGATTTTTGATGAAATGGTGGCAGTGATTTACACGATACAAGAAAATAATAATAAATCAAGGAACTTAACTAGTTATAAAAATAAAACTTCAGGTACGAGTATTTATGTTATTAATGTAGTAAAACAAGTAGAAATTTAATTAAATACCTCTATGTGATTATTGCGGTTATAATGCAGGTTCAAAACACGATAGAGCTCACTATCTCCGCCTACATGAAGATCGTCTCCACTCTTCACTCCTTCTGTAACGGCTTGCCGAGCGTACTTCTCCATTTGGATGTAGTAAAATTCTCTATAAATTAAATGAGAAAACATAAATTTTTGAGGTTTGTATTGTATCACAGATATATACTACATTATAAGTATTATTACATACGAGTATAACAGCAAAATTATGTGCTAGGAGCAAAACTGATAGCACTAAGAAATTATATAAAAAACAAAAATAAATTAGCTGAGATCTCTTAAATAGGAACGTTAATCTTAGCACAATTCTACCTGTACCGAAGCTTAATTTTTATTTTGTTGTAGTTGCAGATATTTCATAAAAACAGATCCATTTCGATCCTATCGCCCTGTCTGAGGAAAAAAACATACAAACAAACATAACAAAATACCTAAGAAAATACGGAAAGTTCATCCTCCAAACATTTAGTGACAAAGACTAAGACTTTTTGGGAAAAGTAAAATTTTTGGATTTTATACTTTTTCTACACTCCTATTCTCTATTCACGGGAAGTACAATATAGGTTTTAATGATCAGTGAGTCAGTCAATCAGTCCCAGACACAGAAGTTTTTCGTAGTCTTGTCTTAGTTAGAATTAGAGTGCTAAAAATGCTAAGTTGTTTCGTATAAATAAGGTGGTAATGCATAAGTTAGTGGATAACTTGGCAGTGCGCTACCGTGCACCTTGAACTCGTGCAAATCATGAATAAGTAAAGAAACTATTCTGGAATACTTCGAGCAAAAGAAAATGAAAATGTATGAAGAAAACTAACTGAATCCTGATATTTTTGACATTTGACGGGTAGCACGCAAATACTCGTACTTCCTGCAGGAGGAGAAGTTGATAATTTGACATATTTTCGTTCATGAGGCCCACTTCTAACAAGCATAATATGTCGTCAAATGTAAGATTTGTCTCTTCTACGTAGTTCCTCTGGAGTACATTAAATTCTAACACGAGGCGTAGTATTAAGATGAATCTGCTGTACTCTTGACGTATACATGATGGATTGAAAAATTGAATCGACATGAAATCGAAAGTTTGATCCTCTTTCCGAATTCAAAGAAATTGAAATTCGATCGAATTTGGGATGTGAGACTCTTTTGTTTCCTATTAAATGTAAAAAAAAAATTTTCATCTCATTTCACACGTGAAAATGAAACGTAAACAACTCGAAATCAAATATAGAGAAATGAACTGGTTGCTCGGAAAACACTCCCAGCTCAGTACTGAGAACAAACTGCTTTTATACAAGCAAGTGCTAAAGCCGGTGTGGACTTACGGTATACAACTTTGGGGTTGTACCAAGAAAACAAACGCCAATATTTTCCAAACTTTTCAAAATAAAGTTCTAAGAGAAATTGTCCACGCACCGTGGTATACTAGAAACGATGATATCCACAGGGATCTCGGAATTCCGACAATCGAAGTTGAAATTAGAAGCTTCGCGAGAAAGCATAGAAACCGACTAATCGGACATGTCAACAATACAATCCTACAAATTCTGGATGAGAGCAATTTATTGCGCCGACTACAAAGAACGAAACCTTTCGATAGGAATCAACCGCGCCTAGATTGCGGAACATGCAGGATCTTTCAGTGGAAAGTAACCTGCCAAACGAGTTTTTTTTTTTTTTCATGATAGAAAAATTGCTTGATAAGGTCCTTCTTAGTTGCAATATATAACAAATTAAATCGCAGGGTGGTGTTTTTTTAGTCAGTAAGAATCTGACACTACTATGAGCACGCGCTTGCTATCCTCATAATGTCTATGGAAGATTTTTCACCAACCCTCGGGAAAAAAAAAATTCTCACTTTAAAGAATACCAAGACCAAATATAAAAACCAAATACGTTGTAAAATAGCGATATTATATTTTGTAAAATAAAGATTATTTTTGAATCCCCATTCGTATGGAGAATATGGATTCAATCCGAGAAAATGTTTTGACCTTACCGAATCAATTGGATGCAACTGAAACCACGTTTGCTCAAAGAAAGATTCAAACAGTCCCCAACCCTACTTTAATTCTCCACGTATACGTGGTAATAACTATAAATTTACTCGTTGACTGCATTAGGTATCCCGGTTGCAATTCCCTCTCGGTTTACCGTAGAGTAGTAAATATGAGCAATTTGTGCTCAAATTATTGTAATTTCTGAATTTTTAGAATCAAGCTATTTTATCAGATTGTCTTCATACCCTATCTCATACGGTATAATAACTTGAATACTCATTTTGTAATATAGAGAAATAATAACGATAAACCCCCAAAAGTGAACTTATTTTGATAAGCATCAAAGGTTATGTCGAGCCATGTCCGTCTGGTACAGTGATATATAAAGCCATATTTTCAAGATCTCATCAGAATTCATGAATTTAGGTAACAAATAGTTACAGTCACACCCACATTCTTATAAAAGAAGCCATAACGTAAGGTTTTCTGATAAAATTTCCTAAAAATTGCGGAAGAATACTTTAAATACGTAGAAATATACGTACGAGGGGAGGCTGATAGTTGAGTTTCCCAAGTCGCTTCCATACGACCGTTTCACGTTCCTGAGTTAATAAATTTGTGTAATACTTACCATTCATGGTAGTCCCCTTTGGCAAGTAATCAATCAGCAAAACACCTTCACTGTCTTAAAAAGCCGTCGCCATAAGCTTCTTTCTATAAGTTTTTTTTTTTTAATAAATAAGCTTCGAAGCCGACTTTTCCACCTTGAATTTCTTCGGCGGCCTCTCCCCTTTTTCAATCCACTGCATAGACTCTTGTGTGGACTCCGGATCGTATTGGCAAACCCAAGTCTCTACAATTACGATTCGGTTGCAAATTTCATCGAGATTGTCCCCGACTAACTTCAAAAAATCTCGAGTCGTCGTTGCTTGCCGAACGGCGTGCAAAATTTATCAAACCGTTCTTTGCTGATGTGCAACTCGTCCGCTATCTGCCACATTTTTATTACCACTGGACGCCCGGGGGTCGTCTTCACAGCTAATAACAAAATTAGATTATTATTGAAACGAGGTGATATTTATACTCGTACTAAAGAGTGCCGCCGTTAGTGCTATCACTAATGACAAGATGACTCGTTGTTGATATCACATCGACGTTCCTAAAGTTCTTAGCCACTCGTTTTGCGATAAAGAGGTCTATGAGATCAGGCGTTTTTACTGTATCGGAGCGCCAATATGTCGATTTCCCCGTTGAAAGAAGACAACACCAAATTGCGGCTTCGTATAGTAGTTTACCTTTCGGTGAATTGCATCTTGAACCCCAAAAGTGTGTTTCGCATTTAAATCACCACCAATAATAAAATTCGGTCCAAGTAAGTTAAAGGGACTTATAAAATCAATCTTTCCTACCGTGCGTCTCGGAGGTCAACAAATGGATGCGATGTTATAGTGTGAGTGTTTATTTTTTACGCGAACTGTACTTACCTGCATTATATCTAGTTCAGTAATTGTATTCATAGAGTGCTCAATAAAGTCTTTAATGAAGAAGGAGGATCCTCCTCTAACTCTTTCGGATGGATGGTATGCGTGATAAGCAAAGTATCCTTTTATTTTTAGACGAGATTTCTTTGCCAAGTGGGTTTCAGAAATCAACCATATGTCTACGTTGTATTTCCGTAAGAATACTTCTAGTTCGTCGATTTTTAGCACTGTTTCATATTCATAAATTAGGTTGTGTTTTACGATATTTTCAAATATGACTTTATTACGTAATACCGCTTTGCCTATTTTCTTCCGATGCGGCTTGCGCATACTTTTGTACATCAACAAATGGCGGCTTTTCCTTACTTATAGCTTCGATTTTGACCACGATGTTGAGAATAGTTTTAATATTGTAAATATCGTCTATATTCTCATTGCTATCAAAACTAAGCATAGAATGCGGAAGTCCGCACCTAACTAGTATTTTCTAATCTGGTTCCGTTTGTTGCTTCTCATTCTTGATAATATTAGTGGGGTCAAGAAGGGTGAAGTCCTCTTGCTACAACACGCAGTGGCCTTTCCGACTTCTTTTCATAAGTATAACATTGGACGTTTTAGGTATTTAATTTTTGGGATACGGCTCGGGAGATAGAGATTTCCTTGAAATTTTTATAAAGGGGTCATATGATAGCAATAAATGGCTCTCCCCCGAATCCTTAGAACCGACCTCTGAAGAAGATGGATTTTCCAGTGCATCTGGACTGCTACCGGGGTCTCGTATCTTTTCGTTTTGAACATTACACATTTGGTATACACTATACTTGGTATACCAATAAACATTAATAATAAAACATTTTCCGGTATATTCGTATAGGAAATTCTACGAAAGCCGACCTACGGGCTACCGGGAAGTCCACAGGTTGTGGATGGTGGAACGGCCTTAAGTTATATAGATAATCAGTGAATAAATATGTATTTACCAATAAATAGTCCCGAACAAACAAGCAGCGGATATTGGATAGGTGAGGAGGAATTTGCAGTTTGACATATGTATACCTGAGTGCAATATCGACAAAGCGAGCAGATGTCGCTTTCACATAAGCATCAAGCCATGATCCCCTCCGCAGCGTCTGACGTAAAATGGGGAGTTGCGAACAGTGTCTGTTTCTCCAGATTAGGAGCGGCTGAAATTACGAACCCGCCTAAACGCAGTGCTAGCACCGCGTCTTTAATCTTTAATTTTCCACTATAACTTTTCCTCTGTATCTTCATCACTGAGTTAATAAACTTTAAAAGACATACCCTTAAGTGATGCAGAATATTCAAAAAAAGCAAATACAAACACATACATCATTGCTTCATATTATATATTAAAATCTAAGTTTCGTAACTAACAGTATTAATTGTTATTTTCTGAATGTTAGCAATACCTCCTTCGTATGATCTCCGCGGGCAGCCTAATTAAATGTGTTGTATGGTTTGTCGAAGTTCACCACAATCACAGGCGCTTGAAGTAATTTCGACCCATTTAAAAAAAGAAATTAGCGAACCGGCCGTGATTGGTGCGCACACGGTTTAATTTAGTTCAAAAGTTGCGTGGTAGATTTTCGCCAAGAACAGATGGAGCTTTCATTACTTAGTTATTTTTTGTATGTGAAATTTCTCCACATATCTCTTCCACTTTTCCTTCAGTTTGTTAATTCGAATTTTTTAGTGTTAATTGGAAGCTTTTTTTTTTATTAAGATCATGGTCGTCGGTTTAAGCATGCGTTTAGGCTTTGGTGTATAAGAAGAATACATTTTTAATACTGTCTAATATCACGGCGTAGGTATAGACTTAAATGTTTCGAATGTTAAACGCATGGTAGTGATGAGTTGGCGATCAACTTTTTTCGCCCACAATAACAGAAAGATCTGCAAAAACGGCTGACGTTTTAAGTTTATTCTGAAGGCTAAATAGGCTAGTCGATTGAAGCGTACATCTTCATTGTCTTATTATTTATTACTTATTTCTTCTTGAAAGGGTACAAATTTATCAGCTTTCAATTGTGAGACAAGTCACACCTTTCTCGGCCGGTATATTATGGAATGAGGGTAAATAGGAATGGGTAACCGGTAGAAGTCAACTGATTTTCATTGCGGCCAGACCCATCAGATTATAACGTAAAATGAGTGTTTAATGACTTTTCAATTAAAAGAAATTGATTAAGGGTAATGTAGTTACCATAAAGAACATAAGCTAAGTTATGTTAAAAAAAACTGAAAAGTTCTTCACGCTTCATTAAGGAAAGTCACCTATCTTACAAATATCTGTCATCAAAAAAGAGATTTTACGCTCGTAAAATAATCGCGCTAATTTTAACATATCCCAAAGCGCAATTTTTCCACTTACTTGATATAATACGAAATGGGAAAAAAATTATTATGAATTTGTCACCATCTGGAAAATCAGCGTAGAATGGAGTCTAGCAAAAACGACTTCCGCGCTCAGTATCGTTGTGTTGTGACAAGCCATATAGCAAAAATGTTGAAGGATGGTACACCGTACATAGTCCCTTTTTTGTTTTTATTAACAAAGCAAAGTATCTCAGATCCCATAAGGTTTAAGCAGAGCTATATTCTTAGATTTCTTCATCA
Organism: Pocota personata; assembly: GCA_963082735.1. Lineage (NCBI taxonomy): Eukaryota > Metazoa > Arthropoda > Insecta > Diptera > Syrphidae > Pocota > Pocota personata. Next base: position 174,972,473 of record OY720429.1, on the reverse strand, counting down.
TAACTCAGATCATTACGCTTTATTCGAAAATGTGTGTACTATATAGAAATAAAAATGTACACATATTGAAAGTGTCTCTCGTATATCCTTGATATGACTAATTCAGAGCAATACAACATGTGAATTGTGCAATACGACAAGTAAATTGTGCACAGATTTAGACAAACTTGAAGCGATACAAACAAAGCCAGAATAGATTTTTTATCATTATTACGCAGATTCCAGAAAAAAAAGTACAAACACCATCAACAATTCCCTTTGCGAGAACAGCTTTTAATGCATCGAGTAATTTTGTAAGATTGCTCTGCAACGGCCTGTTTTGTACATGCTAACGCCAGTTCTTTTGATTGCAAGCAGAAGTTTTGCCGCGAGGGCTTTTTGCCATTCCATGTCATTACTCGTATGTACTCTTTTTGTTATGCAGAATAACGACAGATTGGGGTAATAGAGAATTACTAAAAACGATCTAAAAAATATTATCTAAGAGAAATTCGATTTCGCCTATTATGTTGAATGACATGCTATGTATGTTTATGATAAAAAAAAATAGCAACTCTTAGATTCATTAAATTCACGGTAAAGAAATATTAGCACTGCCGCCACATAACAAAAGCAGACAACTGTGTGTCATATCCTTAACGGAAAGGGTTTAATATAAAAAGCTCCTGATTGCAAAAAAACAAGCGAACGTTATAGGTAGTCCGCAATTAATCTTTGTTTTGAGTATAGATTAGTGTTGCATAAGTGTGTTAATTAGAAATCTATGTATTGCTACAATAAAAAAAATGTCTTGCCGTGTGCATATGTATACCATTCAGTTTTTTTTTAGATCCACAGCATAATTAGTACGCTCTATGTTTGCCTTGCCAGTAATATCTACTGTACAAACATTGTACAAGCAAGCCATGAATGTAGTTCAAGCAATGTTACGTGAGATTTATTAAAAATTTCGAAAGCAATAAAAGAAGAGCTGAAGAAACCTACCAAGAGATATGCGGTAAACATTGAACGGGATTGGTTTGGTGCATACTATTGTCATTCAAAACCTGATTGGCATAAAGAAAAATAACATAATTTCTTTCTCTTCTAACATTTAAATAATAGATCAATGCAAACCATTTGGCTCTGGGCAAAAGTTATTGTCTTCAGAATAAAGTAATCCATATGAAACATATAGACTCCTCGCAAATACCATGTAGAGCTGAAGGGAATTAACACACATATTGTAAGTAAGAGAAATTAATTTCTATTGGATTACATGAAAGTAGGAGTTTTAGATCGCACAGGAAGCAGCAACCGATATTGATGATTTAGTTGGATAGTACGGGATCCCGGGAACTTGCAAAATGTACAACTCATAATCCCAGGAGAACAATAAAATGAACGACTGAGTCGCACGAACTTGCACCTATTTGTTGTTTTCTGCATATCACTCAAATTTAAAATATAAACAAAATCATTAAAAAAATTATTTTTAAATCCGTTAAAAATAAAATAAATGATATTTTTTTTAAGAATTTTCCAAAACTTGGTATGCCATAATCTTGCATATGTCAAATATTGATTTCGAATAAAATCGTTTGAGTCATAGCCGAGAAATGGCCAATATTCCAAAAACAGCTAATAAATAAAGTACCGTTAAACGCATTTTGTGGCAAAAACCTGACACGCCATCTGTTGGCATATGTCCACTGTAACCCAAATATTAAATTTGAATAAAATCGTTAGAGCCGTTAACGAGAAAATCGATTTTTTTTTACAAAATCCCCAATTAATTTTGGGGTTAGAATGAAATTCCGATTTTGTGAACCCACAGACCCCAGATATGAAGTTTGCAGAAAATGCGTCCCGCCGTTCAGGCTGCAGTCGTTGCAGGGGCAACGTGTGACCACGATCGCGGTTGTGACGCACATTGGGATATGACCTATATACCTTTCACTATGAATAAATGTGTATTTCTTGTATTAAATATTCCAAATATCTCAATGTCCGTGTTAAACGATCCACTTTATTTATTTATTATTAAAACTTAAAACAATTAACTATTCATAATAGATTTTAATATATTATTGATAAAAATAAATAAATAAATAAATAAATAAAAAACAATTTAAGTTATAATTAATGTTTTAATAATACATAATATCATTCTCTGGTTGACATTGCGATATCCCGAGAAACAATGCGGCTGATGGATTAGCTCATCAAATTTTCTCGGTAAGCAGCGATATAGAAAATGCCATCGCGCCAATCTCATTTACCTTGACTCACTGTGCTGCAGTGGGAAAAGCGGACCATAGGTGGACAAATCTTAAAAACTGCGGACCTTAACAGGTCAAATGTAATGCTAAGACACCGTAGGGATAACCTCCAAACACACAAACGTCTCATGTTGGGGCATTGCAAACAATGATTTCTGCATAAGCTACAGAGACGAAAGGACGGAGGATACTATAGTTCACTTAGTTTGCGCATGTTCTTCCCTTGCCCATATCAAAAGGGGTACTATAACAGAATATTTCTTTGACGATCTGATTGATTTGAATAAAACCTGCACTGCGAAAATATATGTCTTCATCAAAAGGAGTAGATAGAGATCGTAATTCCTAATCTAAGTTCATCTCACCGAGTACCGCTTTCTATTTACATATATATCTATGATATAATGAAAATATGAACAAATATTTGTATCTTAAACGTTATAATTATGTTTTGTACACTAATGTTGAAAATAATGAAATACTTTTTTCATATGACATTTACATTTCCTTCACATACTGTTTTAAATCCCGAGATAATCCGGGGATCGTTCCTACTAGTCACTCGATGTTTTAAACAAGTGTAACTTTCAGTAACGAGCCCCTACCAGAATTTTTTGGCACCTTATATATAAATTATTATTTTTAGATTCAAAAACGTGGATATTGTTACTTATGTATACACCCTGATCTGATTATGATTTTTTTTTTAGACCTAAGTTCGAATCTACACACCAAATATCATAAAAAATCGTTTATTGCTGCATTATGTTTTAAATCTTAAATCTATGTAGATCGCCTGCCCTTAGACCTGCTTTCTTATCATATGGGACTACTTTCTCACAACTTAATCCTTCCTGGCGATTCTGGATGCATTGTTTCCATTTTGTTATCCCAAACTTACTGTAATCTGCGTTCGCTTGGTCTTTAAAATTGACTTCGGACTTCCCTATCGTCTACAATTTTTAAGGACTTTTGACACTCTCCATCCGATTTTAGTGGTTTTAGATGGGATCATCTACAAGCCACCCTCACACTCTAAACTTCATCAAAATTGATTCACCGGTTATAAGTTAAGCATGTGAAAGCATCTTTAATGTAAATATGATGCCCCAAGTTTGTACCAAACTACGCAATACAGACAAATATTTTCCATTGATTAAATATTGAACTTATATTCAGTTCATTAGTAAATTCTGGGTCGCATTTGCTCCATATCTACAGTTAATTTGTAAATTGTTCATATTTTAAATTTAGGCAAAATCAATAAAAAGCGACAATTTTGGATCTTTCGTAAAATGCATTAAAAGGCTGAAAATCTTTTTTTGAACAAATAGAATGTGATATCCTAAAATAGCACGTTGAAAGTAACCAATTTTCACAATTCCGCCAATAGTAGAAGTGCCGTTACTTTAGCGGAAAACTGAGTACGCAGACTTTTAAGGACATCCGTATTATCTCAGATACGAAATTTTATAAAAATGAAAGTTTCAATTCCGCCTCGAGTTGAATAAAATCCGTCCAGCAGTATTTGCTGCAGTCTCAGGTACAGACAGACGGACAGATAGAGGGGTGGAATTAAGAGACCCACTTTCCGAGTTCCTCATAATATAATAGTATCAAAATCTCGAGATCGAACATTTTCACGAACACAATATTTACCTCATAGGAGAAAGCAAAAATATAAACTAAAAAAAAGTGCAATGTTTTATACATTCCCAATGAAGAAATTCGGGATAATTTCATTAGTAGTGTGGTGTTATTTTATTTTCTAAATTATCAGTTATTTAATGTATGCAAGTTCATTATCGATGTTACTCTTGAACTCGACACTTAATGCTGAAAAACCCAGTGCTGTTTGCTATCTCTGGTCCAAAGAATGCAAATAAACTTAATATGAACAAACTTTATTAAAGCGGATCCCTTGTGCTTGAGTCTAATGAAAGTGTGCAGGAGAAAGTCCTTGGGGTGATCGCTTACCCTTGTGTTCTTGATCTACCTTATATGCAATTTACATTCGCTAATATCGTCCAAATGCAGTATATAGATATGTATGTCCCAACAACGTCGGTCCGTTTATATGCTTTTAAGGACTATCCTTCAAACGAACTATCTTTAGCTTTAATTAATTCTTCGCTTAATCTGTAATAAATATGTTTGTTTTATAAGTTCAAGAACGCTAATGTACAAAATGTACATAATGAAAGTCGCTTCTATTTAAGGACATTTTTGTTTAACATTTAGGTTGAAAACAGGGAGCCTTCTCGGGGCACGTAATTGACGAAAAGGGGCTCGTTACTGAAAAACGTATAATTTTAAAATAAAACTTACCTACTTTTATTCAATCTTAAATATCAATAGATCGCAATAAAGTTTAGATCGTATCAATAAATTATATTGTTTGTTTGTAGTAAACAGACGAATTTGAAAAATCTTTTAAGCGGGGCTCTTAACTTGCAGTTTTCATATTATCTCCAGATAGTGATACATTCATTTTAATGCATAGTTTGTAACAGAGAGAACTGATTATCTGATTCCCAACAAAATATGTAGACATCACGGGTTATCTTTTCCGAGCAAAGATATTTTTTTTTAATATTCAGTTCCAGGCCATTGACGAGGCACCATTCACAGACGTTATTAATGTCATGTTCTAAAAACAAATACCCGTGAGAGATTTTGAACGCATAAAATAATTTTTAGTCGTCAGCAAACATTAACACTTTTGAACAGTTAATAGTATTACATATATCATTCATAATAAACAAAAGCGGTCCAATGTGACTTTCTTGAGGAACTCCGGATAGAACGCACAATCGTTTAAAGATACGTTTTGGATACGGTTTTTTAAATACCAAGAGATGCATGACAATATCCAAGCTAAAAAGCCATAATGTTTCAGTTTGTGCAAGAGTATACTTTCCACACATTAGACCTTTCCTGATGGAAATAGTAGAAATGGCTTAAGAACCTGAAGTTTTACCTGGCGATTGCCTGACTATGAACTGTTTCTATCACTAAGCTATTAAATTAATGCCAAATCTTTGAAAAGGGTGTTGAAATCTCACCAGATACATTGATATAACACACAAATTCTGACACTATTCAACCACTAAAAGGAATGAGATTTAAAGGGATCTAAGAGTGTGCCAAATTAAACTTGTATTGTCCTTCCTAAAATAGGAGAAGGGGCCATTTGTCTCTTATGACGACCACAAATGAAATTTATTCCCATTGCATCATCACGATTAAATTCCTCGTCTGTACCAGGGTTTTCTGCCCATACGGGAGGGCAGATTTACTTGAACTTTTGTGGTGTTATACCCCGAGGTGGAATTGGAATTTGTATTCTAGCCTGGAAATTAATTGCACCTAGCGCAAGGTGTAGTGGGTAGTGTGATTGCTTGTGACCTGAACAAATAGCAATACGATCATAAAAGAGAAGCGAATAAAATCTAAGTTTCTCCAACTACTACACCTGCTAGTAGAATAGACCGAAAATCGAGCCTTAAAATAATTAATTTGCAATTTAATAAAAAAAAATAAGTATTTTACCACGAGTATGTTCTCAGAGTCTTACTTTTAGTGCTTATACCGATACTTTACGTATTACGTATTGGCGGACTTGCATACTTTTTTTCTTTTTGCTAGTTGCTCTTAAAATAATTTTAATGACATTTTACTGGAGCGTATTCAATAGAATTACTTCAACAATAAATTACCATATATATATATTAAGCTGATATTTTAAGTTTACATAGTTGGTTTTTATAACAAAGTATAACAAAGCAAAAACTTTTCATAAGTTATTAAAATAAACTTCCGATTTAAGCTCCTGTAGCAAATAAATGATTAGGAAACCGTTTTGTCTAGAACTTTGAAAAGGATATTTACTTCTCAAAAATGAAAACACAAATTACATGCTGCTTTACGACGCACTTACGATAACAATTTTGTATCTGGCATTTATAGAGAAGCTTTAAATGGCATTATCGAAAATAAAAGAAACTATAAACAGATAATGTGAAAATCGTCTTTAGAAACCAACATTTTGAAGAAAATAAACTTTTTTTTTTATTGATTTTTAGAAGCTGTTATCGTCTTTCCAAAACACCGGAATCCTGTGACATGCTTAACTTTTCATGAACGATTAAAATATATTTCCAAAATGGGTCCTAGTATTTTTATATCTGTAATACTTTCAAGTGAGGTGATAATATTTTGAAATTTTTCAGCCAATAACTACTTAACTTTAACCAGATTTCAAGCACAAGTACCAGTACTTTTAAGATCCGCAAGGCATTTTTTTTCGTAATATGTATATGAAGAGGAAAAATGTACTGCATAGTGTAGGACATGACAAGCGAAAACGCTTCAATGCCCTTGCTTGTACATGTGACAGAATGACTGCATTGAATCACGAGGGAGTTAACAAGTGCTTAGAACTTCAAACAACACCCAGTAATGAGTCTCAATAATTCTTTGCTGGTATCGAACGAAGATCAACGCTGATGGATATAAAATTTCGCAGCAGTACTAAATTATTTAAGCGACCGTAAAAACCCGAATTCGCAACGGATACCGAAATAAGACAAATTTTAACTGCGATCAGAGCACTCAAGAGAAATAAAGGGGCTTGATGGTTTGACGGATTATCAAATTCCCAAAGAAGGTTAACTTGAAGGAGTGGAGAGAAATTTGCGTTCTTCCTGCGGTTGCCAAGTTAATAGTAACAATAATTCTTGATCGAATCAAAGAACAGCTTGATTTAACTCTCGGTGTCGGTCAAGCAGGTATCCTCTAGCATTGACCACATGAACGACTTGCGGATCATTACAAAGCAATGCGTCCACTATAGGGCTCCGCTTCATAGACTTCGTGAAGGCTTTCGACAGCGTGAATCCGTATTTATCTGGTATGCTCGAGGGTTGTAAGTGTCATGTACTGTATCAGAAGACTTTATAGTCCAAAGCGGGGTGTGACAAAGTGCTGACTGTTTTTCTTGGTCGTTATCAGAGAACAATGAACTCTTAAACATCTTTGCTGTCGCACAGAATAATGCACCTGTACCAAAAAGCCCATGCAAAGAGGGTCTGAAAATGAACACGGTTAAGATAAAAGCTAACTCCGGTCCAATGTAGAATTAGTACTGTAGTACTTGGTGACTACCACTATCCGTCCAGCCGTTTAGGCTGCAGACAGCCACACTGACAGACCCACTTTTTCGAACTCATCCATATTAGTAATGATTTTCATAAAACCAATACTTTGGCCCTATAGGTACAAGTACAAATTAAAAGAAAAAGCTTTATCTAGATAATTGAGAACCCTGTAATATTATTAACTTACTTTTGACGTAAGTCGACTTAAGGTGCCTTAACTTATTACCACAGAAAAGTTCAATGATGGAAGAAAATAGGAAAAGCAAAATGATTAACCTAGTAATATACGAGGCGACTAAAATCTATCCTGAGGAAGTAACCTTAATGATACTATGAGTTCGGGACCCCGGTCCCTGGCAGAGCCTCCCTTGGCAGTAAGGTTGAAAAGTAATCGTGATTAAATTTCGGAGCTTGGCAGATAGGCCGATACTACAGGCATCTCAGGGCTCAGAAACATGACGTTTATACAATAGATAAGTCTGGTTAGTGTCCGCAATTGATAAGCAACTTACATAGTTAATAAGTCCAATGGTGGTAAACTATAAACTATGTAAACGCACTTAAAGAAAGGATTTAAAAGCTCTCAAGGAAACAATGTTAACAAACTCTTACACAGAATATAATAAACAATATTATAATTCAACTTGTAACTAGTGACATTAAACATTTCTAATTTAAGTCAATACATTTACATATTAATATCACAAAAACTCAGTTTTTTCTTCAAAATCTTATTTCCAGAGTGCATGATATCTGCTTTATGCTTCGCGATTTTTATGAAATATTTGTATTCCTCACATACACATCCCATTCGTATCCTAGTAGAGCTTGTGAAGTTGCCCTTCTGAAAGTGGGCATTTTAACACTAAACTGAGTACTCAATTCATTTAAGTGAAGTGCAGAAAAAAAATGCCGCAAAAAACCTTCTGCTGTTGTTTCTACCCATAGTTATAATGAAGGATACTAAATTATATAGCAAGCAAACAACAACAAACGATATTTGCATTAAAACTGCACTATAGCGATGTACACAAGCTGAAGAAAAGAAAAAAGACTTCTATAAAAAGAAAACATTATTTCTAAGAACAATATGGAACGGGTATGATTCGAAGGAGAGCTGAAGTAGTGAAAAACTGAAGCGGCCCACTGCCGGCTCCATCATCATCATCGTCATCCTTTGACAATGATGACACTTTATGCTGGTGTTAAGACGAAGAAGAGGTTATGGAGTATATTCAAGTTCCCTCAACTGTTCAACATTTCAGCGGAAATTGCCATTTTATCCATGAGTGTCGACGAAAGAGAAAACTTAAGTGGTGCTATTTTATAAAGGTTAATTAAGAAAATAGGCAAGCAAATTATGTACTCGCAAATTGCTGCTGTGAAGTAGTAGATGTATTTTCTTCTCTTGTTTTTCTAGTGTTGTTTGTAACCTTTTTATGCGACAGTTAAGAACTATGCTCACTTGGTATTGTGCTCTGGACTTGAATATTTCACACAGAGTTGGTATTTAATTTGATAATTAGACCCCATATTGAGATGAATACCTACTTATGCCTTTCGCAACAGTGGTAAGCACAAGAAATAAAGAAATATGATAAGAAGATGCAATAAAAGGCTCCACCTGAATGTATATTTTACTCATCAGCCGTACTTGTCATTTTTTGTATTTATTTTTCAAAGTATTACCCTTTTGTGCATATCTATGGAATACCATATATTCTTAGAATTGCCTACTCCAAAAACTTATAAACGGTGCTTAGGACATGTCAATATTTACTTTCAAAGCGCAACGAATGAATGAGAGAAAAGGAATAACGACACTCAGATAAACTTCAAGTGTCGCATTCAGTGCATTTTTGCCACTTAGTAATGAGAACCACAAAATTAAAAAGAAGCGATGTACTTTTCAACATGCATCCCTTATCTAAATATCCTTCTCGGAAGAAATATAAAATCTATCGTTAACAAATTGCTGAACTGTTGCTTAAAACCCTACATGAGTATTCTTGTAATCTTTTCAGACTTCGCATACGCTTAAATGATTCACTTTGCTGCTATACAACATCGATTGCCATTAATTTGCACTTATACTCGCACATCTTTTGCAAACATTTTTTCACTCAAAAGGATGTATCATATCTCCTTAATATATTCATGTATACTTATGAACTCTGAAGAACCACCGTGCCAGTCAAAGGACATCGTCATAAATACTTTTTACCATACGTGAACACTCTCCTGCAGAGGTTATTATGCCACATACAAAGGTAAGCGCATTATTTAATTAAAAAAAAACCTAGGAAAAGAATATTATATATTAACAAAATCTAATAAAATACTGTTTAAAACGATGTGACGATGTGTTGAGGCACGAGGTTAAAACCATAAAAAACATTATTATTATTATTTGTTATTGCAACACAAAGCGGAATGAAAAGTAGGAAGCCTAGGAGTATGCTAAAATTTAAAATGGGTTTTGTACAATTCGTTGCAACCTGGCGGTTTTTTTTTATTCTTAAAAACCATACGGGTGTTATTTTCCTTCTACGGTTTTATGGGACATGATATAGACTATATGTAGAATTGCGGAGATGCAGAAATCATTTTTGCAATTCCCTTAATTTGTAAACACCCTGGAGCACTCAACGCGGCCGAGTCATTGAGAGGTAAACAAAAGTTCACACTTTACAATAAACTAATTACAAATAACTGGCAGTAATGTCACTTGACTCTGCTATTATCAAATCATACTCATATCTGTACGGTTAGAGAGGGTTACCTTTGTTATTTTTACTGGTAAATTGTTTCTTTTTTATTTATGATACTTTCATACCGTTTGCGTTCCGATTGACTCGTTCAAAAGTTACATACATTCATATAAAATTGAAGTGGCATAGTATGTGCTTTCTGTTTAAGATATATTCTTATGTACATCAAACATTAATAGGCATATCAGAAATAATAGGCATATATGAAGATATTCTTGAAAGCTACTAATGAGATATACTATATACTCTCTAAAACTACAAACTGTTCTCTTCGTAACATCTTCATAACATTTTTTGCAGACTTTCCTCTACAGTGAACACATATTTCAAATTTTAAATTTGAAAAATAAGTTCAATACCTCTCAAATAGCTCCGACTTTTGCCTCTGCTGAGTCAGCTCCAAATTACTAACTATGGCGCCTGCAGGTGGTCTTGAGTTATGGACTTAGAGTCATCAACTCCATAATTTGATTGTGGAGTTATGTTCCACTTAAGTGGGTTACAAGTCCATAGGGTATATGCTGTGAAATTATGCCCCAGCTGGAAGGTTTTTATCAATAGAAATATGCAGCAGAGAGAATGACTGAGAATTATATGAAAATAGTAGGTAAATAATCATTAATCTCATATTTGTCTTTACTAAGTATTAAGCCTTAAATCCAGTTCAAAATTAGTCTGATCTCTTAGGTATGTCATAGTATAAGCATCTGAGGATAATATCAATTATTGTAATTAATACACAAATACTCGTAAGTAAGACTGAAAAGTTCGCGGCCTACCATAGAAATTGTTTTAATACTAAATTGGTACTTTCCGCTTTTATTTCCTAACATTCTAAGAGTGTCATCATGTACCTATTTAAAAAAAAGTTTACTCCGAAGGAGATCCATGAAGATATGGTGGCATCTTTAGAGGAATCTGCCCCATATGGATAGCCGCATTCAAACGTGGATGAGAGACCGTTAAAGAAGACACACGCTGTAGCAACCTCGTCTACAGAGAAAAGCATTAAACAAATTTGTAATCTGATCATAAGACACCGCAGATAAAGAAGATAAGGAAGATAATTGATATAACCGGCATCTCGAATGAATGAACCCAAAACATGATTCAAAACGAAATTGGGTTCCTTAAGGTGGGTTCCGAAACTGCTTTCAGTTGAACAAAAGCGCAATCGATTAACGATGCTTCGCAAGTGTTTGGAGCTGTTTCAAACCGATCCACAGGATTTTTCCACCAGATTTGCGAAGACAGATGAAACCTGACCAAATAGCAATCAAACGAGTGGAAAAGATCTATAAGACCAGGGGTCGAATTACCGATAAACTGATAAATGTTGATTTGGCATGACCGCTTAAGAGATCGAATATTGAAATTTGGCATTCTGTCATCAGTGATCGTGTTTATTCGATATGATTTCTGCTTACGAATTGAGGTGCATTTGAGAGAAAATATGTACATATATGCGTTTTTTTAAATTTATTGTTTGAAATTTATTTCAGGCCGAGTCTAAATAAAATTAACCTTCTGCAAAAGGAGATTTTGACAAAATTTTATGAGATGGGACAGCGGTTTAGGTGCATCCTCTAAAATTTATCTTCTTCGTTATAAATAAGAATGCACTCTTATTTACCCTGAATCTTTTGATAAAACTGCAATCAAAAGTATATGTTGTGAAAGATATAATTAAATTATAGTTTTGTATACGTACACAGAGAAGGGAACGCCTTGAGGAAATATTTTTTTTTTAAACTGGTGTAATGGCTTTAGAGACCAGATGAAAGCAATGTATTGAGCTTAAAGAAGATTACCTTGAGAAATAAAAGTGATTTATAATCTTTCGAGTTTGCTTTTTTTGGTTAGGCCGCGAACTTTTCAATCCTTCGTATAAAGAAAAATAGCACTTAATGTAAAAAATAATAGTAGAAACAGAAATTATGTACTTTATACAATTCTCAAAACCTAAATTTAAAATTTCGAGCAAAAAAATAAACTACTACGTTCTTTATAAAATAGTATAAGGTATAAAAATAATAATTAAAAAATTGGTCAAGCGCGAGTCTGGCTTTGGGCGATTAGTTTTCCGTAGCGTTATTTTAAATGTATCCTCTAATTTTGCTTTCTCATAAATCTACGGAAAGAGAAAAGGCTGTGGTGGTACTTGAAAGGGTCAGGTCAAACAATCATTTTTGTTCCATGACCGCCCATATGTTTGTTTTCACACGGCTCGCTCGAGAACCATTAAAGACTTTTTGATCAAATACATACCGTATATGCCCTAATGCTTAGGTCACTTTCAAAATCGGATCAAGTGTGAGTTGGATATGGGGGTTTTAAAAAAAATCTTTAAATCATCTCTATTAGCCGCTTGTTGTTGTTTAATTGGCTTGTAGGTTCATACTGACTGATTTGTAGGCTCATACTGACACGTTAATAGTGCCAGTTGAAATATATGAAAATATGGGGGCGGACTTAAATCATATTCGAATCATCTTTCTCATTCGCTTAACTCAAGAACCACTTATAAAATTTGGGTTTCAAGTTACGTTTTAAAATCATCAAAATCAGATAGAAACAGAATAAGACATGGTAGGGTGATTTTTTACTCCACGTATTCCAATATTTTCCAAGAACTATTTGTGTCAGAAGATTTGTAATAATTTTGTAATTACCTTCTAATAAATCTACATAACCTCAACATTTTCCTTTTAAATTTTTCGAAATGAAATGGGACTTTTTTTCAAGAAACTTTATCCATAATATTTTTCTATATTTTTGAACTCCTTGGAAGTTCAGTTTTAATCTGATATGTTACATGATGGGGTGTAAAAATATTTTTTTTATTAGGGTACATTATGCCCTTAAATTATTTGTTTCCCCGACTATTTTTAGTTCATCACCTATGTACTATTTTTCTACAAAATTTCAGCTCTCTAGCTCAAACGGTTCTAAAATTACAAGCGTGTGTCATACACACGGACAGACAGACACCGTTTTGAATCCATTCCTGTTCTGTTTATACCGATTATTTTATCGATACTACTCAAAAGAGTAAATATCGATAATTTGAGCATATCTTTACAACCCTAGTGTATTGTACCAACTTTTGCGGTCGATTTCAATTGTTCGTTTTTCAAAATTATAATAAGTGAAGACTAATAAATCAGCAGTACCTATAACTTTATTTTAACTGCTGATTTGTAAATAAATAACGGTTTCAAGGCAAACTGATTTGTTCATCCTATATTGATTGTAACATTTGTATTGATGTATTATTCGCGAAGAGGGAATATGAATTAATTTATTTTTTCTTTCAGCACATGCTCCGAGTAATTCACAATTTAAAGGCGCGTGCAATTCACTAATCTTCTGCTCAATAAAAGTTTTCCCGCCCAATTCAAGAAGTCAAAAACATCTAAAACCGGTGGTATATGCATACAAATGGGTGTTGTAAAAAAAAGAAAACAAAGACAAAAGTGGCAAGAAACCAATTTCTTGAATGAATCTTAGGGTTGCTTGAACATAATAACCCCTATTCCTTCATGTTTTTTCTGCTTGGATAAGAAAACAGTAAACAAAAAATGTGCAATTTAACAAGGGGAAAGGATGGCTTAATATCTTTCTGTTGATTTTTATTCTGTGGGAATGTACTTTCTGACAAAGGTGAGGACTTCTCAAAGCAGTAACGTTTTTTTTTTTTTTTTTGAATTAATTTTCTATTTGTTCTGTCGCCGGTTTTACTTCGGGTTTAGCCTTTACAAATGTGAGTAAGAAGAAACATCTGCCCGCTTCCAGTCTTAAGAAAATGTTCTTAAGGGTGATTGCTGATTGTGTCGTGAATTATGGACATGTGCTGTATGCCTGCGTGTATATAATGACACTCAATGCAGCTGGATGGATCGCGTAGAGGTTTCCAACTGTCGTTTGGTTACCAAAATTGCAACTGGGAAGTATATGAGTGCATGCATATCTGCCGGTTTAAATTTTTTTTTCTATTGAATAAAACCTAATTTGTGGCATATATATGTGTAAGTTAGTATTGATCAACCTAGCAATATACGAGGCGACTAAAATCCATCCTGAAGAAGTAACCTTAATGATGCTATGAGTAATTCTGTCCGGGACCCCGGTCTCTGATCCAATGGTGGTGAACTATAAACTATATAAACACCCTTAAAGAAAGGATTTGAAAGCTCTCCAGGAAACAGTGTTAAACAAATTCTTAGACAAAATATGATAAACAATACTATAGTTTAAATAGTAACTAGTCACGTTAAACATACAGTTACATATTAATATCACCAGAGCTCAGTTTTTTTCTTCAAAATCATATTTTCAGAGTATTGTCCTATATATTCTACCTATGCATGATATATCTGCTTTATACTTCGCGTTTATTAAGAAATCTTGTGAGGTTGCCCTTCTGCATTTTAACACTAAACTGAGTACTCTAAATAATATTAAGTGAAGTTTAGAAAAGAAATACCTATAAAAAAATAAAAATAAATATATAATAAAGCTTCTGCTGCTGTTTCAAGACCCATAATTATGATGAAGGATACTACAAGACATTTTTTACAGCCAAATCAAAACATTCTCTTAACAAAATACGAGTATATATGTACATACATATTTGTTGACGTGATCTACAATGAAGAGTGATGGTAAAAAGTGTACTCCGGTATTTCAGTCTTTGGCAGTCAAATCGACTGCTTTCAAATTGAAGAACTAAGGGTGTGTTGTAAGGCAGAGTTTTACGTTACGTATATATATGTTTATAGGATAGGGTATTAGAAAACCTGTTACGTGTGGACTGTAGCTATTCCCTTATGATTATACCCTAGCTCCATGGTACATATGTATATTAATTTTGACTGTTAGTTTATACATAACATTTGTTTTTACAATGGACCTCCTTTGATCTAATTGTGTCTGTACAGAGGTGCAGACAGCTACCCTAACCTTATAGATAACATAGAGAAATAATGAACAGACCTATGTACATACGAGTATGTATGTACAAATGATCAATACCGACATCTCCGCCCGTCTGTTAATATGTCACCATATTTCAATTTTGAACTTGAAAAATTATATTGCATATCTTTATAAGGTTTTTAAACTTAATTATGAGAGCGAGATGACGTTTATTTTGTCTGCATAATAAAACATATTTATGTATATATTTTTTTCTGACAAAATCTAAAGTAAATATTTGGCGCAGAGAACCCATATAGGGCATTTACACGTCTTGTCTGTGTTATGTTCTTAACATAAATGGATGGGATCTACAGTTTTATGCCGCATCGGAACTGCGTACTTAAGAAGATTCTCATGGCAATTTTACAACACCGGCGAGGCGTGAAATCATGAACATCTTTTTGGCGTTTCACTGAGATTCAAATATAAACCACCCGCTTAGTATTCCAACGCCTAACCGCTGAGCCACCGCTAAGGCACTTCAATAAACAATTTCACAACACAAACCTACTTTATTGCTGCTAGGTTAAGAATGAGAATACGATATCGTACGATCCGCTCGAGACGAATTGCAACTTTTCTGTATCTATGTATGTAATACGTATGTATGGAATAGTATGCAGTATGAATGTATGTATTCGTGTTATAGTATGCCAAATATCACTTTTCTTTTCAACCCCTCAAATAAAATCATATAATCGATGAAAAAAAAAACACATCACGGATATATTTAAAAATAAATTAATAAAGCCGGGCTATGTAGTACAAAAAATAGCAAAATTAACAAATATATACAGTGATGTGCAAAGCAAAATAATAGGGACACTTCTACGTCAATGATTTAAAAGCTTCCAATTTCTCTCAACGTTGGGTGAAGTAAATAAAACTAACGGGATCTTAAACTTTTGCTGTTTGTAAAACAAAGTACAGTTCTATATACCCAGATATTCATCTTGCATTTCAAATTTTGTCCTTAGTTTGCGACGAGCGGTCGTTTTCGGCTGTGAAAAATAATAGGGACACCTATAAGAACAACGGTTCAAATTAATAATTGATTGTCTTTAGTTTTACTTTTTTGAACCTAATATACAGAGTTTATTTTCACGGAACATAATAAAGCTTATGATTTTAATAGAAATTAGTGATTACAAATGGGTCGAGCAAAGCATTGTAGCGCTGAGAAGTGGAAGCATATCAAGGATCTCCAGAATAAGGGCATGTCTTACTGAAAAATTACTGAAATTGTTGTGTCACAAAACAAAGGCGGAAAACGCCTTAACGTGGCAATCGAAGGCAGAAATTCGTGGGCGAAAGCCTAAAATGTCTCCCTCTCTCAATAAAAAGGATATTGCGCTATACAATAGAAATTAGTCATTACAAATGGGTCGAGCGCTGGGGAGAGGAAGCCGATCAAGAATCTCCAGAATAAGAGTATGTCTTACCGAAAAATTACTGAAATTGTTGGATGCTCCAAAACAAAGGTGGAAAAACACAATAAAGTGACAATCAACATATTTGCCTCTCTCAGAAAAAGGATATTACGCTGTACAAAAAACGAACTTTTGCTTCATCCAGCGCTTTAAAAAAAAAAGTTTAGCCTGGACGTCGACACCTCTACTACGAGTATACCCAGGATGCTTATTGAACAAAAAACTTAAAACTAGAAGTGCGAGGAAAGTACCACTGCTTTAGAAGAATGTTACTAAAAGGTTGCTTTTTCCAGCTGGCCTGAATCCAAATGGCGCAATATCCTTTTTTTCTGATGAGACCAAAGTTAATTTATTCAACTCAGATCGCGTTCACAATTGCCCAGTCCACCCAATACGACATACTGTAATAAATACACCATCAACACGGTGAAACAAGGAAGAGACTGCATCATGGTTTGGGAATGTTTTTCCTGCCAGGGTGTAGGTCCCATTCATAGGAATGAGGGCAATATGACAGCAGTGTTCTACTTGGACATATTAATAAACACCATGTTACCCTATACGGAGGACAATATGCCTCTTCGATGGGTGTTCCAACAGGATAATGATCCTAAACACCCATCAAAGCGTGCAAAAGAATGGTTTCGTGAAAACAACCTCAACGTTTTAAACTGGCCTTCTCAATCGTCAGACTTAAACACAATTGAAAACCTGTTGCGAGAGGTCAAAGTGGCATTATTGGGCGTAGAAGCGTCTGATAATAATAACTTGTGGATATTTGGAAGCTATTCCACCTAGGACTTGCCAGAAGCTGGTTAATTCGATGCCATGACGTTGTTTGACTGTTATAAATAACAAGGGCTATGGCGAAATATTGAAGTAACTATTTGATAAAATAATTCATTTATTATGTTTCAGTTTCAGTTTATGAAAGCTCAACCTTTCACTTTCGAAACCACAACAACAAGTGGTCTTATTTATTTTTTATTTTTTTTCAAAAGATAGACCCCATTCCATTCCCAGAGTTTGAACTAAGTTGTTCCGATCAGACAAGAAGAAATTATACTGTAAGTGAGGTCTATTTGGATCTCAGTCTGAATTATGGCCTCTTTTTTTAATTAAATCACGCTATAACTCTTGAACGGCATCAGCTAGTACTTTTTAGCTTTTTTAGTTTTGAAAACTGTAATGCCTCCCCGTGCAGGGACGGTCTGTAGCGCCCTCAACAAATTCATAGCGCTTGTCGTAGAAGGGGGAAATCACATCTAGGCAATTTTTAAAATATCCAGGTGAGCCTAGAGACACATATACCATGCATGCGAATTCGTGGGTTGACACGACTGGAGATCACCGGTGTTGTAAAAGTAAGATCAAACATAAATCAAAAATCAGGAGCATGCTCGTGTCGAAATCACAAAACGCTTAAACGGTAAACCCCACAGGTAGGATGCAGGGGAGGGATGTGAACCTTCTACTCCGGATCATAACTTCGCCGTAAGGAGAAGAAGAAGAAAACTATACAAAACATTCCTTCAGACCCCTAACCCCCATTTTCTTCGACATTTCATAAATGATTGGATTGTCGAAAAACTGTATGCAAACAAAAAGTGATTGCTTTTTCTCGTTCTACACACTGGTAGCTTCATACGAAAAAAAATATAGACTTGGTTCATATTTTCAAAACCAATAACATTCAAGGAAACTCGATGTCATCATTCAAATTTCTATCTTATCTCCAACAGTTTCCAAGAAAAATTAGGTGAACTTTTAAAAAAACTTAAACCTTCCTTTTTGGATATCTTCGAAATGGTTAAGTAGACGAACAAATATTCCTAAAATCAAGGACATTAAGGGCACAAAAGAAAGTCTTTTCCAATTACTAAGGATTGGTTATCTCGAAAGTAGCCATTTAAATAAAGGGTATGGCTGGGTCGCATGAATTTGCTCCATAGATGTATGCTCCATACACGTATATACGTCAGTAAATTGTTCAGATTTCAAAAAACTCGAAAACCAAATTTTAAAACTTCGAAAAAAATCTCGAATGTGCCAAAATTTTGAAAGGACAAAATCTAGATAGACCAAAAATCTAGAGGAACAATTTTTTAATTCGAAATTTAAAAAAAAAAATAGTTTTTTATTTATTTTTGAAAAACCAATTGTGGGATAAATATCTTTTTGCAAAATAAATTGATTTTCAACCAACTAATAAGAAAATCTTAGAAAGTCCATCAATTACTTAAGCAAAATTTACATAAATTGATACCTATTATTTATAAAGGATTATTTATAAATAATCGTCACTTGGCAGAAGCGTTTTACTACATTTGTGAAGGCGAAGAAGTAACAAAACTGATGATGTTGGTGTTTTGCAGTTTTGGTGATTACCTTTTAAAGTAAACAATTTATATGCACATATGTCTCCCATACACGGAATGTAAATTCATTCAAATAAATGGTTTGGTATGTTGAATACATTTATTAAGGCCGACGAAAAGAACTTGATTGCAACCAGATCGGATTCCTTGCATGGGAGAGTTTATTGTTTATTATTTGACCAAAAGCAACTAAAATAAACTAAAAGATGAACATACATACTTAAATTGTCTTTTGAATTGACAAAATACGAAGGAAATATTGAGACTACGGACAAATGACTTTGGAATTAATAATAAGTTTTGAGGCGCCTATCTGGTCTATATACGAGTATGTAAATATATATAAAATAAATGTCGAATTAATATTCACTTTTGTGATAATAATTTAAATTCGCGGATTGAAGATTTTTGCTTTAGAGATTTTTGTCTTTCTAGATTTTATTTTTCGAGATATTATGGAAAATCGATAAGCGATGAAATACGTCAAAAATTACTTATATATCAATTCTGAACAAAATTGTCTTAGCCATATCCAAGAAAAAAAAAATGTGTACGCAGTCTGATTGCAAACGTCCACACTAACTCAGATATTAATAAAAGTCGTGGGAAACGTGTTGGAAAATATTACATATTTTCAAAATTCGGCCGGAGTAAAGTACCGTCAATTTTGATATTAAAATGAAACTTTCGCCGCCGGGTATATGCTCCAGACCCCAGATATAAAGTCCAAAGTAAACCCGTCCATCAACGGATAGCCTCAAGTTTCGTATTATAGATCAGGATTGATCTCGAGAACGAATATTTTGAAGAAAAAAAAACAATACATGCCCACGAAAAAGTATAAATTTGATTCGAGATTTTAAATAATAAAGGATATTCAAGGTCACATAAATGCGAATGTACATTTATTTTGCATTAAACTGGAGTGGCGTGCATTCATAAATTATTTTTTGGGTAACGCCACAAACAAGACAAAATGCACTCTTAGAGTTTTGATAATATGTAGTATAATAAGGAAAGTGAAAACTTTATATAAGATCCTCGTCATCCCAGTCCTGCTATACGGCACACTAGCATGGACGTTATCAAAGGCGGAGGGAAACATCCTTGGTTGTTTTGAAAGAACAGAAAGTGGTCCCGTTTGTGTCGAAGGGGTATGGAGGAGAAGATACAACAACAAACTATGCCGGTTGTGAAGCGACGTCGACCTAGTCAGAAGGGTTCAAATTAATCGCTAGAGATGGCTAGGACATATAGAACGAATGGACATCAACGATCCGCCCGCTAAAGTCTTCGAATTCATCCCAGAGGGACGACGCGGTAAAGTAATACCTCACCTATGGTGGCGCACACAAGTGGAAAGGGACCTCAGCAACATCGTGTGCAAAACAGGAGGCGGCTAGCACAAGATCGAGATGGCTGCAGACGGTCCAGGTAAATAATATAATAATACATCCTTAAATCATATCTGTCAGCGGAATAGCTTAACGAACTTCGCTGAACGAACTTCGAATTTTCGGGTACGAACACTAGGAATTCTTACGGATTTCTTAATTCTTTCATCGAAGATATATTATAGTACACATTTCAATTGTCGCGCTCTTAGGTCCATTTGCTGATACTAGACATAAAATTGTGTCTTATCTAAGTAATTCTTAGTGCTATGTTGAATTTAAACATAAAGATCATCAAAGCTTATTTCCAATTTCTATGCTGATCTACTATTTCTGCCGCTTAATTTAAGTTTAACTTACCGTTAAGTATTACTTATATGTATAAGTGATACTTAAATATTTAAGACGCATATCAGCAAACGGATCTTAATAGTGACATGTATGTACATACATGCGGAAGGCTACCAGGATTCCGATACTTACAAGGTAGCAAACATTAAGAACATAAATCAAATCTGTCACAACCTCATAACTTTTGAACCTTTAGACACAGAAGGTTGAAACTTGGACCAGAGGTGAGATTTACTAACCCACAGATAGTTCTAAATTAAACTTTTAGAAAAGTGGAAAACAATTTGGAGATTAAAGTAAAAGTAGAAAAATATGGCACACGATTGGGTACTTGCACCAGAAATAAGATTTGATTTTTTTTTTTAAATCTGTTAAGATTAAAAAAAAATATTGTCATCCGTTAAAATTCAAAAAAAAATATTGACAATTTTCCAAGACTTGGTATGCCATACCTTGCATATATCAAAAATTGTTTATATATTAATTTTGAACAAAATCGATAAGAGGCATAGTCAAGAAATAGTAAATTTTTAGGAACCAATTAAAAGGCAAAGTGCCGTTATACGTTTTTTTTTTCATCTAAAGTCTGATACGCCATCTAATTCAAATATCGAATTTAATCAAAATTGTTGAAACCGTTTTCGAGAAAATGTTTTTTTTGCCACTGTTAAAGGTTAGAATGAAAATTCCGAGAGCGCCTCGAATTGCGACCCCACAAACCTTAGATATGAAGTCTGATGAAAATCCATCCAGCAGTTTAGGCTGTGGTCGTACGTACAGACATACAGACAGACAGAATTGGGGGACCCACTTTCTTGGGTTTCTCTATTATAGTAACGTCAAGCTTGATCAAAATCTCAAGATCGAACATTTTCAGGAGACCAATACTCAACCTATTACTCGTAGGTTCAAGTAAAAAATGTTTGCATTCAATATGAGTCATTTTTTTACTTTATCAGGTCTCAAGAAAAATCTTTATCTCTGAAACATTTTTAAAAAAATGTGTATATGTCGCCTTTCAAAAATTATAGGAAAAATATTTTTATTTTGATCACACATGCACCCACGAGAAATATATTCAAATTATTTTAGCTTGTTAGTAGTTTGTTAAACGAAATAAAATTACAAAAAATAAAAAAATAAAAAATTGGGCACGGTGCATATAGTACGTATAGTATAAAGTAAAAGCAAACATTACTTGTTTGATATCTATGATAGTAGTGCATTTATGTAATTGTTATAATACTCTTTGGACGATCTAGGACTACAAGGGTCCTGTTGCTCTCATCAAGACAAATAACAAATATTTAGCAAACTTTAGTCCGATTACTCGGCATTCTGGAGTTATAGCTGCTTTTTATTTATCTCATGCTATATCTTCACAGTCTGTAGTGATGATTCGATTTTTTTTTTCATTTTAACATTATTTTCTGACGAAAATTCATGATTAAGTGGATTTTTTTACTCCACGATGCGAAAGGTAAATAAACAAAAAAAATTATAAAGATTTTTTTAAAGCACTATTTATACCCTATATAGGGTATATTAATTTTGATACATAGTTTCTAACATATAGAAATAATAATGGTAAACCCCCAAAATGTATACGAGTATATACACATCCATGTACGACCGTCTATCACTACTTTTTGGACCTTACATTTTGAGCAAGGAGCTTGGATATGTAAGTGGTCCACAGACACGCCCACTTTTTAAAAAAATATCGTTTTTCTCACTATTTTTGCTAGAAACTGAAAAGTATTATCTATGTAAAATATATAGAGTTGACTTTCGTAACATTTCTTCTATATGTTATACATGGCCACGCCCACTTTTTGAGGGTGTCTTCTTAGAAAAACCATATATTGCTTTCTCAAAGCTATTATATTAACCAATGGTTAAGTCTTATTGTGAATATCTCATCAGAATCCGTGAACTTCGGTTACAAAGGTTGGCCCACTTTCTGCTTAGAAAAAGTTGTAAATATCAATATCTGTATAGAAAGATATTCTTGCGTCTGTTTAAAAATTTCGCACGCTCACTTTATTACAGGTGAGTTAGCGTTCTAGACAGATTGTAACTTTCGTGTATGTTTTTTATGCAAGGGTCCTATTTTAGAAGTTAACGCAGTGTTTTATACAATTTTGTGTATAATAGACACTTGCAAATTTATACACCAGTCAAATTTTACTAATGTATTGTAGATGATCGATTTACACTTGAGCTTTATACGCCTGCAACCTTGATTGCAACTAATTTTTGATTTGCGGTATGTTATCTTAAAATTTTAAAAATAACCTCGGAACCCATTGGAAACACACAAATTTTTTTTTTTTTTTTTCAAAATAGCTGCCATTTCGTTAACTCTTAACTCGTTACTTTTAAAATATGACACTTAAACTAAAGACAAATATTTATTATTCTTAATTATCCTTCATTTCGTGGAGTAAAAACCTTTACTTCAAAACGGATTTTTTGTCACAGAATGAAAATGAAGACTACACAAAAAAAAAAAGGAAAAATCATCTTTATCTTCAAATTGTCAAGAACCTGAAAGTCCAATGACGCTTAAAAAATATTTTTTTTAAATCTTTGCAGATTTGGTGACGATAAAGCCAAAGGAAGACAATTACAGCAAAAAACGTAAAAAATCGCTTTTATTTCAGAACGGTGAGCAATCGGACAAAAGCTTACTAAAAATTGTTTGTTTGGCTTTGTGGGAGCAATATCATTATACAAGGTGATTTTTTCTTTAAGTCTCCTCGATTTTTAGGAATAATTTAGAGATACAAGAAAAATACTTTTGAGCGAAGTTGTAGAGGACGAATGGGAACGTTGTTTGGTGATCCTGAATGACCTCTAACGTCCTATGAACCAAACTTACCTTTTTTTACTTGCACCTGTAAGGGCAAGTATTAGTTTGTCTCTTAATTTCGGCTGCCTGTATTTTATTAAATGGAAATAGATACTTCTGAGAAATATTCGTTACATGGAGACATTTTTCGTAAACTTAACCGAATCGGAGATATCCAATCAATGATTGAGTCTCTTAAAAAAGTTATTGACATTAAAGTTCACCAAACAACATCCCCCTATCTTCTCTACTTTCCGTTTATAAGCGTTTTTTTCCTATCTCGAACTTTGAAAAAAAAAAAAAACTTGTATATATGATTGTTAGCCCAACATTTTTTTGAAACACCCTGTATATGCATGCTGGAATTAGTAATTAAAAATACATTAATAGACTTACCGAAAATTCGAAAACCATTTGACCAATTGTGCTGTGTTGTTCTTGTTGAACTTGATGTCTGGGAAATACATTTTTAGAACAGCCGAACTAGGATAACGCACCCAGAAAAACATCAGCTTCGCTTTCCTCAGGTGCATCGGTGTCAATGTAGACGAGTGCAATGGAGTTAAGGAATCTGATTTGCTGTATGCGATATAAGTAATAAAATGTTGGTGTTTTCTTTTTCAAGTTATTGTGGATGGTAATTCTTTTTTATCTAGGTACATAACGACAGACTTATTTAAGACTATCAGAGTCGTTTAAGCTAGCGTTCAACTTTTTACATTTGCACACATATGTAAAATCAGGTATCTTTATTTCAACCCTTACTACTTCAATTAGCCGATGAATGAATATTGAAGACACTTGATGGGTTTCGTGTTTTGATTTGAAATAAAAAGAAAGACAGGTCGTGATACAACAAGAAATTCAGCAATGAAAGATATCATTGAGGGAAACTTGAGAATCTCAGAGAGACCAGCTAAGCTGTTTGCTTCTCTTTTTTCTTCTGCTGTGACTTGTTACAATTCGTTGCCTATCAGTGAAATAGACAATTTCCTTGTAACGAATAAGTATCGCACCAAAGTAAGCTGATTAATTGAGGTATTAGCCGCAGGATAGAAATGTCGATAGACATTATTACGGATACGGGAGACTAGGGCGGATTGCAAAAAGGTTGGTTAACATATTCGGTTATAGAACACCAACCCAGCACAGCTACTTATCATATTTTAAGCCATTAGTTTAGCAGTGAAGTCCTCGTTTATTGCAGTGTTTCGTAATCAACCACATACTGCTTTTGAACATGTCGGATATTTGCAGTCATAATAGTGTCAATGCTTAATTGATACTTCAATTCTGAGAAATATTAAGCGATTTTTTAAAAATGACCGACTATTAAATACTTTTTTTTAAATTGTGAGAGCTTCCACATGTCTCCAATAAAAACAGACACGACGCTGAAGCAAGTACATATCATAATATGAATATCGCTTTGTACACAGTAAAGAATTCAAAATAAAAATATAATTTTTTTTTCTTAAGAAAACTTACATCATTTGTTGTTTCAAAAAGGATATGGTAGGTTGAATTCCATCAAATTGCATTTCGGCAGAATTGCAATCTGAATTGCGATCTTGAGCATCCATTGCTGCGCGCAAATGCGCACTGTAATCAGGAGAGTTTCCATGATGTGCTGCGGCTAAAAGCGCAGGGTGTAGCATAGTTGGTGGATGTGGTAGTGGCGGTGAGTCCCTTGTATCCATGATTCCGCCAAGACCCGGTGGGCTCGATGACATTTTCATATGATGCATTTGTGCCGCTGTAGGTGGTGCATGCGAACCTCCGTGTGGTCCATGTGGACCATGGTGAGGATTGAAGAATGGACTATACGGTGAAAAAACTTGGGACTCGTGCAGCGAAGGATTTGGAATTGCTACCGATGTTGGCAGGGATACTGGCATCATTGGTGGTGGTGGAGGTGGCGGATGATACTGATTCGAACGAGGTGATGGACTCTGCGAGGGTGTGGTACTTGTCGGCGCTGCGCTGATATTGCTGCTACTACTAACCGGCGTTTGGGATAGAAACTTATTATGCTGCGCGCTGGTGTTTTGTCCATGATTCGATTCCAACGTTGAATTAGGACCATTCGGGGATGGACCAACAACACCGTCCTGTGCCAAGATTCGACTTACGGTTCTTGGGGTGATTCGAGTGTCAGTGACCTTGTGGCGTTTCTTTTTCGGCGTCACCACGAGACTCAGTGCTTCATTTTGTTCCATATTTTGATCTCTTGGTTCGGGCATGCAAAAGGGATTCATTTGATTTGTATGCGGTCCACCACCACTTCCTCCAAGCGCACTCATTGAATTATAGAGGGCAGCTGCTGCGACGGGATTCATACCTTGGGGTGTCTTTGGTGCCTGAAAGATGGCCGCTGAGGGCAAAGGTCGTACATGAGGTGGTGGTATATTAAGTGAGTTATTACTACTACTATTATCAGATTGACTTTGCGGTCCATTCATGCCGGCAGCATGATGCATCTGCATACCCATACCAGCTGGTGATGCGAATGCCATATTGCTACCGTTCATTCGTGGCCCACCAATTAGATTATTACAACTACTATTCCCATTTGTGTTTGTTAGGTGATTTGTGAGCAAGGAATTTGAAGGATTACTACTGTTAGTAGAACTACTATTGCAAAGACTACTGTTTGTGGACATTGTTTGATTTTTAGTTGAATTGAGAAGTAGACCATTACCTGATTGACTGCTGGTTGGATTGCCCATGGATGTATTTACCATTGATGCAGATGCGGCGGATATTGAGTTCGATGACGACTGATCCGCCACTTTCGTTCGAGGTGATTTCCTATCAAGAATTTGAGACGCCATCAGCAAATCCTTATTTAGTTGTTCGGCAGCTGCTGCAACCGATTGGGATTGCTTATTGAAAAGACGACGCTGGTGGACGAATCTAGTTACTATCGTGTCCACTAAAGCCGACAAAGATGTTGTGATTTCGGATTTAAGAACATCGGCTAGGCCCTCTAGATCGGAGCCAGACATTCGCACCATTGATGAGGATTGCGATCGCAGCATGTTGAACTTTTCGGAAATCTCCGACTTTATTGATGAGTGGATAGATGGGATTGTATGTGATTGCTGTTGCTGCTGTTGGGATCGCTGCGATTGAGACGCGGATGGGTGATTCGCTGATGACGCATGTACTCCTAACTGTCGCGCTTCTAGTTGTTGCTGCTGCTGGTGTTGCTGAAGCTGCTGTTGTTGTTGCTGTTGGTGTTGTTGTTGCTGGTGTTGTTGTTGTTGGTGTTGTTGCTGCTGGTGTTGTTGTTGCTGTTGTTGCCGTTGCTGTTGCATTTGTTGTTGTTGCTGTTGCTGCTGTTCTTTCTGCCTTTGCTGCGCTTCTTGTTGCTCCTGTTCAAACCGTCTTTGATTCTCGTGTTGTTGTTGTTGCTGTTGTTGCTCCTGTTGTTGTTGCTGCTGTTGTTGTTGCTGTTGTCTTTCATGTTGTTCAGCGGCTTCCTTGGCCATACGAGCTTCCTGTTCTAGTAAAAACTGTTGACCCAGATACATCGCTGCAGCGTTACTGATGGCAGGATGTGTCATATGCGAATTTGGGTGATCTGCAGGAGCATGAGGTATATGTTGCAGCAATGGATGTGGCGAATTAAACGTCTGCTGCATGTGCGGATGTCCGACAATTGGATTATGTAGCTTCGAGGTCATCATTTTGCTCATCATCTGTGTAAGCATATGGGGAGTGTGGCCAACTGCTGAACTGATACCACCGTGTTTGTTCGGCTTCACTGGATACAAAGGAGGCGATGTAGATGTTGCTCTTTGATGGGTTTTCATTTGCGTTGAATCCGTTAACGACAAGGATGGAGAAATGTCGCCCGGGTTATCATCCTGCTCTATACTATCGCTTGCAGTATCATCGATTTCTTGACACTCAGACTCCTGTTCCATGCGTGAACACAATTGCACATACTTTTGCTGCATTTCAGCCAGTTGCTCTTGCATTGATCGCAACTGCGACTTCAAGGCATTCTTTTCCACTCGCTTTTGTTGAATTTGTGGCGATTCCATCTCATCCTCTTCGTCTTCGTCCAGCATAAGACTCTGCATATTCAGGCCAAAGTTTAAGCCTGCGGCAGCGGCCACATAGCGTTCCATCGCATGTTGCTGCGGTTGGTAGAGCTTGCGTTTCTTACAACCGTTAACTTGCAGGTGAGGTTGATGATGTGAGGACGGACTTGATCGCATCGAAGAAACAATATTTTCAACGCGCGCTCGCTTCATATCCAAAACGGGCTTTTGTGATCCTGTCGCAGATTTATTTGCCGTCGCCGCAACATCTTTTTCTAGCTCCTCTTCCAGCTCGTCCTTGGTATTATCCAGTAACACATCGTTAACATCTGAGTTGCTTGGGGATCCAAGAGATTCTAAATCGGATCTAGAATTCAATACCATCAACTCATCTTCAAGCAAATCGTCCGCTTCCTTTTTCGTAACAACATTACCAATCGCAAGTGTAGGTTGACAGTCTGACTGTTGCCGTTGTTGGACTGGATGCATTTCACTAGAATCATGATCTTCATTATCTTCGGAATGATGATCTGATCTAGATCCATCCCCCAAACAAATAATAACATCCGCATTACCACTTAAGCCATCTGATGATTTTCTTCGACCTGTGCCATTTCTGCTACCACGGCCACTGCTCTCATTGTTATTATTAGATGTTGCACTTCCGATGCACACACTATTAGTAATATTACTAATGTTTATCGGTGTTGTTGCCGCAATGGGTTCACTCTTTATTTTCACTTCACCGCAGCCCCCCAGGCTGTTCATAAGAACACCAGCACTACTTTTCACATTAGTATTACTGTTTGCACTACTAATGCTAGTATTATTATTGATCTTAGTGTTGCTGCCACAGCTACTCAATCCTGCTGTAGTTGAACGACTTTCACAGTTATTGCCTAAGTTTCTATTACTGCTACCATTATTATTATTGTTATTATTTGTTGCACTTGAATTGTTATTTTTATTTTTGCTTATGCAATTATTATTATCCTGCGACACAGCATTATCACTACCACCACCGCCACCGGTCGAGTTTAAATTTGCACTATTATTATGTTGATTTATCACCGATCGCAACTCTTGATCGAGCGCCATTAAATCCTTCTTGCCCTGCAGAATATTCCGTAACATATGATGTGCTAAATCATTTTGTTGTTGCTGCTGTTGTAGTTGTGTACAACCTGTTTGTTGTTGTGGTGGCGTTGCACCGCCCCCATCTGAACGATCACTACAACTCGTCCTTCGATTCCCCGCCGTTAGGGCTGGTGATGAATTCGATGACGTTGAGTCATTGTTGTTATTATTTAAATTATTATTCACAACACTTGCAGCACCACTTGTATTACCACCACTACCACTATTCGCGATACAATTATTATTTAACAATTTTGATGAATTCAAACTTGCATTTAGACTAGCACTTAGTAAGTCCGCACTTGTTGCCGATTCCATCGCAGCCGCTAACATAGCATTGTCCACCAAAGAAGTCGGTAGACCACTGGTTGCATCCTGCGCCTGTTTCATTTGTCGACCAAATAATTCATTTAACATCTTTGCTGAACCGAAACCGTTCGGACCGAATAGACCCCCAACGAAATGTGCCGATTGTGTTTGATTCAAAAGGGCCCCATATAGACCACCCGATCCAGCAGACGCACTGCTCATGAATGACGACGGACGAGAACTGAAATTCGGAATCGACGAGTAACTATTCCTTGGCTCGCCTGCGTCTACGCGTTGTCGATTACGCTTGTTGTTGTTGCTACTATTATTACTAATGTTACTGCTACTACTACTATTGCTGTTACTGTTGCTTATATTCAAAGAGCTGTTACCAGCGACGACGAGACCTTTTTTCGAATTAGTTGTGTTTATAAGTAACTTATCATACAACCCAAAGCACTCTGTGTCCTCCTCTGATGACATCATAAGATGAAACCCAACTTTATTGGCCTAACGACCACTTTTCGGTAGAGTGGGGATAATATCCTATCTCCCTCTCTTTCGTTTTGTTCACTTTGATTTCTGTGCGTGTCGATTGCTTCTCCTACTTGTAGTACTTCTCCATGATTCTTACCAGTAAAGTAGAATGGAATATAAAACAAAATAAATTAAACAAAGGAAAGGAAAAAAAGACGAAACGTATTGGTGGTTGGTTAGATGGTTGGATCTGAATGTGTATAGGACCGCGCTACCCTCTCAGTTCGTTAGAAGAGTTCATCAAAATTCGTACGTTTTCTTCACGGATGTGTGTGCGTGTTACGTTGTTTCAATGTGTGAGTAGTATCTTAGTTTGAGCTAGCGGGGTAGTTTTGTACGTAAATAAATTGTCTCTCATTATATACAGCCCACACAGTTGGCCGCAAAAGAAATAAGAAATGTAATACTGCTGCTATCACATGCACACGCGATTTGTTGAGTGGGAATGTTCCAGCTTTTTTATGTGTTGTACTACGTTCGACGTCGAAATGCAACTTCCTTCGCCTTCTGGCGAATTTCTCCTTCGCAGCAAGAAGCAGAATTCGCCGGCGGTTCTAACTTGCGGCCTCGTCAAGTATTCAGCTTGTTGTTTTTTCCTTTCCACACACATATGACTGCCGTTTCTGTTACTGCATTTTTTTAATTCCCCTGGAATTTTTGTCTGTCCCTGTTAAAAGAAAAGCAAGAATCATAAAAATGAATAGAGAGAAAAAAAAGAGTATAATATCTTTAGAGAAGGACTAATCCTTGTATAACACTGAATTGTAGAAAAAATGTTCAGTGTTGCAGCGGTGCTAGAATACAGTATTATATTTTTATTCTCAGCTTAATTTTCTATTTGTGCATGGATCAGCTGGTTTAGAGTATAATAATAAAAAACAAGACCACCTTTCTAAAATAAATAAATAATAAAAATTATTGTGTAGTTTGGTTAGAAATATAAGTCATTTAGCCATCAATCTAAGTGAACTTGCCTTTCTTTTTCTAACACTTTTCCAGAGTACATTATAATGTGATGAGTTTTTTTTTTCTTCTCATACATACATACATATGTACATATGTAAAGGTAGACAGTAAATACGAGTATTTATCAATTGCACTTTTTTTTTTATAAATTATTGCACCTCTAAGGTCAACGGTTAGTAAAATACTATACCTGTTAGCAAATGTCCCAAACATTTATATAACAATTGAATAGGTTATTCGGAAAAGGGCACAACTGACTAATTTTGCGGATATGGTTTTAGTACAGCGGCCTTGTTTACACCGCTGATTATACAGAGGCCAGACCAAGAATTTAGTCTTTGTCCAAAGTCGTTTACACCGAAAAAGACTAAGAAAAACTATGTATGTCCAAATCCGTCCGCCACCTATTTACCTAGAACAATTTTTGTGAAACCACTATTTTTTTTCTTTTTGGATGCAGTTACTTGCCTTTGAAATAAAAAAAAAAAATAATAATAATTGCTTCCCTCTTTTGTGTGAATGAATACTAAAATACCACCGAAAACGTTAGTACTCTATAGATAGAGATACAAGCAGAACTCAGTTGTTGAGTATATGCCACCTAAATTGCTTTAGTCTGGTTCAAGAAGTTAACACCGACAGTTTGTGTACTAGCTTCGAATAAAGTCACCGATGTAAATTGCACCATTGTGTTCTAGGACCAACACACATAGTTTTGCATAAAAACATCACCCAATATGGTGTTCCATATGTTTAATATATTATATGATAGATTAGATAGTCATTTTCCGACGTTTGTTTAGAGAAGGGCATATGGAATGCAGAAGGAGTGTTTTCAAAAACTACGGTGAAGCGCTTTTTGCGAAGCTTTAGGTGTTTGAATTTTATACCCATAACTTCAAGCCCGGATATCTTTACTAATATCATGAAAGACAAGCACTGAATGGGGGTATACACTCTTTTTGATTTTGAATAATGAAATCAGTTCTAATATGTAACTTCAAATTCGTACTCAGGTAAGATTTTTAATGATAGCAAACTATAGATTCAATAAGATTAATCATTACTTTCCTTCACGAGGGTTAAGAGAAAGGTAAATAAAGAAGCACGCAACAACCAAGAGGAAAATAAGAAAGTTAGACAAAATCTATACACAGGATAAATGGAACTAATTAAAAGTTCCTCCAAAAGTGGAAAGTCTGTGGTTATAGAGATACTCGTAAGATCATCCCAGATAATTAACTACAAGAACTAGTACCTTAAAAAAAACATGTTTGATACACTAAAAAAATCAGTTTTTCCTAAAGACCAGAAGGTTCGGATCCAGATTTCAAAATACAACGAGTTCAGGGAGGGGCTCCGATAGCTCAGATGCGACTGGACGCAGCTAGTGGCACACCCTCCCTTTATAACTCTGGGAAATGATATTTAAACTAATTTCAGCCGTTTTTGTGCTGTGGACACAACAAGTTGCCCTAATTAATACCAAAACGATTTTTGTTTCTTGATTGGATCTCAACAAATGAGTGGCTTCTAACAGAAGAACATTAATGAAAAGCGAAGAAATTTTTTTGCGTGTTGATGCATAAATTTTTGCATTTTTCAAGCACTCTGTTCTAATCATTACTCAAAAGTGGCTGGACTTTCGAAAAAATTCAGTAATATGTAGGTATATGCAGGTACTTTTCAGATCAAGTTAAAAGTTCTGGAGGTTCTCAGAGTTGAGACTTACTAACCCTCACTTGGCTCTAGCGTTAAATTTTGGAAAAGTGAAAAAAAACCAAGTTTTGGATATCACGGTGAAATTGAAAAAAAAAGTTGTTTCTATAAATACAATATGGATATCAAATGAAAGGTAACGATGCACC
Organism: Pocota personata; assembly: GCA_963082735.1. NCBI lineage: Eukaryota > Metazoa > Arthropoda > Insecta > Diptera > Syrphidae > Pocota > Pocota personata. The sequence continues at coordinate 174,940,026 of OY720429.1, read as the reverse complement.
GATTCCAAAAAATACATATGAGATATTCTCCAAGAAAATTTTCTAGGAGGACTTTAGTACAGCTACAATTACATGTTTCGCGCCGCAGCAGTTTGTGACTGTTATACTTGTATCCTCCCGATGATCCCCAAAAAATTCCTTACAGGTAGTCCGTTACGTTTTGTTTCTAGTTACTTGTAAAATACGCAAATTACTGTACAAGGAAAAAAAATATTTCAGTACCTATACAGAAAAAATTTAATTTAACTGCGTAATATTATGCAAAAAGATTAACTCAATGTATCCATCATGTACAGTTTCAAAATCGTTATTGGCATAATTGTAGCCAGAAAGGCTACACCAGCACCACTCTTAAAAATGTTATAACAATCTATGGGTACGCTTAACTTTTGGCCAGACAATGGGTGGAAGAAGTGTGGTAACATATGTTTGTCCCCCTATATACATACATATGTATGTAGGTATGTATATTCTTTGTTGAATGCTCACTGTTGTTTGGATTTGGCACTCGAGCCGACGCGTTGTGCGAATGAAAAATAAAAATTAATTGATTTATTAATATTGATGAAGAATAGGCTCAACTCTGCTCCACCACATTTGAATCTATCATGATGCCCAATGAAAACAATTGTCACCTTCTGTGCAACTTGTCTGTTTAAATTCAAGTTCTCGATTCTCGAACATCGAAATGCTGATGAAAAAGTTTTAATCGAGTCGTATAGCATTTGAAAAAGAAATTGAATTGAATCAATGGTTAATCCATTCACACAATAGTATTTATCAGGAAAGGAAATGGAGTCTGTTACATGAATGGAATCCATAATATACATAATATAGTAAAGTTATTAAATGCAGTACCGTATTAGAATGTACTGCATATTTCATTGTACTGGGATAGATTGGGGAAAAAGAACAGCACAGTCTCCTGAGAAATACATACATACATAATTTAATAGCATGAAAAACCAGAGGATCTGATATAATTCCAGAAACTTAGATACAACTCTTTGAACCGTCTCTGCAAACATTACAAGGCTATTATTCATCCAGATTGATACCTCGGACGAATCTACGATATCCTTACATTTCTGTGTATTCTCGTTATTACTTTACGTTTTACTTGAACTCTACATGAGAATAGAAACTTGTACACGTGACCTAATTTTTTCAATGAGAATAAGGGTGGTCAGGCTTGTTTTATTTAGCTACATACATAGGTACTAGAACTGCCGAAACACTAGTGGGACAAAACTCCATTACAGTTATAAGTACATCACGAGGCTCCTTTCACTTGGCGAACTAGTTACGGAGTAAACTGTGTTGGTTACGTTATCGACATCGTGTTGGTAGCTAGAGACAAGTTCTGTGTTCTGTGTAATATTATACAGAGAAAATTAAATATAACAATATAAGAATGGTGTATCTCGGTGACCCTAAACATTAATCCAGCTAAGAACATGATGATATAGTAAGGTCAACAGAGAAATGATCGCAAGAGAGATTTTTCAATCATGTCAGACATTTAAGTTGCCATCAGATCGAAGGTCTCTGGGTGCCAGGGCACATTGGAGAGGACCCGTTCGTAGGAACAAAACTCTTCTGCGGGATGTTCAATCATTCGACAAGAACTTTGGAAAGGGGTGAAAATCAAAAGAGCTAAATTCTTTAGAGAACTCCTTCATAAGATCCAAGGTAGAAGTGTACAAAGTTCCAAATTTATAAATCTTCTAGGAGGGGCCCTGTATTTTTAAAAACAAAACTTTAGGTCTGTCTTCTACTTTCGCATGGAATTTGCAAAGTATGAACTTTTCACGTCATGCGAGAACTTCTAGAGGAGCGTGGGAAGTCGTGCAGAGAAAAAATATGTTGTGCAACACCCTGTATTCTGAAATTCGATTATTTGAATTATTCTATAATACATAATCCAAGCTACTCGTATAAGGCTGCAGAAAGTCACGAACACATAGCAAAACTATACATAACCCTGTACTCTGAAAATCTAAAATTTGATTTTATTATATTCTTCTGCGTTATCTGTACTTTAAGTTGGCAAAGTTTCGCTTTTTTATCTCATCCGAGAACTTCTAGAGGTGTGGAAAAACGCATGCAAATCTAAAAATTGTGTATAACCCAGAAGATATATATATAAATGGTCTGTCTAACACACTGTACTGAGAAAATTTAGAATTCGGCTCGATTTTATTCTTCCCCTCAGTTCCTTCTATAAGTCTGCTAGCTTTCTAGGTCAGCCGAGGGTCACTGGAGGTGTACGAAAAGCACACATACACTGAGATAGCGATACAAAATAGACACATTAAAGAACTTCTTACGAAATTATTGTAATCAAAATTGTGTGCAAAAATGGAGTAAATAATATTATTTGGTTTAAGCACACCGAAAGGACTGATTTGGACATTTTTTTTTTCGAAAACTGCTGGTACGAATTTTGTTCAAATTTGATGTCTGAGTTATGGTAGACAAATCTAGGCCAATAGATGGCGTACCAGGTTTTTGGCAAAATCGCATTAAAATCAAAACAAGTGTTAAACGGATTAAAAAAAAATAGTATATACATGTATAGGTAGGTACACCCCACATATTAACGATTTAGCTTAAATTTAAAATCTTAAATATTTGCTAATAAAAAGCATATACATACATATGTACCTAAGTATGTATGTATGATAGATGCAAGTGCGGGCGTTCCAGTCACTTCATTTAGTTGCTTATATTTCTAATAAAAATGTGTTTCTTTTGCTGTTTCTTAAATGATATTCTTGTGCTTCCTCGCTATTCGGAGAATGAGGAAGCTATTGATCATATGTGAAAGCCGAAAAATCTTTGGTCTCCGATCTCAAAATTTCCATTTGATCTTTGGTTTTCGGAAATTTGGTTTCTGACCCCGGTCTAATATGTCTAAATCGGACTTACTGGGGGTAAGATATAGAGATATGCAAATTATGATTGTAAATTAATTTGTTGTCACAAGCATAGCTCAAGAACCAATTGATCGAATTGATAAAATTTGGCTGCTAGATACGAGTGTTTGTGTCTTTGTAATTCTCGTAGCTTAAGTACCGCTTAAAGGATTTATATGAAAAAAGTTTATATCAAACCGGCAAACCCCACAAGCGGACCAGTAGCGATGCAGTAAAGTGGGAAGGTTGTGATCCTTCTACTCCGGATCATAAGATATGAAAAAAGTTGGTATGCCATCTGATAGCATACATATATCCACCATAACTGAAGTGTCAATTTGATCAAAATCGCGTTTTCGATAAAATCGATTCTTTTTCAAAATCGGCCAAGAGCAAAGTTAGGCCATGGTGTAGTGGTAACATCATCGCTTGTCACGCTGCAGGTTCACGGTTTGAATCCTGATGTCAAGAATCATTTATTTGTTTCGTATGAAATAAATAAAAAGTCGATCAATTGCGAAAGCTTATGCCAACTCTACTGCGAAGGCATAACACTGACAGTAGGGTGGTCATATGGCTGAAAATGCAACTTGATCAGGAGGACAAAAAAAAATACTGTGAATCATGAGCAACGATAATAAAAGCAACACAAAAATGCTCCCCAGTTATCTGGACGCTACCCTTGGAGTTTCCAGAAACTTAATACCACCTGAGTTTCAAACCACCTTGCTTTCTCTCTCTCTGTCTATCTACACAACGCCCGTGCACTGTAATAGTACAAGGGTATTCATATTCCCTTTGGCGCGCGTAAATTATAAAAAAAAAAATAGTAATAATTTTCCGATTGTGCCTCCAATTGAGACCCTACGGATCCCAGACATGAAGTCTGAAGTTAATTCGTTCTGACGTTTAGGATGCAGTAGTGCGTACTTTCATACAAACAGACAGACTGAATAGAGAGATCCACTTTTTTAGTTTCTCTATTATAGTAATGTCAAATTTGATCAAAATTGCGAGATCAAACATTTTCAGGAAACCAATACTTGACCTTATACATGACCTTATACATAGATGCTGGACAATTTTCCAGTATTTTTTACTAGAAACTGCAAAATATTGATTTTATAAAATATATAGACGTCCACATTTTCAATTCACAATTTGTCCTTGCCACTATGGCCACTTTTTGTGGGGTCTTTCTTTCGTAAAAAGAAAAAAAACATAAGTATGTTGCTTTCTCAAAGCTATTTACGGTGATGGTTAATTTTTTTTGTGGATATTTAATAATCAGATCAAGCGAACTTTGGATACAAATGGTAAGAAAGTCGTAACCACAGTTTTTCCGATAAAATCTCCTAAACATCGTGGAAATATCCTAAGAAAGACGAAATCACATTTGAATTAAAAAGTTCACAATGCCACGCCTACTTTATCAGGGATGGATTAGAATATGGGAATAGGATATCAAACGACCCTTTCCAAATGTTAGATACATTTCTCAACTAAACATGATTATTATAGGAATGTGTATACTTGTGGTGTATGTTCATTAAGTATATATATCACAATTGTACCTCGTTAAGGATCTATTGATGATTTATGTAATTATAACTCTCGACCTCTCCAATTTTAAAATATTTTTCAACTAATAGTTTTGTCATCCTTTTTTTCGTTATAACATCGATCACTTCCATTGCGGGCCAAGTCTTATATTTTCCAGTCATCCATTGTTTTTAATCTGAAAGAGACAACAGATATTACAATTACTAGGATATACTTATAAAAACTGAATTTTTTTTTTTTGTTTTCAGTAGATCAACACTGAAATTTGTACTACTCTACTATAAGGAAGTGTAGATATCATTAGAGAAATCCTGCGGTGCACCTTTACCATATACTACTCCCTTCATCTATAAACTTGAAAAACTAAACAAAGGGATATGCTAAGGAAAACCATAGCGTTATTTTTTTTTCTTTTTCTAACACTACAAAAGAACCCCTACAAAAATATACCTGGCAGACGATTTCATTCGTGGCGTCTGACATGTCCAGGTGTACAACTTATGGCACGTACCGGCTCTACAATATCCGAAATTCTACATTCGAAGTATACAACAGGAGGGTTCGCAATTCATACCTTCTGTTTTCATCATATGCAGCAGGATAGGGATACAAAATAGGGGATTAGACTGGGACAAGGTACGGGTAAGATCACCATAAACAATACTTTATTTCGTTGGAGTACAATTTACACATCGCTTTCTACTTTGAATTGAGAAATCATAAGGCACTGCAAAAACACGTTTATGCATGGATGGGATTTGCTTGAAATAGCGTAGGTAGATAGATAATAGCAATGCAGATGTTTCCGAAATCCGATTCAATTCTTGAAGAGTAAAATAATGAATTAAATCTTCAGGTGAAGTTACTGACTTCTACTCAGTTTCTAGAGACTAGACAAACTCACAGTTTATACAAGTCAAATACATATATATGTATGTATGTAACAAGAGCTTATTCTGGTATAAGATCGGAAGAAAGATTGAAACGTATGTACATATGTACGTATGTAGTACGATAAAATTCAAACTCACAACAATCATCCACGTACCAATAAACTATTAATATTGGTATACATACATATGTATGTATGTAAGTTATATCATTGAACATGCTATTCCCGGTCTATAGTAATAAGGAGTTAAAGCCTGCATCTAAAACATTCAAAAGCAGCTTTTAAAACGGCCAAAGTTAAGTTTGTCAAAGAACTTCAAAGTTGGATCTTATTCACCGATACCATCGAGTAAGCTTAGATACAGTATACATATGTATAGTATACGAATATTATTTGTTTTAAAGGCAAATATTCAATACTAAAAGTCTCAAATTACTTTAATTTTTTATTATTTAACTCTCTTTAATTTTTTTAATTCCAAGTTCTCTTTTATTACAATGTTCGTGCAACGATTGTAAGTCCAATCTGTACGTTATAGTGGTAATGATTTAAAATAATAACAGTTTGTGTGAGATGACATTCAGTTATTTCATAAAAATGCCTTAAGACGTTGAAGGAAACTCCTAATTTCATATTGTCGGTCAATTCTTAACGCAACGAATGGAACGAAGTGTTTCTTACGGAAACTCCATACGAATAGCATAGGGGTACTTGAGGAAATAACGTTCTTGTGATACACCCCTCTATGTTTATTCACCGGTAAAGAGCATACAGAGAATGCAGTAATGTCACAATGTGTAATTTCCGTAGAGACCATATGGGGTGAAAGACCGTTTCTTTGCGGGGTAAGCGCGAGTGTACTGGCACCTTTAATATCATTAAGTTTTTTTTTTTTATTATTATAGGGATACTCGTACATACTAAACAATTATGCCACAGGTATTCTTAACGGACTGTTTATATCGGATATCATAGGGTATATAAGACTGAATCGGTTATTTCTAGTAGGAAATTTGTGCCCAACAGGACATTGAAGTATACTATGATATAGGTATACTATATTTTCACCTTACATACGTATGCATAAGGTTCTATTAATGCAATCCAAATAAGATTTATGGTAAAAACATAATGATAATAATCTCGAAAATCTCAAACTTCTGTTAAATTCATTCAAATTCGGAGCTGCTAAGCCAGTTTTTTACATTATTGCTAATAAAAAAATAATAAAACCGGTATGGAAAAAATAAGTGTCGTTGCATACAAAACATGCAATTTTTACCATTTTGGAGTTATACCAGTTTTAATATTATTTTTACCAACTTCTCAACTTTGACAATATTAATGATTTCAATGGAACACACAATATCTGGTGTGTAAAATTCTAGAACATTTACAGAGCATATTTGTGTACAGTACAAAATGCATTGTTTCTGTTTTTCCTACACCGTAGTAATCAACGTATAAAAAATCCCTACTGTGAATCTGTTATATGATTGTAAATTAATATTGACAGCAGCCTACCTACTATAATTTATTAATAAATGAGATTTTTTTTTGTTACTTTTCTAAATTTGGAAATGCAGCCGCTCAATCACTGCCATGATTCAATCACTGATATAAGAAGCATTGCTCCTGCAGATATACAGCATCTCAAGACAAAAAACTACAAAGTATAAATGCTCTTAGTGAAAAATGGCTCTAAGATTTCTAATAGCTCACTTTCATTTATAATGTGTTTTCCAATGTATTTTAGTTACATTCCATTTTCCCTCAAAAAATTATGTTAAAGTGAAAAATTTTGGAAAAAAATACGAAAAATAATGTCTGACTTAAAAGCAAATAGCTTGCTTCACAAAGAATTTAAATCCGCTGCGCTAATGCGGCGATTTTGAAATCTGTTTCAAAAGACAGATTTCTGATCCGATCACAGTCGGCCAAGTGCACAGGGTCTATGTTTTTCAATTAGACCTCTTGCACAGATAATTATTCAGCTGACTTACCGACCTGAAACAATTGAAATGTCACACTTTTTGTTGAGAATACTAGACGAAATTGACTCGGAAACTCGTATTCCCTTGGTAGGAAGCTCGGCCTGAACATTTTCAAATATAAATTTGTGTAATGTCAGATCGTGAGTACATCAGTCCCTATTAGAATTGATAAAATTGATACGGATTTGGTGCAGATAGAGCAAAGTTGAGATGGTAAAAAAAGTGAAAATCTGTATATGTCGGATCCATTCTTATGACCTACTCATACGAGTACTTTTTGCCCGAATTTCAATGGTCTACTAGATCCCGAAGTTGCGGCCCTATGTAAAAAAATTAACCTGTATAGCTATCCACCATAATTGTACGATTTTTAGCAATAAAGCAACGTCACTGATTATTATTATTTATTTAATATTAATAATAAGAAAAAAAAATAAAATTATCGGGCTAAACTCAAAGAATCAACAAAAATACAAATTATATCTTAAAACAATCACAAACGCTTAAAAATACCAAAAACAAAAGAGAAAATAGGAATTATAATTCAGCTCCTTTAGTGAAAAAATATCCATTTAATATAGACTTCTTTTCAGTTAGTCTACCAGCCCCTATAGTCTACCGGCTCCGGTCTCCCCTACGTTTTACAAGTGTCTTCATACATATTGTATGTAGTTACATTCATGTATACATAATGACCTTCACTAAAAATAATTCTATTTGATATATTATATGCAGTCGTAGGAACATTCATTAAACGTCTCTTTTAGTGCGAGAGTAACATCCTTCGAATTTCGATGTTTATTAAGTTGTTTTCTAGTATTGTTTTCAATTTAAAATCCATTGATGTCTGTGCATTTGTTGTCGTATATTTCAATAAAAATTCCTTTCGTGAATATTTTGTTTAGAAAAAGATATAACTTTAGAAGAAAATAACAAATTTTCCAGGTATAGGGTATAACATTTTTCACCCGAGTGGATTATATTGTCTGCGTATGCTTTTCGTGTCCTTCTTTTTCTGTTAAATAATTTGTCTTAGGTGACCGACTGTCATGTGCTTAGTATTTATGAAGAATTCCCGCCACTGCACTGGTAAGTATTTTTGCCATGGTCAAGTTGTCGGAAATACGTTACATGTTCAAGAAACTATTGCGAATGGAAAAGATATTAAATAAACTTCATACGTGTTCTAGCTCTGGATGTAAAAAAAGATGTGTGCGGAAACTTCTAAACTTCTACTGAAATTGGGGAGAACTATCACAAAATGTATAGATTCCACGATAGAGGTGAAAGGTTGTTTCTATTTAAGGAAAAAAAAAAAAAAAAAAACTTGGCTACTAGAAATAAATTAATGCAAAACTTACGAATGCAATTTTAATAGTACTCACTAGGTACCTACTTAAGAGAAAGAAGGGGAAGGCTAATAAAATTTGGTAGTAACTATCCCAATTTTGATTAAGTATGTGACAGATTTTAATACGTAATACGTGGATAAATGTAAATGTGTCTCATATAGAATCTCAGTCAACGTTGTAGTAAAGGGATAATCTTTTGATTTAATTGTTTTAAATGAGTCATCGCAGGTTTATCGATAACGAGTATATAAAATGTACCTTAAATTTTTGAGTATTACATACACATATGTCTATGTACGTATATATAGGGCGTATGCAGTTCGTTGGTAGATACCAATTATTTGTTAGATGGTATATCGACTTAAGAAAATGTAGTAGATTTATATACTACGCGAAAATATCGCTCTGCAGTAACGATAACGAGATTTTATTTTTAAAAGAAACTGCGATACGAAGTTATACATATGTATTACCGATACAAGCGTTATGATACTGGAGCACATTACTCGTAATGGGCCACAATGTAGGCTCAACATTTGTTTGTTTGAACAAAAGTCAAATTCTTTATAAAACCATATTCATTGACATACAGGGAGTTTCAAAAACCTTTGCCTGGATATATGCAGTCACTAGTCGGAGTCTTCTCATCAAGACAAAATAAAAAGTTGTCAAATCCTTTGCACACGCTCAGGCCCGTATGACAGATCTGCCTCAGGACCCCTATCTTACACACCGACTAGATGCCTGTCAGGTTTTGACCAACTATGGTGTCGATAGACGACATACGTAATGAAGTATGTAATAATAAGTTACGTTTAACCAGTTACAGCCGTCTAGACTCAAAATAAAAAAGTCCACGACTGGGTCGCACGTACTTGCACCTACATATATGTATGCTGTTTATTTGCAAATGCCTCAGTTTGAAATTGAAGCAAATAATATTTTGACGATTTTCCAAAACTCAAATATTGTTTATACTCGTATATTGATTTTGAACAGAATTTTAAACAAATCGATTTTTCAAAATCGGACATTAGTAAAGCACCGTTAATTTTAGGGTTAGAATGAAAATTTCGCCTCGGATTGTGAACCCACCGACCGCAGATATGAAGTTTGGAGAAAATCCATCTAGCCGTTTATGATGTAATCGGACATAAAGGGTGGTTAAATTTTAAGGGCCGATGTTGAATGTGAACCACACCTAAACGTCAAGTTTTTTTCTGCATTTCATTTGACATTTCTCAATTTCAGACTAACTCAATTTGAACCATGGAAAGATACACAATCGAGCAACGCGTTAAAGTTATTCAAAATGCATATCGTGCATTTCGTGATTCTTTCGGTCAATTTAATCGTCCAAATGTGCGTACAATCGGAAAAATCGTGCAAAAATTTGTGCAAACCGGGTCTGTAGGAGATGTGAAAACACCAGTGCTTGCTCGTACAGCTCGTACTGCAGAAAATATTGCTGCTGTTCGCGATAGTGTGGCTGAAGAGCCGTCCACCTCAACTCGTCGTCGTGCCCAATAAGTTGCACCTCTCACGCCCGTCGTTGATGAAATGAGGCCGGTCAGGCAGTTACTGTGAATGGTGTTCGCTATCGTGAGATGATAACGAACTTTTTATGGCCCGAATTGGAAGATATGGATGTGGACGATATATGGTTTCAACAGGATGGTGCCACTTGCCACACAGCTAACGAAACAATGGCTCTTTTGCGCGACAAATTCAATGACCGTGTTATCTCACGTGGTGGCGATGTCAATTGGCCGCCAAGATCATGTGATTTGACACCGTTGGACTTCTTTCTTTGGGGTTATTTGAAAGAAGAGGTGTACGTCGATAAGCCAGCAACAATTCAAGAGCTAAAGGATGAGATAATTCGGCACATTAACGGCATAGAACCTCAATTATGCCTGAGCGTCATTGAAAATTTGGACCATCGGATGGAGGTGTGCCGCCGAGGTCGCGGCAGCCATTTGGCCGATATTTTGTTCCATACATAATTGAACCATACCAATATTATCATAATAAAACGAAATGACAGTAATTTCCTAAATAATTTGTGTTTTATTCAAAATCAACATCGGCCCTTAAAACTTAACCACCCTTTACATACATACAGACAGAATTGAGAGACTATACAGACTTTTCTGAGTCTCCCTATTATAGTATGTTAAGTTTGATCATAATCCCGAGATAGAAAATATTCAGGAAACCAATACATGTCCTTATAGGTGCAAGTAAAAACTTCAATAGCACATACTATTCGAATTCCTTCTCAGGTAGGAAGTTTAATTTCTGACTTTTCTTACATTATAGAGACCGATTTTGGTTTTTTTTTTTGTTACATTCCTTCTTTTGTCTCAGCTTTTATTAAAAATGGAAAAGATTTGTGCAGTGCTTGTGAACCTAGGACGTCACGAAAGAATTAAAGTCACAGCTTCTTTTTGAAGCAGAGATTAAAACGGATTTTTGTTTGTAATCTAGCGTAAAAAAAACCTACAACTTTTCCGAACTTCAACCGTTAATTTATTTTCTGTGGTGGTTGATGAGTTAATAACAAATTTGTACTTACCTAAATAGTGTATTATTTTATATAATTTGCACGTGTGAAAGCATATACCCTTATATTAATTTTAGGACACGGGTGTTTTGTGAAAAGGGAAAGAGACAGAGAGAAGACAGATTGGTGTAGTTGGTTTGAAATTCAGGTATTATTAAGTTTCAGTGAACTCCAAGGGTGGCGTCCAGATAACTGGGGAGTATTTTTGTATTGTCGTTGCTTATGATTCACAGCATTTTTTTCGTCCTCCTGATGTCATCATCATGATCAAGTTGCATTTTAGCCATATGCTAGAAAGGAAATGCGAAAAAACATACCGAGTCAAAACAAAGCAAAGTTCTCGAATTAAGTGAAAGTGGGTATTAAAACAGCAAAGGGGTATATTTCCTTGAAAATGTAGCAAATTTTTTACGATCATAGCAAAATGATAGCGCTGCCCTTAACTCTTTTTTTTAACAAATCATACGTGGGTTTGTTTTCAACAGCTATATACCTATATAGTGTGAAGTATTTTGTAGTTTTGTAGTGTAAATATGGAAATGTAAGCAAATTTGTTCATTGATGATATAATTAAATTAAATATTTTTCACAACAAATTAACAAATATCTCAAACTGTTGAAAATTAAAAATAATCGCTATCAGCAATACCGGCATTATCAGACTTTAATGCACACCATATACCATAAGGATGTACGTGCATATGTATGAGTACATATATAAGGTGCCCGCGATAAGGTGTGCCAAAATGTTGGTGGCAAATCTAGGGAATATTTTAAGATGAAAATACAATAATGACAAAAATGATGATTTTCTAGTTAGGACTTAGTGTTGGAGGAATAACCGATTGGAAAATAGATGGGTTTTGAGGTAGGCACTCTGAGTTGGTTTTCTGAGATTATTTTTAAAAGTCTGCGCTGGATTTAAATGCTTGGGCATGTACATTGCATCAACAAATTGCACATACACCAAATCATTTACCAATGAAACCTTTTTTCTTTCCAAAATACAACGCCATCGTTAAAAAAGTTTACCAAATATTTTTCGATGTCATATGTTAATCAGGATTAAAAAAAGAAAAATTAAAAAAAAGTTTTTTTTGACTCACACACCCAAAGGTTGTGCTTACAGCCTAAAACTCGACTCAATTATTTGCACATACACCCTGTTTCTGTCGTAAATACTTGGTTAATGGTAAATATTTTTGCTGCTGTGTACAGTCAATAGAAGTTTTAGATATTTAGTAGTTTACACTCGCATTTGGTGGTCTTTTATTTTATCCTTTGAAAACTAAATAAACAAAAAAGAAAGTAATGGAAGGCAATCATAAGAAAGTGCCTATAGATGTAAAAATAATAATTGTAAGGTTAAAAGCTGGGTAGACCTCGTGCCACAATCCAATCCGTAGTAAAAAATTTAGAAAAAAATAATTCATATGATATGGCTATAGGAAGAGGCAGAAAAAAAATCCTAACTGCGCGAGATGAACGAGTTATTGAGCTAATGGTCAAGGCTGATCCAAAAATTGGGGCACCTCAAATAGCTTCAAACCTTGAAGTGTCTGGGGGACCAGCGGTAAATCCTCAAGCCATTCGCAATTTGTTACATACTAAGGGTTACAAAGGGTTCGTAGCTCGTAGAAAACCTTTCATATCAAAGCAAAATGCCATCAAGCGCTTGGAGTATGCCAAAGAGTGTGCCAACAAACCAGATGAGTTCTGGAAACAAGTAATTTTTGTCGACGAGAGTAAATACAATATATTTGGTTCAGATGGTCGACGTTTTGTGTGGCGAAAACCCAATACTTCGATGAATAAGGAAAACTTAATCCCGACTGTTAAACATGACGGTGGAAATGTCATGGTTTAGGGTGCCATAGCAGCTAACGGCGTTGGAAACATCACTTTTGTTGAATGCACAATGGATAGATTCCAGTATTTGTCAATATTAAAAGATAACCTTAAAGCCAGTGCTCAAAAATTGGGAATAGGAGACGGATTTATGCTGGTGCAAGATAATGTCCCCAAACATAACTTCGAATTAATAAGAACTTGGTTGATCTACAATTACAAATCAACTCTCCCACATCCCCCTCAATCAACCGATCTTAATCCAATTGAGCATCTGTGGGATTTATTGGAACGAAAAGTCCGGCAGCATAATATAACAAATAGACAGCAGTTGAAGCAGGTTATACTAGAGGAGTGGCACAACATATCTCCTGATGAAACTAAAAAATTGGTGGAATCAATGAAAAATCGTTTGAGGGAAGTCATTTTAGCCAAAGGATACCATACATCCTATTAATGCTCATTTAAAGCCTTTAAAATAACAATAAATTTATGTTTATACGTACTGTATGTGCAATTATTTGAGGTGAATTTATGAAGTTGAATTCTGATTTTTGTTTTTTTTTTTATCCGACAAGTAAAATATTTAAATAAAAAAAGTTAATTACTGTGCATTATAAATGAAAGAAATGATATTTAATAAAATTTTCTAAAATAAACTTTAATTTTTAAAAATAAGCCTTTTTATGTGCGAAATTATCTGCTGTATGTGCAATTTTTTGATGCAGTGTAAATTGAAAATTAACAGAGCTAAAAGAAAGTGTACACCTTATCATCCTAGCTTTTATACTTGTGGAGTAATTATTATTTTACTTATATTATCTAGTATCTGGACCAATTTATACAAAAAAACATCATTATTTTTAGAGTATTGCACAAAAAAATAAAAAATTAAAATCCACGATCCTGCAATAGTTACAGTTTTAACTACCAACGCTTTACTAATTTAGCTATCCCTGTATGCTGTATGAATTGAGCGAGGAGGAGTCAATTCTCCATCATCACAATTTGTTGTTATATGTCCTATTTAACTATTCCGATTGTAGCTGATTGAGAACATTGATTCATAGAGAACGGAGGGTAAATCTCATGATTAGCGCCAACATATGTAAGTTAACGCTAATAACATCAAAACACTGCGACAACATTTCCCATGAATGGGATAGCTAAGATGCTGACACCGCGTCTACGCCACCGGACGCTAAATGCATTCCATCACGTACTCAACTGTAACTGGAGTACGACTGTGGGAACACATCGTCGACTGATGGATCGTCGCAGCAAGCAGATTAGTATTTAAGGTAGAATATAATTTTTGTAAGTTAGTTGTAATTCTCAAGTGTAAGGGTAAACTCTGCCCGATTCAATAAAGATTTTTTTTATGTTAGTCAACTAAAAATAAATTAATTGGCGCCCAACGTGGGGCTGTTGTTTGTGCGCGCGGATAAGTGTCAGTGTCTAATCAACCAATACTCGCTAGTAAAGCCAGTGCCCTAAAGAAGTGCCCGTGCGTAAACAAATCTAGTGCTCGCGCGTGCGTCGACAGCCCAGCAATTAAGTTTGCAAAGCAGTGAACTCTATAATCATTAGACGGCCCTAGAAACACCGCTAGTGGACCACGCAACGGAAGTGTGCAACAAGGATCCCGAGTCACCAGCCAGGATAAAAGGGAGGCATCCAGTTCGCCAGCGTGGGATGAAGTTCATATTAGTGTTGTAAGTTTAGTTGTAGGTTTGTTTGAATTAAGATATAAAAAGTGCCTAGTAAAATTGTCAATACAAAATTAAAATAATAAGAAAAGAGTATACTGAAATTAAAGTAAACAGAAACTCAAATTACCAATACACACATAAAACATAAGGTTCAAAAGGCATCTTTAACATTTCCAATTTCTGTAAAATACAAAATAATATAAGAAAAAAAGAAAAAGAAAACAATTTGAAATCGCATTCAAGAAATTATATATACACATACATCATGCCAGACCTTAGATCAGGCAACACAACCAACCCTCCAACATCCCAACCTTCAGCATCCCAACCTTTAACCTCCCAATCACCGGCATCCATACCTCCCATCAACACAGCTTGTTTCGACCCAAATGCTTCTTCCGTGTCGAGTAATTCATCTAACGATCAACGGCAAGATGTTAGATCAACTCCAGAATTAGATACGCTTATTGAATCAATAGTTTTTCAAGTATTCGAAAGGCAGGGGAAGAATATAGTCCAAAAAGCTTTAAGTTCGAACAGTGACAATTTTTCGGGTGTAGACCAACCAATCGACGTCCAATATAGTGGAAACATATCCGATTTGGATAAAATACCAGATATTGTGCGATGCCTGAAAGATTTTTCCGGGAACCCGAGAGATTTCAGCTCTTGGAAAAAGAGCGTGGAAAGGGTTCTCCAGATCTATGAACCGATCAAGGGTACCCCGAAATACTTCGGGATACTCAGCGTCATAAGAAACAAGGTTGTAGGCCATGCAGATACTGCATTGGAATCCTACAACACCCCCTTAAACTGGGACTGCATTTCCAAATGTCTTATAATGCACTATGGGGATAAGAGAGATTTAGGTACCCTAGAGTACCAAATGGCAGGCCTAGTGCAAGATAATAATAGTATTTCCGACTTTTATCAAACTGTATTTAGCCATCTATCGCTCATACTTAACAAAGTAGCATGCATGGATATCTGCACAGAAGCGATGAATCTTTTGAAACAAACTTACAGGGACAAGGCCCTGGATGTTTTTATTAGGGGTCTTAATGGGGATCTTCCCAAATTGTTAGGGATACGCGAACCTATTGACTTACCCCAGGCTCTCCACTTATGCCTTAAGTTAGAGAACCAACGATACCGTTCCAAGCATGCAAATCATAACCAACTGCCAGTTAGGAGACCAAATAATCCCCTACCACATCCTCGAAAGAACTATACACAACCACAAAACAGGCAACAATTCCACCACTATTCAAATTATCCAGCTCATAGCGTACCACAACGCACTCCGATACAAACTCAAGGGCAACCCATGTATTCAAACAACTACCGCCCTAACTTTAGACCAAATTCTGCACCTAGGCAAGCACCACCTTTCCCTGGAAAACCACCATTAAAATTAGAACCAATAGATAATGCTCAAAGTAACCAAAATAGGGTTCCGGCTCAAAGAGGACCAGCATTCAAATCCCAACAATCTCGGACCAATAACCTGCAGAGAACATTCCATGTCGATACCAACGACGACACCAGTTATCAGCAGGCTATGGAATCGGAAGAAATGTACCATGATCAAAGTTTAAGTGAATATGTGGAAACGCAAGACCCGTTCGAGGAATCTATGGATACCAACAGCGAGATCATGGATTTCACCGATCTGCATTTTTTAGGTTAATGAACTCTTCGTTGCCTTACTTCGAAGCAAGGACGGAGAGTGGAAACATGATGAAAATTCTTATCGATACTGGTTCTAACCGAAATTATATTCAGACATCTTTAGTCAGTAACCCCATTCCTAACAATGAAAGTTTTTACGCAACCTCAATCGGGGGTAGTACTAAAGTTACTCATCATACAGAAATATCCCTCTTCAATTTAAAAGATTCTAAAATAAAATTTTTCCTCCTACCTTCACTTAAATCCTTTCACGCGATCCTAGGAAACGATTCACTTAAGGAGTTGAATGCAATAATTCACACAAGAGGGAACTACATGGAAATAAAAAATGGCGTCAAAATTAAAATTAAACAACGACCATCACAGGCCGTTCACACATTAGTTCTTCGAACTAACCACATGTCTACACGACAAAAGGAAAATCTGGACGTTTTGGTAAAACAACACCCTCGATTATTTACTGAACCTGATGGAAAATTCACATTCATCACAAATGTCAAAGGAGAGATAAGAACATCTTCAGATAATCCAGTGTATTCCAAAAGCTATCCTTATCCTATGACCATGAAAGATGAAGTTGAAAGGCAAATCCGACAATTGCTCGAAGACGGAATTATTCGTGAATCAAGGTCCCCATATAATTCACCCGTATGGGTTGTGTCGAAAAAACCCGACGCAAGCGGTAATCGGAAATATAGATTAGTTATAGATTATAGAAAACTAAATTCGGTAACTATAGCAGATCGTTATCCAATCCCAGAGATTAATGAAGTGCTAGCGCAAGTCGGAGAGAATAAATGGTTTACGGTTCTCGACCTGAAAAGTGGCTTCCACCAGATTCCTCTAAGGGAATCCGATGTTGAGAAGACCGCATTCTCCGTGAATCATGGAAAGTACGAGTTCACACGTCTCCCTTTCGGGCTTAAGAACGCGCCCGCAATATTTCAGAGAGCTGTTGATGACATACTTCGTGAGTATATTGGCAAAAGTTGCTATATATACATTGATGATATAGTAATCTTTAGCAAAGACGAAGACAGCCATCTCAACAGCATCAAGGAAATCTTCCAAACGTTGGAGAACGCAAACGTCAAAGTTCAACTTGACAAATGCGAATTTTTCAAGAAGGAAGTCGAATTTCTTGGCTTCATTATTTCATCCGAAGGAATAAAAACAAATCCTTCCAAGGTTAAGGCAATACTAGACTTTCCATACCCAAAAACTTTACGTGACCTTAGATCTTTTCTTGGCTTGTCGGGGTATTACAGGCGTTTCGTAAAAGACTATGCAAAACTCGCCAAGCCACTGACATCCCTTCTTAGAGGAGAAGAAGGCCGCATTTCGAAGAATATGTCAAGCAAAAAGATTGTCCATCTAGACACAGACGCAAAAGACGCTTTCGAGAAACTGAAACGCTCTCTCTCTTCTTCAGACATAATTCTTTCCTATCCAAACTTCCAAAAAGAATTCCATCTTACCACGGACGCCTCGAATTTTGCCATTGGAGCAGTACTAGAACAAGATGGGAAGCCCATAACTTTCATTTCTAGAACCCTCAGCAAGACCGAGGAGAACTATGCGACTAACGAGAGAGAAATGTTAGCCATAGTTTGGGCTTTAGGATCTCTCAGAAGCTATTTGTATGGATCAGCGAAAGTAAAAATATTCACCGACCACCAACCCCTCACATTTTCATTAAGTAACAAAAATCGCAATACTAAAATTAAAAGGTGGAAGGCCATTCTGGAGGAGTACGACTACGAGGTAGTGTACAAACCAGGAAAAACTAACGTTGTGGCCGACGCCTTATCGAGATCCCCACAGCACACACAAATAAATTCTCTCACCTCCACCGTTCACAGCCACGAAAGCTCTGGACAACATCTTATCCCAATTGCCGAAGAACCTATCAATGTGTTCAAAAATCAAATTATACTCAATATAGGAGAAACTCCCTCCTATGACTTTCAGATTGTTTTTCCCACATACCATCGTCACACTGTGACAGAAACGGAGTACACCAAAGAAAACCTTATAGACATTTTCAAACGCTTGCTGAACCCTTCTGTTATAAATGGTCTAAAATCAGAAGAAGGAACCTTGGGAGTGGCTCAGGAAATATACCGTACCCATTTTAAACAATACAAAATCCGATTTTCAAGGAAAATAGTTTTTGATCTGACTAATGAGGACAAGCAAAAAGAAGAAATAATCAGGGAACATGACCGCGCTCATAGGAATGCCAGGGAAAACAAAATCCAATTACTTCAGAAATTTTACTTTCCTCAAATGAAAGCCAAAGTGGAAAAGTTAGTCAAACTCTGCAAAACATGCAGGGAACAAAAATACGATAGACACCCCAACAAACCAATAATTCAAAGCACACCGATCCCTTTATATCCCGGACACATTCTACACATAGACATATATTTCACCGATAAAAAAGCCATTTTAACAGGTATAGATAAATTCTCGAAATATGCCTTAGCCAAGATCCTCAAATCCAGATCGGCCGAAGATATAAAAGAGCCATTAAGAGAGTTGATTTTAGCCTTTGGTGTCCCAGAAACCATTGTCGTAGATAACGAAAAGTCCATAAACTCCAATTCAGTTATATACATGATAGAAAATTTCTTTAATATAAAAGTTTATAAAGTACCTCCATATAGTAGCACCGTAAATGGACAAATCGAACGATTCCATTCTACGCTATCAGAAGTAATGAGATGTCTAAAATCCCAAAATACACACAACACCTTTTCCGAGCTCTTAGATAAATCAATTCTCGAATACAACAATTCTATTCACTCGACAATAGGAAGGAAACCCATGGACGCATTCTTTAGCAAACATTTACTTAACGATATCGAAAAACTCGAAGAAGAAAGGCAGGACATAATTAGCAGAATTAAGAAAAAACAAATTGCAGATGTAGAATACCACAATAAGAAAAAACAGCCCCTTAAAGAGTATAACGTAGGAGATATCATATATGCAAGAATCAATAAAAGAATTGGAAACAAACTCTCTCCCAAATTTAAAAAAGAAATAGTAGTAGAAAATAGAGATACAACTGTAAAAACTAAGTCAGGAAAAATTGTACATAAAAGTTTAATAAAAAGCTGATTTCCCTTAATAGGTTACTCGTGCCCATGAGCATTGCGAGATTCCAAATATTGGATTATACTAACTCGCAAGTAATAAAGATTAAGAAAGGAGACGCAAAGTTACAGAATGGGTCATTCAAAATCGTTCACATTATCGATGTAAACGCATATGATGAACTCATAAAAAAACTGGAAGAAACTATAGCATCCCAAATTAAATCCATTCATCCCTTATATCCTATCCTGATTTTCGAAACACACAGAATAAAAAACTATTTGAGCAGAATAAAATTACAGAAAAGAGCAAAAAAATCTCTCGACTTCATTGGAAGTGCGTGGAAGTGGATTGCGGGAAGCCCGGATCGTCATGACCACGAAATACTTACCGAAAAAATTAATAACGTCCTACAAAATAATAACAACCAGGTTATTATTAACAGGATAACGGTAAATAGATTAAATGAAATTTCCAATATAACAAATCACATATTAAAAATTTTTGAAGAAAAAGAAAATATTGATAATAATTTGATTCTTAAAATTAAATACAAACTAGAGTTAATGAAAGAGGAAATTGTGAATATAGCTTACGCGATACATTGGGCGAAAGCCGGCATTGTAAACTCGTATATTCTGTCAAACAATGAAATTAATGTAACCGAAATAATAATTAAGAACGAAAACTTTCCCTATGTTAACTTAGACGAAGCATTAGAATTTATCAATGTCAAGATTGCCTCAGATAATAATAATTTAGTTTACATCTTAGATTTACCTACAACCAATAAAGAAGTATGTACGTTTTTGTTCCTTAAATCCATAAGAAAGAATAATATAATTAACAAAATAGAATTTGAAAATGTACTTGAATGCAACAAGAAAATATATGGACTTAGAAAACCTTGCACAATATATAACAACCTAATGATTTGTAATAAAAATAATATAGTAGATATAAGTACATCTGCTTGTACACCAAAGCTGCTCCAGGGTCAAGAAGCCACCTGCACGACCGTCAACAATCAACACATACCAGCAGTCGAAGAAATTTCACCAGGAATACTCTTACTCAATCAGTACAGCGGACCAGTGATTATCGACAAAGAAGCAATAGAACTAAACGGTACTTACGTTATCCATCATCTTAACTCAACAATACAGGTAAAAGGAGAAGAATTCAAGAATAGCGAAGTGATAAGTCACCAATTAATGCCAGCAATCCTCCAACCTATGAACACATTGTCCAAGAAAGAAGAGATCCTCTCGCTAGAAATGCTGAAGGAACTTTATATCAACGAAACTACTAAAATATCGATAATAGAGAGAAAACATAAAATAAACTTAACAACTAATTTTGGACTCTCATTAATTATTCTCATCCTAGCAGCACTACTCTTCAATAAAATGAGGAAAACAAACAAAAACAGGGACAATTCTAACACTGAGACTACCTTACCCCCTTTACCAGCAAATAGAAGCAACGTAATATCACCAGTACCAGCCGGAAGACCAACCATAATAGGCGTAGAAGAAGCCGCAAATTTCCTAAGTTCAAGGTCATCGAACGAGGACGTCCGAGTTTGAGTGGGGAGGAGTTAACGCTAATAACATCAAAACACTGCGACAACATTTCCCATGAATGGGATAGCTAAGATGCTGACACCGCGTCTACGCCACCGGACGCTAAATGCATTCCATCACGTACTCAACTGTAACTGGAGTACGACTGTGGGAACACATCGTCGACTGATGGATCGTCGCAGCAAGCAGATTAGTATTTAAGGTAGAATATAATTTTTGTAAGTTAGTTGTAATTCTCAAGTGTAAGGGTAAACTCTGCCCGATTCAATAAAGATTTTTTTTATGTTAGTCAACTAAAAATAAATTAATTTGTATATACACTTAGAAACATTCAGTTTCGTACGGAGTGTATTTTCACAAAAAAATGTAATTTAGGTTAAACGAATTGCAGATCGGTTTATAAATTATCATATGATCACGTCATTTTCCATGTTCTTCACGGAAAGGACAAAAAACTGAAGTAAAACAACATAACGGTGCATTTGGCATAAGTTATGTGTCATCACTCTGCAAAGAGAGCAAACATTCAATTTCGTACGACGCAAGTAAGTGCATCTACAGGTCAGGATTTTAATATTTAGAGCTATATTTGTTCAACTTTATTTAAAAGGGCGTTATTTTCAGTAAAAATTTTATTTTTTTGTTTGGATTCAGTTTTTAGGTTAATGGTTTCATATTGTAGAATGGGTAAAAATATAACTGAAGAAGTACGATCGTTGGCAATTTTTCATCGAAAGGAAGGAAAATCGTTAGCCGAAATAGGTAAAATATTAAATCTAAAAAAGTCTACTGTACAATATATTTGTAAACGGTACTATGAGGAGGGAAGGATACAGAATGTATCTAGTAACAAAGGACCCAGAAAAATGACCAGATCTTCTGAAAAATTTATTCTCCGTGAAATAAAAAGAAATCCGAAGTTAACTTCAGTTGAATGAAGTAAAATGCTTACTGATTTTAACGGAATCAATGTAAACCCAATTACAATCAGGCGCAGACTTAAAAAAAAATGGTTACTTTTCGCGTGTATGTCGTAGAAAACCTTTGGTCAGCAAGGTTAATAGAATCAAACGACATACAAGGATAAGCCGCTAGACTACTGGAAAAAAGTCATATTCGTCGATGAATGATAAAAAACAAGAAAAAGTATACCGGAAACGTAATGAGGCTTATCTTGTAAAAATCTTATCGGCGACAGTAAAACACGGCGGAGAAAGTGTTATGATTTGGGGAGTTATGAGCTGGGGAGGTGTTGGAAATTTAAAATTTATTCAAGACAATATGGATAAATCTATGTACCTTAACATTCTCAAAGAAAATTTAAAAGATTCAGCTGACAAACTGGGAATTAAGGACAATTTCCACTTTTACCAAGACAATGATCCAAAGCATAAGGCTTTGGATGTGCGTCTCTGGCTTTTATACAACTGCCCAAAATGCATTGAAACACCACCCCAGAGTCCGGATATTCATCCCATTGAACATCTGTGGGAGCACTTGGAACGACAAATTAGGAAAACAAAGGCAGTACGAAACAAAAAGGAGCTTCAAAGACTCATACTGGAAGAGTGGAATAAAATTCATCCTGATGTTACCAAAAACCTGGTTGAATCGCTTCCAAGTAGGCTTGCTGCTGTAATAAAGCACAAAGGAAACCCAACACCTTATTAATTTTATTATTTTATTCTTTTTTGAAGTAAAATTTTAATTAACTGGACCACCGTACGAAACTGAATGTATCTTATTTTCTTACCTTCTTATTACTTAACAGTTATTTTACAGATATTACGTTGAATTAGAATTTTCTTTCTTCTTATTCCTAGTTATTATATTGCATTGCAATAAAAATAATATTAAAACTGGAGATTTTTTTTTATATTTTTAAAAAAATAACGAAAAGTTTGCAAAAATTATCATCGTACGAAACTGAATGTTTCTAAGTGTATGTACGTATGTGTATTATAAGTAGACTTTGCTATTGCATATCTGGAGAACGAACAAGTACATACCTATGTACAACACGGTACAACACCGCCATAGCTAAGATGGCTAAGACGATGTACAAATTATTCATACTTATTAAAGTTTTAAACAGACTTTTAAGTCTGTTAATAGCATGACAAATCTTTTATATATGTACATGCCAAAACATTTAAATCCAACGCAGGCTTGTTAAGATACGATTTTTTTTTTTTTGGTTTATGTTGTTACGCAGATTTACGACGTTAAGTTATTACGAAATTTCTTTCCCTCGAGTTACATCGTAGAATGTTGTTGA
Organism: Pocota personata; assembly: GCA_963082735.1. Taxonomy (NCBI): domain Eukaryota; kingdom Metazoa; phylum Arthropoda; class Insecta; order Diptera; family Syrphidae; genus Pocota; species Pocota personata. The sequence goes on along the minus strand of OY720429.1, from coordinate 174,916,523 downwards.
ATTGAAAGAATTTTGTTTCGTTCAACTGGTTTCTTTTTTCTCCTTGCTTAAGCGGTCTCGATACGCTTTTTACTATTGAACGCGACAAGGAATGGTTTTGTTTCTCTCGAACATTCGATTTATATCATCTTTTTTACTGAACGTAACCTAACGTAATACCTGTATGTAAGTTAAGGAAACCGAATTGAAAGGATTTTGTTTCGTTCAACTGGTTTCTTTTTTCTCCTTGCATAAGCGGTCTCGATACGCTTTTTAGTATTGAACGCGACAAGGATTTATTATATTATTCAATCGGTTATATCATCAAAACTAATTAGAAAATCATCATTATTTAATTCATCACCTATGGCAACTTATTTCTTTGAGAACTATAGTTTAACAGTTTCAGCATTATTGTGCGCTGGAATCACAACATTTTCAATTAAATCAATTTCTACTACTGTGTGATAAGAAAAAAAATCGATGTATTAAAAATTTCGGCGAATTCCCAACATTTGCAATCTGCATATGTACATATATACTCAGAATTGAAAATTGACTTTCCTAACTGTAGAAAACTTTCAACTTTCATATAATATCCGTTGAGAAACTTAACTTGAAATGTATATGTACATATGTATATGTATACACCCAGGGCCCATTTGTGTAAGGCTTGCGATAGTTATCTCTTATACGAACATATGTATGTACGAGTATGTACGTAATGAAATATCCCTCATTGCAATAACCACTAGGCGATTGTTTTACCATTTAAAATTTATTTAGTACAACAAATCAGATACGACATGAATGCTTTCTCGAGAAAGAAAATTCATGCACTTTGCTAAAAGCCCTCTATTGTAATTAAGCTCATTTTTGTGTATGGATCATATTTTATTTATTAATCGAGATATCATACACGAAGTGTTCATCATGGAGGTAAAATTTGTTCTCCATTTTTACCTTATAGATTAAGGTATGTATGTTTATGCACTATAATAACTATTTGTACAGAGGTTTTCAATTGATTTTTATTTTGCCATTATACACACTAGCAGGAGGAACTTTCCTGACATATGGCATTGTCATGATATGTATAAAGACACCGAACCATGTTTGTGTGATATGACCATGCAATTTCTATTTACCTAATTGTTCATTACCTAACATTTAGAATGTTGGCTTGAATATAAAGATTATGATGGGGTTAAAATATTAAACTTTTTCTTAGACGAAGAACGTACATACATATGTATATTGAAAGCCTACACCTACTGGTCATTTCATTGTTAGAATGACTATAATGGGGCCAATGGTGACTATTACTACTTATATTACTTGATGTCATGTTATGGATAATTAGAATACTATCAGTTACAGTTATCTTCCGTCTGTCATTAATCGCTCGCAATGTGTTTTTTTCACTTGTGTGTTTCTTTATAGGAAGACATGCCATTTGCATTCTGTGATGTGTGTTTGAAATGTATGCATACATACATAAATGTATGTATTACTCATCCTTTATTTTTTTTACTCGCAAACAAAAATCATGAGTACATTTAGAGCTAATTTCATGTCTACTACTTGCATAACGAATGGTCATAATATTTGATTAAGTGAAATCTAGTATATTTGCTTTGCAACAGTTTCATCACTCAGATGGAGAACAAACCAAGTTTTTAAGAAAAAATTGTAGAATGTATTGTATAAACAAATTAGAGAATTAACTAAAATATGTAGCTTATTCCCCCATGCCAATGAGTTGTGTAATTCAAATATTCTATGTGCCTATGTAAATTATATCTTCATAGCTTAAAATAAAAAGTATTTAATAAAAGAAACCGAAATAGATATCTAGACTTGATGCCTTACTTTTAAAATTTAGAGCGCAAAGGAGCATTCTTAACTTTTCTTTCATGAAAACTGACAGAAATCATGATGAAAAATAGCATAGGTATTGTTTTTATTTCAACTGGAAGGAAAGTTATGGTTGTGCGTTTCCTCTAATTTGCAAAAATTTGCTATGGATTTGGTAGTGAGGTACTAATTTGTAGATGTACTTAATTTTTATATGGAACAACAAGAATGAAACACTCTAAACACTCCAGAAAAGAAAGAAATCGGATAACGTTCATAAAACATTTTTTGCTTAATAATAAATATCTAAACAATATTTGCCATATGCACGGTAATCGCATACCAAATTTTGAAAAATATCAAAACATTTTTCTTTCCAATTTTAAAGGGTATATATTTTAAAAAAAAAAAAAGAACTAGAGGTGCAAGTACATGTGCGACGAAATCGTCATTGTCAGAAACATCGGCCGTTGAGAGCGTGTTCTCTTATTAACGACATATTCTCTCTCATTAACGTCTTTTATATACATATACATGCATACATACATAAATATGTGAATAAAATGCAAATACAAAGGTATGCAATGCGTATACGAAGTGCATTAACATATAGTAACAATATGTAGTAATAGAAAAATTGATTGCTTTCAATCCCGGTATACAATTATAGAACAAATTCGAATCCCAAAATCTCGGGATTAAAAAGTGCCCACGGGTTTGAAGTCCCTAAAACTCATCTACGGGTGTACCGTAGATGATTGCAGCGAATAAATCTAAAAACATTGCGAAGATTTTGGTACCTATGATATATGAGCGTAACACGAAAACAGTTGTTTTTTCGTCATAAATACTTTCGCCATTGGATCAATACATAAAAAGATATTTGCAGAACTTATGCCGACATGGCAAAACTAGGAACTTTTGACATTACGACGACTCAATTAAAGTGCACACCAAAATTTAGTCTGTCCCTAATCTTGCTGTTTTTCAAACCAAAATTATAGCAATATGTACACGCAAGGGTATTGGTCATTATCGCTGGTTGATATCTGAATTTACTTAGACAGTCAAGCGTCCATTAAGGCCGTGAAAGCTATAAAAATAACATCTAATATGGAACTCTGAAGTGCAAAGCTTCAGATCTAGGCAGGCAGAAAGTACGTTCACGGTTTCGTCGCCATTAAGTTGGTGGTGTAGGCGCAGATGTAATATTCCTGTTTAGCACCGATCAGGCTCTGACCCTCGCATGACCTCCCTGCATGCATAGATAACCATGGGATCCTAGGGTGACTACACATTTGAACATTGATAGCGTCTTTGAGTGGGGACCAAACAGAAATGACCACAAACAAAATAAACAAAAACACCGGAGAAAAAATTGAGGAGAACGAGGAGAACCCCTTCCAGGGGGGCTCAAGGATGTTGAGGTCACCACTTGGCCAAGTAGCAGCATCAACGACGAGAGTCAACAGCAATAATAAAAGTGACGGTCGAACCTACGGAAAATAAAGGCAGATCCCAAACAGGAAGCAGTTGAAAAGGCGGTTTCAAGAATCAGGAGGACACAGAAGGGAGACCTCCCAATACAACTCAAGGAAACGGGTATCAAGGCCAATGAGTTTAGAGGCGTCATCAGTGAAACCTTAGCGCAGCAGGCGAATCTAAGGACACTCACGCAGCGTACTATACTCAAGATCAAGGATATCGACGAGGTCACTACAATAAATGACATAATCGATGCAATCAAAGTTCAGTTTGGAGTAGAAGTTTCACGGGCAGATGTCTTATATCTGCGAAAGGCGTATGAAGGAACTCAAACAGCAACGATCAGCCTCCCTGCAGAAGACGTAAGAAAGCTGCTAGAAGACGGAAGAATCAAAATCGGCTGGGTTAATTGTCGCATCCGCGAGCGGATCCTGATTAAAAAATGCTTTAGGTGTCTCGAGTTTGGTCACATAGCCGGGTAATGTAAAGACGGAGAAGACCGCTCCAAGCTATGCAGAAAAAGTGGATCAGAAGGCCAAATTGCAAAGAACTGTGACAAGGAGCCATCATGTATGTTCTGTATAAAGGATTGCCCAGAAGATGTGAAACATATAGCCGGTAGCAGCAAATGCCCGGTCTTCAGGAGAGCTATCACAAGCAAAGGACCATGAAGATACTACAGATAAATCTCAATCACTGTAGAATATCTCAAGATATTCTAGCACAAACGGCCAAGGACGAAAGAGCGGAAGTTATCATGATCAGCGAGTCCTATAAATGTTCTGATCAGAATAATAATTGAATTTGCGATAAGGCAAAACAAACGCTAACAAGGGCCGAGCAAACACTTACGGGAAGGTTGGTATAGGTTCAATCATCGACATCACCCTCGCGAGCAATTCCATCCTGAGAAAAATAGAGTGGAGGGTCAGTGCGGAATACTCACATAGCGACCATCAGGTGATAATAATCGAAGTCAAAGATAAGAAACCAGCCCAGCTCCCAAAACTTACGGGCCCAAAATGGAATGATAAATGTTTCGATAAGGACACATTCGAAGAGATGCTCAACGGTGATTTAACCCTAAGTGGAACAGCAGAGACACTTGCGCATCGCCTTACAGGCACCATCACCAAAGCATGCGATGCATCAATGCCTAGAAGTACAAATATCAGGAAGGCATCACCATGTTACTGGTGGAACGAAGAAATAAGGACACTTCAGGCAAAGTGCCTTCAAGCTCGGCGCAAAGTCCAACGATCAAGAAGGAGAGCGGACTTTCAACAATGCTTGGACACCCTTAGACTGCCTAGACGCAACATAAATACAGCCATCAAGGAGAGCAAAACCACATGCTTCAAACGTCTTTGTCAAGAAGCCCATGGGGCTCATTATATAGAATAGTGATGGCGAAACTGAAGAGTTATAGGACCCCTCCAATAACATGTCCAATATTGCTGAGATCCATAATAGAGCACCTTTTCCTCCAAAGACCAGCTACTATGTGCAACATCATAATGGAAGTCAATGCAGAGGATATCCCATTAATTACTATGGAGGAGTTGGTTAAGGCATGCGGCAAGATAGGCAACCATAAGGCGCCCGGACCCGACGGCATCCCAAATAAGGCACTAATAGCGGCCATAGAAAAGAGACCAGAACTCTTCATAACGACAATGCAGAAGTGTCTCGAAGAAGGAACCTTTCCTGAAAGGTGGAAGGTACAGCTTGCTATCAAAAGGAAAGAAGCCCCCAGGAGAACCATCGTCTTATCGCCCAATATGCCTATTGGATACCATGGGAAAGATCCTTGAGAACATAATTTATAATAAATTACTCGCATTAGCAGAAGAGAAAGGAGCTCTCCCAGACCGCCAATTTGGCTTCAGAAAAGCGCGATCTACAGTTGATGCCATAAGAGCGGTAGTTGATATAGCAGAAGGTGCCATCGAAGGAAAAAGATGGCACAAAGGATTACTGTGCAGTGGTAACGCTGGACGTTAAAAACGCATTTAACTCTGCGAACTGGTTGTTGATTAGAAGATCACTCTCCAGGATGTATACGCCATATTACTTGCTGCGTATAGTGACGAACTATTTCATAAACAGAAAGCTGAGGTTCGAGTATAATATATATGAAGGGGTGAAACACTACAACGTCACTGCGGAAGTCCCACAGGGATCGGTCTTAGGAGCGCTACTGTGGAACATAATGTACGACGGAGTCTTACGATTAACGCTGCCCGACGGAGTAACGATAATTGGGTTCGCTGATGACATTGCCGTCGTAACAGTTGCAAAACAGATCTGTACAGTCAAATCAGCTATAAATGAAGCCAAGCGATTGGCTAGTTTCCGCCCAACTAGAACTAGCCGACCATAAAACAGAAGCTATCCTTATAACCAGTCAGAAAACCGTAGAATTCGCAAGTATTCAGGTTGGTAACCAAACAATCAGGTCCAAAGAAGCAGTTAAATACCTTGGAGTAATGCTGGACAACAAACTGCGGTTCAAAAAGCAAAAGCATATTCAGCAAGAAAAGCACTGCAAATACAGGGAGCACTCTCGCGTATACTGTCTAACATCAGTGGACCTGGATACGCTAGAAGGATACTGCTCTCCAGAGTTGTCACTTCGGTTCTTTTATATGCCGCCCCAGTCGTGGTACAGTCACTAAGAGTGATGGAGACCAAAAGGAGATTATCCTCAACATTTAGATTTTGCGCGCTATGGACAATCAGCGGCTTCCGAACCATATCAGACGAGGCCGCCTTTGTTATAGCTGGAATGGTCCTCATCGACATCCTCGCAGACGAGATGTTCAGAATATACAATAGAAGAGCCCTGAACCAATACGATGCCAATGACATCAAGGTAATCAACATGGAGGAAAAGGCAGTATTACGAGTATGTGGCAAACTCGTTGGGCCAATACAACAAAAGGCAGGTGGACATATAAACTGATACCGACAATCCAAGACTGGATAAGCCGAAAGCATGGGGAATATAACGACCACCTTACACAGTTCCTGTCTGGTCACAGTTCACCATCCTGTCCCAAATGCCTGGATGTAGATGAAGCACGCAGTTTTTCATTGCACACGCTTCACGGTATGGAGAAATACTCTGCCCAGTCCATCGTTACTCCTCGACCATATGTTGCAGTCGAAAGAGAATTGGATTTCGTAACAACTCTTCAAAATGAGCTACGGAGAATAGAAAAGCTAAGAAGAGTAGCAGAAGCAACAGAAGCAATAGGAACATCAGAAGCAGTAATACAAGAAGCATAGCATGAATTGCTAACCAGCCCCGCGAAGTAATACCTAACGGCAGTCCCGCGCGGAGAGTGGTAGACGAGTGCTGGGTGTGGATTAGTACGTAGGCACATTCCTGGAATCGAGTAATCGGGTCTGCAAATCGTAGGCAAAAGGCAGGCAGACAAATGTACAAATGATTTGTTGCCTACTAGACGAATTAGCCACATTAGGCTCGAACCGTTGCGCATCGCTATCAATAAGTGGGTAAACTATAGTTATACGAACTTTCTGACAAATATAGTTAATAAGTACTTAATCTGATGAATGTGTAACCTAATTGAAATATGGAATTTGAATAAAATCGTTTTCGAGATAATCGATTTTTCTACTCGTACTCGTCATCTGGTAAAAGTTATCTTGTAGTTGCGCATGTGGTTAGTACTGGGTGGACTAGGGCCTTCGCCATAAAACCTCCTTAGCCAGCTCGATCTTTCGCTAGCTACCTGCTTTTCGCGGTATAATAAATGTAGCTGTAAAACCCGTATAGTTCGTTAATGTATTTTCTCCCCCACATACCGTCAACACAATCTGGACCATACATTACACGAAGAATCTTCCTTTTGAAACAACCAGGAGTATTTTCATCTACTTTTAACGTTCATGCTCCTGCGTCATAGCAGGACTGGGATGGCTTTACTTTTTAGTGCCTTCTTAGGCCAAAGAAACAGCGATTGATAAGAGTAATGATTCATTTGATCTCAGCACTGGTGTCGTTTTCGGGGTTAACCGTAGAGGTAAGCAAATTCTTTAACCACCTCGAAGTTATAGTTGACGTTTTCTCCTATTTGCCGATGTTGTGTGTCCTTTCTCGCTGACAGCATATACTTCGTTTTACCTTCGTTCACAGTCAAACCTATGTTTGCTGTTTCTGTTTCAATACAAATAAACGCCTCACTGACAGCCCACTGCGTTCTTCAATAATGTCAAACATCTGATCAGATTTTAGAAATGAGTTGGTTCATGCTCTTTACCAAATTATCTCTGTGTTGGCTGTCATCATTCAAGTTGAATGGTTCGTCTTGCCTTACAATAGACTGTTGGTCGTCAACAGTCTGCAGAAATGTTCTTTTCAACTGCGACTCTACTACCAGGTTTCCTTGTTCGTCTCTGCAGGCTTCTGTACGAGCCTTATGGCCTTAGCATGCCCCTGCTGTAACCCATTTCTATTTACTCGACCACACGCTTCTCATGACCCTTCCTCTTCTTTCGGAGAAGTCGGTGCTCCTACCCTCCCTTTTGCTCGTAGATCTTGGGTGTATTTCTCGTCTTTTTTTTTGTTTTTTTTTTATATAATTTGCGCGCGCCAAAGAGGATATGAATACTCCTCTATAAATATTTTTTTTTTACTGTTCATCCACCTTTCCGATGAGCTGATAAAGTTGAGGCTTCCAACTCCTATTACCGTCGAAATCCAATTCAATCCCACATACTCGAGCAAATTCGAACCAAAGTTCCAATTGAATCATCCAGTTTTATCACGTATAGCTTATAGGGCTGCTTTTTTTGTGGAAGTCGGTAGTCTGGCATACTTAACACATTAAGCACATGGTCTAATTGCAGTTTGAATGTTTTTGTGAAAAGCGGATATAATCCAGTTTCTAGCATTAGCATGTAGTTAGGTATGTTGGGCAGCAGATGGTACGTTCACTTTAGGTAATACCGTAGCAGTTTTTCAATATCGTATCGTATTTCTTTCTTCCCCAAACTTGCGCCGCATTAAAAAGGATGGATTCCGAAACCGCTTCGAAGACTTTGTACTTATTACTGTGACCAATGTAATTGTTATTAAAACAATTCCTCCATGCTGTACTGGTGGCAGTTTTAGAACTCTTTACTGAGAGTTTTCATAAAGTAGACCCCGAGGTATTTATATTTATATTCCTTTACTACTTTAATCGCTTTTCCATAGTAATGTCATTGTTCGTTGAAGTAGATCCCTGTTTAACGCCAATTATCGATTAAAATCACTCGAATAATACCTCACCATCTCTTCCTTCTATTCTGGTGTCGCCATAAAGGTTTTCTTCAGAATTCAAGAGTAATCCCATCCGATACTGCAGCTTTCCCGCTTTTCAAACATCTCAGGGCTTCTTTAACTTCCTGGCGAGTGATGGGACTATCTAAAATATTGTTCTGGATACCTGGTGTATCATATTGAAAGTTACACCTACTCACAGATGGATTCAGTAGGGTATTAAAATGCGATAGGATTTCTGGACTAGCTCTCTGTTTATCATGTAACTTCCATAATTCAATTTTCTTGCAAGCTTCAATAATTTCGATGTAGCATTACAGTACGCCAGTAGTTCATAGTGGTTTCTCTTTTTTTGCCTGCACAATGCTTTAAACTTACTATTGGCTTTTATGTACTAATTTTTGAGAGCACCGTCATTTAAATCACGAAATAATCTAAGCCATGCGAATAGTAACTGCCTCGCTTTTCTACACTCAGCAGAAGCTGAAAATCCTCGGCCTTTCAGTCGTATTAAGCAGCCTATTGTACGCTTCATGCCATAGCCAGGTGGGAACCTAATTAAGCGTGGAGAAGTGATGTGAACCACCCATTAGCCAGGTCATCAGTTTGACAACCAAGACGACAACTGTCATTGCCTAGTCGATCTCTCATTCATTCTTTCTCTTGAACAACCACCGACCGCCACGCCATTGTACATACATTATTCGTTAGTAAACTTTCTTTAATTCCCATAATTGAATTCTTAATATATTATAATAATGAGTAATAATTGTAACGTAGTTGAATCAATTACCTTTTATTCCGCGGCTCAACACCCTTTGTATTACAATTTCGATCCTTAGATTGACGCTTTATACCAACTATACTATTTACAGCTTCTTCTTCCTTTCCCACTCTTGCGTTCAAGTCACCGATTACAAACATGTTCTGGTTACCACAACTAAACAACACCTCCTGCAAGTTCTTGAAATCTCTTTGCCAATGATTGAAATTTAAATATGATGGAAACTGACAAAAGTTATTTTTATCAATTTCTTAGCTTAGATACTCGTAAGTCACATCCTCCAAAATCTTGTATTCACAGATCTTTTTTAAATCCAAAGTAGCATCCTCCGTTGGCTCGTCCTCTCGTATGGACTTCTAGTTGCCGATATCCACTAAAACACGTACATACATAGTTTAGAAACTTAATTTCAAAATTACCATAATTATTCTCTGATATATAATGGTATGGACTTCTAGTTGCCGATATCCACTAAAACACGTACATACATAGTTTAGAAACTTAATTTCAAAATTACCATAATTATTCTCTGATATATAATGATATGATATATAGGAAATCAAAATCGAAATCATTAGCAAAATTGAAAAACTCAATAAATAGCGACTTATTAGTTAAACCTGACACATTATATCTAAATTTCATAGTTATTTTAAGTCTTAAAATTTAATTTCTACTACTAACACTAATGAGAGGGCAGACAGCATTACAATTAAATATACTGCTGAGACATCGCATTTGCAGCTTGGAGAGCACTGTTGCTATGTGCTTTTGTGTTACAATCGTAATCATTTCTTCTTTCACCTCCTGTCATCGTCACCAGAGTACTGTTATCGATCATCTGCTCAAGTATTGACATTCCGTTCTCACCGTCACTTCGCAGGTTGTTATTGCCCTCAAAGTAGAAGTTGTTATCGCCGACTTTTCGTGTTTGTCCTTGCAATTAAATTTGTACTCGTATGTTGTTGTCCTTCTTGGCAATTTCAGATTTTAAAATCATCAAACGCCTCCTTCTTTCTCGTGTATAGAAAGTTTAGATATGACGTTTGTAGAAGCTCCAAGCAGAACTCTTTTGTTTTTACTTCAACATTCACTCAAATTTGTGCTGGCATATGCACTACGACATTCATTTCATTGGCTTTTTGCGCCGAGAGTTCCACTTGTCGTTCTAGGGAGTTACATCGGGTTTTCATGTGTTGCAGTGCCTTGTTATTCTTTTGGAGCGTTTGTATTTTGGTGGTAATCCCCAACAAGTCAGCTCTAGTCGGCATATTTTTTAACTTTTCATACAGCAGAGCCGCCATTAAGCCCCCCTCAATTAGTGCCTTTAGATTGTGGACCGACATATTCCCAAAAGCATTACTATACAAACTCACTTCCTGGTTGGTCAAAGATTCCGGTGATGTTTCGGTTACATGTCACTTCGCTAGCTGAGCTAATGTTGGTGTGTTGTTGTTGCTTCTTTTGGATAAGGTTCTTTGTCTTGCACCTTTGCTCATTTTTCTGTTCAATTTAATGCAAAAGGGATGTCGACTCACCTATTTTTGAACCTCAGGGTGTCTACGAGGTACATTTTAATTTGCCACTGCTGTTTTTTTTATTTTTTTTATACTACTTTAAATGCTTAAAAAACGTTAAACTTGCGAGACCTATTCTAGTTGCGCTTAGAAGGCCAAGTTCCAGGTTGAAAACCTTTTTTTCCAATTTGCAGCGAACAAGGTACATTGAGTAATCAGAATTTAGAACTGGTGATTTTTATAGCATGCATGAAATTACCGCATATAACGTGAAATTTGTATTTTAAAACTTTGAAAAACTCTGATTTTGGTTAAAACTTGATCGAAAGAAAAAAAAGAGGGCTAGAAATGAGATTTTTTAATTTCATGAGGCTAGATTCGCCCGAAAGGGCTAAAACTTCGAACTACTATGTGGAGTATTATAATTAATTCCTTTATCGGCCTTGAAAGCAATATATGTATGTAAATAATAATATAGCAAATTACCTACATAATATAGCGACATCTTTTGTTCTAAAATAAAGACGTGTAGATGATTTAATGACGATAGTTAAAGTACAATACAATAACAAAACTTGATTGGTTGGTAAAGAATAGTTAATGAAACGCAGCTTCACACAAAGATACAAGTAGGTTGATAATGATGATCTTGCGTTTACCTACATGTACCCTCTTCTCTAATCAACACTAAAGCTGCCACTATTGATTGTCAGAGAATCAGTAATAACACATTTATACATACATATATGTAGACAGCACAAAATATCCTGAAAAAATCGCAATGTTTTTCGACTGAAAAATATAAATTTTGCACTAAATCATCCTCAACATACTATTCCGATCAAATTAATTTTCTTGCAGAAATAATTTTTCACAATGAGCTCTTGTTAATTCTTCAATTTGTACTTTATCTGCTACAATAAAGAATTTGTGCATTTATCTCTCAACTCTCGCAGCAAACTATAGTTTAATGGGAACTTCCGGGCGTCATATGTGAATGACTGTGTATGAAGTGTAATGTGTGATTTCACAACAGGCACGGACTTTATTTTTATTTCACCCTTTTAGTTTTATATACAAGTATTGTCTGCGGGAATTAACTTTGTTTTCATTTATAGAGTTTCTTCAACCGACCACTGTCGTCATAAGAAATATACACAAGTGCAAGCGATACCTGGAAGACTACGCAGTCCTGTGGGAAGTTCTTCTAAGGGAGATTTATTTAGTCCATAGGACAGGTACAAGATATGAATGAAATCAAACGCCGTGACGCATTCTGATCGTTTTTACTTGCAACTATTGCTGGTATTTCTATAATGGAGAATATAAAAAAGTGGGTCTCGGCATACTGTCTGTCTGGTAGTATGTCTGTATCTGCAGCTTAAATGAACGGACGTTCGAAATCAAAATTGTTATTCTAACGTCAAAATTAACGGTACTTTACTAAAGTCCAAGTTTGAAGAATAAAAAAATAAAAAAAATTCATATATGTACTCGTATATTGTATATATTTGTTTTTTTTACTAAAAAGTCCATTGAGTGCATGAAAATTAAATTTTTTTTAACCTCCTTTATAGGTATTTGCATTTTTTTGTTTGTCGAATTTTGCAGGCGCAACGACGACAAACAAGATTATGTCAAACCAAATTTGGGAAAATTTTCAAAATATTTGATTTTTATTTTTATTTTTTATTTAAAAATAAAAATTAACGATTTTAAGTACATGCGACCCAGTCATGTACTTTATTTTATTAGGCCAGCAGTTCGATTTGTATGCACACCATGACATAAGGTTTCTTTTTGGAAAGGTGATACCGTCCTATTAGAAATTAGGCCTACAAAAACGGTTCAGTATTATTAGTTTTTTGGTTTAATTTAATTTGTGGAATTCTTGGGGAGCTACACACATAGCAAAACATTCGCAATAATATTTATCCTAACAGTATTTTAATTGGCTTGCCTATTTTTTTTTTTTTTACAAATATTTAGCACTTTCTTGATAATTAAATTACCTTAAGATGTAATGGAAATATTTGTTGATAAGAATAATGACTTCCGAAAGAAATCCAACACATATTTCCTCATACCCATACACCACCTCTATAGAATTTGCTCGCTGGTGCATAACTGAGGGTGAATTCCGGATGTTACACCAATTCCTGTGGGTGTGCACGCAAATTCTCACGAATACTTACCGAACTGCGAGTATTTCATATAATCACAACTAATGTCCGACCACAGTAAACAGTGGGCAAGCAGCAGGAAAGGCTGTTGAGGAAATAAGCAGTTTATGCCATGGTAAGTATATAATTGAAGAACAAAATTCTAGGGAACACAGCAATGACCCTAACATACCCATTAGCCTGACCGAGTGTCTCCCAGACCACTTGAGATCAATGAAAGAAGTGTTAAATCTAAATTTTTCAGTATTTATTAGTACTTCCGGTGTGAGTTACAATAGAAGACAATGGTTTTGGGATAGCACAAGACTATCATCTTGCTTAGCAATATGTATTGCAATATAAGAGCAATTGAAGTTTCAATTAAACTAATTCATAGATTTTGTTTCTCATTTCCAATTAAAATAGAGTAAATTAACATGAGAAATACTTGTTATCACTTCTCTGCTAATACGGTCTACCCATGTATGCAGCCTGTTAAGTAAAAGCAAAAGTTCCCGTCCGTGTGAATATGGATATGTTTTGAGTGTGGTTTGAGTAAGCATGATTGCATTCTAAACGTCTAGACAGATTTTTTTTAAACTTTATATTTGAGGTCTGTGGACAAACAATTCGAGGAGAAATCGGAATTTTCATTCTAACCTCAAAATAACGATACTTTGCTAATGGCACATTTTGATAAAAATAGATTTTCTAAAAACGGCTCCAACGAGTTTGCTCAAATCATTTTAACGACTTTGTTAAATGTCTTATCTGAGTGATTTGCAAATAATCAACATATACTGAACCAATTATTTGCTGCATTAAAACAAACAGATAAATATAAGTTTTTGAATTTTAATTATGCCCATTTAGAAACAACAACAAGCACAACGTATTACACAAATTTCATTGAATTCTTATGAACACGCGTCCAGTTAACGGAACTTTTTTGCTCAAACACCTAAAACAGAGGCAGAAAAAGTCTGCGTTCAGTTGTTAATATCGAACGAAAAAAATGATCATACCTTAAAGTTTAGTAGCTCGTAGGGTATCCTCGTCTTTTTAAGACTTTTCGCAGGTGTTTTTGCATAGAACTAACTAATTTAGACGTGTTTCAGGGGTAATTTTTTCCCATTCTTCTTTAAGCACAGTTTTTAGCATAGTTTGGTTTGTTATTGTGTGGTGGCGAATTTTCCTTTCAAGCAAATCCCATAGGTGTTCAATTGGGTTTAAATCAGGAGATTGTGGGGGGGTACGCAGTTGTCTAGGTACATTATACAACAACCAGAGGCGAACGATCTCTGCGATATGATTTGGATCGTTATCTTGTAGGAGCCAAAACTCAGAGTCAAGTTGAAGTTTATTCACACTTTACCTTGTATTCTTCAGAATATTAAGGTATACATGTTTGTCTATTGTAGTCTCAATAAATTCCATTTCTCCAACTCCTCCACTTACCATGCACCCCCACACCATCACACCTTCACCACCGTGCTTAACTGTAGGAGACAAATTTTGCTTATCGTAAGCTGTGCCCTGCTTTCGCAACATGATCGCTCGTCCACACTTATTCATTTGTAAAAGATATGCGCTTTAAACGATTCACTCTTGAAATGAATGGTTTTTTTCACGAAACTCGACCGCGGTACCCTGCCTTTTTTAGGATTTTTCTGACAGCATCGGCACAGATTTTTTTGTCGAATTTAACCATTATGTTTTCCGATAACTGAGATGCTGTTAGTCGAGGATTTACCTTCACTTGCGTTTATTAAATCTAGTCTTTCTCGAGATGACAGCTTTGGCGGTCGACCGCAACGAGGCTTAGATGTGTAAATGCCTGTGCCTGTTGACTTAAAATTGTTTATCACCCTTTCAACCGATGAATACTGCCGACCAATATCTTTAGCTACATTTGTAAAGCTTTTTCCTTCTTTCCAAAATTTTATAATAATTTTTCGCTTGTCCACACTTATTTCTTTTCTATTATTCCCCATTGTACAAAAAATATCAAAAAATCACAGGAAATTATTTAAGGTGAATCACATTAACTACTCAAAAGTGATATGAAATTTCTTGAATGTCCCTTCAACTGCAATAAACATAACGGTAAATGGCAGTTGTGTGTAGTGAACACAGACTTTTTCTGCCTCTGTTTTAGGTGCTTGAGCAAAAAAGTTTCGTTAACTGGACGCGTAATACGTTGTGCTTGTTGTTGTTTCTAAATGGGCACAATTAAAATTCAAAAACTTATATTTATCTGTTTGTATTAATGCAGCAAACAATTGGTTTAGTAGGTGAACGCAGACTTTTCTGCTAAGTGTAAGTGCAAGTACATACGACCCAGTCGAGCGCTTTATTTTAAATTGGTAGCGGAGGAAAAGGTATACAAAAACATGTGAAGCTGATTTGGATGTATATTTGGATATTACTATTCAGTTATGACACAATTCCAAGCCACAATCGCACTGGTAGTTCCACTGGCAATACATACAGCCTTTCTCTTAAATGAAAAGCACCCTACGTAAATGTATAAAATGCATTTGTTTCTGAAAAATTCAATACATGTAAATAAAAAAATAGTTAGTATGTGGGCGAACATTTATTTTTTTTATAATTTAATATTTTGTTGGCCCTCTATTGTCACTGCAAGAACCCTACGAGGTATGCTAGCAACTAAATTAAAAAATTCTTTCGAGGTGTTTTTTTCTCATTCTCGTCGTATATCGCTCTTCAGGCCTACTAAGGATGTCGGATTATTGATCTTTATCCTCTTTTTTAGAAGTGGCCAGAAGTGTTCAATAGCGGTTAGGTCTGGCGATTGATCTGGCCTCTCCAAGCCCTGAATGTTTTGATTTGAAAACCATTCCATCGTTTTTCGGGATTTATGGCACGGAGCATTATCTTGTTGAAAAATGATCCTTCGGTGAGACCTGTTCCCAAATATTTTACGATAGGATGCCTTTAAAGCGGTTCCTAAAACATCAATATAGATGTCGCTATTCATTCTTCCCTCGCACGTGAATAGCTCCCCTATGCTTCATGCCGCCATACAGCCCCACACCATGCAACTACCACCACCAAACTTGACCACACAATCGGGATGGTACTCTTATCTCTTCCTCCTGCGAACGTTGACTGCGCCAGAAGTCCCGAAAATTTATAAATACACATTCTGATTTAGTGTTCAGTTACGACCCACTTTTATTTAAAAAAAAATTTCCAATGTTTTCGTAAATCCGCTTTTGATATTGTTTTTGTTTTTAGAAGTATGCAATTTACTTACGAGTAAATCCAATCTCCAATCTTCAAGGCTCCAATCCTTACGTAACTGGGACCACTCAAGACTTTGTTTCTTGTTCTACTCAGAAAGCCAGGGTTTTTTTTCTGGCCTTGCAACCTCTAAAACCGGCTTCTTACATTCTCTACAATTTGGGCCTTTTTTATAACACTTCTCGCAGATAGCGTAACATTTTGGCGTTCTGAAGCAAAGAAGCTAGTTCAGAAGAGGTCTTTTGACGATTCTTTAAAGACTCCCGGGAAAGAATCCAATCTTCACCAGCCGTAGACTTTCTTTTTCTGCTTATGCGTGGCTTAGAAATGCACTCTTCAGCCTCTCTGTATAGCCTTAAGGCATATTGAACGGCTGTACGTGAATGCTTAAGAACTTCTGAAATTTTTTGCTGGGACATGCCTTGAGAGGCCAAAAGGACAATTTGGACTCTTTCAGCTTCACTTTGTTTGTGTCTTTTTGGCTTAGCTATCTTTAGGTTGATTACTTTTATTATTTAAACACAAAAAACTATGAATGAATAATAAGATATCCGCAAAAAACTGATGTGCACACTTTCAAGATTATTTTCGTTAGAGTTACAAATCGAGGGAATTCCCCACAATTTAGTCATTAATGGGTAACGGACCCTGGGAGGTCCAAAATAATTTTATATTTTATAGGAGGTGCTTTTCATTTATGGCCAAGGCTGTAGTTCCTTTTACACCCTACTCCATAAGGTAGGGTAAACAGTTCCATAGGGTATATTAATTTCGACACATAGTTTGCAGCATGAAGAAATAATGACAATAGACTGCCAAAAATATATATATATAGGTATATATACGAGGGCAAGGTGAAAAGTTCTTGGCCTGACTCAGAGATGGCGTTCCAATCAGCAACAATTTATGTTTCCTGCCTGGGTGCACTTCTCATTAGTTCGTATGACAAGTTTCAACTTGTTCTCTCAAGTAGTTTCTTTACACCAATTTGTGCAGTAGACGTCTTGCGTGTTTTTCGTTAAAATGGATAAACTTGAATATCGTGGGGTGATAAAATTCTTCGTTTTGGATGGGTTAACCCCTAAGGAAATTCATCCAAAGTTTACAAAAGTTTACGGGGACTCTGCTCCTTCCATGTCAACCATTAAAAAGTGGGCAGCTGGATTTAGAGCATGATATCGTGTTGGACGATAGGCGAGTGAAGGTGAGTGAAGTAGCTGAGGCGTTGTGTGTATCGGAATAGAGGTTGCGAAACATCTTGCACAAAAACTTAGGGATCCCAAAGCTCTGCGCAAGATGGGTGCCGCAATTGCTGAATGCCGATCAAAAGCAAATGCGCAAACGATTTTCGCGGCAATCTTTGGACCGATTCAATAGGGACCAGACCGATTTTGTGCGGCGATTTGTCACCATGGATGAGACATGGGTCCACCACTACACGCCAGAAATGAAACAGCAGTCGAAGCAGTGGGTGGAAGCCGGTGGTTCAGCGCCAAAGAAAGCGAAGTCGATCGCATCTGCCGGAAAGGTCATGGCCAGTGTGTTTTGGGATGCGAAAGGGATCCTGTTAATTGATTACCTTGAGAAAGGCAGAACAATAACAAGCGAATATTACTCCAACCTTCTTGAAACGCTGGACCAAGTGTGTTGAAGTCAAGGGAGATTATGTAGAAAAATAAAATAATTTTTTAACTGAAAATCACAGTCTTTCTTGTCAGGCCGAGAACTTTTCACCCTGCCCTCGTATATGGGATCAGCATCGAATGTTATGTCGATCTAGCCATGTTCGTCCGATTGTCCATCCGCCTGTCTGTATGTCATCAGTTTTTGGATCTTAAATTTTGAGCTAGGAACATGGATATATACTCCTTTTAGTATTCGAAGCAGTACAAGTGCAAACATTTTTCAAATCCACCTACAGACGCCCACTTTTAAAATAATGTCGTTTTTCTCAATATTTTTCTAGAAACTAAATAATATTCTCTATATAAAACATGTAGACCTTGACTTTTCCTACGTACATGAAAATTATACATGATCACACACTTTTTGGGGCGTTTTCTTAAAAAAAGGAAATATTGCTTTCTCAAAGCCATTTATGGTGATGGTTAAGTCTTATTGTGTAGTAACTTTCCTATGTATAATATATGTTTTTTCTGTGGTCCTACCCTAGTCGAAAATAGGTATAGTAGTTAAATCTAATTATTCTATTGTGAGCGCCATGGCTCAGCGGGTAGTGTATTGGAATATTGAGCGTGAAATTCAAGTTTCAAAACCCAGAAAAAAAAATAAAACAAAGTTTTTACACGGTCCCACCTTTAGTGAATATTTGCAAACTTCAGAGAGTAAAATTGTCATATGAAACTTTTCAGTTACGCGATTGGAAAATGCCATAGCACTTTACTTAGGTCCCCTCCATTCGTGTATCGCTTATCGCGAATGGCTGCAAGAAACTAGGTCCTAATAGCAAGATCCTGTATGGGTTGTTTGCTCCAAATATATTTATTTATTTAATTATTTGAATTACGTAGTTTGGGGACTGCAAAGTTTTTCTCTCACATTCTTCTCTGCACCGTCATAAATCAGTTGTTGTAAAGAACAGCCGAAAGAAAAATCAAATAGTTAGCGCAAATTTAAACCATTTTTTCTAAAAATTTCTGGGGTAGTTAATATTCCGATAGGTAACCAAAATCCATATCCGGATAGTGTGTCGAGTCAGCGTAGCCAGCCATAAATTTCGAATCGTGAGAAAGTTCTTCGTTTACAATACAGAAATGATGATGTTATGATTTACCGGTTCACATTATGAATAATTGTTCATATCATATCGATAATTCACATTATCGAGTACTCGTACATACTACAGGATTGTTGTAATGAAGCTTTTCGATCTCGAGATTTTGATAAATTTTGGTATTACTATTATAGAGAAACTCAATAAAGTAGGTCTTGCTCTTCTGTTTAATCGCCCGTCTGTCCGTCTGTCTGTATTGATGGTCGACTGGACGGATTTTCTTCAAACTTTGCATTTGGGTTCTGTGGGATAATGCCCAGAGGCGAAATCAGAATTTTCATTCTAGTCTCAAAATTAACGGCACTTTACTTTGAAAAATTTCAATTTTCTCGAAAACGGCTCTAAGATTTCGACAAAGTCTAAAACTAAGGTAACACGAAAGTCTGCAATACAAACGCGCAGTCACATAAATATGTAATAACATGGCATTAATATTTTTGACATATGAACAAAACTATTTTCTCGCCTCTTTTCAACTTTGCATAAATTTTAAATCTGGACAATATACATGTAAACAGCACATATGGAGCAAGTACGTGCGACCCAGTTTTGCTCTTTATTTTCTTATACGTTTGAAAAATATACTTTACGTTTGAAAAATATACTGGGATTATGAGTTGTGCATCTCGTTGGAAAAGCTGTAGCTGTGCTTGGATAAAAAAAATAAATAAATAAATTAAAATAAAAAAAAAATGGGAATGGGTGCATATAATATGCATAGTATAATCAGTCGTTCACAGACCTTTGTTTTCGCATGATTTCAAGTAAAAAAATAGACAGTGGTGGAGAAGGAGTGCGACGGTCTTGAGTTCGTAGGAGTCAAGCCGTTCACCACAGCAAAGGCCAAAAGGGAGAATCGGAAATTACCGTTCTTCCTTGTTCAGATAACTCCCAACAGCAAATTGGATGGTCTAAGGAGTATTAATGTCCTAGACTACCAGGTTGTCAAATGGGAAAAAGTAAAGAGGAGCGATAACATTTTACAATGTGTTCGCTGGCAAAGGTTCGGGCACGCCGCGTCGAACTGCGAAAAGCAGCCTCGATGCGTAAAGTGTGGAAAGAACCACAAAGCAGAGGAATGTTCCCTGGGTAAGGATGGGGCGGCAGATAAAGGCCAACTCTCGTGTGCACTATGTGGGAACTCGGGACACAAGGTAAACTGTCGGGGTTGTCCTAAGTTCCAGTGCATGAAAAAAGTAAACCTGGCTCGTCAGCAGAAAGTCGGAGTCAAGCGTCCACCTTTTTCTAGTCAAACACCAGCCGTAACTCCCCAATGGACCTACGCCCAAATGGCGTCAGGCCGGAGAAACACGGTACAACAACAACCGAAGGTTGCCGCACAGGCCCCAGCGCCTAAAGCACCTGAGGCTAAGCCTGATTTGCTGACTATTTTGCTCTTTATTCAAGGGCAAATGAACCAGCTTCAGCGTCAGTTAGAAGAGCAGGCGAAACGGGTGGATCAGATCTACGCATTTCTGCCGGATCTAGCGCACCTCCAGTCGTAATGGATACGATGGCCGAGAAACCCTTAAAGATCCTTGCGGTGAATGTGAATTCACTGATAAGGATCGAGCGAAGAACCGTACTTTGTAAGTTGTTAGAAGATCAAAGCCCTGATGTGCTTTTTGTTAGCGAAACTAAGCTATCCCAGAAACACAAACTGAGCCATAATAAATACAATATTATAAGAAGAGACCGACCCGACTCTATTCAAGGAGGAGGTGTTGCGATCTTCATTCACAAAGTCTTGCAACATAAAGCCGTGTACAGCGGTGAAGTGCGGAGATTACAGGAGCTGGAAGCATGTATCGTGTGCATTGCTCTCCGTAGTGGAAAGAGGATATACATACATGGTCGCGGTCTACGCATCTGGTTCTACTCAAACTACGTCATTTATTACAGAGCTCGAGACACTTTTTCGATGTCTAAGGCTGGAGTCGGAGGAGAATTATTTTCTCATTGCCGGAGATTTAAACGCCAAACATAGCGATTGGGGAAATAACATACCAAATTCTAGGGGGAACATACTATTCAATTGGTGGGGTCAACACAATGTCGAGTATAGACTCGATTTGATACCTACAGATAGCCCGTCGTATCCTAAAAGCGGCTCCTATCTGGATCTTATGCTGTTCGATGTACGGTTACAACTGACCAACACGAACCGACAAACAAGAAACTGCCTACACACTTTTGTGTATGACAGTGACCATTGCGGACTCAGTGCTGAAATTACAATTCCCAACGAAATTGCGGAATTGGATGAGTTTGTTCAAACGTACTCCTACAATTACAGTAGGATGCGTTGGACACGCTTCTCCAGAGCTATGACAAGAGCACTCTCCTTGAATTCGCTCCATCCACCGTCCAATAGGAACCTGTCAAACAAGGAGATCGACAGGTACCTAAGACAAATGGACGAGACAATCAAACGAACGATGGACAGTTCGATACCTCGTTATCAACACACTGACAACGCAGACATATTCCGCAATGCAACAATCGACGCACTACACCAACAAAAAAGTAGACTTCTGTCAAGACTCAAAACCTTATACAGATAGTTTACGGACAGACAAAACTCGGAGGTTAGGACACTGAAGTCGTTGATTAAAAATCTCCAACAGTTAATTAGAGAAAATTACAAACTCTCTGTAAATCTGCATTGGAACAACAAAATTCGGGCTGTAAAATCCAACAACCCGAGTATGTTCCCGCAAATAAATACAATTTTTCGGAGGAATAATCAAAACGACCTGCCGTGTCTTAAGATCCCTCGAACGACGAGCAACGAACAAATACTAATAACAGCAGGCATAGATCCCGTGAACGCTGTCGATGATGACAATTTTTTCATGATCGAAGATCCCCAGGAGAAAGTAGAGGCTATAGGAGCGACTTTCCAGGAAGTGTACAAGGTGAATGATAGCTTTTGCCCGAACCACGACCTGGAAAATCGAGTCCTTGTGCACAACGTCTACCTTCGAAATGATATAGAGCACTGACGATCAGAGAGCATAGGTTTTACCGAGTTCAATGACGATAACATGGCAAATAATGTCGTCGCCGATGAGGGGTTACATCCCCCGTTCATATCGAAGGTGGAGCTCCAAACGATCTTCGACTCATTGAGGAGGAAGAAATCAGTAGTAAGAAAGGTTTGTACTATATTGCGTTCGGCTGACGAACGAAAAGACATTCTGAGCAGCAGTATCCACCCGAAGTCAGATGGAAAGACTTAACATGGCGCGCTGAAAACATAGGCTAGGCAATCCTAGAATATGCATTGGAGAATCCGGGTGAAACTAGAAGATGTGGTCATGCACTTGAAATTAGATTTTCATCTATACCAGATGTTGATATGGTATTAGAACCAAAAGCCAGCGTGGTTCAATATCTAAATCCAGGTTTTCTGCAAATAACTATAATGTTTACCCATGCGATATAGCTTTAGGTACCAATATTTTCACTTACATACTGTACTTAATTAATTAGGCGCAACACTAAAAATGTTTCACAAATTCTAAACAACTAGCACTAAATTTAATTTTGTTTTTTTTTTTTTTGTTAATAATTATTATCAACCATTTAAAGTAGCTTCACAGCTTAAAAGATTTGTATCTTACGTGTAAGCCTTATAGTTTTAAATAAATAATAATAATAATAATAATAATAATAATAAAGGATCATCCCATATCAATGTGTTTTTTAAGTGGAACAAATACAACCATTAAACATAAAGGTTTCAAATGCATATTTTATTTGAATGCTGTATATCTTAAGAGTTTGTCCGCCTTCCTTGTACCGCAATCATTGCTTTGTGTGATTTTATGAGGGTCAGTGAGAATGTGATCAATTTAATTCAATTTTGTCAATTCGTTTGTGTTTTCAATGTGAGTTTAATGCGATTATACACACAAAACAATGAACATTGTTTCCTTTGTAGGCACGCAAAATTATTGTAATTGAGAAATGTGTTGTAAAGTAAATTGTTAAATGAATTATTTGACGCATGGTATTTGTTCCCAATATGATTGTTATATCTAACGAAATTGTTTTGTTTGTGAATGACTATGCACTGGCGTTACTACTACTTCTAACTTACTGTAAAGGGTAAGTATTGATATTCGAAATTTTATAGGTCAGACGTAATAAATTTGAACTCAGAATAAATTTCCATAAAGTTCGAAATTATCTGAACCTCCTGCAGGGTGTACGTTCTTGTAAAAAAAGACGCCGAAATTAGCTTTTCACGAATATCTCGCTAAAAGTAATTTTTACGATTAAAATGGAAAAATCTTTATTGTAATTTTCATTAAAAAAGGTGTTAACCATATTTTTCGTTAAATGGACCGCTTTCGAGGAAGAGCCACGAGAAATCTATGACTTCGTTTCGTTCGTTTTTAATGCATTTTTATTTTCGGAATTCATGAACTTTTAACAGGTAGACACAAAAAACGCTTAAAACTAGCTTAACTAACTTAACTATGTTATATACTAACTTAATGGCCCTATGCGGGCGCTCTAAGCTAAACCTAACCCTTAAAATATGTCTTTCGACGTAACATAACTTAAAATATTTATTAAATCTATACTTACAAATATTGGGAAACTAAGAAAAAATGTTTAAGCTTAGTAAATGAACTGTGTTTTTTTTAATATTTATATATAACCTTACAAACTACCTAAAAGCTACTTATTCTAAGGTACGTTATTAAACACGCAAACATTTTTTCTATATACATATATTGTATATGTACATATATATAGATATATTGTATACCTTCATATATACATATAGTATACATACATATATACAAATTTATAAGTTTTTTTTTTTCAACTTGTAGAAGAGTCCTTCTAGCCATACGGTATCGAACGCCTTCTCCAAGTCAACCAGGCAGGCATCCGTGCATTGTTTCTTACTTTTATTCCATTGGATATCAGATACCAGTTTGGACGCGGCATGTACAGTCTCATGACCCGCCTTGAAACCGAATTGGTTATCCGGAACTATATGCATGTCCTCAACCCACTTAGTCAGGGCTCTATTGACCACTTTTTCGAATACCTTGCTGATGTTCGGAAGGAGACCTATCAACCGGTGATTCGCCGGATTGGATGTATCTTTATCTCTTTTAGGAATAGGCTGTACCACTGCTGTCCTCCAATGCGCCGGGTAACGTGCATTATTCAGCACATTGTTAAACAGGGTAGTGTAAATGTCCACCGCTTCTGGAGGGAGATGTCGAAGCACAATGGTAGATATTCCATCGATACCTACTGGAGCTCCACCTTCGATATGAACGGGGGATGTAACCCCTCATCGGCGACGACATTATTTGCCATGTTATCGTCATTGAACTCGGTAAAACCTATGTTCTCTGATCGCCAGTGCTGTATATCATTTCGAAGGTAGATGTTGGGCACACGGACTCGATTTTCCAGGTCGAGGTTCGGGCAAATGCTATCATTCACCTTGTACACTTCCTGGAAAGTCGCTCCTATAGCCTCTACTTTCTCCTGGGGATCTTCGATCATGAAAAAGTTGTCATCATCGACAGCGTTCACGGGACCTATGCCTGCTGTTATTAGTATTTGTTCGTTGTTCGTAGTTCGAGGGATCTTAAGACACCGCAGGTCGTTTTGATTATTCTTCCGAAAAAATTTATTTATTTGCGGGAACATACTCGGGTTCTTGGATTTTACAGCCCGAATTTTGTTGTTCCAATGGAAATTTACAGAGAGTCTGTAATTTTCTCTAATTAACTGTTGGAGATTTTAAATCAACAACTTCAGTGTCCTAACCTCCGGATTTTGTCTGTCCGTAAACTGTCTGTACAAGGTTTTGAGTCTTGACAGAAGTCTACTTTTTTGTTGGTGTAGTGCGTCGATTGCTGCATTGCGGAATATGTCTGCGTTGTCAGTGTGTTGATAACGAGGTATCAAACTGTCCATCGTTCGTTTGATTGTCTCGTCCATTTGTCTTAGGTACCTGTCGATCTCCTTGTTTGACAGGTTCCTATTGTTCGGTGGGTGGAGCGAATTCACGGAGAGTGCTCTCGTCATAGCTCTGGAGAAGCGTGTCCAACGCATCCTACTGTAATTGTAGGGGTACGTTTGAACAAACTCCTCCAATTCCGCAATTTCGTTGGGAATTGTAATTTCGGCACTGAGTCCGCAATGGTCACTGTCATACACAAAAGTGTGTAGGCAGTTTCTTGATTGTCGGTTCCTGTTGGTCAGTTGTAACCGTACATCGAATAGCATAAGATCCAGATAGGAGCCGCATCTAGGATACGACGGGCTATCTGTAGCTATCAAATCGAGTCTTTACTCGACATTGTGTTGACCCCACCAATTGAATAGTAGGTTCCCCCTAGAATTTGGTATATTATTTCCCCAATCGCTATGTTTGGCGTTTAAATCTCCGGCCATGAGGAAATAATTCTCCTCCGACTGTAGCCTTAGACATCGAAAAAGTGTCTCGAGCTCTGTAATAAATGAAGTAGTTTGAGTAGAACCAGAAGCGTAGACCGCGACCATGTACATTCTCTTTCCACTACGGAGAGCAATGCACACAATACATGCTTCCAGCTCCTGGAATCTCCGCACTTCACCGCTGAACACGGCCTTATATCGCAAGTCTTTGTGAATGAAGATCGCAACACCTCCACCTTGAGTAGAGTTGGGTCGGTCTCTTCTTATAATATTGTATTTATTATGGCTCAGGTTGTGTTTCTGGGATAGCTTAGTTTCGCTAACAAAAAGCACATCAGGGCTTTGATCTTCTAACAACTTAAAAAGTACGGTTCTTCGCTCGATCCTTATCAGTGAATTCACATTCACCACAAGGATCTTTAAGGGTTTCTCCGCCATCGTAGCCATTACGACTGGAGGTGCGCTAGACCCGGCAGAAATGCGTAGATCTGATCCACCCGTTTCGCCTGTTCTTCTAACTGACGCTGAAGCTGGTTCATTTGCCCTTGAATAGAGAGCAAAATAGTCAGCAAATCAGGCTTAGCCTCAGGTGCTTTAGGCACTGGGGCCTGTGCGGCAACCTTCGGTTGTTATTGTACCATGTTTCTCCGGCCTGACGCCAGTTGGGCGTAGGTCCATTGGGGAGTAACGGCTGCTGTTTGACTAGAAACACTTGACTTCGACTTTCTGCAAACGAGCCAGGTTTACTTTTTTCATGTACTGGAACTTAGGACAACCCCGATAGTTTGCGGTGTTCCCACATAATATAATAAACGAGAGTTGGTCTTTATCTGCCGCCCCATCTTTACCCAAGAAACATTTCTTTGCTTTGTGGTTCTTCCACACTTTACGCATCGAGGCTGCATTTCGCAGTTCGACGCGGCATGCCCGAAGCTTTGGCAGCGAACACATTGTAAAATGTTATCGCTCCTCTTAACTTTTTCCCATTTGACAACCTTGTAGTCTAGGACATTAATACTCCTTAGACCATCCAGTTTGCTGTTGGGAGTTATCTGAACAAGGAAGAACGGTAATTTCCGCTTCTCCCTTTTGGCCCTCTCTGTGGTGAACGGCTTGACTCCTACGAACTCAAGACCGTCGCACTCCTTCTCTTTCAGTATCCTAAGGAGCTCTGCCGGTTCGATAGACGGATCTATCCCCCTCAGTAGCATAGATTGCAACTTTTCCCCCTTCGGGGTGAAGGAGAAGGACTCCGTCGTCGTTTCCTTTAATAAACCTTTTATTTTTTTGTACTGTTCCACTGTATTACAGTGGATAGTATGCCTATCTTCATTAACACGTTTGATAAAAAAGTTATTGCCTATGGCCGACTTACATAGCTCAATGGTGTCTTTTAATTCCATTTTGAAGGTGTTGATAGGTGGCACCTTCTTCTTTGCGCTCCTCTGCTGCTGATGTTGTTGTTGTTGCTGGTCTTTCTGTTGTTGTTGTTGTTGCTGTTGATTTTGTTTTTGCAGATCTTGTTGTTGTTGTTGCCGCTGCTGCTTAGCTGGCAACTGTTTTTGTTGCGGCTGCTTTGTTGGCAGTTGTTGATGTTGTTGTTGCTGCTTTGATGGCAGCTGGTTTTGTTGCATTCGCTTTGCAGGCAGTTGTTGTTGCTGCTGTGTGTCAGCTAGCTGTTTTTGTTGTTGATTTTTTTTCTGTGACTGGCGATCTTCCGCTCTTCTATCTGTCTCTTTAGCCTTTATGGTCAGCACACTCTGCTGGAGCTGCCGTATGCTTTTATTGATGGCTTCCATCTCTTCGTCCTCATCCTCGGACTCGGAGGCAGCTAACGTGGCTAAGCTATTGCTACCACCTCTGTAGTAATTTTCTCCACCGCCCGACGCTCTTTTGCTGCTGCTGCTGCTGTTGTTGTTGACGGCGCCCCCACCCTCACTTCTCCCGGCGAAATCTATGACTTTATCACATGCATATGCACGCACCTGTATTCTTATACAATTTATCCCATCTCACACACATACCTTGGTAGGGGACATCAGATGGACCTACCTCTGATTATTAAGCAAAGAGTGCTTTCAAAGTACTATTTGAAAGCACCTAAAATCTTCAATGGTCCAACTGAAATTGGTAAATGTCGTATTGTAGTAGTACGAGTATATAGAAAAGTCAATACAATTTTCTATTCAATGAAAAAATTCCTCAAAAATGTTTATAAAATCTTATAATACGAGTACAATAACTTTATTTTTGTTAGAACTTAGCTAGTGTATAGGCTCTATATAGGTACAATGTATATTTCAGGCTAAAAGTTTAGGACGTTAGTACATTCAAACAAATTTAAATTAAACACAATTAAGGCAGTTAAAAAAAAAAATTATTGAAGAGGTTAAACCGGCATTCTGGAAATCGATTTTTCTATTGTATTCGGTTGGAGCTTGCAAAACTAGAAATCTTGTTATTTATTGATTCTAGTAGGTCGATTACGATCGTATTACTCATATATGGAGTAGAAACAGAGTTGGTGAAAGTGTAGATCCCTGTGTCGCTTCAGCATTTACAGCAAAGGTGTTGGAAGATACACCATCGTCCACAACTTGAATTGAATTGTCCTGGAGAATCAGGTCGTTCACAGACCTTCGTGGAGTACACGTGTGTGTTTCGACTTGCAGAGTAATTCTTTAAGTGGTGAAAAAACTTAAAATAATAAGCGCCGGCTTGGCCTAGTGGTCGTTTTAGTGGACCGTCCGGCGGTGGTCACGGGTTCAATTCCCGCAAATATCAGGCTTCTTTTTTTTAATTTGTTAATTAACAAAAAAAAAAAAAAAACACGTGATGGGAGACAATGAAAAGTCCGCACTCCAAGTAGCGGACAAACAAACATTAGCCGATGAGGCACAGCCAAGTCAGGCCACCCAGCAACGATGATTAGAGAACGTAACTCCCAACTTGGTAAAGTGCCCCTCCATAACAGCTGCATCTGCAATTCTGCCGGGTGGAGTGATGGAAGAGGCACGTGGTACAGTGACAGCAGCAGCAGAAAAGAAGAGGCATAGGTCGTCAGATGACGATGACCATACCCATGCGTCTCCGATGGTGATAAAGGCCATTATATGGGGGACAAAAACAACTTCGCCGCTCTGGTTACGTCAGAGTCAAAAGACGAAGACGATGAGCTGGAGTGCCTTAACACCAGTACAGGGCAGCTCCAGCAGAAAGTATTGGCCATAAAAGCCAAGCAAATAGCAAGACGGGGGAGGTAGAGACAGGCTGTGCTGTGTTGCTTCCAAAAGCAACAGCAACAACAACACACACAGCAAAACCAGCCTACCCAGCAACAAACACAAAAAACAAATCAGCCGTAGCAACAGCAACAGAAGTAGCAGCAGCAACCGCAGCAGGAACAACAGCAGCAGCCGAAACAGCAACAACAATAGCAGCAAAAACAGCAGCCGAATCAGCAGCAGCAACAAAAGCATATACAACAGCAACAACTACAGCACCAAAAGGGCCAAAAGGGAGAAGCGGAAACTACCGTTCTTCCTGGTTCAGCTGTCCCCCGATAGCAAACTGGAGTACTAGAGTCCTAGGTTTTCACATGGGATAAAGTAAAGCGCAGCGAAAGCATTATTCAATGCGTTCGCTGCAGCCTCGATGTGTAAAGCGTGCAAAGAACCACAATACGGAGGAATGTCCTCTAGGTAAAGAGGGAGTCGCAGATAAGGGCAAGCTCACATGTGTGCTATGCAAGAACTCGGGAACCGCAAACTATCGAGGTTCTCCTGAGTCTTAATGCATTAAAACAGGAAATTTGACTCGTAAGCAGAAAAGTGCAGTGAAAGTCCCACCAGGTCCAGTTCAAAAAGCAACCGTGACTCCCCAAATCACCTACGCTCAAATGGCGTCAGGTGGGAAAACCACGGTACAGCAACAACCGAATGTAGCTGCACAGGCCCCAGTGCCTAAGGCACCTGAAGCACAAGAAGATTTGTGACCATCTTGCTCTCTATCCAGGTGCAAATGGGGCAGTTACAGCGCCTTTTACAAGAGCAGGCGACCCGTGTGGACAGGATCTACGCGCTTCTGCCTAGCCTAACGCACCTTCAATCGTGATGGATACGATTCAAATTCCTTGAAGATTCTAGCGGTGAATGTAAACTCATTGATTAAGATTGAAAAGAATCGCTCTACAAGTTACTCGACGACCAAAGCCCTGACGTGCGTCTGGTTAGCGAAACTAAGCTAACCGAGAAAGGCAAGATACGGCATAAAAACTATAATATTGTAATATGCAAGCTACGGCTCGAGTAGATAAAACGATATTCTGTGAAATTTATTTCTTTATTTTCTAGTCTATAGAACAATTCAAGTTCACACTACACTATTCTTCGCAAATTCTTTTCTTACAAGGTCTCTTTCCTCTCAAATCACTTTATCTCCTTTCAATTACTTAATTCACAAATCCAAACTAATTACTTTTTCTTGTTTACTCTCAACTTTCAATTTATCACCAAATTACAACTTCGCCCATTATCACTTTTCCAATCTCTTCA
Organism: Pocota personata; assembly: GCA_963082735.1. Classification (NCBI taxonomy): domain Eukaryota; kingdom Metazoa; phylum Arthropoda; class Insecta; order Diptera; family Syrphidae; genus Pocota; species Pocota personata. The sequence goes on along the minus strand of OY720429.1, from coordinate 174,886,388 downwards.
CCACGGTTCTAAAACCAACTGTGTCTTTTTGATCGCCATCTGTCCTTATATAGCAGAAGTTTCTGATAGCCAGAAACTTCTAGCAAATTCTTCGACCACTGGAACAAGAGAAATAATTCTTGCAGTTATAATTCCCTTTTATCCCTGATATTATTCGTCTCTTTCGTTGACATGAGCTGTGGAGACTTCGTCCCAGACACGAACCTCGAATGAAAGGACAGTTCGAACCAAAATTCTGCCAGAATGAAAAGTCACTTCGGAATTTGCTGCATAGTCATAGGAGCGTAGTTATTATTATGCTACAATATAGAAAGAAGGGACCGTCCCAACTCCACTCAAGGAGGAGGTGTTGCGATCTTCATTCGTAATGAACTTAGGTATAAGGCCGTGTACAGTAGTGAAGTGCGAAGGTTCCAGGGTCTAGAAGCGTGTATTGTGTACATCCCTCTCCTTAGTGGAAAGAAGATGTACGTGGTCGCGTTTTAAGTTGCTGAAACTGATCAATCCACTTTATTCGTGTAAGAGCTCGAGACATTGTTTCGATGCCTAAGGCGAGAATTATGGAGTCTGGGGAGAATTATTTCCTCATGGCCGGAGATCTAAACGCTAAGCATAGAGATTTGGGAAATCGCACACCAAATCCTAGAGGGAACTCACTATTTAATTGGTGGGGTCAACACATTGTCGAGTCCGTCAGATAGTCCGCCGTTTCCCAGAAGCGGCTCCTATCTGCGCACGTTAGTGTATGACAGTATTGCAGACTTAATGCCGAAATAACGATTCCCAAAGAAATTGGAAGAGTTTGTTCAAAAGTACAGTAGTAATACAGTAGTAACTACAGTAGCACTCGTTGGACTCGCTTCTCCCAAGACCTGACAAGAGCACTCTTCTCGAACTCGCTCTACCCACAAGTCAATAGGAATCTGTCAAACGGGGAGATTGACAGGTATCTTAAACAAATGGACGAGACAATCAATCGAACTATAGACAGTACGATACCTCGGTATCGACCAACTAACAACGTGTTCCACAATGCAACAATCGACGCACTGCACGTACAAAAAAGGAGACTGCTTACAAGACTAAAAAACTTGTGTAGGCAATTTGTTGACAGACAAAACTCGGAGGTTAGGATGCTGAAATCGCTGATAAAGAACCCCCAAATACTAATTAGAGCAAATTATAGTCAGTCGGATAATTTGCACTGCGGTAACAAGATTCTGGCTATCAAGTTTGGTAACCCGAGTATGTTCCCCCAGATTAATAAAATATTTTGGAGGAACGATGTCAACGACGTTCCGTGTCTGAAAATCCCCCAAACAACGAACAATGCACGCTTACTTACAGCAGCAGGTATAGATCCAAGGGACACTGTCGCTGATAACGACTTTTTTGTGATCGAAGATCCGCAGGAGAAGGTGGAGACTATTGTAACTATTTTCGAGAACGTGTACAAGGTAAATGCTAGCATTCGCCCGAACCACGTCCTGGAGAATAGAGTCCTTGTGCACAACTTCTACATTCAAAATGATATAGAGCACTGGCGATCAGAGAATACTGGTTTTACATGGCTCAAGTATAAAAACTTGGCAAACAATGCCATCGCCAATAAAAAAAGTTCAACCCCGTACGTATCGAAGGTAGAACTCCAAATGATCTTTGAATCATTGAGAAAGAAGAAATCAGTGGGAATAGATGGAATATCGAAAAATGTGCTTCGACATCTTCCTCTAGGAGCGGTGGAAATTTATGCCACCCTGTTCAATAATGCACTGAATAATGCCCATTATCCGGAGTATTGGAAAACAGCTGTGGTACAGCCGATCCCCAAAAGGGGAAAGGACACCTCCAATCCGTCAAATCTCCGATCGATAAGTTTCCTTCCGATTCGAAAAAGTAAACAATAGAGCCTTGATTAAGTGGATTGAGGACAGTAACATAGTTCCGGATAACCAATTCGGTTCCAAGCCGGGGCCGGGGATATCCAATGAAACAAAAGCAAGAAACAACGCACGGGTGCCTGTCTGATTGACTTGGAGAAGGCCTTCGATGCCGTATGGTTGGAAGAACTTTTTTACAAGTTGAGAATGTTGGGCATAAGCAAACCACTACTGTGCTTAATATGCTTACCAGTAGAAAGTTGGTTGTGAAAAATGGCAATGTGACTTCGAAATTAAAAATGGTTTGCAACAGGGTACGGTTAATTCTCTTCAACACGCGATAGCGTATGAGGACGATTTGATTGCGTACAGATCAGGAGCTAAGATCGACGTCATTACACCACTCTTGCAGCGTGACTTCGATAAGATTCAGCGATGTTGCGACGACTGGAAGTTGAAGATCAACCTTCAGAAGTCGGAAACCATTCTTTTCAGAACGCCGTTGTCTCTGGCCTCTAGGGATACCAGAAATAATTAGCGAAAGTTCTGGTAGTCAAAATTTGGTCAGATACCTTAGACTTTGGCTAAAATCTATATTTTAACAAACATGTAGATGCTGCTCTGGCCAGAGCCCTAGCTGCCTTCGCCCTTACAAAGAGACTTTTTCATAGCAAGCAACTCGATGCAAGGGTCATTCGGGCCATGTTCGCATATGGATGTCTCGAGTGGTTCAACATAGGGGCAAGTATGATGTAAAGGATTCGGGTGTTTGAGAGGGCCTGCCTTCGGGCTTGCCTTCACTTGTACAGAATTGCAAGAGCAATGACCTCGATGAATAACCTGATCTTCGGGGCTTATTACCCCAACCATAGGTACCATGAGAGGGTGCGCCTTAATGGCTCTGTTCCCCCAGAAGCATTCGTCTGTTTAGATCAGGTAGGTCTGATCCAGGATAGATCAGCAGTGTCGTTAATCTTCCACGTTCCCCGGACAACTTTGGATAGGTGGCTCAACTACAGCCGACGGAATTCCTTCGTCGATCCCTTTTGATTTGGGGTAGGTGTCTATCTTGGTCGGCTTACATAGTTTTTTGGTGTTTAGGGTTAAGTAGTCTAAGTGTAGGTTTAGCATTTTAAGGAGGCACATCACTTGGATAACAAAAAAAAGGGAGTATTTAATTATGCCCGTAGTTAAGTTAAGATTTATTTTTATGGTAGCATTTAAGTTTTATAAGTTTTTTTTTTTTAAATCAAAATTTGTCTTAGCATAGGACCAGTAAGTTAGAATAAAATAGTTAAGTTAGTTAAACTGGTTTTAAGCGTTTTTGCCTAGCATGTAAGTATAAATTAATTAAAATTAATAGAAAGCTATAAAAAAAATGTCCTGTTCCACCCGGTCAAAGACTTAATAGTGTTCGATGCCAAACAAATAGTTTTAATTCTAGAACAAATACTTTTGATTCTTCGTGGTGCTCAATGTCTGAGGCCCATAGACGGGTTACATATCTCAGCAGGTCTCCAGTTGACTAATTTTTTTGAGATTTTCTATTATAGTAACGTCAAGTTTGATCAAAATCTCCAGGCAGACAATTTTCAGTAAACCAATACTTGCCCTTATATCCGAAGGTGCAAGTAAAAATCTGTACTCGATAGAATAGAACGGAGTTTATGTTTGAGATTATCCGTAAGATAGGGGTAACACTTTTGTTTCGAAAAGGCTTAAGATGTAAAATTTCGCAGTCCTATGTAAATTGGTTTCCATTGTTCTTTAAACAAGAGTGATCAGAAATGGGAATTATGCATATTCACTGATTCTATTATTTAGGACGAACTTAAGGAATGCTTTTAATTTTACGTAGGTTAGGGGGGAAATGGGCTAGAATCTTTTCATCCTTTGTAAAAATTAAAACTCTGACTTACAAGTGATTTTACCTAATTATAGCTACGAGTATAGTACTATTACAGCCAAAAAATTTTCTTTGTCATTTTGATAATAAAGATAAAGATAATTTCATACTAAAAATAATAGCTAAGGACCATTTTCGCAATTTGAAGAACCTTTAATAAGCTACCAACTCAAAAAACTATGTGTTTTGCTTTTAACTGTCATTTTAAAATATGTTATCTGGAAAAGTTATGCATAGTTTTTATTTTTGATGATGCAGTTTTAAGAGGAAAGGAGTTAAGACTCATTATTTGATGAAAGAAAGGAGATTAACAGATCCCCAGATGATCTACTCGTACATATGATATATCGTTACAAGGTGTTAAGAAATTAAAAGACATTTTGCCGTAAAATGATTTTTTTGGGTTTGGGATAGACACAAATTTTTAGGGCAGCGTAGGGTCCATTTTGACCCCTTTTTTAGTTATGGCCAAAAGTATATGTTGTTAAGATCTTTAACAAGGACCGGGGCTAAATGCAGACAATTTAAAAAATAAACGAAACAGTGTTCATAAAAAACGCTGTTACTAAAAATTTGTAAGCCGTAGAAAAATTTTGATTACATACATACATATCTACTTAGTTTTTTTAATTTACATCTACACCTCAGATACGTATTCAAAATACACTGAACGAGGATTGTGTTTATCCGGTTATTAAAATAACCGGTTATTTTTGCCCTATTTGTTCACTATTTACACCACAATCGCAAAAAAGCCTTACAAATTATTTGCCCACAGATCCAAAAAATAACGGCCTATGGAACATTAATCTAATATTGTGATCATGTCGTTATGTTGGAATAGAATCACTCAATACGGTTACGTAAATATTTGATGATAACTTAATAGCTTGCGGGAATAGTATTTTTTAATGCAGGTATAACCACTCGATTAGATCGGAAGAACGTGACGATGGTAATGCAAACCGCTTTAAATAATTTAATTTCAGCCGGAAGTCCTTGAAGTCTGCTGTAAAACAACTTCTTCTTGCTTGACTTGCCGACCTCTCAAACCATTGAAGTAAACTCCTATACAATTCACTGAAATTTTTAATTCTTGGATGCAGTACTTTGCCGATAACAAGACATTTTTTCCAGAGGATCAAACTATAAGAGTGTGCATAATAGAAAAAGATAACCGGTTAACCGATGCTGTTCAATCGGTTATTAAAAACACTGGTTCTTTTTGCCCATCAAAAATTAAGCTTATATGTATATATAAAATGTGAGGTAGCATACCAAATTGTAAATTAATATATCAAATATCTGTTTATCTAAAAATATATAACAAAGTGTAAATAATTAAATAAGTGATATTATAAATATATACATAAATACAAACAAACTAGTAAATACAAATATATATATGTATATACAAAATAAATATATATGTATATGCAAGTATAATTTTTTAAATTCAAAAAAAAAAAACGTTTTAATTCTTTTCTTTCAATTTAGTTATTTTTATTTTTTCACTTCTATATATTTTTTCACTTCCATATATTTTTTCACATCACTTAATTTTATTATGGGAATTTTTCTAGATCAACATTTAAGACAGATAGACTGGTACTGATCATATTCATAAATACATGTACAATTTTCAGGGTGTATCTTATTATTTCAGTATATCACTTTTAGGATAGAATATAAAGATAATGTTTATTGTGGTCGAAAACTTTTGGCCTACAGTTTATATAGTATTGCTCATTAATGCATAGGAAATTTATATAGTCTACCGATATGAAGTCATTAAATATTATAGATGGGACCATTAAGTATATACATATGCACTTAATGTACGAACATACGAATATGTACATACTTTAAAATACACTTTAAACTTCAAATCGGGGGGGCTAATTTTGAAAAATTACAATCTGGAAAACATTTTTATGATTTTGATTAAAATTCATACCTCAGGTAATATAAATAGTTACGTTAAGGCTACATATTTAGATTTTCTCTAAAAATACCCACAAAGTTACTTTACTATGGCTGATTGGACACATAAGTCATCTTCGACATATGTAAGGACGTGGTATTACAATTTTGAACACATAATCAAACAAATTTTTAGCTTTTAATGTATCTTACAAAAACTCTAATTTCTTATCTTCTTATCGATTTCGTCTAAATTTTAAATCCATATAATCCACACATAGAATTTTAAGTGTAATAGAAATACGTTCTGTTGCTCGGCCTAAATAGAGAAGAAGAGGAAGAGACTTTATTGAGAGACCCAATTTTTTATACAATATCCCACAGGTTATATTAGTTTGTAATATATAGAAATAATAACGGTAGACTCTCAAAAGTATACAGATTTGTAAGTTATGTCGATCCATCCGTCCGTCCGTCCGTATGTCACCACTTTTAGGAAGATGAAATTTGCAGCATATGTGCAATCATCTTTAAAAGAAACCCTTTTATAAATATTTTTACTAGAAACTGATGTTTTAATTGCTGTATACTCGTATATGTATAACTCGTACCTAGTAAGTAATAAAAATCTTGAGAGCAAAATCTTGCGCTTAAAAATAAAATAAATAAGAAACTGAAAGAAAATAATTTCTGCAAAGAATATTATTCACCTGATATTTATAATAGTCTTTAACATATGAGGTTCTCCTTGTGTCCCATACGACTTGCTTCGGTTAAAGAACCCCTTTGATACATAAAAGACGAGGATTTCAAGAGCACATTTCTGTACTCTCGTACGGCAATGATATATTTTTTGTTTCTGTCAAAGTCGACTACACGGGAATATACTAAGGATGTCATACGCTCCAATTTCCAAATCTAAAAGTTATTAAGAAAAGCAAGGACTACTGAAAGAGTTATATCTAAGAACTGCATTCACAGAATCAAATGTTGAGACAAATTATAGTAAAAAAAAAAAAAAATTAAACTATTGCTTCCAATTCACTCTTCCCCTCAACACATATTCTTATCATTTGAAGGAAGGTTGGAGTAAACATCCAACTGCAACTTTTGTTTGCAGGGTTTACAGTTGCGCTAGTACCGCATTTGACTTTTGAATACAGGTGCATTGAGAGTCTGCAAATAAATACATGATTTTGTCCTCTATCTATCTGACTGGAATGTTGCTATTGGAGCTGGTGTATCGTATACCTGTCCTCGTTATAATATGCCAAGCGACGTCAATTGTGTACTTAACTGCATTCATAATTGAGATTTTTCTTCTGCTTCCTTTTTTCAATTCATGTGCAGTTTCTTCTTTCTCGTCTTCGTCTTCGTTATTTTCATGCTTCCTTGACGTAGATGGTTCGCATGTGTACATATGTATGTATTTATTTCGTCTTTCGGTTTGCACTTGCGAAGTCAGTTACTGACGACGTATCCGTCATCGTAGTTGTCGATTTTGCTTCACTAGCAAAAGGATGCATATTCATTTGCGACGTAAATATAAGAAACTCAAGCCAAAGGAATCTCTTGTAATTTGAATAAACCAAGCAGAAGGAACTTTTCGTTTGCTATTCATGGCTTTTTCCGTCATTTCTTTTTACATTCATACATACATACACACTGAAAGCCATTTCTTAGCTGTAGATGAAATATAGATCGTAATATCTTAGATCTGGAAGGCTACACTTATTTATTCCGCATGGTTTTTAATGAATAAAATAATAATTTTGAAGAAAACAAATAGAATGTCTGATGAAAGGCTGTATAAATGAATAAATTTAATGTAAGTCTGTAGGTAGGTTCAAACAGTTAAGAAAAGGGCAATTAAAGTCTAAATCGATGATGCAAAGATTGATCAATTACTCATGTGTGAGTTATGCACATACATAAGTATAGGTATACCCTTACTTATGGATACCTACTTAGATTTAAGTTTAAACAGGCATTCATCTAGTTCCGCCGTCGGGAACTTTGCCTTTAAAGAAATCTCAGCAAAAAGATTATTTTGAAAATAGGGTTAAGTAATCAAGTACAAACCCCGGCAGTGACTAACCCACTTTGTCGGGGTGTCAGGGCTTAAGTAAGGTTAATGATTCCGAAGAGCTATGTCGGCGGGAGGGCCTCCCATGCCGAACAGGTCCAGGTTGAGACTCTGAAAACCAAGAGGTTAGTCAACCTAATTCCAACGGCGGTGTGAGCAGTATTTTTTAACGGTACCCAATGATGGTGAGCTTTCGTTTGCCTCGACAAGAAAAAAAGGAAAAAGAATAACATCTCCGCAGGTGTGCAGAGGCTGGCAGATTACAAAAAAAGTTATGCACCTTCTGCTCCGCATACTGGAGCAGAAAGACCCCATCTTGCTCTCCGATAAGGATAAGGAGAAAGACAATCCGGGGTGGACCGAGGAAACTATAAAGAAAGATGAATTAACAAGACCGGCAGCTGATTGTAAGGTGCTCGGAGAGGAATATGGAAAGGTGACCATAAGAAAGGGTGTCATCGATAAGAAGAAGAAGCGCTGAGTTACGCGGAGAAGAAGTCGATAAGGCAGGATCCAGTGAGACTCAAACGAGCAGCGCAGCTACACTTAAGAAAGCTGACACCAAGAGCCCAAAAGAAGTGCATAACGAAGTCGATAAGACAGGTCCCTATGCCGACAAAGGAAATGGCCATACCAACAGGCAGATACAAAAGAGAAGCTTTCTCAACTAAAGGGAAAGATATCAGGAAAGAGGGGGTAACCCTGCGAAAAGACCGAGAGCTAATACAGCGGGATTATCCGGAATACTCTACATCTTGCCGTAACAACTCTCGAGAAGTTTTGGTGGCACTATTGAATCTACCACAGAAGCTGCTCGTCTGAGATTCAATAACTATGAACATATTTTTATTTGAGCACACTTGAAACTCTGCTAAATTCCCACTTCTCTGGTTGTGAAGAATCAGGGATATCTAATTCGGCTTCCGAAGCTATAATATACCAGAAGGTTTAGAGACAAATCGTTTGCTCCCTTTAAAGCACCAGTATTTGATGAGATGCATCCTATATCGCTACAAGAGTCTGGGGAATCTATTAATGCATGGCTCAAGTACATGTACGAATGATGTCTCAAACTGGGTTATGTTCCAATATTCTGGAGGTGAGAGAAATCTTATACCTAAATCAGGTAAGGTAAATCACACTAATGTCAAGGACTACAGACCAATAAGTCTGGAGATAGCCACTTATCGAAATCTCATAATGCTTACATGAAAAGTAACACAGTAGACACCGAACTCCATAAGGTTAAACTCTTCAAGTCAAAGAATTCACCCTGAATGCCTTTATTGACATTGAGTGGGCTTTTAATAACGTAAGCATTGAAGTAATAGCAGGTAGTCTGAATCCATATATACGTAAATACGGGTATATGCAGATGGATTGAACAGATTCTTAGTATACTGATTATAAATTGCGATGGTAAGACCCATCTTAACATATGGATCAACTGTATGGTGGGAAGGACTCGAGAAGAAATGCTATATCGCGAGTGTTACGAAGATTCAATGGGCAGGCTGTTTAGGGGTAACCGGATCAATGAAATCAACACCAACGGCAGCTCTGAAAACGATACTAAATGCGAAAGCTTGGCAGCCAGAACTGCGCTGAAGCTGGTCTCTCCTCCCTTTGGTCACGCCTCAGTCCTCGGTGGAGTATTTCGAAAGTCCAGATAGACACGGACTACATCATCCAGAATGCAACCGGAGATTCTCTATCAGAATTCTCAGCAGGGAGGAATGGGATGAGAGTAGAATAGACACCAAAAATGAACTGTCCATCTATACCGAGTGATCCAGAATGGATGTTTGCACGAGGGAAGGGGTCTACTGTGAACCTCGAAATACTAATCGATCTTTTAGACTGAAAGATGGCTGCAGCGTTTTTCAAGCTGAAGTCGCCGCAATAAAGCAAGCAGTAGAAATGATTATAGAGTAAAATATTTCAGGAAAAATAATCAATTTCTATGTTGATAGTCAAGCAGGCGTTAAGGCGTTGCAATCAACGACAATAAGATTCAAGCTGGTAAAACTGTGCAAAGTAACACTAAATGCAAGTTTAATTGCTAGTGGACAACGCGCCTAAGATCTTATTGAATAAAGGATTTTGTCTGATCGAAGTATGAATTAGACTGCATTGTGATACAATGCAAACCCGCATTAGACACATGTGCTACAGCTAGATCGATACGGCTAGTGGGCATCGCGCCTAAGATCTTATTGATTAAAGGATTTTATCTGATCGAAGTATGACTTAGACTGCATTGTGATATAATGTACCTAGTGTGTAATTAAAGCAGTAGTGGACAGGACAGTTCCGATAATAATTTTGCATTTGTAGTGAACTCTATTATGATTTTATGAGCTTATGATAATAATTATCAATATGTTTAGATATTACAAGTGTTTCTCATTCTCTTTATGTAGAGTAATTATTAATTACATAATAAGAAATAAACAAATTCGTCGCAATTAGAACGTTCTGTATAACATGCTTACCAATTCCTATATTGAATTTGCAATAGCAAATGTTACTTCTAATGCAATATAAACATATGAAATACGAACACCTACCTAAAGGGTGGTTAAATTTTAAGGGCCGATGTTGAATGTGAACCACACCTAAACGTCAAGTTTTTTTCTGCATTTCATTTGACATTTCTCAATTTCAGACTAACTCAATTTGAACCATGGAAAGATACACAATCGAGCAACGCGTTAAAGTTATTCAGGCTTATTATGAAAATGGGCGTTCAAATCAAAATGCATATCGTGCATTTCGTGATTCTTTCGGTCAATTTAATCGTCCAAATGTGCGTACAATCGGAAAAATCGTGCAAAAATTTGTGCAAACCCGGTCTGTAGGAGATGTGAAACCACCAGTGCATGCTCGTACAGCTCGTACTGCAGAAAATATTGCTGCTGTTCGCGATAGTGTGGCTGAAGAGCCGTCCACCTCAACTCGTCGTCGTGCCCAACAATTGTACCTCTCACGCTCGTCGTTGATGAACATTATGCATAAAGACTTGCATTTACGCGCTAACAAGGTGCAATTGACTCAAGAACTAAAGCCTCTTGACCATTTCAAGCGTCGTCAATGGTCACAATGGTGGCAAGAAATGGCATCAGTGGATGATCAATTTTCGAAGAAAATCATCTTCAGTGATGAGGCACATTTTCACCTCAGTGGATTCGTCAATAAGCAGAATTGCCGCATTTGGGCGAATGATAATCCAAGAGTGATTGTCGAAAAACCAATGCACTCACAAAGAGTGACTGTTTGGTGCGGTTTATGGGCTGGCGGCATCATCGGGCCGTATTTTTTCCAAAATGAGGCCGGTCAGGCAATTACTGTGAATGGTGTTCGCTATCGTGAGATGATAACGAACTTTTTATGGCCCGAATTGGAAGATATGGATGTGGACGATATGTGGTTTCAACAGGATGGTGCCACTTGCCACACAGCTAACGAAACAATGGCTCTTTTGCGCGACAAATTCAATGGCCGTGTTATCTCACGTGGTGGCGATGTCAATTGGCCGCCAAGATCATGTGATTTGACACCGTTGGACTTCTTTCTTTGGGGTTATTTGAAAGAAAAGGTGTACGTCGATAAGCCAGCAACAATTCAAGAGCTAAAGGATGAGATAATTCGGCACATTAACGGCATAGAACCTCAATTATGCCTCAGCGTCATCGAAAATTTGGACCATCGGATGGAGGTGTGCCGTCGAGGTCGCGGCGGCCATTTGGCCGATATTTTGTTCCATACATAATTGAACCATACCAATATTATCATAATAAAAAGAAATGACAGTAATTTCCTAAATAATTTGTGTTTTATTCAAAATCAACATCGGCCCTTAAAACTTAACCACCCTTTATAAGCACAAACAAAAAATTTATTCAGAATCCTTTCACTTTCGACTTAAGAAATGTTATTCTTGGGGTCTTCATTTCTGTTTTAATTTCTTTCGTTCGTATGAATGCTAAACTCCTTTGCACTGGTTTCAAACCACCCCTATATCATAATGTTGTTGAGCAAAAAACGCACCCGCATACCTACCTATAGAAGGAACGTCATATTTCCTTGCAAGTTTATTTCACACGTACATATGTATGTATTAGTGTAATGTGCACACGTATGCCAATAAGTGTGCGTGTACGCCGCTCTTTAGAATTTGAGTATATTTTTATACCGATTCTTTTTCGATGGAAGTCTAAGAAAATGCATAGCAAAGGAATACCTTTTGTTTAATTACAACAAAATGGCAATATGCATCTATTCCCTAAAAATGTAAAGATGCGATGTATGTAAGGGGCGATGGTTCTTAGAGGATAAATATGCATATTTTGTAATAAAAAGTCTTAAAACAAAATAATTCACGTGTTGTGAAAAATGCCCTTGGCACAAAGACCACACAATGCTTAGCAGAGAGGATAAGCAAGAAATTTCAGAAGGAGTAGGTATGTACGTTATACATCCGCATAAAAAATTGTAAGTAGACAGCAAAGAAATTAAGATGACTTAAGAGATGATGGGGAGCGCTAACGTTTGGCTCGCAAGTCGCAATAATATAGAATAACGGAACTTTGATAAGCACGGAAATTATGTATGTATATTTCTCAGCGTCGGTCGTCGTCCATTTAAATGAAGCAGGCATCACGTTGTTGGGTTTGTGTTTACGTACATACATACATATGTATGTAAGTACATATAAATATACGAACAATCTAGTGAAGGTGCATCAGCAAGAGTTGATCGCTATAAAGAGTTTACAAATCTGCAAGATTTGCATTTTTTTAAATAATTATTATGGTTGTGTGTGTATGTATGTCTAAGGATTTATCAAGCCGCAATTCGTTTCTCCAATTCGAATGAAAGGGTAAAATATCTGCTCATTTGCATTTGCTGGTACATTAGAAGGAAACTTATTTTCTTTGTGCAGCAAGTGAAGGGTAGAGTTTGTGCGGACCGCTGTGGTTAACGGGATTATTCTCTTCTCATTTAGCTCTTTTGATATGACTTTTTTCTTGTTTTTCCAGAAATTGATATTATAGAATGTCTCAAACTAACCTTAATTGTGATAACTGTGATATCTAAGGGTGTGGAGACCAGTGTTCCAATAAGATTGTTTGCATGTATCACTGTTAACTTATGTAGATCAAAATCTGTGAAAAAGAAACTAAAGGACATGTAGGATTTCATCAAAACTTAATTTGAATTTACTTGTTACAATTAAACAATTAAGTTGACTATATACGAGGGGCGGCTGATAAGTTCGCGGCCTAAGGCATTAAGTGAAAGAAGAGATATCCGATTAAATTATTTTATTTCTCAATAGGTATATTCTCCCTCGAGTGAAATGCATTTCTCACATCGGGCATACAGTGCCTTAAAACCACTGACAAATATTATTTTTCTTTCCCTAAAAATGCTTTCTACGGCCGCCTTGATCTCGTTTTCATTTGCAAATCTCCGGCCTCGCAACTCCTTTTTAGAATTGAAAAAAAAGGAAAAAGTTGCTCGAGACCAAGTCTGGGTGGGTGGTCTATTGTTGAAAAACCGTTGTCTCTTAAAGCCTGTCTCGAAACCCGCGCCATATGAATAGGCGCATTATCCTGAAAAAACAATACTCCTTGCCTGAGTTTCCCACGTCGCTTCCGAACGACCGCTTCACGAGGGGCCGCGTTAATTAGGCTCCAGGAAATAAGACCCCAAAGTGAAAATGAAATAAGACCCGAAAATTGGGGCATTTTTTCATAATAAAATGATGCCCCAATTCTAAAATGGAAATAAAGCCCCGAAAATAAATGAAATGAGCTACACGCCGCGTAGCGGCACCCTGAACACCTACATGTGAGGCCGAAGGCCGTCTGGTGTATGAGTTGAAGAGATGTCTATAGTTTTTTTTTTTTTTTGCGCCACTGTTTGATTCACATTGAATTTCAATTTATTAAACTTTTGCCATATTTTAGTTCTGTAAAAAGAATTGAAAAAATGAGATAAGGCCCTAAAGAATGAAATTGCACCCAAAATATGTCATATTTTTGTTGTTATTGCACTGCGAATCTAATTTTTGGGCCTTATTTCCTGCGGCGTAATTTCGCAGCGCCGCTTCACGAGCCTGATTCAATAAATTTGTGTAATATTGACCATTCATCGTAGTCCCCTTTGGCAGGTAATCAATCAGCAGAACACCTTCACTGTCCCAAAAAACAGTCGCCATAAGCTTTGAAGCCGACTTTTTCTTTGGCGGCCTCTGCATTTTCAGTAGCTCGTGCAAAATTTCTTCAATCCGTTCTTTTTGATGTGCAACTTGTCCGCTATCTGCCACATTTTTATTCTTTGGTCGGCCGGAACTAGCTTTTCAAATTTTCCGACTTTTTTTTTTAGTGACCACTGACACAGGACGCCCTGGCGGGGGTCGTCTTCACAGCTCTCTCGCCCTTGTTGAAATAAGCGATGGTATACGAAGGCCCAGAATTCCGATGACATGTCTTCGAAAAATTTTGTAGGCGATTTTCCTTTTTTCACGAAGTACTTTATCACGCCGCGGTGCTAAAGTACTTTTCGTTTTGTGCGATAAAATCAATTTATGTACCTTATGTACTCTTATGTGTGTGCAATAAAAATGAATTGCACGGCTAGGTAGCACTTACTTGCACCTGCATATAAGTACATATGTTGTTCATCTGAAAAAACTCAGATTTGAAATAATATATATATTTTTTTTAAGTCTGTTAAAATTACATTTTTTTTTTTACAATTTTACAGAACTTGGCATGCTATGCATATACCAACTATTATTTAAATATTGATTTCAAACAAAATCGATTTAGATATAGCCGAGAAAAAGCCAATAAGAACCAGTTAATAAGTAAAGTACCGTTATACTTATTATTGGCGAAACCTGACTCGCCATCTGATAGCATAACTCTGTCATAACTCAAATATCGAATTTGTTTAAAATGGTTTAAACCGTTTTCGAGAAAACGATTTTTTTCAAAATCGCCCTCTAGTAAATCCGTCCATCCATTTAGGCTGCAGTTGGCTTACAGAGGTCAAATTGATTGACCGGAACGAAATACTTCTCGACCGATCGGAAAATTGTTTGGTGAGTTACCTATAGAATATCCAAGAGAGTTTTAGATTTTAAGGAAATTAGTATTATTATAACATATAATATTTTTGAGGCAGCCAGTCGAAATAACATACAAAAAATAATTGTTTTTTACTGTAAAGAGAGACAGTTTAAATTTTTTTTTAAATTTCATTTCATTTTTCTCGGAAAATTTTAGGGAGTTCAAAGCCAAGTTTATTGGTGACTTATAACACCCTTCAATTTAATTTTTGTAACTCATAAATGTTTTCCTGAGAATGGGTACTTTCCAAACTGCCGTTATCTACTCTTCGGTGTCCATAAGTTTATACGAAAACCTGTTTACGGGATGTCTAAGAAAGAATCTCCTCAATCCCATTTCATACTGTAATAGAAGTTTAAAATACCTGCCATTTGGATTGAGACATTCTTACAATTTTCTAGGATAGCTTGTTTAAATCTTGTTTAAACCTTTTGCAACTGGCCGTTATTTTACAACAAATTTATATAATCCTCTCAATTTCATCGCCATTTTTAACATCTATTCCATTTGTAAATACGGTGGGTTTTTTTTTCTTTCTTCGATATCTCGCAAATTGTTTATTTTCGAACAATTTGGTGACCACAAAAGATGATTGTTTTTCTTCTTCTACATAACGGCACACATACCGTTAACACACTTTTAATGCATACTCTATAATCCTAAAATTAAGGGCATTCTTAAAGGACTTTCAAGGTAACCATTAAACTTGGTCTTACATTCTCTACAATTTTGCTCGTAGGTATGTTTCTCCTATCTCCAACCATTTCCGAGAAAAATGAAGTGACACTTTCCCTCAAACATTCTTAAGGATATATTTCCAAAACAGTAAAGTTTTGGGATAAATGTCTTCATCTAAAAGATGAATATTTTTCTACGTGGTTTCAATTGTATATTTAAAAACTAGTCCATCCCGAGGGTTCCGTAGCAATTATTAAATTATATATTAATACTACTGTTAAAAAATTCAATTTTATAGAAACCAGCTCAAACGATTTTGATAAAATGCCTATCGAGAGTAAAATTAACATTTGTAATAAAACTGCATACTCAGTTTTCGAGGGAATTCGAATAACGGTACTATACTTATTGGCGGACTTACGAAAATTAGCTTTTTCTCGGTTATGGCAAAGACGATGTAATTCACAATTGATATCTAAATTATCTCTGACATATGTAATATACATTCAAGTTTTTGACATATGCACAAACAAGTTTTTATTTCCTTTTAATGGCCCATTTTGATGCTTCTACCAATTTTTCATAAATCTGAAATCTGAAGAATTTACAAACGAATAGCACATACGCAACAAGTCCGTGCGACCCAGTCGCGCCCTTAATTTTTTTATAGTTTTATTGTTTTAACCAACTACGGCCAGGCCAAGCCGAAAGAACTTGTATGTGTTTCACGTGTATTTTACTCCCTAATGCCTAGATGGCTAGACCGATTTTTCTAAAAAGGGTATCACGAGTGAGAATAAACATTTGGCTATTCGAAAAAGACAACATGGCGGACGGTAAATGCCATTCTGTCTATTACTCACATTTGCAAAAATTTGAAATTTTTCGAAAACAGAATGTATACCTGTATTAAAAATTCACCCTGTATGGGTGCTCAACCTATGAAACACACTGTATATATTTTCAATTCGAAAATAAGTTTTAATAACAATTTTTATATATATCTGCTGAATTCAAAACTTAAACTTTGTTTAAGAAAAACACCTTGTATTTGTACTCAACTTATTAGATACCCTGTATCTTTTTCAATTGGAAAATAAACGTTATAATATAAATATTTATTTGTATCTTGTGAATTCAAAGTAAATAAGTATTTTTTTTATTTTCTTACATTTATGAACACAGAACTGATCGAAATTTGATTGATTTTTTTTAATGACTCGGAAGATTTAGATGCTTTGCAATGCGATTTGTGCAGTGGTCTGCTCTACCTTTACCCATCAAACCAGTGAAGGGTAGGATATTATTGGAACAACGAAGGTAAGGAACGTAGTAACTCTCGAAAGTTTCTTTATGTCCCGGCGAAAAAAATGTTGTCTACTAAGCAAAGTAACTTTCGAAAGTTACTACCTCATTATAAGCTGTCAGCTCCTTAGACAAAGCTAATCTGCTTGCTGCTCACTTTGCAGCGAACTCAACACTGCCAGATAATGCTTCGTCTCCACCTGTATTTGAGAGCGTCAAATTTTCCATGGGACAAATCCACTTTCGCACTCGTACAGTTGCAGGAGTACTCAAAGGTCTTAACATACACAAATCTGCTGGTCCAGATGGTATCCCCCCATAGTTCTGAAGAGCTGTTCTTCTACGCTGGCAAAACCTCTGCGTAAGCTTTTCTGTCTATCCTACTTTTCAGGGCTCTTTCCGAGTAGATGGAAAACAGCATTTGTCCAGCCCGTCCCCAAAAAAGGCGAATCTTCCTCCCCGTCCAATTACCGACCCATTGCACTTACGTCCCTTCTTTCCAAGGTCATGGAAACGCTGATTATGAAATATCTCGATTCACGAAAACTCCTTAATGACCGGCAGTATGGTTTTCGTAGCAACAGGTCCACTGGTGATTTGATGGCATATCTCACCGAGAAGTGGAACCAATCTCTCCATCACTTCGGCGAAACCAAGATGGTTGCGCTTGATATTTCAAAGGCATTTGACAGAGTTTGGCATCAGGCTCTTTTGTCGAAAATGCGTGCATATGGCATCGATGAGTCTCTTCTTCAATGGATTAGGAATTACCTTTCGGGGCGTTCAATACAAGTTGTTTTGGACGGCTTCAAGTCTGCAATTCACCAAATAAATGCTGGTGTTCCCCAAGGCTCTGTTTTGTCTCCGACTCTCTTTCTCATTTTTATAAATGATCTCTTGTCTGCAACTTCTAATCCAATCCATTCCTTCGCTGATGACAGTACCCTCAGTTTTTCATATTCGTTCCCTAACTCACGTCCTTGCTCTTCGGCCGTAGAAGGGGAACGGCAACGTATGTTAAACACATTAAATTCCGACCTGGACAGCATAATTAAATGGGGTTCAACCAACCGCGTGGCATTTAATGCTTCCAAAACACAATGCTGTCTTCTGTCTCTCAAGCGAAACCAAAACCCTCAACCATTATCCATGGATGGTACTTGCATCATTGAAACCGAAAGACTTGCCATTCTCGGTATGTGTATTAATAACCATCTTCGATGGAATGATCACATATTCGAGGTCGCCAAAAATGCTGCAAAATGTCTAGGATTCCTTAAACGGTGCAAGAAATATTTTACCCCGTCTGATCTGGCCTCAATTTATAAGGCATTCATCCGCCCTAAGCTGGAATATAACGCCCATATCTGGTCTGGTGCACCCAAGACCGTTCTGCACATTCTTGATAGAGTACAAAATCGCGCGTTAAAACTTATAGGTGATAGAGACATTGTGAATTCCATTCATTCATTAGAACATCGGAGAAATGTCTCCTGTCTCTCCCTGTTTTATCGTTTTTTTAATAAAAAATGCTCCAGCGAAATAGCCAGTTGCATTCCTCCCCTTCAAAATTTCACCCGCAATACGCGACATGCTTCGAATGCACATCAGTTTTCCCTAAAGCCTAACTTCGGTCGTACTGTTAAATATAGGGATTCGTTTATAAGCCGAACGACACGAATGTGGAATGATCTACCAAGCTCTGTATTTCCCCATCACTACAACCTTCAAACATTTAAAGCCAACGTGCATAGGCTTCTCCTCTGTTCCTCTTCCCCTTGTCCTTAAAAGCCCGTGCCCTGTAACAGTATAAAGGTATTCATAATCCTTTTGGCGCGCGCGAATTATAAAAAAAAAGAAAAAAAGAAGTGTTGTTTACTAAGGCTTTCAAAAGGTGACCACGGTGAAGTGGGTACTGTGTTTGTTTGTGACCCGACCTACATATGTACATATGTAGTTCGGAACAGTAAAGAACAGTAACCACAACTACACGAGCACAAAAGAAAATCGAATAAAATTTAAGTTTTTATAACCACTACATAAAAAAGGATATCTGCCTGATGGTACAATGAACGAAAAATCGAATCTGAATGCTCTGATTTGTTTGCCCTCAAATGACGCTTAATTTGTTTTTATTTGTGTGTCTTACGTACGTATTAAAAGCAACCATTTTTCCAGTAAAAATTAATCTTTATTTTACATATTTGTGCGTTTGAAATATTCTCTTTAATTTTTGTTCCGGGATCCCGTGGTTGTGCATTCTATTACGGGATCCCGTTTGAGAAACCCTAATATGTACCTACTAGGTACATCCTTGACTATAGATGTTATGGCACTGA
The DNA here is from genome assembly GCA_963082735.1 of Pocota personata. Taxonomy (NCBI): domain Eukaryota; kingdom Metazoa; phylum Arthropoda; class Insecta; order Diptera; family Syrphidae; genus Pocota; species Pocota personata. The sequence goes on along the minus strand of OY720429.1, from coordinate 174,867,129 downwards.
AATTAATTTAATGCTTCCGCACCTGCGTACGCACACAATCTAAAAAAAAAGAAGCCTCTTCAGATGCGTGCAAAATTTACATTGCAAAGCTTCATATACTCTAGGGGCCTCTAATAATAAATCTGAAAAAGATTAAGTGAATTTAACTCTTCCCGTAAAGTTCTGAAGTTCTTGTACATATAATATGTAAGTGTGTATAGCAGTGGCGTGGCGTCCATACAAGCCAATTCCTTCCGGCTTCCATTTTCAAATATCAACAATTTTTATTTTGCCACTTGCCAACCATCACATTCAATTATTTGTTCATCAAACCATTTTTCATTCATAAATCATAACTTTATACTCTCGAAGATGAAATGCTGCGACCACTTCGGTTGTTTATTCATTTTTACTCATACACAAACTCGCACACATAGCCGAGACAAGTATGAACTCCTCTAGCGAGAGAGCGTGTAATGATTTTTTTTTGAAAAGCCGTTCATTTTCGAAGGAGTTTTTTTTATTGTAGGCAACAAAATAAGCCGACGAAAATCGGGTTATTGGGTGATCTAGTGGTTCGAACAGCGTTTGCGGTTTTTCTTGCTTGTTGGGTATTTTTTTTTTTTCAAATTTGAAACGAGAGTTGCAAATCGGTTATGTGATTGTGCGTGATTTCTTGAAAATTTGGATGCAAATTTTTGTGATTTTTGTGACTGCTAATTATTAGAAAATTTTAAAAATTTAGCAATTACATATTGATAGTTAAGTTAGTGTTTTAAATTATTAAATCATTATAAAATAGTGAGTGAGCTAAGTGAATAGTTATTAGCTATATACCAAGTAAGTAATTATAAATCTACTCAAGAGGTGCCCCATTGAACATTCTTATTATTCTTAGACAAGATGTCTCTAGTTAATTTTGAGTGTTGTTTAACTGATTTTCTTCTAAAAGAAACCCACGAGTTCCGAAGCTTTCTTTTTTGTAAAAAAAAAAAAAAAAGTTTTAGAACTAGGTCGCTCGACACCATCAATGAAAATTGATTATACGCAAAAGGATGGGTATCAGAAGTTGCAAATTAAATAGAATGTTTTGTTTCCCTTGTCTTCTTTTTTCTAATTCTCCTAGTGTTTAGAGTCACACAGGTTTCTTTGATATAAACAATTTTATTAATTCTTCCAAAAAACATATTCAAACGGAAAAGCATATACGCAGCTGCTTGCATTTGCATGAATTTGACGAATATCGCATAGAGACTTCTTTAGGGAATTCTTACGAGGCTCATAATAGAAAAGTTGATCGCAATCACGATTTAATGAAGCGTTTCATAGACACTGTAATTCTTCTAGGAAAACAAGAGCTGGCATTCCGGGGTATCAGAGACTCGATGTTTTTTATTGTATGTTACTTCTCTCATATTTGCAAAAACAGATATTCTTTTTAGTTTAGTTCAAAATGAACAAATTGACATAGAGCTTGCAAAGCAAGAGATCGAGGGTTTTGAGTCATGGATTCATTCTGAATTTTTGAAATCATTTGACTCAATCTATGAGAGCGTAAGTAACTGCTCAGAACCTCCACGCAAACGCCGACTACTTAATATTGATTCGAATACAAATTATAGCCAAATTTTTGTAGCAATTATAGATAATGTAATAATGTCAGATTAAGAATAGGTATAGTTCATTTAGTTCATATATTTTCTTCGATTTATCAAATAAATCAAAATATGACTATTTTTTTAATGCAATGCCGGATTACAAAATATCTTCTTTAATTACCCTATTTCATGGAATTTTTAGTTTTACTACTTCAAAAAAAGGAACTCAAAGTTTTATACACTACCCCTTCACTTAAAAAGCTTGAGATTTTTCAACTTTATAAGCATTTTAATACGGAAATGCTTAGAGATACTTTTTCTCAAGCTCTAACATTGTGTGAAATCTTTTTAACCCTGCCTTTGACTGTGGCCTCTGTCGAAAGATCTTTTTCGACTTTAAAAATAGTCCACACTTAAGAAATTCCCACAAAGAAGAAAGACTCTCAGACCTGGCACTTTTATCTATCGAAAAGCACCTTCTTTTAGAAATTAAAAATAACTCAAATTTTTATGAGAGTTTTAGCAGAATTCATAAAAAAGAATCGTAGGATAGCTTTGGAGTACAAATAGGTAGTACATAATTGTAATTGCTAATTTTTTTATATTTAACAACGCTCCGAGTTATCAATAACTTATATAGATTATTCTGCCCAGAACGGCTTCTTTCGAAGCCACTTTTTTTATGCGATGAGCTCATTGTCTACATAAATTCCAATGACTTAAAGTATAACAAATGTGGCTTAGATTGCATATCTTAAGTCTGTGTTTCGAATAAGCACAAATATGGTGTCTTGAATAAAACATTTTACTTAATTTTTTTTCGGCTTCCCTCTCTTGAAATTTCACCCCACGCCACTGGTGTATAGGTATATGTATCTACTCAAATATATCGGAATCAATTTAAAATTGAAGGGGTTGCCGGTGACTTTAGTCCTGCGAGTATCACGTTGCTTTACATTTTTCGTTTAGGTCAACATCAACGAAGTTGCTTTTCAATCTTATTGGCATGGGAAACCTTGAAGTATCATGCTACGTTCCAGGAAAACCAAGTTGTTGTAGATTAAGACTATCACATACTATCGTGCAATGTACCTACTATTTGTACGGGCAAAGAAATCTACATAACCCCACCATTCGCCCAACGATGATGCCAATGGATGGAGAACTACATTGCAAAAGTTTCTACTGCCTACCTAGGCTGCTGCTTATTGCTTCTCTTCCATTTCGGACTCCATATACCTCCGCAACCACAATTACGACTATGACTTAAAAAAGAAATACGCTTGAGATGTAATTAGCAGACCAAATCATTCTTCCCTTTCTAAATATGCATACACACATACACATACTTATTTACGTACCTATATATATTCCGTATCCTTGCAATGTTATGCACATTTGTAGAGTTCGTCCTTTGCTTCCTTCTGGGTTTTTATTAACCAGATTTGAGTGAATGAATAATGATAATATGCTGCTATTGCATATTGCATTTGCCGCTGCTGCTGAAATTGAAGTCGAGGCGCTCCGCAGTCTTCCGTCCGTCGATAGGAGATTTCGTGTTTCATTGTAAGCGCACTCCTTCATTTTTTTTAATTAATTAATGTGCAACATAAATTTTCTACAAGTTGACTTTACCAATGAAACTCAAACACTTGAGCCCAAGTTATATGAACATATTTATATGCATATACTTATTTAATTGTCGCAGAAAGTATTGTTTGTATGCAAGCAACTTTTTCGATGAATAATTTTCTATAGAAATCTCTTAGAGTGATGTAAGAAAATGTGGTGGGAACAGTTCTGATACATACTATCATTAAATTAACGAGTTGCTGCGAAAAAAAATTTGTTTGATTAAAAAATAATGTGCACCAAATAGGTATAAAGAAATTCGAAAACTTTCCATGAGCTACGTAATGAATTTATGCATTACATACATATGTATGTACATATGTACCTACATATGTAATAATGCTCTTTGAGCTACATGCTTATTAGGTTGCAACTTAAAGCAGTACCGTTCATTGATTTGATATTTGTATGTGTGTACAAAAACATACTTATGTAAGTGCAGGTATTTCAATTAGTTTCCGAAGCCTGTTTTGAAATTAATAAGATAAATAAGCAGTTATTTATGGAAGTACCATATTAAATAAATTCCAGTGCTTTGTTTACAGGAATATATTTTTATAAAGCTGGGTTCACAACTTCGTACACCCTCGGTATAACTTCATCATACGCGGAACGATGAGGAATGGAAAAACGGCACCGTTTTAGGTAACTCCAAACTGAAGCAGAAAAAACAAAATAGCTGATTATTTTGTAAGTGAATTTAGGTGAGTATTATTTCTTCACAATTCTTGACCAATACCCGTGTTACCTTGTTTAGTACTCTATCCTATCCTTTTCTGATTTATGTATGTACATCAATGACCTCCTTTTTATTACTTGTAATCCGATCTATTCCTTCGCGGACGACAGCACTTAATCGATTTTACTTATTTCCTAACGACTCTACAACGAGGGCCCTAATTCATTGTCATAGAGGTAGATAATGAGTTGTATCCGTATGAATAAAATGGAGTACCTGCTCTAAACCAAAATTTTTGGAGCATGTGCCTTATTTGATATGAATAAAATTCAAACATCTTCATGTTGGATGAGCATCTGGTCATGGGTGAGTACCTGTTCTCATGGTTGGTATTAAGCAGGTGCTTCATTTATAAGAGTTAGCTTAGTTGGTTTCTCGTCTTCATCGAGAAAGATGGCTTTATAAAAAAAAATATGGCAGAATAAGGAGAAAGTTCTACAAAGTTCGAAGAGAAACGCGTGAAATTGATTATCGGGTTTTGTACAGATTTGGTAAAGAAAATGTCGAATGGATCACAATTTAGGAAAATTGGTGAAGTGCAAGTCGGGGCTAGCGCGATTAGTGTTCCGTACAGTTATTTTGTATATGATTTATGTATAGGTACATATGTACTTAGTGCTGCCATAAATTCTCTCGTATAAGGAATCGTTTCAAATAGAAGACAGACCAAGAAGTGGTCGTCCGTGCGTTGCGCGTACAGCGCGGTTGTAAAAGCTGTATGCGAGCTCTCCATTTTTATGAAAAAGGATTCAAAACTGGTGTAAAGGTGTACCAAGAAGATTTCCTAAAAGGCGTCGAATACCTTTTTTAATGAAGTAAGAAGGACTTTTCAACAAGACTCTGCTCGAACAGATAAAGCCAAAACAACTCAGCAGTGGCTTAGTATAAATATTCCTGCTTTTATTGCATCACCACAATTTGGAGAGCCTCACAATTGCTTTAAGCAAAAATTCAGTCGAATTCAATTCGGGAATTGATGCTATTGGTGTGCGAAAAATCAAGTTGAGTTTAATGATTTAATTAAGATTTAGACATGCAGATCAGTAATTATAGATATTTCAGAACAAAGTTCATACAAGCAAGACAATCTGTCCACTATTCTTTGCACTTTTATAAAAAATTTAATAAATAATAATAATAAATTTAAATAAAATTTCCAAATGCGTGGGTGTGCCTTTCCACAATTTCTTGCTTTTCAAACAACCCTGAATCATTAACTGCTACTAAGAGTTAACGCAGTATAAGTGCTTTGAGTCGAAACAAATTTCTAACCCTCATAGTTAGGAACAAGGAGAGCTGATAGATCAGTAGAATCAGAGAGCGTGTAATACTACCTACATACATGTATGGACACATATAAAACTTCACAAATGGAACAAAATTTCTGCTCGATTTTTCACCAACATGTTGCTGGTCGAGGAAAATATTTAAATTGTTATTTTTTTCTACGTAGGAGATACATTTAAATGTTTCCTCCGTTCGTTTTGTGCGAAGAACGTATAATTGCTCGCAGTGGAGCTATTTTTTTGTATTTCTTTTGTCGCTGTAGGCAAGTGTTAGAGGACTTTTAAATACGAGTATGTGTGTTATTTCATATTTCTTTAGTAAATTTCTAAATATTTCGATGATGTAAATATTGTTTCGATGATTTGTAATTATGTTTTCTGTAGGAAGACGAAACAAAAATTGTATGTGGGTCTTGACTAGTAGGTACATATGTATCAAAGATGGCCCCACCTAAAAGCCATACAAATCGGTACTAAAAGTCATGAAATATTGTGATTGTCAATTAGCACACGTTTAGCTCATGAATTATTTGAGAAATTTTGGAAATTATTCGGCTTGTTAGTTTAACCTAGTATGCAGATGGTCTGTCATCATCGACATTTAACAAAGTTGGAAGGTGGTGTTTCATAAAAATTTTCAGAAGTGATCTTTGTACCCCGACTAACTCAAGAACGACTTATTGGATTTTTATGAAATTTGGTTTGTTCGTTGATTCCGTCTACGCGTTTCATTTTAATTCAAAAATCGGATAGAGTGCTGGTAAGATGTGCGGAGCTATGTTGCAAGGAAATACTGAATGAATTTTAATGAAATTTGGTTCGTAGGTTTTCTCTAACGTCTAGACACTTAATATGAGGCAAACGAGATTTAAAGATGGAATTTTAAAAACAAGCACATTTCCTATCTTATTCAATTTTATACATAATTTGTTTCATTCATAAATAATAATAACAGTACTCCAAAAGCATATACAATTCATATATATAACCATCCCCGTATATCTGTATATCACCAGTTTTGGGCTTCAAATTGAATTTTATATACAAGTATTTTATATCCGAAGTAGTACAAGTGTATTTTTTTTTAAATCCACCCACAAGCAAGATTGCATTTGAATCAATAATTTCCGTCCCAGACGGATCGTATTTTTCTTGTATCTTGTTTATTCAAATAAATAAATAAATGTTTTGGAGCAAATAGCCCTAACAGGGTCCCATACAAGGTCTAGTTTCTCGCAGTCACTCGAGCTGTGATCTGAACGAATGGTTGGGACTTACAGTTGTATGTTTAAGTTCTCAATGACAATTTCACTCTCGGTGTTTATCAGATTTTCACAGAGCCACGGCGCCCCTTTTTATTTAATGTGAAATTAAATTTAACTTATTTATACTGAACACCATGTTTCGAACTCGAAACTAACGAAGCATTGAGTTTTTTTCGAATGCATGACTTTTCATTCCATCGAGATAATTTGACTATACCTCGCTTAGTAATATAATTTCCTAATACACTTATTGTACAAGTTTCTTTCTGTGATTTACTGAATATTTTGTGCATGACTTATCTCTTTCTTACCTACTTTAGATGGCGCTACAGTCCGGGATGGACTTGGGCCTCAAACAACAAGCGTCGTCAATCTGGGACGGATTCGAAGACTTTTCAAACCTGAGCGTTGATGTACATTCATTCTACATGTCCTAACTTCGTCTCCATTCCTCGTCGATATAAACAGACCCAAAAACACTCGAATACAATAATTTTTCCTTCAAAACAACCGAGGGAGTTTTTATCCGCATTTAATAATATGCTTCAGCGGTTGGAAAGTGTGATTCTTCGCTTGAACTCTGCGCTGATGTCGTTGTTTGAATTTACAGCGGAGCATAGGTAGATATAGTCCTTAATTACTTCACAATTGTAGCTGTGTATTGAGACGTTCTGTTCAAGCCACCGATGTTAATTGTGCTTTTTTGATGAAAGCATGTTTTGCTCTAGTTAACCGATAAAATCCATTTTCGTCGCTTCTGTTTCAATATTCACGAAAGCACCACTGACAGCCCAATGCTTTCTTTTAATTATGTTAGATCGTACCCCTGATGTTAGCTTGAGATTTTATGCAATCCTTTCAAGCATGTTGTTAAAGAAATCACATGACACCGCGTCACCTTGTCGTAGTTCTTTTCTGACATCAAGGCATCAATGATGTTGTTACTGCCCAGTGTGTATTCTCCATCTTCATCCTGCACAGGAGTACACGTTTGGCGGGCATGCCAAAACTAGACATGGTTTTGTATAGCTCGTCTCTATACGAGTAGACGCTATCAAAGCAAAAGCGATGAACAGTCGCTAGAGGCGATGGCACAGTCCATTAATGCCATAGCATCTGAGGCCGTCACGATGGACGATGAGATCACGATGAAATGAGAAGGAGATGGAGATGAGAAGGAGATGAAGGAGTATTTGCTTGCCGACCCCAAGGAGACAGTCTACACTGACACAGCGAAAGAGGAGAACGCCAAGAAAAGTGGCCTCTCCGAAGGTATGCAGAGACTTAAGCTGTACAAAAAAGCCGTACACCTGAAGCGCATACTGGAGAAGAAAGGCATCTCCTCACTCTCCGTCTTGGAGAAAGAAAAATTCGCGTGGACCGAAGGCATCATCAAGAAAGTTGCCTTAATGAGACCAAAGGCGGAAAATAAAAACAACGCAGCAGCTAGCTGCAAGGGTGTCATCGTTATGCTACGATGAACCCCGTCAATAAAGCTGCCAAGGTTGTTACATGCAAAAAGACGCATGGAACCGAAGCCAAGAAGGCGGGTCCCAGCGGAAACAAGATGCGTAGCGCTGGTGAGAGGCGGAAAGCCACACCAAGGATCGAAGCCGCTAAGGCGGATCCGAGGAAAAAACCCAAAACCGCTGTCGCTAAGACGGTCAAGGGCAGAGCACCAGCGCCATCGAGAACAAACAGGGAAGAGTTTGCTTCCAAAAGGGAACAATCCCAGGAAGAAAAAAATAACCCATCTAAAAGGTTATGGGCCAACACAACGGTTCAGTTCAGTTGGGCTACAATGCTCTACAGCTTGCTGTACTGGATACCGGCAAGTCCAGCGGACAATATTCCTTCGAACAGTAGAAGTTGATTGAGAAGGCCATGGCCAACGCGATCTTCGACCACATTCACAGGAATATTGGTACCACTGCTCCCACGTACCGTCTAACTAACTGGAAGGGCGGAATAAGCAGACTGGACTGCAAAGACCAGCTCTCCTATGACTTCGCGAAGAAGACCATAGCAACTCTGAAACTCTGGGAGGGAGCTGTCCTCAAGGCAGTCCCCCTATACGAGGTACTAGAGAGGCCTAAGGCCAGACTGAACATACCTGACCTGGGAATTGAGAAAGAGGAGATTCTCTGCTTCTTGAAAGCACAAAACCCAGCGGTCCCTATGGATGACTGGGAAATTGTTGCGGTAGAAGACAACGAAGATGGTACCAGGGGGTTAATCTTCGTTGTGGAAGAACCTCCAGAGGTAATGAAAAAAAGAAAAACAGATGCGGCTCTTCTTTGGAGCTGGTGAGTTCCCACTGAGACTAACGAGGAAGCCGCTGCTTAATGAAGCACTCACTGCGAAGAGTAACTTGACTCCCAATGAAGGTAGTACAAGCAAATCTTATCACAATGAGGCCACCTCGGTCAACCTCGGTCAACCTCCTTCGTAAAGAGCAGCTTGACTTGGCCCTAATCCAGTACCATGGATTCTTCATAATCGGGTGAAAGGATTGGGGTCATAACTTGTATCGTTGCCAAGAAAAATCTTCACGTACTAATGCTCTCCAATTACAGCTCGGGGGACCAAACGGTGGTGGAGATAAAGGGGAAGGACAACTCATACACGCTGGCGTCGGTATACTTACCATACGACAAAGGCATTGGCGTCCTCTCCGGTAAAGTTAAGGCATTGATAGCAATGTCTCAACAAGGTAAGAGGAACTTAATCTTAGGCCTTGATGCTAACGACCATCATACTATTTGGGGTAGTTCAGGTACTAAAAGTAGAGGCGAGATTTTGTTCAATTATATCTTAAGTGCTAACCTAACTATATGTAATCGTGGCAATTCACCAACTTTTATTACAACCAATAGAAGGGAGGTTCTTGATATAACACTCTTATCTGCAAATAGCACCGCAACAATCTCGAACTGGAGGGTATCCGACAAGGCATCACTGTCTGACCACTGCTGGATACTATTCGATTTGAATTCCGGAGCTTCGGACAAGAAGGCCTTTCGAAACCCGCGCAGAGCTAACTGGAAAAGATTCAACGAAGAACTGGGGAGATCTCTTGGACCTCACCCTGAGGAGATCCCCAGGTCTACGAAAGACATCGATAAGGTGGTAGATGATCTTACCAGTAAGCTCAACTGCTCTTTTGGAAGGGCCTGTCCTGTCAGACGCACCAGCGGAAGAAATCATCCACCCTAGTGGAAGTCGAAAATAGCAGAGCGTCTGCGCACCTCAAGACATAGCTGGAACCTCGCTAAAGAGGTAGCTATTGAGTGGTCAACACATAAGGAAAACGTTAAGCTTCTTAAAAAGGAAATAAGATTCGCTAAGAAAAATCCTGGAGAAGTTTTTGTGACTCCATTGAATGCACCACAGACGCGGCTCGATTGAGGAAGGTTCTCACCAAAGCTACATCAAATGTGTCTTCTATTAAGAACTGCGATGGCAGCTGGACAGACTCTTACGAGAATACGCTTGAAGCTCTCCTGAAATGTCACTTTCCTGGCTGTGAAGAGGCAGGGACATACTGCCCGGCTATCACATCTATGCCAGCTAACATTGACACTGAAACTATCGACAATCTAATTGACGATCAGAAAATGTCATGGGCAATCAAATCGTTTGCACCAGACTACAGACCAATAAGTCGTACATAAAATGCGTACATAAAAGGAAAATCAGTGGATACAGCTCTCCACAAAGTGGTCTTTACCATAGAAAATACTCTTCAAGTGAAGGAATACACGATGGGTGCATTCCTTGACATCGAAGGGGCCTTTAATAATGTAAATACCGTAGCTATAGTAGACAGTCTGCGCAGGGCCCAAATACACTCGGGTATATGAAGGTGGATTGAACTAATGCTTAGTACCCGCATAATCAACTCCACATTAGGGGACATTAGAGGAAGAAAGCGAGTCAAGCGGGGCACCCCACAAGGCGTCCTTTCACCACTCCTATGGCTTCTAGTAGTGGACGAGATATTATATATACTAGAAAGGAATGGTTTCAATGGTCGTAGCGGCCTATGCCGACGATGTTGCCATCTTGGTATCCGGAAAGTTCCTCCTGGTACTCAGCGAGCGACTCAATTATGCACTAAAATTAGTGAATAATTGGGTCAAGGGCAGGGGTCTGGAAGTGAATCCGGCGAAAACCGAGTTAGTGCTATTCACGAGGAGAAGATCGATACCAGAATACGAGTACAACTACCATCGTATGAATGGTGTCGAGCTGATACCTCAAGTAACTGCAAAATATCTCGGGGTAATATTGGATTCCAAATTAAACTGGAAAGCTAACAGTGACAATCGAATCAAGAAGGCATATGCATGCAGGAGAGCCTTCGGGAAATCTTAGGGTTTTAAGCCTAAAGTGGTACACTGGCTCTACACTGCGGTAGTAAGACCCATTTTGACCTGTGGTTCGATTGTCTGGTGGAAAGCGCTCTAGAAGAAATACCAACTTGAAAGCGTTACAAAGATTCAACGGGCAGGTTGTCTGGGGGTAACAGGATCGATGAGATCAACACCGACAGCAGCTCTGGAAACAATACTGAATCTTCTTCCACTTGACATACATTGCGGGAACACGGCAGCCAAAACTGCATTAAGACTAAGTGAAGCCGGTCTATGGATAGCTAAACCCTACGGTCATGCCTCAATTCTAAACCGATGGAATGTATTGAGACTCCGGACGGAAACGGACTACATCATTGCCATTCCAAACTGCAACCGAAAGTTCTCTATTAGATTTCCTAGCAGGGAGGAATGGGGTGAGGGAAGAGTCTGTTTCGAGAACGAACTGGCCATCTTTACTGACGGATCCAAAATGACTGCCGGCGTCTACAGTGAGTCTCGAAACATACATACATCACTCGTTTAGACTTAAGGATGGTTGCAGTGTCTTCCAAGCCGAAATTGCCGCAATAAAACAAGCTGTGGATATGATTATTGTGGAAGATATTTCAGGGCAAATAATCAGCATCTATGTTGATAGCCAAGCGGCCATTAAGGCGTTAGAGTCATCATCATTAAGATCCAAGCTCGTAAAAATTTGTAAAAAACGACTGGATGTTATCTCAGCAGCCAACACGGTGATCCTGTGCTGGGTACCGGGCCACATGGATATCTCCGGTAATGAAAAAGCGGACGAACTAGCCAGAATAGGTTCACTTATAAGACTTTCGCGGGCCCTTTCCGAGGTTAGTGTACTAAGCGGTACACTAACCCTATACAGGGAGATAGACATCGAGTCTTATGTGGAAACCCTGGTGTCGATTAGGTACATGCGCTACAGCCAAATCATTATGGCCAGTCTATGACAAAAAGAGATATATCAATCTTATAGAACTAAATCGAAGGGATATCCGCATAGCTGTTGGTGTCGTGACAGAACACTATGTAATAGGCAATCACGCAACACGGCTAGGGTTACCTCATAACGACTACTGTAGAAGCTACAGGGACGTAGAGGAAATAGAATCCGTTCATCATCTCCTGTGTGACTGTCCAGCTCTGGCCAACAAAAGAAGCCCTGCCTTTGGCAGATACTTCTTCTCAGAGCTGGATGAGCTAGGTAGCATTGAGCTAAGAAAACTCCTGAGATTCATATATTTATCTGGGTGGTTTAGCCTAGCGGTCGAAGATCGAAATTTTTAGGTTCCCAGTTCTCTTACAAAAAATCGTTAGTCTTGGGACGCATCTACTTATTTATGTATGTACATACATATAAAATTATTTTATGATACTATTTCTTTCAATATTGATTAACCCAGTGATGGAGAGAGAAGGAGGGGTATAGATTAGAATTGAAGATTAGAGAGGAAATGATAAATATTGCCTCCTAACCTGGATGCGGCTGTCCTTCTGTTCTAATTTTGAAGTAGTGTATCCTAATATAGGTTGGAATAGTAGGTTTTATCAACGACGCTTTTCACGAGTTGGTAGTGGTAATTCGTGCGCCGAAAGCCTCGTTCTAATTATAATAAACATTTTAGTGGATAAAATAGAATTAATAGTAAACTTACAGAGTATTTTTCCCCAATTGTACATTACTCACTATGTAGTCATTGGTGCCGAATCTGGTATGTTTTAAGGCAACACGGTAAAATAATTTTATTTTACTTTACCGTGTTGAAGCCAAGCAAGAAGAAGAGTTATGTGTTTCACATATCTACATATTTGTATATAAGATTAGGTGGGCCCCTTATGTATGGAGAAACAAAGTTGTGTCAAATTTTGACCCTTGATTAGGTAAAAAACGATTGGGCTTATGAATGAATTTGATAAAGGTCAACTGTCCGTCCAATGACCTTGAAAATTGTGAATCATTAAGGAAAATGGCTTGAAGTCATACTGAAAATTCTTACAAATATCACTGACAATATTTTTGAAATACAAAAAAAAAATGTTAGAAAATAGAAAATAAATTTATTAACTTAAATTAACAAATTAGTCGCCTTTATTTTCAAATCCCGCCTAATAAAAAGGGAGGTCAATTTATTGAAAAGAAAAACATTTTTCCCTTTCTAAGGTACCTAAGTGTCGTATATTTTTTTAATATAAAAGTAAAATTAACACTTTTAAATTAAAAGAATTAAGACAAACCTAGCCATTATTTTCATTCCCAAATACCAAACTGTTGTAACCATTTTTATTGGAGATATTGTTAATATATATAATACAATATAATAAAATATAATCACTAATTGAGTCCGATACGAGTGATCTGAAAAGAACTCCTTACTGATGAACTTCTAAGTAGGACTTAATCCACAATATACATACTCTGAAAATGAAGCGCTTTAGTTAAAGGAGAATAGTTTGGTTTAGCTTTAATAAAAGTACAGAACTACAACATCAACTTTCATTTCATTCCCCAAAGCACATAATCGTACTTGAAATAAGTTCAATTAGGTTGTAGATCTACTCTTTAGAAACGCATGTTGCTTAACAGCAGTGAACATCGTGTTGTACGTATATAGAATGCTTTCGAAAAGCTTAGGTTTAAGTATTGTACAAGAGAGCTTACAATGCGCCAATAGTTGGTACACTTGCAGCCATTTTTATGGATTGATCACCCCCATGAGGCTTTTCACAATTTAGTTAAATCTCCAATAGAAAATGTAAAGCCATTAGTAAAGTACTAAGAAGAGAAACGACTTGATTGAAGGTTAAGTGTCGAATGAATCAAAAGATTTATTTAAGCAAAAAATAAATCAGTTATACATATTCAAGTTCAAGTTTGACAATTCAGTTATAGCGTTTAGCTTCCAGTTAGTTTCAATGTATAGACCAAAACGAGAGAGCATAGACAGTTTCCTGGTCACTAAATTTGTGTCAACTCAGCCCTGCACTCGCGCATTCATTCGTTTCCGTGTTCACTAATTCTGTGTCAACCCAGTTTTGCACTAGCCGCATTTTTTTAATTTCGTCACCTTATCAAATTTATGCCAACATAGCTCTGCACTCGCGCATTCATTTCTCACCGCTGTCGTTTTCGTGCCACTAAATCTGTGTCAATCCAGTTCGGTATTTTTTAATTTCGTCACCTCACCTAACTTACTACGAGTACTATGCCTACCTGTGGATTTAGCCATTGCACCGTCACTGAAAATATCCCTGAATGGAACACTTGCAAAGGAATTTGTGGAATGGTCTTTCACCTAATATGTATTGGTTTGAGCAGGAGCACCAAACGATGAGTGCAAAAGTATCTCACTGACTCATATCATGATAGCCATAAAATGTAACAACGAACTTTTCTCGACGATTAACGATTCAATTACTTCGCTTAAATCTGAGGCTCGTTTCTTCAATAAGAACAACAAAAAACTTTTAACAGATAATTGTGACTCCATCAACAACGGTCTGTGCAGTATTGAATAAGGGCTTAAGTAGTCGTTAAACCATCAATTCAATCGTATCAAGGAATCGATGTCAAGAAATGCAAGTTCTTGTGAAAAACTTTTTTCCCTCATGAATCCAATCAGCGCTGGACTCGACTCAATTACTTCTTCAAATGCAAAAATCACTTAAGCAAACCAACTTGTTATCTTGCCAGAAGAACTCTTCGTCGTCCCCTCCCTGGTACAATAATCACTTACGCTCATTTCGTAACAAAAGACACAAATTCTGGTGCGCATAAATCTCGATCTGACTCTGACTTTTACAATTACCAGAGCACATGCATACTTTTTTCCGAACTCTGCGAATATTTCTACCAAGAATATCATGCCAGAATAGAATATTATCTCATCTCTGACCCCAAACTTGTCTACATTGCGAATTGAGGCTATCCAATGCAGGTTCATCCGATTCGCCCTGACAGCTATAACTTGCTGCTCTATGTGGACCGGTTGAAACTAATTAACGTACAGTCTCACGGTAGCTAGCACACGATTCCCACCTCAACATTCATAAGGGGACCTGCCGCTCTCCGAATCAACTAGCTGTCAATAAGACAGCATCCTCCAGTATTTTGGATGTTCGCAGCTTCCAAACAGCTTACATTGACTAGGATCATTACCTTATTGCTGTCAAGGTACATACTCGTATGTCGATATCCCAAACACCACAACACCAAAGTACTGTGAACAAATTTAACATCCAATGGCTAAAATCGCAAGAGACTGCCAGAGCCTTTGCGGGTCAAGCGTTCCTGAAAATCTGAAGAAATCCATTGCAGCCAACGTTAAGCACAGATTAACAAATACATCATTGTCAGCAAGCCATCTAGAACGCCGCCTCTGATGTGCTGCGTTTCTCGCATATACCACAAAGAAGTGTTTGATGAAGTGTGTCGCAAAATGCACGTGGCAAAGCAATAAGCTTATAAAACCACGCTGCATAGGGTGACGAAGCCAACAACATCTACAAGCAGAAGAAGAAGTGCATGGAATTTGAAAATATCTTAAAATGTAAGTTTTTTAAGAAAATCTTAGTGATAATAACAATTTAAGCAAACAAATTTTAATTTACAGGGAATCCTCAAACAAAAGTTTGCATACGAAACAAAAACAATTCGAGATTTTGGCGGAGTTCATGTGTGCACATCCAGATTTGGCCAAAGGACAAATAAAAACCGCTGATGCGAAGCAAACATCATATAAAAACATTTTAAAATAATAATATTTTCATTACCACCATTAATAGCATTAATACTATGCATTAATTTTCTATTGAAATATAAGTGCTCGTTTGTTTTCGGTCTTATCATTTGAATGTGTGTCCCGTCCATCACACCAATCATTCCTGGAATTCCTGACTTCGAAAAGAAATATTGTTTAGCTTCTCGCCGTTTTATTTCGCTCATTTTGAAATTTATATGTTTTGGACACAATGTTTTTTCTATTGCTCTACAAACTTCTGCAATAGAACTTGATGCTGTTTGTTGTGCCATGCCAATGTAGTAATCATGTCCTATTTGGTGCTGATAGCCTCCTTGTGTTAAAAACTTTGGAGTAACAGCTACTTTTTAAATTACAGGAACTACAGTTGATCTCAAAGGAGCAGCAAGTTCATCTCGTATGCAATTTAAAACATACAAAAAAGCATCCTTCGACAGCGAAAGTTCTGAAAAAAACTAAAATAATATATAATAGTTAACGGTGATATGAATCCTTGCTACCAATCGAGTTTTACCTTTTATCACTTATTTCCATAATATTTGATTTGTCGCGTATAATTTTCCGCTCAATCCGTTCTTCGCTAGCTTCATCGTCCATTCAAAGTGCAACAGAATCCATTTTCTTTTGCAATATTAAATTCTTTCTTAAATCGCAATTTTTCCTTTTTCAACTTTCACATATCTATATTTGTATTTGTTTTGGTTTGTTTATTTGACAGATCTCGAAAGAAATAAATCGAGACTCGATAAAAAAAATCCTTAAGTGGGAAAAGCGTCTAGTACTATTTTTTACATTTCGAAAGTGTTACAAGTACCAATTCAAAAGCGAAATGAAAAGCAATTTCGAATAGAATTGACTTTCCGAAAGAAATAGAGAGTAGGGCCCCAGATATTCATATTGCGATAGATCTTGCAAAAAATCCAGGAACTCCAAATCGATACTCACCACATTGTCATTGATTTTAAAGTCGTGTCTAGTTTTGGCATCCCTGCCAAAATCGTCCATCTGCGCACAATAACAATAGAGAATGCGCGTTGCTTTATCCAGGTCGGCAACAACATCACCGAAGCTTTTGATGTCAGAAAAGAGCTACTATAAAGTGACGCACTGTCACATGTGATTTTTTTTAACATTTTGCCTGAAAGAATTGTACAAAATTCTCAAGCTATCTACAATATCTTTCGAAAGTTTGTACAACTACTTGCGTATGCCTATCACATTGACATAATTGAAAAACGTGGGTTGTCAGTGGTGCTTTCGTGAGTATTGAAACAAAAGCGGCGAAAATGGGTTTAGCAAAAAAAAATATATGCTGTGCCAACCTCGACGACTTGGTCAGAGCTTCACAATAGATAGGTACAATTTCGAGGTAGTTAAAGACTTGTCTCAAGTGAAAAATCACTCCTGCCAACCGCTGTTTCTTTGGGCTAAGAAGGCAATTAAGAAGCAAACCGCACTGACGGACAACTAAGTTGGCTTTATATAAGACCCTCACCATCTCGGTCCTACCATACGGTGCAGAAAAATTTACGTTATCAAAAGCGAATGAAAACTCCATTGGTTATTTTGAAAAAGGAATTTTTCCAGTGATTTCTAATCCCGTTAGTATTGACATGGAACGGATGAAGATACAACAACGAACTATACCGGTTGTACAGCGACATCAACCTAGTCAGAAGGATTCGAATTAATTGGCTGAGATGACTAGGACATGTATATCCAATGGACATCGACGCTCCGGCCCGGAAAGTCTTCGAATCCATCCCGGAGGGACGCCGCGCCATGGTAAAGGACGATCTCACCTAAGGTGGCGCACACAAGTGGCAACGGACCTCAACCAAC
This sequence comes from Pocota personata, assembly GCA_963082735.1. Lineage (NCBI taxonomy): Eukaryota > Metazoa > Arthropoda > Insecta > Diptera > Syrphidae > Pocota > Pocota personata. The sequence continues at coordinate 174,849,640 of OY720429.1, read as the reverse complement.
TTCGTGTGCAAAACTGAATGCGACTAGCACAAGATCGAGCTTGCTGGAGTCGCTTCTTAGTTATCGATCTCAGGCTGTAGCGCCATCTAAAGTAGAGTAAGCAAGTTTAAGTATGTGTTTGTGCTCCTGCTGTTGGGGGCCCTATGCCGCCGTCTAACTCGCCTAGGGTAAAATACGCCACTGGTGCAGTGCATGTTTTAAAGAAAAAGGAACAAAAAAAAAATAATGGGTTTTGAAGGGAACAAATAAAAAATGCCCAAGGATATTAAGAAAGTTTTTTCTTTGTTCAGTGAAGTTCTCTTATTTAGTTGGCTAGGTGGTCTTTCGAAAGATTAGAAAAGTAGTGGATTCCTTTGACTATGCAAGCAATATTATGCAAGAGGATTGTTGTGTTTTTATTTCATTCGGTAGCAAAACTTTACATACTCAAAAAGTACTCACATACCACTATTCTACTTCCATTAGCTTTGCACAAAAAGGAAGATACCGTAATGATTTTTTTTTATATTTAAAAATTAAAGCTTAGAAATGAGTATGGTAGGCACTGCATTTCGTTTATCCTCGGCTAGAACAAATAATTGAGAAAAACTGCCTCGTGGAATGTGAATCCTATCGAATTTAATAAAGAGAAACAAAAGAAGTAAACACATACACATATGTATCTTTATTTTATAGGAAATATACTTGGTACCAATAACTAAAGAGAAATTTGGAAAATGCGGAATAAAAATTTAATCTGCAAGAATGCAATGCTTAGGTAATGAATCTATTACTTTAAGAAAAATGCCCATTCTCTAGATATCTTAAACCTTTGCTATGTTTATCAGAAATATGTATGTAGGTAGGTACATATGTATATATGTAGTTGCCTTGTATCCTCAATGTTAATGTTCACAATCTGAATGCATTTAAACCGATCTATGCAAGAATTAAGTGAAAGGCTTGCATTTGAATTGGAAAAGTTAGGCATGGCTTAAATTGTGCGAACAAAAAAGCGTAAACAATGCTGTCTACTGCATCAATTGTTTTTTTTTTACGGAATGGTCAATGCGAACAATATAAATTTGATGATACACATACATATACTGGTCCTAAGTGCAGATTGTAGAGATTGGCTGCAAGAGGACTAGTAAATCAACAACACAACGCATATGTTTGATACATCATTCCCTCAAATTGAATATTACTTTGCCCGGTCACACAGATGCATTTCATGAGTTTTTCTTGTTTTAATTTGCTGCACAATCTACCCATTCTTAACGGATTGCTTGTAGTACGTATTTTTTTTTTTTTTCGTTCATTGTACACAAAATTTAATCAATACCGAACTCTATTATTGTATAATACGTTATAGAAGCTCTTGAATGATACATAACTGTTTTAACAACAAATATACTGCTTATATTTTAAATGAATAATTTTGAATTTTGGTGTTCTTAAATCATAACACACACAAATAAAAAAAAAGATTTCTAAATCTGGATTAATTTTTATCACAATCATGGATACAGTTCTAAGATAAGGTAGTTTAAAATGCCTTCTGTATCCAATTTCTTCGTTGGCTCAGACCAATGATGAAGAGGAAACCTCAGCAATTTACTCCTGGATTTTAAGCCTGAAAGTGAGAGTTTCGAGAGTATAAAGTGAAAGTAAACTACGCATACTCAGTGATATGTAGATGGTATACACACATACATATGTACATACATATATATCGATTGATGGCTGCAGTAGATAACACATGAATTTGCTAGGCCACTCTTAGCGTTCGCGCAGACGGGTGACTTTTTGTCACGCAACTGTTTTGTCATTATCTCTAGGTCCATTCCTTCTTAGAGCGGGTGCAAGCAATTGATTTTTCTGTCACTGTTACCGTGGTAAAATTGAATGCGTACACAAGGGTGACTGTCACCATGAAACTCTCAGAAGGAGTATAATTTGTTTGTACTGTACAGCCTCGCTAGTCCGGACATTCTCTATACCGGACACTCCAGTAATCTGGACACGTCTATATTTATAAATTTGACCTCTACAGTGCGGACAGAGTTAAGTAATGTAGTACATATGTATGTATGATTTAACTGAGAAAGATGATGTTATCTCACACCAACTAGTTATATGTCACGGGCAATATTTTTACGCAGCGCAACAAGTGCAACCATTCACCATATAAACAAAACACAAGGTGAGCACCCACAAGTTTTGATGACATATTTTTATACAAGTATTAAGCCCTTCAAGATGTTAAAACAAAATAATAACCATATATTTTTCTCTACAGTTCGCATATTTCTCTAATCCGGATAGAGCCAAATGTGCCCGGACTAGCGAGACTTTACTGTATAGGTATAAACATTCTCCCCCCATTCACATTTTACAAACTTCCTCCGTTCCCAGTTGCCTCTCATCTTCTGCATAATAGCCAATAGGGGAAGGTTCTTCAGTGTGAAAAATGTGAATGAGGGGAGAATATCGATTCGTACAAATGCAAAATATTACAAATTACTAATATGACCGGTACATATGCTGATTATTTATGTTTTCATAAGAAAGTAATTTGTTTTTAGTGTGGCATTATTAAAAGTACTTATTAGATTTTTTTATGCTATTAACATTTGAACTGACGTTATTGTGAAGCAATGAGTCAATTGACGCCTATTTGGAGCGAAAAAGTTGTAGTTTGCATTTTTGTTTAAAATCTGGTTTTAAATACAAATTAGGTATGTACGAAAAAAATCTTTTCTTAATATTCAGCTTTTTAATTATTGTTAAAGATATTTTCGGTTGATTTGTTACATTTTTGGCATGTGTAACCGGAAAATGTGAAAGTTGAAGATAATTAAACTTGTACTACTTGAAGGTATTATTGAACGTAAACATTACATTTCACAGAAAAACATCCAAGAGAGCTCAAATTCCGAAAATATATGTTCTTAATCACTCCCACTCAGAAAAAGATTACTGTCTTATGGTAAAAAATAATCAATGTAACCATAATTTGAAAAGAAACTTAGGGTTTGTTAGAATGAGTTAGTGAAAATGGGAATTTTGCAAACCACATAGACAATGTTTGTCATCACAGTTTGCATGTATTCGGTCTGCGTGAAGCTTAACTTATCCCAGTTTTTATGTTTGCTGAAAGCTCTTTTTCTTACTATTTAACAGTACTGTGACATTAGAACAAATTTAGTCGATGACCTTGGTGAGTAGAAAGAATTATACCCATGAGTATATGCATAGCTTTTGCATGATCCACAAAATTACTTTTAAACAAATTCATCAGAATCGTTCTCGAAAAAATTAATGTTTATGTAAGAGGTTTCAGGAAATATGGAAGGTGAAATGAAGGAACAGATGCTATTTTTCTTTACATACCGATACCAACTCGACCAAATTGTTGATGTTGCCAGTGGTGATATATAGTATTAAGTCAGCAGCAAAATATTTAAAAACATCAGAGGCATTTGTGAGAAAGTGGATAAGTGGTATAAGGAATGCGGTAATGTCGATGATGGGTCAGGTAGAGGGACCAAAGCAAGCACATTCAGTAAGGACAATAAAGTAATTTGTGAATTGTTTCGGAAAACCCCACAATTAGTCTGAGGAACGCAGAAGAAAAATTGTCCAGAAAAGGAATTAAAGTGTCCATCAACTCAATACGACGCCGTTTGGCAGAATCCGGCATCAAAAACAGGAGTACACAACCTAAACTGCTACTGACCTAAACACATATTGAAAAGAGGCTAAGTTGGGCAACGCAGAATTTAGACTGGGACTGGAGCAACATCATATTTACAGATGAGTCATCTGTTTTTGTTTATAATTATTGGAAGAAAGCCTGGACAAAAAAAGATGAAAAGTTTCTGCAGCGCATCGTAAAACATCCAGCAAAAGTTCATGTTTATGGATTCTTCTCGGCCAAAGGATTCGGAAAGTTAATAGTATTCACACAAAACCTCAATGCACAATTCATGGAAAAATTATATCAGAAGGGTTTGCTAAGGTCTGCCGAATCTCTGTAAGGACCAATCAATTACGACTACAAGAGGATAACGATCCAAAACCTCGGAGTCGTCTCTGAACGCGTTGGAAAGAGGAAAATGGTATAGAGACGTTAGATTGGGCGTCCCAAAGTCCTGATGCGAATCCAATAGAAAATGTGTGGTCTTTAATGAAGCAGAGGCTTAAGGGGAAAAAAATAGCCACGATAAAACAACTTGCTCGGGTCTTGAAGCAAATTTGCAGAGGCCTAAGTTTAGAATATGCACAAAAATTAAGTGAAGGTTGCACTAGATGATGCCAAGCAATTATAAATAATAATGGTGACTGGACTCCCTACTAATATAATTGCGCAATTCGTTTTATATGAAGTATGATTTAGTAAAATTCTGTTATTTTTCATTGGTCTTTTAGACGCACGTTTTTTTTTAACACACTGTAGGACATGTCAGTGGGTTAGAAATTGGACATTATACATATGCAGTTGCATTATTTGTTTCGAAAGGTGTGTATAAATAAAATTCATTCAGCCCCATAGTAGTTGAAACAGAATCGAAAATATCATCACCTTACGTTCAATTCGAAGTTTGATAATGGTGTCGAAAATTCGTGTCTGAGATAAGGTCAGATTCTAAGACGCTTCTTCGCACTTCGGAAACGGTATGAAACTGTAGTCCCCTTCCATTTGCACGTCGCATAACACGAATGGCTATATATGTATGTACATATAATGGTTTTCTGAAAATACAACTGCAGACTAGATAGCTGGACGGTTTTCTTCTTTAAATTTCATATATTGCGTCTATGGGGTCACAATTCGAGGCGAAACCGGAATTTTCATTCTAAAACCAAAATTAACAGTACTTTACTAACGCTCGATTTAAAAAAAAAAAAAATCGATTTTCTTGAAAACGGCTGTAACGATTCTGATCAAATTCGATATTTGAGTTATGGTAAATATATGATATCATATGGCGTACCACATTTTCGCCAAAAATACGTATAACGATACTTTACTTATTAACTGGTTCTTAAAAATTGGCTATTTCTCGGCTATGGCTCAATCGATTTTGTTCAAAATTAACATTTAAACAATATTTGACATATGCAAGGTCATGGTACGCCAAGTTGTCAACAATAAATTTGGAATTTGAATGGATTTAAAAAAATTGTTTTAATTTTAATCAATTTCAAAATAAAAATAATAATAATATAGTATACAAATATCTCCAGTTTTTATCATAACAATTTTTACTTGAGCCTATAAGGGCAAATACAGGTTTCGTGAATATATTCGGCCTCGAAATTTTGATTAAACCTGATTTTGCTATAATAGAGATGCCCAAAAATATGGTTTTCTCAATTCTGTCTGTCTGCATCTATGTGCGCTGGACTACAGCTTAAACTGCTGGACGGATTTCAAACTTCATATGTGCAAAACTATTTTTACTTAAGTCTAGTTTTGAAAAAGTGAAATTTTCTCGAAAACGGCTTTTTGACTTTTATTTGTAGGGTTGAAAAACTCGATACAGCGGCGTTTAGCCGTTCGCCTCGAGGAGGCTGGCTCAACACGGGACAGTGTCAGACGTGACCGGCCGTTCGGTAGCGAACATTGTTCCTGTGGCTGCAGATGTCCAAGAGGACTATCAAACGTCAACCAGGTAGACGGTCTTTATAGCGAATTTTAGTGAAAGACTTAAAGATGATGGCTATAGAGAACATGTTGTTCCAGGAGGATGATGCAACCGCACACACAGCACGAACAGCAGTAAACATTCTGCAGCTAGCATTTCCCGGTCGCTTAATCTCTTATTTTAGCCATTTTTTTTACTTACGAACAAAGTTACTGCCTTAGGAAATCAAGTGAGGACTTTTGCGCCACCTTGTAAAAATTGTCACATTTGAGTAGACTTTTATTTTCTTTTGTTAAAGGAAAACGATGTGAAATTTTCATTTACGACTTTTTATTTATTAATCCTATAATCGATTAAGTTATTTTTTTTTTGATTTGAAATAAGAGCAAAACTGTCAAACAAACAAATATTTTTTTTTCTTAAATACGTTAAAAAATAAAAACATTTTTTTAACAATTTTCAAAAATTTAGTATGCCATGTTGTTACATATTTAAAATATTTCTTAGATGTCGATTTTCAGCAACATCGTTTGAGCCAGAACTGAGAAACAACCAATTTCAAAAAATTCGATTATAAGTACTCGTAACGTATCGTTACACTACATTTCTTACCATCCAAGACATACATATGTTTAACTCAACGCATTTTTTTTAAAAATAGGAAAAAAGAATACTCGGGTAATGCCGTGCAGGTCAGCTATTATTACATATATACATATATATATATATATATATTTGAAATTGGCTTTGCTATCTAGATATTAATTTTTTTATTTTTTCATTTTAATCTTTAATGAGATTAATCTAAATATCGAAGTAGGACGTAGTAAGCGATTGCAGTTCTGTTTGAAAATAGTACTGTGCTACCGACAGTTGAATTATCTTAACCACAATTGCTCTCTAGATTTTTGCAGGCATCCTAAAGTTGTTCACAGGACAACTCTCTATTGGATCATATTCCTCATCATTCGTCTGCCTAATGCAGCAAATGATTCAGAATTAGGACCCAAAAATTCATAGGATGACTTTGCTAGAGCGTCTACCTATCTCTACGTTTCCCATCCCTTGAGTTTCTGGACATATTCTATCGCCAGCAATGTGTTAATTTCCGTTCGCTATTTGATTACTACATGATTATCCAGTGCTTATTGGATGTTATTTTGCGTCACCTGGCAGTTTCATAAGTGATCCAGCAAGTGCAACAGAGCCACAACCTAGGCTTAATATACTAAAGTTTTTATCCCCAGACTTAGATAACACGCCAGATTAAGGTCTGATAAGAATCTTGCTCCGGTTTTGCCATTCACCATGGATCCGCTAAGTTCTTCCCGGAAGTGATCTTTCGTTAATTAGAGTACCTCTCGGTAACTAGCATTTTCTTAATGAAATCGATAGGCATATTTAGATCCATTGCAAAAAACTGTTAAATTCATAAATTGAATCAAAATACTATTTCAAAAAAGGATACAAAGTCGCAAAGATCTTTGAAAAGGGGCAAATTTGGCCAATTTTATAAAAATTGTACCATGGAGACCTTTACGTCAAAAAAAGCCAAATTGCGACTTTAGTCTTACAACGGTGGCCCTGGCTACAAGCGCTAGTAAAAAAGTGCAAACGCACACTGCAATTTTGGACTTGCATGTAAAAATATGAGTCGTATAGCATATCATTGAATATAAGTTCACATATACGTATAATATATATTTGTAAATATTTGAAATCAGCAAATCATGCACTTCAAAAGGATGTCGAATTCCACTAAGTTGCCGGGAAAATAATGTTAGGCTCCGCACGTACCGCTATTAAAAGTTGCAATCTGTTTTCAACCTTCGTATTACTTGAAGCTGATGTATACAAAATCACGTATTTCCTAGTTATTAAAATTTATTATTCAGTATTCATTCATTTAAAAATTATATTTAAAATTACAATTTCTGACGGCAGAGATAAGTGCATTTTAAGTACTCGTACTGGTTACAATCCGAACAGGATTTCTCACCGCTTTATAACCATATTATTATCTGTGGAGAATTTAATGTTGCTGTTACTAGAGCTCGTCAGCCTCCTGATGAGGTAGCCGCTTCTGGGCACGTGGAGACTTAGTCCTATGCTACTTTGCTTCTTTAAGCCTTCTTGGTTTATTATTTCTGATCCCTCTTACGTTCTCCTCCATGACCAACTTTCCTTAGCGGGTGTGTCTTTTGTACATACAATATTAAATGTTCTCGCATTTTAACACTATCAACTTTTTAATTTAGACACTTCGAGTCAGAGAATTGTCCAAGAATTGCCCATGGTTCTCGTCTGACGTACATAATGCAATGAGGGTTAGTAGAAAATTATATAATTTTTTTTTTTTTTTTTTTGTATTTATTGATCAACCAAAAGGAACATCAATGCCTTATGCAAAGGTTGAATAGAAATAATATAAATGACAGCAAATAAAACTAAACAGTGGTTATTTACATATACATATGCAGATATTATAAATTCAGAAAATACACAGATTCTTAATTTAGTTTTGCAAACACATAAGATAAATGACCGTAATAAGACTCCTAAATATTATTATAATTACTTTGGGTTAGGATATATTTAAATTGACTTAGGCTCATAGACTCGAACGCCGAACGTTAGTCGCAACCGCATTCCAAAGTTTGGACGAGCGTACAGAAAAAGATAATTCTGAGATCACAGATGTATGAATTGGTATAACTAGAAAATGTATGAGGGTTCGCGTGAATGAAAAACCTTAAAAAGGAAAATCAAATTTCTGATGTTGAGAAACTTGTTAAAAGAACAGCCAAGAAAACTTAGATGGAAGGGGCTGACATGATCATATCTTTTAAGAGGATATATAAACCTGATACAACTATTAAAAACAATACACAACTTGTTTCGTACACCGATGGAACAACCAGAAAAAAGTTCGCAGCCATATGTAAAGAAAGGCATAATTAGGCTTCTAACTAACTTTGCACTAATATTCACAGGTAAGAATTGTTTGACTAAATACAAAGTACGGAGAGTAAGATAAGTTTTGCTAATGATACCATTTATATGTGCCTCCCAGGACAAAGTCTCGTCAATTTTAAAACCGAGGCTTTCAACGCTTCTAGAATAGGGTATCAATACTCCATTAAGATATAAACTGCCTAGATTAGAGGAAATTGAATTTCTGTAAATTGCAATGGCTTTCGATTTTCGGGGGTTTAACTTCAAGTTATTCAAAGAAGCCCATAGAGATAAATTCGTCAAATCATCATTTACTTTGCGAATGGATCTTGCAATGTCATGCAAGGGCGCAAAATGAACAACTTGCGCATCATCAGCATACAGATGAATTTTTGAATACGAGACAGTAGATAGAAGATCGTTAATAAAAAGGCTAAAAAGCAAAGGTGCCAAGACAGAGCCCTGAGGAACACCTTGACCTAGAGTTAAAAGCGACGACACCGAGGACTCCAAGAACACCTGTTGTTGCCTACCCCTAAGGTAAGACCATATAAGTTTGCAAGAAGTGCGAGAAAAGTGAAAATTAGAAGCTAATTTGGAGCATAGGATGTTATGATAGAGGTGTCGAATGCCTTTGTAAAATCAAGCACGACAAGAATGGTAGCACATTTTTTATCAATGTTGAAGCGGATGTCATCAGTGATAGCAATCATAGCTGAAGTAGTGCTGTGATGCCGTCGAAAACCAGACTGAAATCGGTAGAGTAGATCATTTACATTGAGAAATTCAGTTACCTGATTTTTCAAGTTGATTTCGAAAACTTTGGAGCAAATAGGTAAAATAGAAATTGGACGAAAATTGGAAAGCGTTGAAGGAGATGAGCCAGATTTAGGTATAGGAATCACTTTCGCACGTTTCCAGGCCTCAGGAAAAGTGGAAGTCATTATCTCTGTATTTATAATATGAACAAAAGCGTTTCCAAATACAGGCAGAAGAATTTTAATAAATTTTGAAGAGAGCTTGTGAAGACCGACGGAGTTCGTTTTAATAGAGAATAAAGCAGTTAGGAAATCATCACTATAAATACTACGAAAACAGAATCCGTTTTCATTGTCTTCTTCAAAATTGAATCTTTCTGATATGTTCGAGGAAGCCTGAACAAAGTGCTCGTTGAATTCATCCGCTGACCAATTACTCGTACTATTATTAGAAACTATTGTTTACTATACCAAAGTTTCTAGCTTTCTTCCAAAAATCTTTTGAATTCCTAATGTTAGAGAATTCACTAAGCCCAATTTGGCATTTCTGCTTCTTTATTAAGTTAGTTACTCTATTTCGACACTTAGCATATATTTTCCAATTTTCATGACTCCTATCTTCACGATAAGCATTAAATGCAAGATCTCTCAAGGTCTTAGCGCGGATTATATCAATGGTATACCTGAAGTGATTAGAGTTACGCTATGCAGCTGTGTTCAAAGGGACATGTTGATCAAATAACGATAATAAAATAGGAATCAATTTGTTAACTTGAACATTGACGTTGTTTGTGCGGTAAAGGAACGATATGTCGGCTAAGCTAGCGTCTCTATATAAAGCCTCAATATTCAGAGATCTAAAATTCCTGTAGGAGTATATAGATTCAAACAAATCGACGCGGAAATCAAATGCTATAAATACAAAAGCATGCTTGGAAATACTACTAACCCAGAACTGATTAAATAACTCTCAGGGCAACTGATTAAAAAATATCCAAGAGGGAAGTAGACCTTCTTCAAGAATAGAAAGATCACCACTAGACCTATACACAACTTCAACAAGACATACTTCGGAACCAAAACTAACTTGGACAAAGATATATTCAACATTTATGACAATGGATGTACATATAACTTTACATTTAAACTGATCGCATATATGTATACAGAGCAACACCATAACCTCTGTAACCAATTCTGTCATTTCTAAACAACTTGTAGCCAGGGATATTTAACATGGTATCAGTATGGTGTTCTTTTAGCCAAGTTTTAGTTATAACAATACCTTATCTCTACCTCAAATTTAAATATAATTTGAGGTAGAGATAAGGTCCTTCAATTCATTAAATTTATCAACGCGTTTAAGAGGGTATATGCTCTGTGCATTAATGCGACCAACCAACTGATTAAGAATGGATAAGCAGGAGCAATCATTGTTATTTAAAAAATTAGGAGCTCGAAACATAATTGATAAAAATTAGTATACGAATGTGTGTGCAATATATAAAAGTATAAGAAGATATATTAATATATGTATGTACATATATATAAAAACATAAGAATAGGACTAATGAATACAATCACAATGAATTAAGAATAATAGCAAACTCATATACAAAATGCAAATTGTGTAACTCAGTTGAAGCAAAACATAGAAAAGATATTTTAGTTTGATTACAGATAACAAACAAATCATGGAAATAAGACAAGAAAGTGTGGTTAGTTAATTGCAGAAATTAACAAATCAACTTCGGAAATGGAATTTTTTTTTTTTAACTTGACTATCTAATGTGGTCACAAACACTTTTCCAAATCGTGAGAAGGTAGCTGCAATTTTAACACTCGATTTGAGATCTTGACAATGCCGTAAGATGGAGAACTGGTATGATGTTAGATTTTCATTAAGGTAGATTCTTGATGTTACTTGCGTATTGGTGAATACATCGCTGATTACAAGCCGATTTTTATTCTTGAAATATGTCCTCATTATGGATTCCTTTAGGTAAGAGGAAAACAGTTTAACAAGGAAAGAATTTGTCTTCTTAATACGGTAACACTTCATGATCATATCAGCTGATATGCAAACATTAAGTTTCTCACAAATTAAGAGAAAAACCTCGACATCGGATAGCTGCTTGCCTGCATCCAAACTGTTGACAGGGACTCCGGAGACGATGACGTCATGTTGTTTACTTTCGTGTTCGAAGTATTCCATTCGCTTCTGTTGTTTTTCTGTGATCTTCTCCAGGGCACAAATTTTGTCGATTGCGATTTGGTCGATTGCGGCAGCAGATGACAGTTTTTCTTGCAGACTCGTCACAGTTGCAGACAAAACGCTAAGTTGTGAGCTAACTTTAGTGAACTCTACAAGAAAGTCTGCCAGGGCTTTCTTCACGTCGTTCAATCCAGAAACCTCACTAATAGAACTCATAGCAGCTGCGGTGTTGGCCATCACAATATCAGAGTCACAGCAGATCGGGCATTTCCATTTTTGTTGGGACGGGTGGTCTTTTGTTTCATTGTAGGAGTGCCTCGAAATACCAGCACAGGTGAAGTGATATTTTTTGGCGCAATATCCACAAGTAGCGAAGTAATTACCTTCCACTTTGTTGGAGCACTTGGCACACTTGTTAGAAGACATGATAATTAGGGTTATGTGGATTCCGGAAAATAAAACTTTTGATAACAACTGAATTATGCCGAAAATTAAAAAAACTTCACAAATTGATTTAAGGTGAAAGCTTAGTCCAGCTAGTTGCATTTGGGAGGTATACTGTCGAACACGTAGTATTCTTTTATTTACTTTCTTTCTACACTCTTTTACATCCCACTCTTTCTTTCTGTTTTTTTTTTTTTTATCTTATGTATATTTGATGTATTTATTTATTTATCTATTTATTTATTTTGTTTCTTAAGGTAATGTAATAGTAAAAATGTTATGCTGATTTTTTTCATATTGTTATCTATACCCTGCTGCTAAACCCTTCAATCGATCATCATGAAATTTTAACCACGCATTTCATGATAACTTGTGCAAAAAACACCGATTTAAATCGATGATTAATTTTTTTTTAAAAAATCAATAGCTGAAGTAGTGCTTAAGGTTCATCAATTTTGGTGTTAATCGAATATAAAGTGTTTGAGAATACAGTTAAGTTTGTAAAATACCAGCATGTTTTGTTTGTGTTCGAGATAGCTTGTGCAAAAATGCACTGATTTGAATGATTCTTTTATGCGACCTGAACCATCTGTTGATTTTGGTCTCAATCGGTTTAGCGGTTTTGAAAATACACTTAACTTTATGTAATTTTACTTGTACTTTTTTTCGTCGCACAATACCTGGTATAATAATGCAGAGATTTGAATGATTTAATTGCAAACTTTTAAGCTGAACTGAAGCTCTGGTACTAATGATTTGTGGTTTTGAAAAAATACGCATTTTTGTATTACACCTACACTTGTATTTATTCACTCATGCCTTACGTTCGTTTGCAATATTTTCTAATTTGAAAAAAAAACTTTTTGTAGGTTGTATAATGCAAAGAGGACGTACAGCATGGCAATCTTAATGCAATCGAATGAAGGATTTTGTTCTTTAAAATGTTCCATATACATATATACATGTTTGATACCAATATTATGTATGTACATATAACCATCTCACCTATATAACCAGTGACACTGTGCTGAACTCCACCAAAATGTTGGATATCAGACATAATTTGGAGAAATGATTTCGTAATATGAAAGTCATGTATGGTTCTCCATACCGATATTTTGATAATAAACAACCTGAATTTGTTATGTAACAAACAAATAAACAGATCAACACTTATTTAATGTAGGCAAAGTAATATCTTAGAATCTAAGAACTTTAACTGCATACATATACATTCATACATACATAGGTGTATAGGTTTGAAATCGGGAGACCATGCAAAAACAAATCCAATTCGAGCCATTTTTGGAAAAAAAATCGTTGGTCTTCACAGGGTTTTCTATAGGAGCTATGACCTAAAGTGGGAAGAGAGTGGTATTTTCTAAGTGAGAAATCTATCAACATACATATGTATGTATGCATATGTGCGCAAAAATTGATCAATATGTATATACATATGTACATTTAAAAACTGTTTTAGTTGGGGTAACATTCAACAAATTTATTTCAATTTGCCTAACAATTGTATTTGCATATGTAAAAATGTAAAAGGCAGGCAATATAGTGTTTTTCATGTTCCACGTCGATGGTGTTTGGCCGCCATTTTAATTTGGTTGACAATTGTTAGTTCGCATTTGACTTTTGTATATAGAAATCGATAACAATAAATTATGGAACGTCTCACGCCTCAACAAGGTGTTGAAGTTACTAAAACAAACCGCGAAGAAATTTGCGCAAATTTTGTTTGGTTTAAATCTAGCAAGTCAACCATTCAGCGTATAATGAATAACCTTGAAACTCAGAATACAATGCTAGGACGTGAAGTCCTGCCGAGTTCGCAGTGTACGTACGGCACAAAATACTGCTGCAGTGAGAGACAATATTGATGAAAGTCCGGGCACCTCCTTTAGACGTCGTGCACAAGAATTTGGAATATCTCCGCCAAATTTGTTTAAAATAATCAAAAAAGTTTTGCATTTGTACCCGCATAAAATTCAATAGACTCAACAACAAATGGAAAATAAACATATGCGCCGACGAGAGTGGAGTGAAAAGGTTTTGCTGCTCCATATTGATGACCTCAATTTTTGGGAAAAAAACATCATGAGTGACAAAGCTCATTTCGAGTTATCTGGCTTTGTTACTAAACTTAGTAGAGTTACTGTATAGTGCGCCATTTGGTCCAGCGGCATCATTGGGCCAAATTTTTTTGAAGACGCAAGAGGCAGTGCTGTAACATTTACTTTTAATAGCTATCATGAAATGTTGCTAAACTTTTTGGTGCCCAAATTGGATCGATTGGGCCTACAACACATGTGGTTCCAACAGGACGGTGCCACATCACACACAGCTAAGTCATTATTCCGTGTCGCATAATTTCAAACAGAGATGATATTAATTAGCCCCCTCGATCCCCTGATTTGATGGCCCCAACTTCATCCTTTGCGGTACTTGGAGGCTTAGGTGTCCGGTAACAAGCCAACCACAATACCGATACTAAACGAAAACATTCTACAAGAAATTGTTGAAATAACACCCGAAATGTGCCAAAATGTTATGCAAAATATGATTGAAAGATAATGTTATAAAACAAATAATCGCTCAATAAAAAAAAAAATAAAAATTTGTTTTTCATTTCATAGTTAGTCAAAAAAAAACATCGGCTCGGAGCATAAAAAACATCCTACAGTATCATGATGAAAAAATTTATTAAAGAAGCAAGGTTCTGATTTTTTCCAGCAAATTATCGAACCATCTCAAAATATGGAAGGTGTACTAAGCAAGTTTTAGACCATGTTATTCCACCGTTGATCATGTCTTTGTCATAAGAGGTATTGTAATCACCTCTCTTGCGGGATTAAAAGCTTTTTACACTCTTCACCGACTTTAAGACAGCTTTCGAATCCGGTTATACTAAAGAAATAACGCTGTTTGGACGGGTGATTGAAACCCAATATAGGAATTAAGGTCCGAAGTTAGACAGCCATGTGCTATAAATCCAAGCCTACTTGCTGTCTTCATTGAGCTAGTCTTCTACCAGGAGGTATAGTGCATGCGGAGTTGTGTTTACATTAAAGCTCTACTCTTTACAGATAATTTATGTAATCTGAACCCCAATTGCCTAATGATTAATCTGCTGCATAGATACTGTAAGCTATGAAATTGAATTGTCAATTTAAATAATTCAAAAGTAATGGTATTCAAAAAAGAAGGAGGCATAAATTTGAGGAATTTGAATGGAAAAATGATTGAAATCATAAAAGAGTATAAGTGTATTTTGTGAAAAACCTTAACATGAAAAGGTATCTTAAAGAAAAACTGTCCAAGGCCATAAGCATAGTGTAAGTAGCTTACAGTAGCATATAAAAAGGTTATTGAAGCAGTTTCGCCGAGAAACTCGTAATGTGAGAATATTTTATCTTCCACTCAGTACACCACTATTTGATCATGGTGGAAACAGGTCTATCTAAACTATTTATATAAACGCTAAAACTACAAGCTGACTACTTTATTAAAGCCCTTAACATCCTAAACTACAAGCTTCCAAAAAAAGTTGTCCTACAAGCTGTACAAAGCTTAATTCAGTTGAGCCTAGAGCATGACTGTGGGAAGGAGTTGAATCGTTTAGTTCATCTCCAAGGTGGATGAATTGGTTAGCACCAGGTTCCTAGAGGAAGCATCGGGATTGCTGCTCAGAACGATCTACATCCATTTAAATCACATAATAATTATTGTCGTTATGAATGGAGCATCGAAGAAATTGCGATAATGTTGAAGCTACAGGGAGAACTACTCAATTGTATAGTACAGAGAAGATTTACCTTTCTTCTTCTACGTATGATTCTGGAACACATCTTTTGACAATGTCTAGCGATAGCAAAGATTGCGAAAGTGATTTGTGGCGTCGACTTCTATATACATATGTAAGTATGGGTATACACATTTCATAATAAGGAGAAAGAAGCCTCAAGCGAGATGGCCTGCTTGAGGACCCACTTAGCACCAATACTGAAATGCACTTGTGAACCCACAATTAACCCACAAATAACTAAAAGCCATAAAATCCTATCCCTGACAATCTGATAAATTTTCATCAGATCCTTGAAAATGGGAGTCGGAAAATGGTGTACTGGATTCATACTAGTAAGGCCAAGCCATATCTTATTTATGGTATTGTGTGGTGGTCGAGAGCGACACAGGCAGATCATTTTTGGAAAATTTCTGAACCTTACTCTCTTTCACAGAGAGCGAAAGCAGGTACATAGTCACATTGATTGGATTGAGGGGCATTAATGGCTAAAATGCTCTCATGATGTTCATCTGAATGTTAGTGGTTCAAGTAGCAACAGGAGACATTTCCTTTGAATAAAAGCTTCCTAGTTGCGAATATTTGAATACTT
This sequence comes from Pocota personata, assembly GCA_963082735.1. NCBI lineage: Eukaryota > Metazoa > Arthropoda > Insecta > Diptera > Syrphidae > Pocota > Pocota personata. The sequence continues at coordinate 174,833,235 of OY720429.1, read as the reverse complement.
TGTTTGAATTTTGCTTTTCTCGCTCCTTGACCCGCATTTGTGTTTTAAGGTTACTACGCATCTACCTATACGCAGCGAACCGGCATTTCGTGCCAGTAAAGCACTTTCACATACACCGGTTTTCGTCGAAAAAAAAACAAGTCGGCAAAAAATCGATCATGGTTCCCTTTCATAAATACCGGTTTTTTGCCGGTGAAGTTGCCTCATCAATATTTCCCTCATACATTGATTTACACACCCCGCAATTGTCACAAATGAATGAACACCCCTCGAGGCAAACTGGGGTAACAGCCGGCTACAGTTGGCTCCTGGACGACTACCAGCGAAGACTCGCTAAATTTGTTACTTGATACACACTTCCCAGGTAGCTCTCCTGTTATTAGTGACATAAACCTTAATAGGTCCAATATACTACTAAACAACTCTCTAAGTCTGATTATACAGGACAGACTCCTTTGCGCGCTACAGGGCTTCAAACTATATAAATCCGAGGGACCGGAGGGCTAATACCTGTCGAATTATAAAAGACATCTGAGATCATTTTGCCAATGCTAGAAATTATTCTACAAACTTGTCTTGATCTGGTCAACTTGGAGAGAAGTTAAAGTGGTTCTCATACCCAAAGTTGGTAAAAGTTCACACATGAGTCCAAAGGACCTCAGACCTATAAGTTATTCATTTCTTCTAAAAACTCTACTGAGTGATAGATATACTCGTACATTTAAGCAGTGGCATTGATATTCAATTTATGTCTGCGGTTCAGCATGCATATTGCAAAGGCAAATCAGTGGAAACAGCACTGCATACGTTAGAACGTAAAATCGAGTATTCCATGCATCATAAGGAGTATACAATGGTAGCTTTCTTAGACATAGGAGGCGCTTTTAACAACGTTAACACATCAGCGATCATAACTGCGCTGGCAGATCTGAAGATGGGTAACACATTAGGTAAGTTGATCAATCTACTGTTCACTAATCGGATTACTAACGCAAAACTGGGTGGGCATCTGCCAAAAGATCTGTCAGCAGAAGCACTCCGCAGGTGGTGCTCTTCTTTGGAATTTTGTGGTAAAACAACTTGTGATAATCCTGGAGACTGAAGGATGCACGGATATCCCGAGACGACGCTATAGCAGTCTCGGCGAAGCACCTAAGAACTCATACAAAATGCTTTAGATAAGCTAATTAAATGGACAGGTAGATGTGGTTTTGTGTGAACCCCCATAAAACTGATTCAGACCCTCTTTCTCTTAATGGCATAAGCATTGAAATTATTTTAGATAGGAAATTAAGCTGGAAATCCAATATACAAGAAAGAATCAGGAAAGCTAGATTAGCTCTTTTCTCTTGCAAAATAGATGTCGGGAAAAATGGGGTCTGTAACTGGCTCTACATTTTGGTTATACCAATCCTCTTGTACGAGGTGGTTGACTGGTGGACTGCCTTGGGTAAAGCTATAAACCTCAGCAAACTAAGCAAAGTCCAAAGATCAGTATGTTTGTGTAAGCGGAGTACTGAGGTCGACTCCGTCTGCAGCACTGAACATACTGTTTCATCTGACACCCCTCGACATCTTTGACAGACAAATGGTGGCTAGTGCAGCTATTCGTCTTAAACCACACCTGCATTTTGAATAATTTCAAAATTATTCCAGAAAACATTGACTACACCATACCCAAGTTAAATTTTGATAATAATTTTAAAGTCAGTAAAGTGGGCGTCGTGGCGTAGTGGTTAGTGTGTCGGATCACTACGCAAGAGGTTCCAAGTTGGAATCCCAGAAAACACCAACCATTTTTTCACGATCCCACCTCTCGCGAACGTCTGACAAGCATCCGAAAGTATTGTTGTCAGGAGAAAGCTTCTGAAAAACAAATTGCCGTTCGGATACGGCACTAAAACTGTAGGTCCCTTCCATTCGTGTGAAAAATATAACGCACACAACACGAGTGGTTGCGAGAAGCTAGGCCCTGGCACTTAAAAAGAGCTGTTGCGCCAAATATTTATTTTTATTTATTTTAAAGTCACCATCCCTTTCAGGTCTTTTTGGCAGGAAGATGTACCTATTTGTAGAAGATAAGTCCATTCACATACACGGACGGTTCAAAAACCAACGACGGGGTAGGTGGAGGTATTTTTCCCGATAGGCCTAATATTTGCCTCTCCTTTCGTCTTCCAAATCAGTGTAGCGTGTTCCAGGCGAAAATAATGGCTTATGAACTCGGCAGATATGGATTTACCATCCCACCGGATAATGGTACCTTGGGTGTACCGATCGTTACATGTAAACTCAAATTAAAGTTGGGTTCATTGGAAAGAATGAATTTTAGGTGGACGCGTGTTGCAGTGTATAGCGATAAAACAGATTTGACCTAAACTGGACCTGGAACGCTCTAAGATTCTGATTTCCCTCAGCAGATTGCATATCAGCGCCACAATAGGTGTCATTACTGGGTGCTATCTAATAGGCAAGTATGCTACAAGGCTTGCCGTTTACTCAAATGATTTCTGTAGAAGACAGGACTAGGCTGTGGTAAAAGCTCCGATTTGAGTGCACTATGAAGAATCCGCCGGCCGGTGAAAAATCGGAGTATTGTTGCTCGTTCGCACGACAGGCATATCCTGTTCATTGCAACCTTTATTGATTACAGCACTATTTTTATTCAGAATATGCGCGCAGGCGAAAGAGCCCGAAGCGAATATGTGAATGCTTCCCCTGTGCTCAAAGCATTTTCCTGCTCAAGCATGATGAGGCAGCTTTGGGTCCAAGTGACTGGTGGGTTTCAGTTGGTCCTCTGAAGGTGGTGGTTTGAGATCGTGTCGGAAAATGGTTGGTTCCAAATATTTTTGAGGATGCAGGAAATTATTAATTAGTCTGATATCTGCCAGGTCTGAGAAGTGTAGGCAATAATGTTCAAATATCAGTAACAGCCGGCTACAGTTGGCTCCTGGACGACTACCAGCGAAGACTCGCTAAATTTGTTACTTGATACACACTTCCCAGGTAGCTCTCCTGTTATTAGTGACATAAACCTTAATAGGTCCAATATACTACTAAACAACTCTCTAAGTCTGATTATACAGGACAGACTCCTTTGCGCGCTACAGGGCTTCAAACTATATAAATCCGAGGGACCGGAGGGCTAATACCTGTCGAATTATAAAAGACATCTGAGATCATTTTGCCAATGCTAGAAATTATTCTACAAACTTGTCTTGATCTGGTCAACTTGGAGAGAAGTTAAAGTGGTTCTCATACCCAAAGTTGGTAAAAGTTCACACATGAGTCCAAAGGACCTCAGACCTATAAGTTATTCATTTCTTCTAAAAACTCTACTGAGTGATAGATATACTCGTACATTTAAGCAGTGGCATTGATATTCAATTTATGTCTGCGGTTCAGCATGCATATTGCAAAGGCAAATCAGTGGAAACAGCACTGCATACGTTAGAACGTAAAATCGAGTATTCCATGCATCATAAGGAGTATACAATGGTAGCTTTCTTAGACATAGGAGGCGCTTTTAACAACGTTAACACATCAGCGATCATAACTGCGCTGGCAGATCTGAAGATGGGTAACACATTAGGTAAGTTGATCAATCTACTGTTCACTAATCGGATTACTAACGCAAAACTGGGTGGGCATCTGCCAAAAGATCTGTCAGCAGAAGCACTCCGCAGGTGGTGCTCTTCTTTGGAATTTTGTGGTAAAACAACTTGTGATAATCCTGGAGACTGAAGGATGCACGGATATCCCGAGACGACGCTATAGCAGTCTCGGCGAAGCACCTAAGAACTCATACAAAATGCTTTAGATAAGCTAATTAAATGGACAGGTAGATGTGGTTTTGTGTGAACCCCCATAAAACTGATTCAGACCCTCTTTCTCTTAATGGCATAAGCATTGAAATTATTTTAGATAGGAAATTAAGCTGGAAATCCAATATACAAGAAAGAATCAGGAAAGCTAGATTAGCTCTTTTCTCTTGCAAAATAGATGTCGGGAAAAATGGGGTCTGTAACTGGCTCTACATTTTGGTTATACCAATCCTCTTGTACGAGGTGGTTGACTGGTGGACTGCCTTGGGTAAAGCTATAAACCTCAGCAAACTAAGCAAAGTCCAAAGATCAGTATGTTTGTGTAAGCGGAGTACTGAGGTCGACTCCGTCTGCAGCACTGAACATACTGTTTCATCTGACACCCCTCGACATCTTTGACAGACAAATGGTGGCTAGTGCAGCTATTCGTCTTAAACCACACCTGCATTTTGAATAATTTCAAAATTATTCCAGAAAACATTGACTACACCATACCCAAGTTAAATTTTGATAATAATTTTAAAGTCAGTAAAGTGGGCGTCGTGGCGTAGTGGTTAGTGTGTCGGATCACTACGCAAGAGGTTCCAAGTTGGAATCCCAGAAAACACCAACCATTTTTTCACGATCCCACCTCTCGCGAACGTCTGACAAGCATCCGAAAGTATTGTTGTCAGGAGAAAGCTTCTGAAAAACAAATTGCCGTTCGGATACGGCACTAAAACTGTAGGTCCCTTCCATTCGTGTGAAAAATATAACGCACACAACACGAGTGGTTGCGAGAAGCTAGGCCCTGGCACTTAAAAAGAGCTGTTGCGCCAAATATTTATTTTTATTTATTTTAAAGTCACCATCCCTTTCAGGTCTTTTTGGCAGGAAGATGTACCTATTTGTAGAAGATAAGTCCATTCACATACACGGACGGTTCAAAAACCAACGACGGGGTAGGTGGAGGTATTTTTCCCGATAGGCCTAATATTTGCCTCTCCTTTCGTCTTCCAAATCAGTGTAGCGTGTTCCAGGCGAAAATAATGGCTTATGAACTCGGCAGATATGGATTTACCATCCCACCGGATAATGGTACCTTGGGTGTACCGATCGTTACATGTAAACTCAAATTAAAGTTGGGTTCATTGGAAAGAATGAATTTTAGGTGGACGCGTGTTGCAGTGTATAGCGATAAAACAGATTTGACCTAAACTGGACCTGGAACGCTCTAAGATTCTGATTTCCCTCAGCAGATTGCATATCAGCGCCACAATAGGTGTCATTACTGGGTGCTATCTAATAGGCAAGTATGCTACAAGGCATGCCGTTTACTCAAATGATTTCTGTAGAAGACAGGACTAGGCTGTGGTAAAAGCTCCGATTTGAGTGCACTATGAAGAATCCGCCGGCCGGTGAAAAATCGGAGTATTGTTGCTCGTTCGCACGACAGGCATATCCTGTTCATTGCAACCTTTATTGATTACAGCACTATTTTTATTCAGAATATGCGCGCAGGCGAAAGAGCCCGAAGCGAATATGTGAATGCTTCCCCTGTGCTCAAAGCATTTTCCTGCTCAAGCATGATGAGGCAGCTTTGGGTCCAAGTGACTGGTGGGTTTCAGTTGGTCCTCTGAAGGTGGTGGTTTGAGATCGTGTCGGAAAATGGTTGGTTCCAAATATTTTTGAGGATGCAGGAAATTATTAATTAGTCTGATATCTGCCAGGTCTGAGAAGCGTAGGCAATAATGTTCAAATATCAGTTCTTTATAATGAGATAATTAAGTGCCATCCGTTTTCCGAATTGAGAAGATTTTAATTCTGAACCCCATCCCTCCTTACAAAATTCAACCAGTTGTATGACTATTGTCTGAATTATTCATAGCGCAACAAAAGATATGTAGACACCTATGTACATATGTATTTATGTATCTACAATATATTCGATGTCACTCTACGCGTATTGTTCCATAGAGACAAAATCAAATCAGCAGACTTGTCATCTGGCATCTAAGAAATGTGTGTACACTTATTGCTATACCAAAAAAAAAAAAAAAAATGTACGAAATACATTTGAAATAATTTTTCATCTGTACTCGTATCAAAATGCTTTCGTAATTACGACGATATCCGGCTGACTAGCAATTGTCGACTACAGGGCGAAGTTACAATGCACTTACTCTTTGCGGATTTTTCGGTCTCCACGTTGCATTGCACTTCAACATTTTTATACCCTATCCCATAGGGTATTTCAATTTTGACACATAGTTTGTAACACAGAGAAATAATGACGATAGACCCCCAAATGTAAGTATGTATAGCATACATGTGATCAGCGTCGAAAGTTATGTCGATATAGCCATATCCGTTCATCAGTTCGCCTGCCTGTATGTTACCAATTGTTAGGCCTTCAATTTTGGGTTGGAAAGATGAAATTTTATGCATAAGCTTTTTACAGCCCGAAACAATTCTAGTGTAAACATTTTTTTAAATCTGCCTACAGACGTGCTCAATTTTAAAAAAAAATATGGTATCAGTATCTTTACTGGGAACTGAAAAGTATCGCCTAAGAGACGTTACCTTTTTCTACAATCCGCCCATACAAGGCAGAGCCCACTTTTTGGGGGCTTTTAAAAAAAACGTATTTTTCTTTCTCAAAGCTATTTACTGTTATAGTTAATTTTTATTGTGAATATCTAATAAGAATCGTGAAGTTCATTTACAAATAATGACACTTTTTTTAAAAAAAAAAGCGTTAGATCAGTTTTTCTTAAAAATCGTTGAAATGTTCTCTGAATATAAAAATGTCATTGCTTTTGAATTAAAAAGTTAACAGCGCCACGTCCACTTTATAATATGTAGATTGGTTAGAAGATAAGCGATAGGGTATCATACGATCCGTTCTAGTCGGATTGTTACTTATCTGTCTGTTTTTTTCTTTTTTTTCATTTAGTATAACGTTGGCATTACACTATACAGGCAGGAAAATGCAGTGATATCCTACCCTCATATCGCACAATAACAATTTAATATATGCAAGTTTCATATTTATTAATCCTTGTTTTTCTGTCTCTAATCGTGGGGAGTGCATAGAAATGCAAAGCACGAGTCATCTAGCAAACTCACCCATAAATTGGCCAAGATAACACATACATTTTGAATATGGTGCGAACAACCTAACTGGAAAAACTCCAATATTCGCTAAATGATATTTTTAAATGAGCTTATTTCTGCACTTTTTCCTGCGTTCTCTTTGCACATACATATGTATGAATATGTTCATTAGAATGCAGTCGAAATCAGGCAGTCAGCAGCTAACTTGTGGTATAGGAAACTTTGACGTATTCTCTCGTTGTGCTATACTACGTTGCAATAATTTCACAATAATGCATTTGCTTATTGTACGAGTATAGAGGAACCAGCACTGCGATGGCATCGTGCCACTTTTGTATCTGGAGGTTGCTTCTCGGATTTTATCATACAAGATACATGCGAATGTTTGACATATTTTTAATACTCGATTCATGTGAGAGTATATTGTATGAATCTCGAATGTGGCAAATTAATAACAGTAAAAAGAGCTGTGAGCGGATAAAAGGGTAATATTAGGAAGATACATTATTATCTGCATGCACACATTTGTAAGATTAATTTTTTTATAATAGAATGTTTCATATGTACTCTTTTCGATATATAGTTTTATGAAATTAAGTAACTGTTTCTTTGAATTTACTTCCCTATGTAAAGCCAACCTGTTTCCATTTTGAAACACCCATGGGGAATATCAACTTTGATTCCTTTTATTTGTTTTGTTATCGTTCACGTCAAGACGAATTTTGTACAATACACTTTCAAAAGTAGTGTCAATCTATGTGTAACTGTATAACTCACAAGAGTGTGATTGAATAACGATCCAGCGCGGAATAGAAGCCTCCCAGAAGCCATACGTCATATACCTTGGAACAACGAAGTGTTTGAGCGTTCCTCAATTCATGCTTAGAATTTATGTAATGTATAGTAGAGCCTACCCACTTGACATTATATAATAGTAACCATTTTGCCTTGTCTGTAATTTGGTCATCATTTCCGGTGTTCATTAGTGGCCCATTTCGTGATCATGTCGCTCAGACTAGAGTATCTGATCGTTCATATATGTATGTATATTATGAGTACCCCAGAGTCAAAATTATTAGCAGTTTTCGACAATTTAGCATTTTTCAAAATTGGCCCCCATAAATCACAAACAACTGCAGTGATAGTTGGAGTTAATATGTCAACCGTCTTACAATGTAACTGTCTCAATAGACAGCCTTTTCATTTTGCATTACTCATGTTATAATTAAGGTTGCCATATCTCCCGACTTTCAGGGAGGAACCAGCTTTTTGTACGCACCTCCCGATCTCCAGTTGAAACCTAAAATAATATCTCGCTATTTCATTATTGTCCTTGTTTTTATTGTTCCGTATTTTATTTGTTAATTATCCATTAAATAGAACAAAAATGCTGAAAAACAAAATAAAATTAATCTTAAAGTTGTGATTTGGCTATTTATTTATTTATTATTTATTTGTTATATAATCTCCCGATTGAAGCCCTGATCTCCCGACTATTTCGCTGGAATCTTCAGATATAACTCAAGTTCTTATGAATCCGATATTTCTTTTGTTAATGATTTTTTCTTTCTTGCTTTGCTTGTCATTTCCTTCTTTATTCGATTTACCTTTCCTTGTTTTTGGCTTTAGGTATCTTTCATTTTATTTTTAAACTGAACTTATAACAACTGATTAATGAAGCCTAATCCTTCCACGGCACCACCCTTTAATGTCAAACACATTTCGTAAATTCAACGAAAAGTTTACTTTTGTTACGCAAAAATGTCCTATGTTAACAATCCGGCTTGGAAGAACCACTGCGAAAGAATGGAAAGTTTTCCTTTGCGGCTCGCCTTCTAAAGTCGATTGCTCAAAGTCACTCCACTCCATTTTCGCTCTATCCATCTTTAGCCCATTCAAATCACCGTGTAAAGATGGCATCTTCCCCTGCTTTAAGCAGCAAGAGCTATTAATTCCGTCCCTTATTAGGATCTCTAGACCCAGTCTAAAATTAGGCTGCATACCAAATAGCTAGAAAGGGTGCTCTTTATACCAAAGTTGGCAAAACAGGCGGAAGAATCACTTAAAGAGACTTCACTTAAAGAAGATCTCGCGTCGACAAATTAGATCACGGTGACCTGGATTCCACGGTATGAAGGTTTCAAGGGAAATGAACGGGTGGACTGTTTGGCGAAGAGAGACACCTGTTGGAATACCACCTAGTAGTGCTCACTCCAAAATAAAGCAGTGGAAAGTGGGAAGAGCCTGTAGCAAGCGAAAAAGTCTATCGACTCCAACCAAAGTAAGACCGAACACGAACTGAGTGTCCTGACTGGACACTCCTTACTAAGGCCCCCGTATCGTATCTGTATATAGCGTAACTGGTTTTAGTAATATCGCAACTGTCAAATCATGGGTCGTATAGTTCATGAAGGTTATCCCTATCTCCATATTTGAGGATAGAATAAAAATTCTGATTTCTGGTAGGGGAGATTTTAAATTTAAAACAAATCATTGGTAAAAGAAATGAAAGACAGAAAATAATTTGTGAGGTTTTTCTTCCGCGGTAATGTCTACATAAAGATTTTAGATTTAAACCTTTCCAAAACAGAACTAGTTATTCTACAAATATTCCCTTGTTGTATTTTGTACTTTATTTTATTATATTACAGTGTCATTAAGAAATATTTCATACCTACCTAATTAAATGCACGTTTAAAAAATCCATAAGTGCTATAAATTTATGTGTATGGACCATTTTTTTGGAGCAAATCTAAATTACCAGCGATCAAAAACAACTCTTCAATATATGTATAATTGTTTCGTCTTTCATATAGGTGGGTGCCTACCTTTCCAAAATTGTAATTCCAAAAAGTCGTTCTATTACTTAAATCTGTCTTTGAAACTAGTAATAAAAGGAATTGAAAAAGTAAAGGTACATATTTGTACATACATACATATGAATGTAATATATCTTCACTGCACTTCCTAAGACTTTCAATATAATTTCTCATTTAGATAAAATCCAGCCACTGTAATTCTAATGATGGCTTTTCTTCTACTTTGGCATATTGACAAAGTCAAATGGAGAAATGAAAAAGTCCTATCGGGATTTGATCAACCAACCAAAAGTCTTTAGAAAAGTGGAATAGTATCCCTGGAAGATTATTTTCAAATGTTTTCCTAGGTTAAATCTATACCTACAATTCCGCATAATGTACGTTCCTTCTGTTAACGAATGAAAGTTAGATGGGCTTTTGTTGTTTCTCTTATACCATCGGGCAGCTAGTAGTCTGTCTATGTACGGAAATGTATTAGAAAAAAAATATATATATATGTAAATATAAAAATATAACTCACCAAATTATAAAAGCAAAGATACAAACGGAAAGGCAAAGCACAGCAATGCTGCATCCTACACTTAATGCAAAAAGTTTGCCCACATTTCTTATCTTTCTATTGCAATCTTATGATCCAAAGAGTAAGGCAAATTGTTCTACTACCGCGCGCTTAATACGGGTTGCAGTTCCTTTTCTAGAATGACGGAACGAGACTAGAAAAGCAGTGAGATACACTTTCCAAAGGACCGCATTTCTTGTATTTGCATTCGTCCTTTGCTGTTGCCTTTCAGCAAAGATTTTGAAGCGGTATGTGAGAATGAGATCAGGGTAAAAGAAGGATATTTAGCACACAACTAGACATGCAATTCTTTTCATTCTTCCGTAATTTTTTTTATTTTGCAATTCCTCAAACAAATGGTAAAGTCATGGGACCATGATTTTCCTTTATCATAAACGAAACTGTCTCCAAAGTGATGATAGGATGGACTCCACTCATAGATCTTTTTGCAATAATTATAATTTTTATCTTGCCAAATAAAATCTTCCTAGTCGCCTCATCCTAGTGCCACCTCTTTTAATTTTACAAGCTACAAATAATAACCATTATACCCTTTCGGAGAGCTGGTGACAAAAATGCATTGGTTTTATTTTGAAGCAAACAAAAAAGGACCTTCATACTATTTTATTTGCGGTTTCCAAGAAAATCCATTATGAAATGCACAAATAGACATTTCTGTCAGTCTTTAGCTGGATTTACATGCACACAAGACTTGGGAAAAAGAAGAAAGAAAATACATGAAATGCTGCAGGAGAAATTTTAATTAAAAGAGGAAACTTCCTTAAGCAGTTTCTTTCAATTCGATTTGAATGATTAATTTCTGCAACACTTGTAAAGATACACGTAGCGTCATTTTCTTATGACTTAAAAAGTGGCTCTTTTCAATTCGCCAAGCTGACGTGCGAGTGACGGTATGGCCTCCACAATCTGATGAGTTGCTTGTACAGCTTTACTTGTATTAAGTGCATTTCAGTTAAAGTTTTGTATTTATTTTATTAATTAGGAGCATATACATACGTGCAATATGTTTATGAAGCAATAATTTTATTTTTTAAATTATATATATCATGGTCCCATCTAGAGTTTTAACAATGCATTATTATATTTTTAACAATCTCAACTTTTACGTTAATTCGCGCATTGCGAAGCATTATTAAGTAATTTTTTTAAAAAAATTGATTCCAACAGTTTTTGCAGAAAAATTCAAAGCACGCACATGGGAAATTAGTCATCTATCCAGCAATTTCCACAACACTTGTCAGGGAACCTGGGTCATATTTTGTTCGTCTTGTTCATGAAAGACATATGTAACTGATATATTTTAAAATTGTGAAATACTTATGTATGCCGATGATTCAAACATGAAATATAACTGCACCCTATTTCTTCAAGAGTGCGACATCAATATTATCACTTCACTATACATATATGGGCAAGATAGATATTTCGTACTATAATGTCCGCTTAAAAATTGAGATTTTTTCTCCAGTGGATTAAAGGGACAAGCTGCTAAGAAATAATTAGAAAACGAAAAATTAATAAGCTTCCATAACAACTGAATCGATTTGAAATTTGTAAGTATAAAACGATTGCGTGAAGCTGATCAACATAGCTAAATGATTTGTGGGTAGCGATATGAATGAAAACAGCTATTGCTTACACTAAAAATGTGATAAATCTAAATTTAATAATGTTATAAAAAATAACTTTCTGTCGTTATTCATCTGACATTTTTCGACTGTGAGCACATATTTCTAGCTTAAAATTTTTGAAAAAATATTTTCGAGTTTTGCTTAAAGAACTCTTTCTTCCTTCCATGATGAAATGAGTCTCAACAAATGAGGGAGTAAAAAATAGCATATCTATTTGTAGCTACTTAGGACATTCCTTGTGCTCATTTTTGGGACCCCATCTAAGAATTTTATCTACACTCCATGTTGACCTGCCAATTTGTATGACTCTCAAACGCACAAAACCCAACCAACGAACCAAACTTCAAACAAATCCAAGTTGTGGTTTTTGAGTTAGTCGGCTTGTAAAGGCCATTTTTGAAGTTTTTTGAGACTCCACCACTCATATTTTTCCATCACTTTGCTAATGATGATGATGTACAGGCAGAACAATCTGCACTCAAGGCTAAGTTAATAAACCAAATTTTAACAAAATGTATTAGTTGGTTCTTGAGCTAGGTCTGTGACGAGCATTTAACTGATAATCAAAGTATTTGATGATTTAAAGCACTCAACATTCTAAATCTTCAGCCAGAAACACTGTTGTGTTGTGTCCTGGCGGTATCATTCCACTAAACACCACAACACATAACACGAAGATAAATGTGTTTCTACTTACGATGGTGGATTGAAAAGATAGCGGCCTACTTTAGAAATAGTTTTAATTCTAAATTGGTACTTCCACCCTTTTATTTCTCAACATTCTAGGAGCGACTCTATGAAGTTTCATTCCTGTGTTGCATTTAGTTCGGTTCATACACGTTCTTTAGTGAGACAAAGTCAAGTAATACAATATAACGTTTAAAGTAACAAGCCATGAAAATAAAGTTATATATATAAAAAAAAAAAATCATGCAAATAAAGTTACGTACGAAAAGGTTTTGGTCGGCTTCATGAAACATTGAAACTATTGCTGTCCCTTTTCTCTTTATATTGTTTGCTATCGCATTCAATAATTTCCCTCGAAAAAGGGCAGAATTCATACGCAATGAGGAAAAAAACCGTCACGTGCGAGTCAAACCTGAACGGATTTCCATGAAATATGGCGCGCAATTTAGACTGATGCGTGAAATTTATCGATATCGAATGGAGTGGAAGTGAGATATGTCTCATGTGCCTAATTCAAGAACCACCCAACGGATTTTGATGAAATTTGGGTTTTTAGATATCACAGACATGAAAATCATCAAAGAGGAATTTAGTCGGTGTCAAATATGGTCCAGTGACTTTCACCTTACGTAATCCAATACTCCCTCCTAGTAAATGTACATGCTTTAAATTTTTTTTTTTAAATTTCGCATTAATTGTTTAGATGATGGAGACTTTTTTACACTTTGAAAGTGCAATAATTTTCAAAATAGTGCTTTGAATACGATTGAACTTTTAATAATCAAATAATGCATAAATTTAAAATTTAGTAGTATCCAGAATTTGCTTAGAAAATTCACTCAACTAGAGGAGGAGAAGAATTTAATTATTTAATATAAGTAAAGTATCCATTTCAATATGAATTTGAATGAACTCAAACGCAAGAACAATGCCTGTGCAATGAGAAGGCACAAATATACTCGTAAGTCCACTGTGATATAACAAGGATTTGGTTCGTTTGAAAATGCATGTCACAAACGTCCAACGATTCGAAAGTAGTTTCAACTGGTTCTAACGATAGATAGGTTTGAATATAAAAATCGTGCGGTAGAATTACAAATAGTTTTGAAATGGTAAAGCATTAACTTACGCATATGAAACATTAGAACTTTCGGACATACATATACAAATACATATATACATAAATCGAAACAAACTAAAAAATCGAGCAATTTTGTTGGTTTGTTCGATTTGAGTATATGTATGTCAGAAATCTCTAACGTTTTATAAGTACTTCCAACTGGTATCACCGATAAGTCCTATCATATCTATCGCTATAATTAATTGGAACTGCATACGAAGCGCTAGAGGATTCAGACACACAGGAACAAGCAAACAAAAAATCGACCGATTTTTTTGGTTTGTTCGATGTTCTTATATACGTATGTCAGAAACCTCCAACTCGCACGATGTTTCGGGCTTTGTGCAAAATGACGTGTACACATTTTGATATTCAGAAAAATTGTCGTACAATTCTATGATTGTACAATTTCTTACTTTGTACGTAACATTATGGATGCGCAATAATAATGTTCCTCATTTAGGAATATGTATGACTTTTTGTTTTAAAATCTAGTTTTCTGATGTAATGTAAAGTACGATAAAGTAAAAAAAAAACATTTTCATTATTATTGCACTTTCAGAGATTTAATAATGCCCAAAACAAGTTGGAACATTAATGCACTTATAAAGTGCTAAAAAGTCAGCAATTAAATACTCAGACATCATAGCATTGGATATTGTTTTAAGGCAAACACCGAAAATGTCATTAACTGACGTTTATCAACATTATGATCGATTTAGATAGCCACGCCAGTGAAGTTATTTCATGGCTCTTATAATGTATTTACCACTTGTAACAATTTTTTTACTTGCACCTATAAGGGCATGCATTATTTTCAATCTCGAAATTTTGATCAAGCTTAACATTACTGTAATAGAGAAATTCAATTCTCTCTGTATGTCCGATGTCAGCTTAAGCTGGACAGATTTTCTTAAAACTTCATATCTGGGGGGTTGGTGGGTTCACAATTCAACTCTAAATCGGAATATTCATTCATTGATGTGGTGATTGGGTGATTTTGAAAAAAAATCGATTTGCTCGAAAACGACTCCAACGATTTTGATCAAATTCGGTATAAGTGGTAGCAAAGCAGTACAGAGAGAGGGATTATCTATACGCAATCCGAAAGCAAAGAAAACTCAAATGATACAGTCCCAAAAGAGAATATCCACCGAGTATCCTCAATATCTCCCAGAACTGTTTTTTTGGCTAATGCAAATATTGGCAAAAATAAAGTTTCATTGCAGTCAATATTAACAACTTATTTATTTTATTTCTTTGGAAACTTACGGGAAAACACAAACTTATTATGTTAATTTTCGTACATACGAGTAGTATGGTACGATTATAATAATAATAAATAAAATTTGCACTTATATACGTACATATGCATATGCATTTTTCTTTCTGCATTATATCACCTCAAAAAACTTTTGCGAGTTTAGAGTTTGACCTCGGGTAAATGGTCGATCTGTATGCGGTCGTCAATGTTTACTCAATGCTAAATTAACTTGAGAACATAAATAGACAATACGATAATTCACGCGCCTTCTTTACAGATGTTTCGTCACATTCGGAAGACAATTCCATTTTATGATAAAGTAAGACCTTAGACAAAAGTACGGGTAAACGAAACGGTAGAATGTTGTAGCAAAATTAATTGAAGATTGCGGATCATTCGGAATAAAAAGTACCTGCACATTTTAGTATATTGCCCTAGTTAAATAGGTGAAAAGAATTTAAATATTATTTCTTTAACCAGCATTCAAAAGCACAATGTCGATGCAACTACTGTAATCGCTTCAAAGCAAGACTCATACTATACATACGAGTATATACTCGTAGTTAATAAAATAAATAAAAATCATTGACTGAAATGCACTTAGTATAAGTAAAGTTGTACCAGCAACCCATCAGATTGTGGAGGCCATACAGTCACTCGCAGTCAGCTTGGCGAATTGAGCCACTTTTTAAGTCATAAGAAAATGAAGTTGATTTCTGAAAGTCGATTAATTTTCAAGTGTTAGATTTAACAACTTTCACTTGTGGCGTCCTTAACTCAAGAACCACTGAACGGATTTTGATGAAATTTGGTGAGAAATGTAAGAATGGTGTATAGATAGCTCGTCTGAAAATCATAAAATTTAAATGGGGTGGAGGTGAGATATAGAGGGTAATGTAAAAAATCTTCATATCGTCCCTGCCACATAATTGACACAAAAAACTTTTTTTGATGGTTTGACATGTTGATGGTCAGATCTAAAGACAAATTCAAATCGGATAAAATCTCGGAAAGATATATGATAAAAATGATTTTTTAATCCATGATATTTTTGCATAGATTGTATTTCATTTTTGAATAAAATAATTTCCTAACAAGTTTCGTATTGCGTGTATCTTTGTTTCAAGAATTCAAAAGATGGCCTAGAAAGTTTTAATTTTGCACACACCAGCTGATCTAGAAAGCTGAAACTTTGCAGACTTATAAGAAGAACAACAGAGGAAAATAAAATAGAGCCACATTTTAGACTTCCCAAGCATGGTGGTGTTTTATACCATACATTTCTTCTGGGTTGTATACAATTTGCCTATTTGTATACATTTTCGCATACCTCTCTACAAGCTCTGGGACTACCTAAAAAGCTGAACCTTTACTGACTTACGTGTAAAGAATTGATGACGCGTAAGAACACAAAAACCTTTATATTAAGGTGACCAGACGTATTCCTTGCGGGGGTACAGTACCCTTTTCAGTAGCGTTGTACTCCTTTAATTTTCTGTACACCTTCTGAACTCCTTTTTATCAGCTAACAGAAATGAAGTATGTGCAATTTTAAAGCAACTCATTATTAATCTTATTCAACTACTCATTACTGGAAAGGTGATAGTCAGAGATATTCAATTCGTAAGCATATGATACTGAATAGAATTTACCAGTGAAAATGACTACAGGGTTCGGAGAAGATTTGAGGACAAATTTGAAAAAAAGGAAATGCTCTTAACTTAGGTATGTAAAAAAAAAATCCTTTATTAGAATAAAATTTGACAGCTTAATAGATATACGTCTGTAACCCAAACTACCTTCAGCTTCGATAACAGCTTCAATTCGTGACGGGAAACCAGGATCATGCCAGAATAGTTGATGTTGGACATCACTTGTACAATGGCATCCTTTAGAACTTGTGGTGTGGATTGTATTGTGGGGATTTTATGCTCAACTATACTCCACACAAAGTAGTTCAATGGATTAAAATTAGATAGCCATAAGTTTGGTGTTATGTGATCGTGGAAATTGGTCGCCATCTATTCCTGAGTCATCGCGGAACACGTGTGGTCTTATTTCACTCACACTGTCTGTCCAGGTCTTAACAACTACCTATAGTACCTCGATGTATTCGACCAGCATTCACTAGAAAACCTTGTGGGAAAAAGTAGGAAGGCATGACCTTTAGTGCTCACTACTCCAAGGACCCTGACATTGGCAGGAAACTTTGTGTGTATCAGACGGGGGAAATCTGAGAGTTCTGCACACTTCCATCTGTCGTTCTTTCTATAGACCTTCTGTTGATGTTGGGCATCACTTGTACCTTTAGAGCTTGTGGTGTGGATGGTCGACATTTTTTTCATCTGATGCAAATCAAAGAACGATCTCTGGATGCTTCAACTTGTTGAGGAGCCGCCTTCCTCGGACCACACTCTGATTTTTCGTATCCTCTGACATAAACTGACCACATCTCATGGCATAAGACTTATATCGGAGGTTTCATGAATTAGTCGCTCGGACATATCGGACATATGCTTATTAACGAATATGTTTACAAACACACATTTTAAGATATCAACGAGAACTATTAGAGCTGCAATAATTATACTTGCTTGAAGAAATTCGAGTGGTAGTTCCATGGATTCTGAAGTTTAATTTGTTACCAAACGAGTTTAAATTCTTAATTTGTTTTTTCTTCCCCCATTTTGACAATGCATTCCTTTTCTTATGTTAAAATTTTTTTAACTCGATTCTTCTTATATATGTATTATAATATATGAACACCATTACAATATATTACATTTTTTGCGTTTCACTTTCTTACTTTATAAAGAATCATCATATAGTACCTATATAAGAACCATGTATATCAAACATACAAAATTGTGGAATTATGTCCCACTTTCGATGAACAAAATTGTGGACTTATGTCCCTGCGCCAAGTAATTAATATTAGCCCAAAGGAACATACATAAATACATTGTAATAATAATAAACACATTTTATCGCCCATATGCACTCCTTTATGCTGTAAGATCTCACTCGTAATATCGTGCACCATTCGTATTTTAAAAGGGGAGGTTGTGGTACGTATTCTTGCAATCGCTTTGCACACAAGTAAATGTAAGCATACCAATCACTGACCCACTGCCGCGTCATATGTCAAGAGCATACACTTCGAGTCAAAATGATAAGACATCTCTAAAAATTCTTAAGAAAAAAAAAGTGTGCGTAACATTTGCCAAATCTGACTGCCATAAAATAATTTCTCGAAAAATCCTTAAAACTGGGTGAGACAACGGGAGGACCGAAATAAAATTTGTCAGTGGCAGAATTAACAACACCAGATATATTTAACTTAATAGCGAACAAATTGATAGGTTTGCTTCAATTATTGCCAAGGATTTTTTTTTTGCCGAGAGGGTGAAAATCTTCTAAAGACACCATAAGGCCCGACCGCGCGTGCTTATGGTAGTGTGAGATTTTTACTCACTAAAACCATTACTCTTCAAGATTAATTCTACAACTAAGCCGACGCTTATCCAGCAATTTTATTTTCGTTTACGAGACTCGTGATTTTTAGAAAAAGATGTTCGTATATAATTTAAAAAGAATGTAGCGCTTTAGACAGGTTAAATTCCAATGAAAGTTCCTGCTGTTTTCACAACCGGCATATACTATGCCGCGAGGTCAAAAGGTTTTGTCCTTTGCATACGACGAATTGAATTGTTCGCGTCAAGTAGTTCAATGACGGTACGGTTATTTGTCTCTTCGACGACGCTGGGAATTCCCAGGTCCCGATGAATATCTTCGTTACGTACATACCACGGATGTTTCTATTGCTTTTCCTGGTACAATCCCATAGTTGTAGACCATACGTCCACACTGGCTTTAGCACTAGCTTATAGATAAGCAGTTTGTTATGTGGGCTCAACTTTGAATGTTTTCCGAGTAGCCAGTACATTTGTCGGTATTTGTTGTCGAACACGTCGCGTTTCTTTTTTACATGCGATTTCCATTTAAGCTTAACATCTAGAGTCATTCCTAGATATTTTGCTTCGTTCGCGTATGGTATTTGAGCCGAGTTTAAATATACGGGTAATCTGTCCACTTTTTTGTAGGTAAAGTTGACGTGAGTAGATTTGCTTTCGTTCAACACAATACGCCAAAAATTCGTCCAAGCATGGACTTTATTAACAGCATGTTGCAACTTTTCAGTTGCTGCTTCAATTGTATCGCCCGTTGTGAATATCGCCGTATCGTCCGCAAACGTGGCGACGACGCAGTTTCTTTCCTGCGGGATATCACGCGTGTAGAGTACATATAGAAGTGGGCCACGGACACTTCCTTGTGGGACTCCGGCCGCAATCTCCTTGAAATCAGACTAATCATTTCCGTGCTTAACACGAAAAAGTCTTTCGGTGAGGTACGATCGTAAGATTAGAAAGAGTTGCCGTGGCAGTAGTCGTTGCAATTTATACACCAAGCCTTCGTGCGAAACCTTATCGAAAGCTTGTGAGACGTCAAGAAATACACCACAACAAATCTTTTTTTCTTCGAGAGTTTTCTCAATCACGTCAGTTATTTTGTGGACTTGGTCGATTGTAGAATGTTTGACTCTAATTCCAAACTGATGGTCAGGAATGAGACGTCTTTCGTTGATTACGGGTTGTAGTCGTTTTGAAAGTATGATATGATTTCTTCTCATTCAGAGGTTTGACTGGTTTCGGGACCATTATAATCTCGGCTACTTTACATTGTCTCGGAACGTAGAGCATAAATAGAAGTTTGATAAGACCTTTATTCGATAATTCCTTGACCACCTTCGCCGTTATCAACTCGTAACCTGGTGTTTTTTGGTCTTTAGATTTTTAATCACTTCCCTCAGTTCAATTAATGCAACTTTTTTTACTTTAAAGTTGTCAGATGTCGTGACTGGGAAGTCGGGCGTTATCAAAGGGCCGTCGAATGGCTTAAACGTTTCTTCTAAGTGCAAAGCAAGAAGTTCTGCCTTTTCTTTGTCGCTCTTTGCCCAATTTCTCAAGGATAATGCAGCAATCCATACTTCACGCCAAGTCAAGGAGTACTTCAACTCAACAAAATATACCCCTTCTTAACTTGGCAGCAAGATCACCTGACTTGAATACAATTGAGAACAGGTGGAAAGCTGTACAACAATATTCCGGGTTAAAAGAATCCATTAGTAAAGAATGGGACAAGATAGACCAAAAATAAGTTAAAAAATTGTTTAAAAGCCCCCTAAGTGATTTTTAGAAGTTGTAGAAAATAAAGGAGCTAGCACACATACTAATAAAATAAAATATTGAAATTTTCATTTTGTTATTTAATTTTAAAATCCACCTTTTTGTCCCACCCAGTTCTCGGTTTATCCCCCAAAACAGGAAAATCAAAGGATGTTCCAGAAATTATTATATGACTGTGCGGTCTAAATACTCGTACATCCTGTTAATGATTCAAATAGATTTGGCAGATGTTACGATTACACAAACTTTTTTTTCTTAAGAATTTTTGGGAGTTAGGTGCATTTTGTTCCTGAGTTAGGTGCAAATAAAAATTAGCCAAGGTTATTTATGTCGATCATTTTCGCAAATCCCGCTTTATTGCTTGGCTAACCCAAGAAAAAAATTCCAGTCAGTCATAAAGCAATAAAGCGAGATTTTATAAAAACTGCACCCTAAAGTAAGCATACATATACAGGTGAATTTTATTGGATTAGAATTTGTGTGTATACACACAATCATATGTGAATGTATTTACAATCGAAAATATCCTTGTTTAAAATATACTAGTGGTATTCTGGCTTCGCCCAAACCAAAAAAAGGAGTAAGATACTTGGAAATATTAGTTGTGAGTTAATCTGGATTGACATCGATTTATTATATCCATAATTTTGGTTTAGGTATACGTTTTTTATGCATTAATAGCAATTACTTCCCAACATTCAGTGCATTTATATTCACTGGTTGTTATAAACGCATAGGCAACAAAATGTTCAAAATCGCACCAAAATCCGTTCAGTGTTTCCTGAGATTAGCGCCTATATACCAGACTTTCATTCTTCTTTTTATTGCCAGATATACGTATATGTTGTCAATGCAATCCAAGTTTCTTTATAGAATGTTAACACTTGAATTCCATTTCTCAAGTATACGGAATTTATATAAGGGTCTAATATTTTTTGCGCAATGAAGCGGGAAACATAATTAAGCGAGGCCCAATTATCCGGCGATTGCTGTAGTCCTTAAAAAAAAAACAAATAAAAAAACAGTAAAATAAACTTGTGCAATTGTTACTCCAACTTACTTCCTTTTCGAGATTTTTAAGAAAGAGTGAAGTCTTTATAAGTTTTTATACCCTATCCCATAGGGTGTATTAATTTTCACTCATAGTTTATAACATAGAGAAATAATAACGGTAGTACTGTAAGTATATATATATTTGTGATCAGCAACGAAAGCTACATATGTCGATCTAGCCATGTCCGTCCATCCGTCCGTCCGTTTTATTAGGTAGGAAGGTGAAACTTCATATATAAGCTTTGTATAATTCTAAGCAGTACAAGTGTAAACAATTGTAAATTATACCCACAGACACCCACATTTTTACCAGAAACTGAAAAATATTGTTTTCATGAAATATGTACGCGTTGAATTTCTCTACATTTCGTACTTCACGATGCCAACTTTTTGGGGAGTTTTGTTCAAAAGCCATATTTTGCTTTTTGAAACCTATGTTTGGTGATAGTTAAGTCTTATTGCAAATATCTAATGAGAATCCGTGATCTTCGGTTACAAATGTTGATAGCCACGTTAATTTTTTGCGGAAATATTCTCCGAGTAGAAAGATACGAGTATCATTGAATTTAATTTAAAAATTCTACAACGCGACGTCCACATTATTAGGAATGGACTAGAGGATAGGGTATCATACGATCCATTTCAGATGGATCAAAATAGACGACGATTCTTGTAAATTAGTTAGGTACATATTTCTTGGACATGACTGTGTGATTTTGGTAAAGTATGTGTTCGGGTTTATTGTAGGAAAAATTTAAAAATTGTGTGCTTGGCTACGCGCCTTGAGCACCGGTACGTGAGGCCAAAGGCCGTCCGGTGTATGAGTCAAAGAGATGTCCAATAGTGTAAAATCCTTTTATCCCATGAAGCGGGCCACTCAAGTATTATTAAGATACAGGCGCCTGCCAGACAACAAGCAATTACAATTGTACCCAACCAAATTTTTCGAGATTTCGAAATAAAGGAGCGAGTAAAGCTAACTAACTTATCAAAAAGCGAAATTATAATTGCGAAATAATGAATGCAGGTCAAATAATTAGCCTAAATAAGAATTTGCCAAATAAAACCTGCGAAAAAACAAAATGCGAGTTGTTGAAATGCAAAATAATAAATTGCGAAATGATGCCAGCGAAATAACAGAAAGCGTGAAAAAAGCAACGAGCTGTACCATATCCGTACTCCTATGTATATGTATGTATACCACATTGAATAGTATAAACTAAAGTATGATAGATTTACTGGCAGCATTTCTTTAAAATTATTACCACATTTATAATTCTCGTAGTACTAGATGTTAAGTAAGGTTAAAAATTACTAGAATTAGAATGAACTGATTCAATTGACTGAATGCAATTGAATTTAACATTATTACTCGTATATACTGGTATGATTGGTGATTTTGTTGTACTAGTTGAACGTCTCTTGAAGTAATACATTGTTAGTTTACTTTAAATTTGTCTACTTACATGTTGTTATTGTGAACGATTAAACTGTTTAAGATTTTAAAAGTTTTGTTCAGGCATATGTTTTCCTAGTTTTTGTCAAACATATTACTTGTTTATTATACGAGAGGCGACTGATAAGTTCGCGGCCTGAGATACTCAACAACAAGTCATCTTCTTAACTGAGACACTCTTTAGTAATATAAATATCACCTAGTTTCAATAGTAATCTCATTTAAACATCACCATGTCAGCCGCAATCGGAAATTCTCGCAGTTTTGAACACCACGCCGTTATAAAGTACTTCGTGAAAAAGGAAAATCACCTAAACTAAAAAATCACTCTTCAGGATTGTGGGCCTTCGTATACCATGGTTAAAAAATAGGCTCGCTTATTTCAACAAGGGCTAGAGAGCTGTGAAGACGATTCCCGCCAAGGGCGTCCTGTATCAAACGTCGAAAAATTTTAAAAACTAGTTCTGGCCGACCGAAGAATAAAAATGTGCAGATAGCGGACAAGTTGCACATTAGCAAAGAACGGATAGGAGAAATTGTGTACGAGCATTTAAACATGAAAATGGGTACCGAAAATGTTCACGCCGTTCGACAAGCTACCCAGGGACAATCTCGATGAAATTTGTAACCGAATCGTAACTATAGATGAGATTTAGGTTCGCCAATACGATCTGGAGTGGAAAGTCGGCTTCCAAGCTTATGGCGATTGTTTTTTTTGGGACAGCGAAGGTGTTCTGCTGATTGATTACCTGCCAAAGGGGACTACGATGAATGGTCAATATTACGCAAATTTATTGACTCAGGCACGTGAAGCGGTCGTACGGAAGCGACGTGGGAAACTCAGACACGGAGTGTTGTTTTTGCAGGATAACGCGCCTGTTCACACGGCGCGTGTTTCGACGATAGGCCACTCACAGCCAATTTGAAAAAAAAAGAGTTACGAGGCCGAAGATTTGCAGATGAGAACGAGGTCGTCATTTTGAAGGAAAAAAAAAAATATATTTTTTTCGGTGGTATTAGGGCACTGTATGCCCAATCTGAGAAATGCATTTGACTCGAGGGAGATTACATTGAGAAATTAAAATTTTTAATCGAATTTCTTCTTTCACTTAATGCCGTAGGCCGCGAACTTATCAGCCGCCCCTAGTTCGACGGTAGTTTGACAAGTTCTTTTCCTCAAAGAAGAAACAAAGATATGAATGTAAAGTAAATTTGTTGGGGTTATCAACAAAAAGTTTAAACATGCAATTTATTTACCCAATCGAAATCATTAAGGTAATTATAGACATACATGTACATATGTATATAAATAAATTTTTTAAATAAAAAAATGCTGTGTTTTACATAAAAAACCGCTAATATAATATAGATAATAATTTTATGATCAGCAGGAAATAAAAAAAATAAAAAAATAAAAATCTATTAACGTATGTATGTATAATGATACCAATTATACTGGATTTTCCAGTACCATACTGGGATTCGAGGTTCAGATACTGAATGAATTTCCATACTGGATTTTATACTGGAAAATAGTAGCACAGAAAGGATCCTTTGATATGGCCACTAACTTTACTATAACTATATGTATAAGTTATAAGTATATGAGTGGCGTTCCAAAAATTTGCCAACAGATGAGCGATAGGTTGAGATTTTCAAACATATGGAGGCACAAAAATTCCCTTCGTTGAATTCGCAACGATTTTCAAATATTTTTTAAGTTTTCCTGGATCGTCGGCTCCGGTCGAGCGCGTGTTCGCAAAAGCGAAGAAAATTTGGAAGGAAGAGTACGTATTGCAAGCCAAATGCAACATGGAGTGGAATTGCCTTGATTTCTTAAATTTTTTGAAAACGCAACCAGATTTGTTGCGAAAAATCTCGTCTCAGGGCAAGTATGCTTTCAAACAGACCGTATGCTTTGCGCAGACAGAACCGCAGTCAGCTGATGTTAGTCTGATGACAATGCAGTTCGCTGAATTGAGCACACATTAATAAAAAAATGTTGTGCACTTTTTGAATGAAGTAATAAAAAAAATTGTTGAACTGAATATACTGGGTTTTAATAAAAAAACATTTCTACCAAATATACTAGGTTTCATCTAGCAAGTGTTGGTATCATGTACATATGTATAATGATTTCCTACTTTTTTTTGTTCATCAAAAAGTTATATTCATTCATTTTTAAATTTTACATCAAACAAATTTTTTTCTAATGCAAAAAAAAGGATTAAATTACTAATCGAATAATTTTCAAATTCTCTTTTCAATAATGAGATTGAACACAATGGACTACCCCATATAACATACATATGTATGTACATATATGTATGCATGTATGTACGCATTTATGAACTTGTTGATTATTAAAACACTGTCACGAATATAAAGTACCTACAATTATTATATTTACATCGTTCTTCTGTTTACATTGGTTAGTGAGAAAAAAAAATATACCTTGCTAAGATTTCACATTGTGAATAATTCTCCTATGATTAGATTACTTTATTCAGTAAGTTGATTGAGGTGGTATACAAGCAACCAATTCAATTCTATTTACAAAAAAAAAAAAAAAAATCTATATGCGTCACATTCTCTTATTGGTAGTATCACTTGGACCAATCAAAATCTTGTAGGTTTCTTAGCCTACCGCAATCGAGTAGTTCTTAACATAATTCTTGTATACGTGAAAGCTAATACCAATACACTCTTAAATAAGTACAGAAAACTTTCTCATGCAAAAGCATTTTGTGCACGACACTATTTCATTTTCCTTTATACTCTCTTTCTCTCATTCTTTCTTATTCTCCTCTTTCAATGACGTCATAAGAAATTAAACGATTTCTTACTGGTTTCTTTCAAAACCACTAGAATGATGTTTACTTTTGCCTTCAACATTCCAAAAGGGATTAGTTGCTGTAGACGTTTGCAGGGTGAACATTGAGAACGGGATTTGTTTTTCGTTTGTGGATATTTGTACACGAATGTGCTACGAAGTTGTGTTGGTTGTTTAATTTTGCGATATGTATTCGGTTGTAGATGCTGTCGTCTATCGTATACTCATTTTTGAATGCGCATCTTTTACTAAATTTTGTTTTTTAAATGTTTATGTTTACAGAAATTAAAAACTGCGAACAATATGGGCAGAAAAAATTATATGTAGTATATAAAATTTCTTCACTATGAATTCTTATCACATGCAGCTGCTTGAAATGACATAAAGTTAAAACCGGACGTTGAATCAAACAGGAGTTAAAATTGAAAAAGTGATAGAAAAATGCGAGGAGGGAAGAAGGACATACATATTTATGTATGTACATACATATGTGCTTTATGTATGTCATATGACTATATTGCGCATCCCTACTTTTATGTGAAATTGCTTTGATTTAATCATCCAGATAGTTACAAAAAGTAAGCTCTTAGGCCGATAATGGTCTAGTCTACACGGTTGATTTGGTTAGGGACCAAGACCAGGTATTGTGGAAATGTCTTTGGTGTAAAAGCTTTGAATACAGCATATCACTGGATGGGTCAGTCCAAAAATGTAAATATTGTAGTATGCGAGCTACGGCTCGAGTAGATAAAACAATTATTCTGAGAAATTATTTCTTTATTTTCTACTCTATAGAACAATTCAAGTTCACACTATACTATTCTTCGCCTTATTCTTTTCTTACAAGGTCTCTTTCCTCTCAAATCACTTTATCTCCTTTCAATTTCTTAATTCACAAATCCAAACTAATTACTTTTTCTTGTTCACTCTCAACTTTCAATTTATCACCAAATTACAACTTCGCCCATTATCACTTTTCCAATCTCTTCGCCACGGTTCTAAACCAACTGTCTTTTTTTTGATCGCCATCTGTCCTTATATAGCAGAAGTTTCTGATAGCCAGAAGCTTCTAGCAAATTCTTCGACCACTGGAACAAGAGAAATAATTCTTGCAGTTATAATTCCCTTTTATCCCTGATATTATTCGTCTCTTTCGTTGACATGAGCTGTGGAGACTTCGTCCCAGACACGAACCTCGAATGAAAGGACAGTTCGAACCAAAATTCTGCCAAAATGGAAAGTCACTTCGGAATTTGCTGCATAGACATAGGCGCGTAGTTATTATTATGCTACACTGCCCCCCTCTTAGACGTGTTCGTCCCGAACAAGTGCATCCTCATTTCGGCCATTGTATCGACTCAGTCGGTCCACATGAACCACTTTCATTTTGGCCCTCGGTCCTCGCTGGATGCGGTAGACAACATCGTTGATGCGGGTTACTATTCTGTAGGGACCTTCCCAGCTCCGCTGTAATTTAGGTGATTTCCCCTTTTGGCGATGGGGATTATACAGCCACACCAGATCTCCTTCCTGGAATCCTGACGTTGTTGCCTTGGCATCATACCTGGTCTTCATGCGGTCGCTCGTCATCTTAATCTGGCTTCTGGTCCTTTGGTGTATGTCCCTAAGCCTTTCCCTAAGGTCCGCCACGTACTCTTCTTCATTTCTGGGCTCATTGGTAGGAGATCCAAATTTCACCTCACTGGGTAAACGAGCTATTCCACCGAATAAGATTTCGAACGGCGTATGTCGAGTAGTGCTATGCACGGCACTTCTATAGGCCATCAAAAACAAGGGAATCTGCCGGTCCCAATCCCGTTGGTAGTCACCTACGACCTTCGAGAGATGTTCGTCCAAAGTCCTATTGAAACGCTCCACCATACCGTCCGACTGTGGATGAAGCGGGGTTGTCCTTGTCTTTTTGATTCCGAGTAGTTGACACATCTCTTGGAAGATTCTTGACTCGAAGTTCCGCCCTTGGTCAGAATGCAATTCCAAGGGCACACCGAATCTGCTAACCCAATTGTAGACGATCTGCTCCGCCACGGTTCTGGCTTCCTGGTTAGGGATCGGAAACGCTTCCGGCCACTTACTGAAGTAGTCCATCACTACGAGTATATACCGATTACCATTGTCGGTTTCCGGAAAGGGCCCTGCGATGTCAATGGCGATTCGTTCGAAAGGTGCTCCCACGTTGTATTGGTGCATCTTACCTCGAGTTTTGATTCTCGGACCCTTGCTAGCTGCACACACGTCGCATTTTCTGCACCAGTCTTCGATATCTTCCTTCGCTTTTAACCAATAAAAACGTTCTCGTACCTTTTCTAGCGTCTTATTCACTCCCAAGTGGCCTCCGGACGCCCCGCCATGCATTTCCTGTAACACCTCCTTGACCCTCGTCCGCGGTACGACAAGCTGCATTACAAATGACTTTCCGTCGGAGGATTCCCATTTTCTTCTCAGAACACCTTCTTGGACATGGAGGGAGTCCCACTGCGCAAAATATGCCTTTAAGGTTGGGCTCCTGTGAGAGATGTCCTGATGGTCCGGTTTCTCCATGTTCTCCTTCCAGGCCAGAATCGGCTCGATATCCGGATCTTCCTTCTGAGCGTTCCGGATCTCATCTACGCTCCAGCCGGCGATAGGTTCGGCTCTCATTCTTTGGATGGAAACCAGCTCCCGTTCTTCCTGACGCGCACAATGTTTACAATCCGTTCTGCATGGTCTCCGGGACAGTGCATCCGCATTAGAGTGGAGCCTTCCTTTACGATGCTGTATTTCGTAGTCGTAGATTTGCAGCCTTTCGATCCATCTTGCGACCTGACCCTCAGGACTCTTGAACTGTAATAGCCATTTTAAGGCTGCATGGTCTGTGCGAAGAACGAACTTCCTCCCGTAGAGGTATTTGTGAAAATGCTTCGTAGCCAAGATCAAAGCTAGAAGTTCCCGCCTTGTCACGCAGTAGTTCCTTTCTGGCTTAGAGAGCACCTTGCTGAAGTACGCAACCACCTTCTCTTGGCCGTCATGCACCTGGGAGAGTACGGCTCCTACCCCGACATTACTAGCATCTGCATCCACAACGAACGTTTCCCCGGGAGTGGGGTAAGCCAGTATCGGGGCATCGCATAGCCGTTGTTTAAGTGCCTTGAAGCTCTTCTCGCACTCAATTGACCATTTGAATTGTTTTCCCTTTTCCGTCAACTGGTGCAGGTTCTTTGCGATCCCGGCAAAATCCTTCACGAACCGTCTGTAGTAGGTGGCTAGGCCCAGGAAGCTCCTTAGTTGGTGTTTGTCTTTGGGGACTGGCCAGTTTTTCACCGCTTCGACCTTCTCCGGATCGGTTCTCACTCCTTTCGCTGAAATTATGTGTCCCAGGTACTTGACTTCCGCTCTAAACAGGGCGCACTTCTTGGGGTTGAGCTTCAGGTGGGCACTTCGAAGCCTTTGAAACACATCCCTTAGATTGTCTCGGTGTTGCGCAAACGTTTTTCCTACGACGATGACATCATCCAAGTAAACCAAACAGGTTTTCCATGTTAACCCTTGCAGGACACATTCCATCAATCGCTCGAAAGTCGCCGGAGCATTGCACAGCCCGAATGGCATTACCGTGAATTGCCATAGCCCATTTCCTGCGGTGAAGGCGGTTTTCTCCCGGTCTTCTGGATGGATCTGCACCTGCCAGTAGCCACTCTTCAAGTCGAGAGTGGAAAACCATCGGGCTCCTGATAGTGTGTCTAGCGTGTCGTCAATCCGTGGCAGAGGGTAGCTGTCTTTCTTGGTGACGTAATTGAGCTGCCGATAGTCCACGCAGAACCGCGTGCTGCCATCTTTCTTCTTAACCAGTACAACCGGTGATGCCCACGGACTTTTGGAACTTTCAATCAGACCTTCTTTCTCCATTGCCGACACCATCTCTGCAACTTCTGTCTGCTTTGCCAATGGAAGGCGCCTAGCAGGCTGACGAATTGGTCTAGTATCACCAGTGTCTATTCGATGTTGTACCAGGTGTGTTCGGCCGTATTCTCCGTCCTGTGAGGCAAATACATCAGCGTACTCATTGATAAGATTCTCTGCCATAGTTCGCTGCTCCTGATTCAGCTCACTGGACTGGAGAATCGTCTTTCTCGCTTCCGCTGTCCAAGGTGATGGGAGAGGTTTTGGAGCATCACGTTCAGATATTGTTGCGACGGCGGTAATCGGCGTGCATTTTCCAGTCACCTCCCCTCGCCTTAGTTTGACAGTGTGTGGTCTTGCGTTCAGAACCCTTACTGGAACCATGGTGTTCTTTGGTTCGACTAACGTCTTTCCCACGATGTAGTCTTGAGAATTCTTCTCTGGGTCTGGTTCTACTATGTAGAATCGGTGGCTCCCAAGATCACCTTCCAGCTTCGTCCAAATGATTGTCTCTGAAGACGGCGGCAAAACTTCGTCTTTGCTGATGACTGTCCTGAGAGTTACGGCATTCTCATTTCCGTACACCATCGGAATCTCCACATTTCGATACCTCAGTACTTGCATCCCGATGTCCAAGATTACTTCATTTGCTTTCATGAAGTCTACTCCGATGATGCACTCGTCGCATATATCTGCCACCAGAAACGCATGGGAGAACGTCAGTCCTGCCAGAGTAATCGTAAGACGAACTTCTCCAAATACCTTCGCCATTTCCCCTGTTGCAGTCTTCAGGCAGTAGCTGTTGGTTTTGTGCAGCCAGGAGCTTTTGACGATATCTCTTCTTACAATGGAGGCAGTGGCACCTGTGTCGATGGTGGCTACGCACTTCTTCTCGTTGATTAGTGCCTCCACTGTCAGGCTCTTGTTACCCCGTTTGGTTTGCGAAACTTGAATGGTGGTCCTGGGGGCCTCGATTCCAGTAACCAACTTCTGCCCCGCGAAGTTGGTCCTTACGCATTTCCCGACTGCTGGTTTTGGGAAGTCTGACTGACAGGATGGATGTTATCACCGCCAGATGCTTCCTCTCTGCTTCTCCTACTTCCGTAATGTGAACAATTTCCTCGTCTCCGGTGTCCGGTTTGGTTGCAATTCCAGCAACGGATTTGACTTCCGCGAGCTCTGTCTTCATCCATGACGGCTGTTCTCTGGCATGAGCATTCCACGACGGACATTTCCCTGACACGGTGTATTCCCTGGTATGCTTGGTCCGCAGCCTTCATTGACAAAGCGAATGCCAATGCCTCGGGGAGTGTTCGCTTTTCAGCCATCCTTACAGCCATTTGCAGTTGTCTGTCCTCTATGGCCTGAATAAAAGCTTCCACCGCCATTTCGTTGATAAGCTCCTCACCGGCTTTAGGGTATGAAAGATGGGCTAGTCGCTCTATATCTGCTTGCAACTGTTGGAGCGTTTCCCCCCTTTTCTGGACTCGACTACGCAGCTGAACCCTGTACACCTGCTGCATGTGTTCATCCCCAAACCGCATCTCGATAGCCTGAACCAGAGAGTCGTAGTTCTGCTGTTTATCTTCCGGGATGGTCTGCAAGAGCTCCGCAGCTGGACCCCTCAGTGCAAGCGTGAGTGCAATAGACTTCTCTTCATCGTCCCAGCTATTGGTCATTGCGGCCGCTTCGAATTGCCTCTTATAAATTGGCCATGATGTTTGACCATCGAAGATAGGAGGCTGCATCTCCTTTCTTCTCAGACCGTCAGTGGAATATTCCCGTGCTTTCTGTCTCTTCACGTTGCTGAGCTCCTTAGCAAGATTTTCGACTTGCTTTCCTACTATCTCGAATTTCGTATCCACTTTTTCAAACTGAGTCTCTATCTTCCCGAACTGAGTTTCATGTTTCTCAAAATTTTCATCGAATCTAGTTTCGACTTTTTCGAGTTGCGTCTCGACCTTCTCGATTTTCTCTTCGATCACTTCGAATTTGGATTCCAAGTTCTTGTTTTGCTCATCAAGTTTACTTTCCAGAGCATCTAGAGAATTTTTTTGTTCGTCCATTGCTTTCTTTTGTTCGTCCAGCTTAAGTTCTAGAGAATTCCTTTGGTCGCCCATTGCTTTCTTTTGTTCGTCCATCGCTTTCTTTTGTTCGTCCAGCTTAAGTTCTAGAGAATTCCTTTGATCTTCTATTGCTTTCTTTTGTTCGTCCATGACTAACTTAAGTTGCAGGAGCAGACTTGTTATACCCGGGTCGGCTGCTGTACTTACTGCTTCCTCTTCCACGTCAAACTCTACGTCGTGCGGATTTTCACCTTCCTGCGTTACTGCTTCTTCCAGACGAATCAGTAGGGCATCTTTTCCCCCAGTTGTGTCGAGGTTCCGCTTACTGAGTTCTGCCTTTAGTTGAGTTATAGTTAGTTTTCCCAATTTGCGACCCATTTTGCGCAACTAATTAACTCAACACAGAAATGGTTTTTTTTTTTTTTTTTTGCTTGTGCAATTTCACACCACGGAAATAGTTATTCACAGAATAAGTTTTATCCCACTTCTGACACCAATGTAGTATGCGAGCTACGGCTCGAGTAGATAAAACAATTATTCTGAGAAATTATTTCTTTATTTTCTACTCTATAGAACAATTCAAGTTCACACTATACTATTCTTCGCCTTATTCTTTTCTTACAAGATCTCTTTCCTCTCAAATCACTTTATCTCCTTTCAATTTCTTAATTCACAAATCCAAACTAATTACTTTTTCTTGTTCACTCTCAACTTTCAATTTATCACCAAATTACAACTTCGCCCATTATCACTTTTCCAATCTCTTCGCCACGGTTCTAAACCAACTGTCTTTTTTTTGATCGCCATCTGTCCTTATATAGCAGAAGTTTCTGATAGCCAGAAGCTTCTAGCAAATTCTTCGACCACTGGAACAAGAGAAATAATTCTTGCAGTTATAATTCCCTTTTATCCCTGATATTATTCGTCTCTTTCGTTGACATGAGCTGTGGAGACTTCGTCCCAGACACGAACCTCGAATGAAAGGACAGTTCGAACCAAAATTCTGCCAAAATGGAAAGTCACTTCGGAATTTGCTGCATAGACATAGGCGCGTAGTTATTATTATGCTACAATATTTACAAAGGTAACCTGGACTATATTTCGGTGTAGTTTACCGTATTAACACTCCAAACTAATAGGTTTTCTAGAATGCGATAGATGGCGTTCTTTAAAGATATGAGAAAATGGCATTTCTATGAGCCATATTTTCATATTCAGTGATTGCGAAGTACATGAAGTTTGTTTTGTAGTGATAAAGTTAATGATGTACACAAATAAATAGGTTTCACGGACCGTGAGACGCGAACATTGTCAATCGAATCGACCGGTCAGATGGGGTCTTTGAAGGCAACAATGATATCTATGAACAATAGATGGTGATCAATGTATGAACTAAAGTCTCATATTGTACTGTTTGGTGTGAACTCAAAAGACTTAGATTAAATTTTACTTTGGAAAATTCAAGTCGAATAACATCATGGGCATCATCTCGATTTAACAATCTCACTCTCATTACTTTGGGATATCACTTACGTGGTCATATTCCAGCCCACCGGTACTGTCCAACCACAACTTCAGATTAATACAAATACTTGATACTTTTCCTTATTAGTATATACAGTGCTGGCACGCTAATTAGCACACCCAATCATACAAAGTTATGATAAGATAAAACGAATGTTAAAGTAAAACAATTTAATAAGGATCTTCAATGTTTGCTTTTATTTATATTAATGCTTAATTAATTTATAAAAAAAAATTTAAAAAAAAAAATAAAAAAAAAAATAAAAAATATGTGTTTTCGCAACACGCCAGAGTCTCGTCAAAGACATCTGAAAATATAAAAAATTAAATAATAACAAGTTAAAATTAAAACCTTTGGTATCTTAAACCTTGATGGATTGTGTCCCATAACTCCTTCACATTTCTCGGTTTTAAAGCCATGACACGTCTCTTAATAATAGCCCACAAATTTTCGATTGGGCTTAGGTCTGGGCTCTGAGGGGGCCAATCCATTACCGATATTTGGTGTTCTTCAAACCACTCTTTTACAGACCTGGCCTTATGGCAAGGCGCATTGTCCTGCTGGAAAACAGCTTCCCGGTACAATAATAGCGGTAAACTCTCAAGATATGGTATGAGGTGGTTCGACAACATAGTCTTATATGCTAGAGCATCTAATTTACCTTTTATAAGGACTAGAGGTCCAACACCATGAGAGCTAAAACAACCCCATACCATTACGCTTCCTCCACCAAACTTTACCGTCTTTTTGGTGTACTTGGGATCTAGTTGCTTGTTTGGAGGTCGTCGTACAAAAGTTCTTCCATCAGAACCACAGATATTAAATTTGGATTCATCGCTCCATATCACTGAATTTCATAAAGATGAAGGAGAATCCAAATGGCCTCTTGCGAATGCAATTCGCTTCTTCCTATTACCATCTGTTACCTTCGGTTTCTTAAGACTCTGGCATCCTCGAAGGTTGTTCTCCAAAAGCCGTTGTCGCACCGTCCTAGCCGCGATGTTTAGACCATATTCTTGCTCCATGCGCGCACTAATTTCAGAAGAAGTGGCAAAAGGATCTCTAAGAGCATGTCGGACTATAATGGAATCCTCTCTTTTCGTTGTTTTTCTAGGTCTGCATTTTCTTTTATCCGCAAATGTTCCATGGGTTTCATAATGCTTCAAAGCGTTTTGCACTTTTTTTCGTGAACAATCTATGTTCCGTGCAATTTTGCTGACGTTTTGCTCCTTCTGGAACATTAGCCATATTAACCTCCTCTCCTCCGGCGTAGAACTCTTGTTTAATCCCATAACTATTTCTAAATGCACTTAAACACTTCAAAATAATACTTTATAACTCACCACAACAATAGGATGAATGAAAAATAACGGCTTTAAATGAAACGCAATTTTTTGTTTGGGTGTGCTAATTAAAATGCCAATGCGAAAGGCAATCTATTTTAAAAATAAAAAAAATATAAAGCAAAGCCTACTGAAATTTCAAAATTTGAACATTTCAAAATGTGATTAGAGATTGTTAAATATGTAATATGGACATATAATAATTTATAAATTATGTTGTATTATGAAATAAGGAACAAGTTTATTCTTTTATGAGGGTGTGCTAATTAGCGTGCCAGCACTGTAGTAGTTTAAGAAAAAATAAAGTGCTCGACCATGTATATGCTATTTCGATTTAAAATGTAAACAAAATATCATTAAAAAGTTTTTTTTTTTTTTTTTCAAAAATCTGTCAAAAATTAGAAAAAAATATTTCGATTATCGTCCAAAATTTAGTATGCCATAATTTGTCTCGTCAGAGCCGTTTTCGAGAAAAGTACCATTATTAAAGTACCTACCATTCATTTTGGTGTTAAAATAAAAATTCCAGTTTCGTCTCGCATTGTGAACCCACTTACGCGTCAGAATTTTCGAACCCTACGATTTATCTGTTTCGGACAGTCGCTTGCTACAATTGCTTTATGTACAATTATGACATATCGGATCGTGGTGTTTCAGGCTTTTACACACGTTCCATACTGAAATCTGACGCTTTGAAATTTGGCAATTCCTTCAAAATTTACGGCATGTCTATTTCGGGCAGTTATCTGCTGCACTTGCTTTATGCCAATGTTTTTAAATCCTATGTAATATTGGCCATTGCTACCATTTCGTACCTACTACAAGTAATACTTTCAAATTACAATATAAATGCCTAACAATAGTACATTGAAACGAGCCTAAAATGTCAAATTTATTGAACAGAATGCCATTTGCCTAAAACTTACAGTCAGGTATTAAATGTTATAAATCGATCTGCTCCGGTGGATACTACATAGCTAGCCAAATAGTATTTGCATAAAATAATTATTCGTTTGCGCCGTACACAAACATACATATGCACAAGTATGTACATAGTATAATTATTAATATTTCAAAGTTGACAAAATATCTCTATTATCAATGGACAACAAGAGTGTATGGAAGAAAATTACTCCCGCAAAACTAGATACATAATGTATGCACATATGTATACCCACGAGTATACCTATAGACTGTCACACAATATGGATATTCATCACAAATTATGCGTACATTAATTTTGAGTAAATTTACACACAAAAATACAAAAGAAAGAATATCTAGGTATAATTTCTGCGTTCATAGAATGTGCCTAATGTGATATTAAAGTCACAGAAAGAAGATATAATATTACAAAACACACAAAAGCTTCAAAGGACAAATCTTATTACCCTCTTATTGACACTCACATAGTGCTCCTCCCATATTTGTAATTTTCTTTTAATTGCACTCACATACTTTCATCCTCCCATTCAAATTCATCATTTACCTTTCGATTGCACTCCCACAATTTGTATCCCCCAAATGGATAACCTTTTATTCCCTCTCGAAGTATCAAAATTAGTCCGTGCGAATGCGAAGTAGGATCAGCAGAAAATGAATGAAAGTTATGCACTCAGTCACTCACACGCGGACAAGAAGTATGAAAGGACAAAACTGATTTCCTTTTTATTATCCCTCACATAATGCTCCTCCCATAACTGCAATTTCCTTTTATTTACACACATGCACTTTTCATCCACCCAACTCATTCCACAGATGGCTAACCTTTCATTCTCACTCCAGTTACAATATTATACTCATTCTTCAAATCTCCACATCTTTTTCACACTCATCCAGTAATATCTACCTAC
The DNA here is from genome assembly GCA_963082735.1 of Pocota personata. Taxonomy (NCBI): domain Eukaryota; kingdom Metazoa; phylum Arthropoda; class Insecta; order Diptera; family Syrphidae; genus Pocota; species Pocota personata. Next base: position 174,796,942 of record OY720429.1, on the reverse strand, counting down.
TAATTTCACACGACACGTACCATGCTTCTTTTAGTTCCAACGATTTAATAATAACGATCTTGTTATTGCATGTCTGCAGAACGAACAAGTATGACTGTTGATATCACCAGACCAACACCGCAGACGCTGTACAAATTATTCTTACCCTCGAGTTCGTGGGTTCAAATCTCCGGCACATGCATTTTTTTGATCGGCTATTTGACAGTACAAACAATTATTTTTGCTTTTTTGTCAGAGTTTGCCGAAAATGGGGCAGACCTGGCTTTTAACAAGAGAATACGGGTTTCCCAGTCAATTTCGTATATTATTATTAACGAAGAGTTTGACATTTCAATTGTTTCAGCTCCCCGACCGACTAAATTATTATCTGTGGTTGTGCGACTGAGATCAGATCAGAAATTTGTGTTTTGAAACAAATTTCAAAATAGTCCTTCTTTCAAGCGCGCTTTTTAATATTAAATTACAATCGTTACTATCCGATTGTAGGATCCGCCGAATGCAAAATCGATCTTTGGCTTTTAGTGTTCATTGAGTAAATTCTGGGCACACCTTTATAGGGAGGATCAAATTCTAGAAAAATTGCCTTGTTGTCGGTAGCATCAGTACTGGATCCAAAATTTAATTAAAGTCACTGTACCAACCTACACGCATACATATATGTATACATATACATATTTATATGCATGTGTTGGGACTTTGATGTGGATGGCAGTTAGGTAATTTCTCAGTGATGCTGACCCACAAAATATTTGTATTATATTGTAACAAAACAATTTTTTTAAATTTTGAATCGGCTACTACTTATTCCTTAAAATGACCAAAGAAATATTTTATCTTAATTCAGTGTCCTATTTATTGAGCGTTCTCTCCTCTTGCTGCGTAAAGTTTCGAAGTAAAGTTCTTCTCCACATTTAAGATAAGTTTAAGCATTATCCACGAGCAGTATTGAACATTTTTAGCGTATGTACATCTGCTTCTTTAAGAGCACCAAACACAAAAACAATTTAACCCCCTTTTCGGGTAAATACGGATATCATTAATGTGGAAATAAGAATTCAACCCTAGGTTGAAATACTCAAACTGTCTCGGTAGTAGATTTTTTTTGTTGGTTATCCTTATACAATACGTCTGGAAAAAGTAGAAGGGTGTCTTGCAACGGTCCAAGTGACGTTTGTTTAAACTGGCATTGTGTTACGTCTTGATCGAATTTATTAGTTAGGGGAGGTTGCAGTACGATTTTATTTATCGACGACCAGCATTGAAATTATACAATATGTGCTCGTATGCATTTTCACGATTTTCTTTTAGTCAATATAAAATACTAAAATATTGTACAGTACATTTTAATAATAGGTTACATGCAAATATATACATACAGATAAATATACACATATATAAAATCTTCCTGAGTGTCACATTTTTCTATTCCCGTGCAGTTTAAATTTTGTTTAAAAAAAAAACTGATAACGTAGCATTATTTATAGATACATTAATAATAACGCAAAAAATGGAACAGTACACGTTTTAAGATAAGAAAACGCAGCCTAAACCAGTATTCATACTATGGTAAGCAGATGGGCCTTCTAGCGGTGGAGGAGATATGTGTGAGGTATGCAACCCTCGTGACAAGTAACCCCAGTCTACCCTACAACTATAAGCTATTCAAATAATTTATTAGTGTGTGTAATTGAATACGATCACGGCATAGAGTTATTTCTGCATGTAACAATAGGAAATTTAAGGAGAGGGATCGCATGCAAGACGCGTGCCGCTGGAGTATTTAACACAACTTGTATTTCAAATACGAACAGCTGAACCACTGAATATGATAAAATAATCAACGAAATCGATCCTTTTAGTCGAAAGGTCATCGACTAGCACTTGATTAACGATTTTTAGTCTGTGATCCCCAAGAAGAGACCTCGTATTAGAATCGAATGGATAACCCTACTTCTGCTTATATCACTTTTAAAATCAAATAATACTTATTTACATATGTATGTACATATATACGATAGTTGATTTAAAAACTCAGTGTTATTTGGTGATTACTTTTGGTCAAGAATAACTTGAGAACTTTACTGGTGCAATTTCGGTGTACGATACAAACATACCGTTTTCGAGAAAATCGAGTTTTTACAAAATCGGCCTTTAGTAACGAACCGTTAATTTTGGGGTTAGAATGATCGAATTGATCCTAGATATGAAGTTTCAAGAAAATCCGTCCAGCCGTTTACGCTGCAGTCGTGTGTACAGGCAGACAGAGAGACAGAATTGAGAGACCCACTTTACTGAGTTTCTTTATTATAGTAATTTCAAGTTTGATCAAAACCAATACTTGCCCTTTAGGTACTAGTAAAAATTTTTGTCTTTCATCACTTTGTTTTTTATTTCTATATTTTTCTACAACTTTTCCCCAGCAATAATACGATTTGTTTAGAATTGAAAAATAGAAAAAAAGTGTTTTTGTTTGCTCCAATTTGTTTACTTGCACCTATAAGGCCAAGTAATGGTTTCATGATAATTTTCTATCTGGAGATTCTGATCTAACTTGACATTACTATGATAGAGACACTCAATAAAATGGGTCTTTCAATTCTGTCTGTCTGTCGATCTGTATGCACGAGTTTCCTTCAAACTTCATGTCTGGGATCAGTGGGCTTATAGTTCGAGGCGAAATCTGTAGTTTCATTCTAACCCCACAATTAACGGTACCTTACTAACGGCCGATTTTGAGAAAAATCTATTTTCTCGAAAACGGCTCAAACGATTTTGATCAAATTTAATATTCGAGTTATGGTGGATATGTGCTATTAGACGGCGTACCACGTTGTTGGCAGGAAACAAATGGGACCGGTTTTTGAAAATTGGCTCGTTTTCAAATATGACTCGGGTGATTTTATCCAAAATCGATATTTAGCAATATTTGACATATGCAAGGTCATGGTATCATTTAGATCATTTTAACGATTTTGTTTAAATTTCAAAACTGAATTTTTGCTGATAAATAGTATATAGGTGCAAGTACATGCGACCCAGTCGTGTACTTTATTTTTTTTGGTTGGAAATATGATAAATTTCTGAAAATGATTTATGAGCTCTATTGATTAAAATTAATATTGTATAATTTACATACTTACGTATATGAAATTTTTGTTACATGTGTTTATGGGACTATGAATAAATTTAATGTATAGTCAAATTGGCGTGAATATACGTTGGCTTTGGACCACTCAAGTAAAAGAATAAGTAGAAGATTTAGGTGAAGGTTTATATATAATTTTGTTATACATATTTACGTGTTTGTTCAAAAGTTATATCTAGTTTCATCTGTGTGTTATTTCTGACATCCACATGTATAGACAACCACTCATATTGTGGACATAAATACCTATATAGGTAGTAAAAAAAAAAATACAGCTATATGTTCATAAGTGCTGCACAAATACAGTGCTGTTCATTCATAAATTGTTCAGATTTAAAATTTTGGAAAAATCTATGAAAAGCGGACAAATTGGAAGTTTCCGTAAAATTTAATACGAGTACGTCCTACGAAAACTGCAATTCCTTCTTTTCCCGTACATTTTGGCTAATTTAAAAGCTGGGGAATTTACGAATGAACAGCGCATATGAGCAAACATGTTCACTTTTAAAAAAATGTCATTATATTAATATTTTTATTAGAGACTTAAAAATACCGGCTTAATACAATATTCATCAATATATTGTAGAGGACCACACCCATTTTTTGTGGTCTTCTTCTGAAAATCATATTTTGTTTTTTCAAAGCTACGTTTTTACGATGATGGATAAGTTTTGTTTTAGATATTTCACCAGAATCCGTGATTGCAGCTGCAAATAGTGACACCCAGGTCCAATTTTTTTTAAAAGTCGTAACATCTTTTTTTATAAAATTTCTTAAAAATAGCGGAAATGTTTTCTAAAAATTGTGTACCCTTATTTGATTAGAGACGGGTTAGAGGGATTGTATCTTTTCTGTGTGTTTTTGCTTAAAGGACCTGAATATTAAAATGTGTACATTTTGGATATTTTATAATACGAAAATTCAGCCATGTAAATTCTCGCAGGTATATTATATACATAATACCTATACATATTAATTGAGAAACATGAATTGAAACATGAAATATGGTAATATGGACTTTAAAAAGCAGCTTAGGAAAACAAAAAAAAAAAAACACTACAAGTTGTGTAGAAATTTTTTAACTGTTAACATTTAGAAAATTAATTTGTCACTGTTTTGATTCGTCCTTATATCCGTATGTTCATATCCCAGTATGCCGGATGAATATTACAAGTAGGTAAACAGTAAAATTCTGGTTTGTCGAACAATGGCGTTACAAAAAGCGTTAAAAAACTGGCTTGGCAAATTTTTTCAGTTCATAACAAATTTCAAAGAAAAGCTAGAATTACAAAACTCAATTGTTAAGCATTTTGAACTCCAAAGTGGCTGCGCTAACTAGACTTCTGCACTAACTAGAAGTGTCCTTGGCCCGTTTCTATATGTACTCTACACGCGTGATATCCTACAGGAAAGAAACTGTGTCGTCGCCACGTTTGCGGACGATACGGCGATATTGACAACGGGCGATACAATTGAAGCAGCAAATGAAAAGCTGCAACATGCTATTAATAAAGTCTATGCTTGGACGAATTATTGGCGTAATGTACTGAACGAAAGTAAATCTACTCACATCAACTTTACCTACAAAAAAGTGGATAGATTACCTGTATATTTAAACTCGGCTCAAATACCGAGCTCGTAAACAAATACCGACAAATGTATTGGCTGCTCGGAAAACATTCGGAGTTGAGCCTACATAACAAGCTACTTATCTACAAGGGCAAGGTGAAAAGTTCTCGGCCTGACGCAGAGATGGCGTTCCAATCAGCAAAAATTTACTCGTATGCTTCTTGCCTGAGTGCACTTCTCATTAGTTCGTATGATAAGTTTCAACTTGTTCTCTCAAGTAGTTTCTTTACACCAATTTTTGCAGTAGACGTCTTGCGTGTTTTTCGTTAAAATAGATAAACTTGAATATCGTGCGGTGATAAAATTCTTCTTCTTTTCTTCTTTTGGATGGGTTAACCCCTAAGAAAATTCATCCAAAGTTGACAAAAGTTTAGGGTTACTCCGCTCCTTCCGTTATAAAGTGGGCAGTTGAATTTAAACGTGGTCGCTCGTCCCTCGAAGATAACCCACGTGAAGGACGGCCAAAAACCGCAACCACCCCCGAAATCATCGAAAAAGTGAATGACATCGTGTTGGACGATAGGCGAGTTAAGGTGAGTGAGATAGCTGAGGCTGTGTGTATATCGGAAGAGAGGGTACGAAATATCTTGCACAAAAACTTAGGGAAGCGAAAGCTCTGCGCAAGATGGGTGCCGCATTTGCTGAATGTCGAACAAAAGCAAATGCGCAAACGATTTTCGCGGCAATCTTTGGACCGATTCAATAGGGATCCGACCGATTTTGTGCGGCGATTTGTCACCATGGATGGGGCATGGGTTCACCACTACACGCCAGAAACGAAAGAGCAGTCGAAGCAGTGGGTGGAAGCCAGTGGTTCAGCGCCAAAGGAAGCGAAGTCGATCGCATCTGCCGGAAGGGTCATGGTCAGTGTGTTTTGCGATGCGAAAGGGATCCTGTTAATTGATTACCTTGAGAAAGGCAGCCAATTACAGGCGAATATTATTCCAACCTTCTTGACCAGCTGGATGCCAAAATTCGCGAGGAGAGGCCTGCCTTGAAGAAAAAAAATCATCTTTCACCAGGACAATGCACCTGTACACAAGTGTGCGTTGGCGATGGGAAAACTGCGGGATTTGGGGTACGATTTGTTCGGCCATCCCCCCTATTCACCTGATTTGGCACCCTCAGACTTCCATCTGTTCCCAAACTTGAAGAAATTTGTTCTGGGAAGCGCTTCTCATCCAATGCAGAAGTTGAGAAGGCCATAGGTGAATATTTTCATAGCCTTCCAGACTCTCACTTCCGAGAAGGAATACTGATGTTGGAGAAACGCTGGACCAAGTGTGTTGAAGTCAAGGGAGGTTATGTAGAAAAATAAAATCATTTTTTAGAACTTTTCACCTTGCCCTCGTATGTACATATAATTATAATTGAATCAAACGTTTCATAATGCCAAGTTGAAAGGTGAAGGATAGGGTATTATACTATTCATTCCAAACACATTTTAACTTATCTGTATGTTTTTTTTACTCACCCGTTTAGTAGTTACATAATCCGAACATTTACGTATGTATCTCTTCCTTTACTAATAAGAAAATTACTATAATATGTATGTTTAACATCAACAAAAACATAAAGTTTGGAAAACTTTTCTTAATTCCGTTAAACAATGAGTGAACTTAATTTCTTTTTATCTGATAAAGATAAAGATTCATCAGTTCCTGACATGTTAATTATAGAAGATATACAAGTGTGTACAAACATATGTACATAGACATCACTATTACATTATTTTACCCTTTTCCAAAGCATTTAACCGAAAAAAATATCTTTCCCGTATGTAAGAAATAATGGGGTGAATTGTAAAATCGCACGCAAACTATTTTGTAGTTTAGTCCTGCACGCGCTAAAACTTCAACAGTTATGAGCCATTAAAATACTTCCGAATAGGTTCTAAGAATCGGAAGGTAAAATTGTGTGAAACTTCTTCGATATTTCCGGTTAGTTCCGTAAAAGTATCGCGCCCCTTTCAACTCCGGATGTGTTTTTTTTTTTAATTATACCCACGTAAATGTGAATTAAAGTTTTTTTTATTTTATATCGACTAATGCTGTCTAAATCTTATTTTTTTCGATTAAATTATTCGTTCAGTCAAATTGCTTTTGACCTATACATTTGAAATAACAGAATGGGTTCTTTTGGAAATGATTCGGGACTTGTTCGAGTAGCTAAATAAGAAAGTTTATAGCCATTTCGCAAAATACTGCAACCATATTGAATGAAATATACTTACATATATTCTTACGTTTTAAATGCAAATTTTCGAAATAAGTTAAAAATAGTGCATTCACACTTAAGAGCATTTGTATATTTTCGTGAATTACTCTGAAACTATGCGTATATGAAAAAAAAAATTCGTGGAATAATACCTTGAGAGCACTTGAATATCCATAGATATCATGATTTGCGTTGCCTCAAGCTCAGAAATAGCAATCTACACGGATGGGTCAAAGATGAGCAAAGGTGCAGGTGTTTTCTCTGAGAAACTGCATCTCCTACACCTATACTACTACCAAACAAGTGCAGCGTGTTCCAAGCAGAAGTTCCAGCCAACCTATATATAGGTCGCCCAAAGGGAGAGACTACTAAGCATACTCGTATCACAGGAGGATATCTCCGGTGATAGCCAAGCAGCCATTAAGGCGATGGCAGCGGTAATAATCAAATCGAAAACAATTGGGCTCTATCGCGCAGAACTCACAGCTCGGAGCAGTCAGAACTATGTACGAATTATTTGGGTACCAGGCCATAGTAACTACATCGGAAATTGGCCATGGTGTAGTGGTAACATCATTGCCTGTTATGCTGCAGATTCACGGTTCGAATCCTGATGTCAAGAATCATCTATTTATTTCGTATGAAATAAATAAAAAAAGTTGATAAATTGCGAAAGCTTATGTCACTACGAAGGCATAACACTGGCAGTAGGGTGGTTATATGGCTAAAATGCAACTTGATCGTGATGATGACATCAGGAGGACGGAAAAAAAAAATACTATGAATCATAAGCAGCGACAATAACAGCAAAACAAAAATACTCCCCAGTTATCTGGACAGCCACCCTAAGAGTTTACTGAAACTTAATACCATCTGAGTTTCAAACCAACTACACCACTCTGTCTTTCTCCCTGTCTCTTCCCCTTTCCACAAAAACGCCGGTGTTCTAAAAATTAGTATAAGGGTATTCATATCCCCTTAACACGTACAAATTATATTGAAAAGAAAAAAGAAAAAAATGCCAATGCAACGGGAAGTCTTCCTTTGGAGAACTTTACGAGCTAGGAAATATATCTTCGAAAGCAATCTTAAAGTTTTTTGCGAAGACAGAATAGAAAAATTCTTATTCAAGGCAGACGGTACAACAAACAACATCATCTTTTCAACAACAACATCTCTGTCAAATGGAATTAAGGGTAACGCCAAGGGCCTGTATAGACCTGCATTTGCTCCAGCAATCCTCGAACCCAACTTACCACTGATATCACATAAAATGAGCGAGATATGTGGCATGATGTACTTTGCTACACCGGCTGCTGCAATGCTATTAATTAATAATGTAATTGTTGAGTAAACGCAGGCTCCGACTAATTATTTTAGATGATTAAAAAATCTTCCTCAAAAAAAAAAAAAAAATAAAATAAAAACCCCTTAGAATTGATAATTTTTTTATTTTGCAACTAAAATTTTCAAAAAACCAAAGATTGTCCTTTAGGAGAAATGAAATGGAATAGATACGTTTAGCGTTTTCACTTAATTTTACTTCTTGAATTAATTTTACATTGTGAAGAGAACTGAAACCGGGGATTCTCAAATTTGTTTTCTTATTAGGGTTTGTGTTTTCCATATATTAAGAATAACCCAATCGAACATTCGATTCCATTTCGATGAATTCTTCAATCCTCCGCGTATACGTCAAGAGTATAGCAGATCCATCTTAATTCTATGGTCCGTATTAAAAATTAATGCGTTCCAGAGAGAATACGTAGTAGAGGTACACCTTACATTTGACGACATATTATGCTTATAGAAGTGGACCTCATGAAGGCAGTGTCAGTATTTTTCCAACAATTTTACAACACGAAATAATAAAAACTACCACTCAAGCTCAAATTTACCCACGAATTGAAGTGAGATTTATATTGTATTTTAGGACTAATCCACAGAAAAAAATACTAAAATAACAATATTTTTTTTAAGTCCGGAAAGTTGGAGAAACAAATTTACATTACATCAAATATAATTAGTTTTTACGTGAGTAGAATATCTAATTTTGCAGATAAACTTAAAAAAATTATATACAATCGAGAATATTCTTTCCGCCTCAGCATTTGAATTTAGTTTTTTCCCAAATGTAGTGCTAATTGTTATTCAACCAGTAGAATGTAACTGTCTCTCATAACCAATTTATTCGTTACTAGCTACGGAAATTCATTAAATGATTTAATTACCAGGTGGATGGAATATAGGTGGGCTTTTAAATTACAGTTAATGTTATAAATCAGTTGTTCCTTAAATGTAGCGGTAATTGTAATGCCCATCGTGGTTGCGAGAGAAATTCGGTGAAATTTTCTCTCATTAATATTTTTGAATCGAATTCATTGCTTACACATTTTGTTAACAAAATGTACTTTCTTGTTTGTACTGAAGAAGGAACTAACAACCAATGCTTAAAATTTACCACGAAATGGTAAATTTAAAACGAACTGGCAACATTGCATGCAATAGTTACGCAACAGAACAAAAACAGACAATTATTCCAAAACGGTCGGAATAGTGTCACTCATTCATCTAACTCGTAATTTCAAGAAATATTCCTTTTGGATCCTTCGTATTCACGAAGTTAAACAAAGTACCACACTTATCGTTTTTACTTGTACCCGTGTACTTATGTACATGTAATAGGGCAAGTACTGGGTTCCTAAAAATTGCCCATCTCGAGACTTCGATCAAACTTGACAATCAATCTCTCAATTCTGTCCGTCTATTTGTCTGCCTCTCTGTCCGTGATTGACAGATTTTCTTCGTGCTTCATAGCTATGGGGTCACAATACAAGGCCAAATCGGAATTTTTATTCTAACCCCGAAATTGATGGCACATTACTAATGGATGACTGTGAATAAAATCTATTTTCTCGAAAACGGTTTCAACGATATTGATCAAAGATATATGCTATTAGATGGCTTATCAGGTTTTCACCACAAGAAAACACGTATAGAACTCTACTTATTTTGAAAAATTTTAAATTTCTCGGCTATGGCTCAATCGGCTTTCCTCGGAATGGCCATCCCAATCTCCGGATTTAAATGCCATAGAGCATCTATGGGGAGATTTAATAAATGCGGTTACTAAGCAGAACTATAGAGTACAGTTCAGAAAGAGTGGAATTAAATTCCCGTCGAAAAATATTGCTAATCAGTGGAATCTATGTCAAACAGGTGCCAAGCGGTTATCAAGAGTACGAGTAGAGGTGGGGCAATAAGTTACTGCTTAATTTTTTTTAAGTGTCTCTATTTTAATGTCCAATTAAATGTGATTTTTTAACCCTTTGAATTTAAATAAAAATATTTTATTTTATTAATTTTAAGGATAAATAAACATTAAAGTCAATGAAGTAATAATATCATTTTTAATTTCAAATTGTTTAATTTTTTAGAACAATTTCATAGTGTTTCCATTTTAATGTCCATATCTGTAGCTGCAAATACGTGCGACCAAGTTGTGCACTTTATTATTTTTAACAATTATATACACAAATTTTTTGAATATGTTTAAATGTTTGTTCCTGCAGAGTGTTTAAACGTTTCAATAGATTTTGACAAATTTTTGCCGAAACCATTTAAAATTAATGACCAAACGTTTTCCAGTAAAGAAACAAAAATATCAAATTTTACCCCGAATAATCCAAAGAAATGTGAGTATGGAAAATGGAAAACTATTTTGTTAATTATTGTCATAATTGGTTACGACAGTAATTAACATAGCATACTATTTAAAAAAAAAAAAAATACATGTCAAATACAAGCAATGTGACAGTATTACCACTAACCACATTACAAACACTACCAGACAATCAAAATAGAGCATTAAATGTTCACCCCATAAATGCCAATTTTCTAGGGATCTGAGTAACGCAGATTTATAAAGGGGGAGAGTTAACACCCGAAAAAATTATGAGTCAACATAAACACGTTATTCCGTTAGTAACTAAGAAGAAACATAATACTTTAATATAAGCATATTCCTGTCGGGAATATTTCTTACACTATAAGAGCGTCGAGTATTTTATTCATATGAAATGGCGAAAAATGTAACTATGCGAGAAAAAAATCAATTGTTCTTTACTTTTTATATCCCATACCCATACAATATGGTATATTAATGTTGGTACTCGTACATAGTTTGTAACATAGAGAAATACTAACAATCACCCACCAAAAGTATAAATATTTATGATCAGTATCGAAAGTTATGTCGATCTAGCCATGTCTGTCTGTGCATCCGTCTGTATGTCACCAGTTTTTGGGCCTACAAAGATTAAATTTATATAAGCTTTCTGGAATCCGAAGCAGCACAAGTGTACACAAATCTGTCCACAAAAATGCATTTTTCTTCAATATTACTAGAAATTGAAACAAATTTATAAGACAAACTATGTAGACGTTAATATTGTCCATACATTGTGCATGACCACGCCTATATTTTAGGCACTTTTCCTTCAAGAAAAACCGATTTAGATTTCCTGTGTTTGTGCGTTAAAATTAACTTTTGCGCTATAGAAAATGAAGTGCACGACTGGGCCTTACGTTGCACCAGAATATGGTATACCAAGACTTTACATATATCAAATATTGTTTAGATATTAATTTCGAACGGAATCGATATAGCCATATTCGAGAAATAGTAGATTTTTAAGAACCAGTAATTAAGTAAATTAATATTGAATTGTGCGCTAAATTTGTATCTATGCACGTTTTAAAAGTGTGCTGTTACGTTTAAAGGCGAATTGTGACATACTAATACAAGTCGATGAAATTATAATTAAAAATGTTAGATTAATTAAATATCTGAACTTTTTTTAAATAATATTTGCGATAAAATAATTTTAAAAAAATATTTCATTTTTGTTATGCCCTATCGGATTGGGTATATTCGTTATTTTATTATTTTTACATAGTTTGCAATATAGAGAATTAATATAATAACGATAGACCCTAAACAATTTTTAAAATTTTATCATACTGCCACACCTTAATTTATTAAGGGTAGGAAAAGAATTACAGCGGACATTCTAAAATTAGAACTTGAGGTTCTAATTTCTGAGAGATTTTTTTCTTAGTTTCGTACACATTGGTGAATCCCCATTTTTGTATTTATTTTGCATCAACAAGGTTAAAAATAAAAAGAGGAATCACCAAATTATGTATGTGGCGATTCCCTTCGGTGTTTCCAACACCTATCAAGAAGCAAAAACTAAATCTTTATACAGCGCTGAATATCCGGAAATGGAAATTCATTTTTTTGAATGGTTTTTAAATCAAAGTGAAAAGAAGTGCACAATGATTGGACCAATATTAAAGGCGAAAGCTAAGTCAATTTTTGGTGAAGTATATCCCGGGTAAAGATGAAAATGATGGATGGATACTTTCTAGTGGCGCGGTCACTCCATTTACGTACAGACTTCGTGCAAAGGTCATTGAGATGGGGCTAATGAAGGCACAAATATATAATGCCGACGAGAGCGGATTATTTTTTCGTTGATAGCACATATGTCGCTGCTTGTGAAAAAAAGGTCCCTGGATACAAAATACAAAAAAGAACGCATTTCAATTTTACTAGGCGCAAATACTGATGGCTCACACAAATTAAAGCCATTGGTTATTGGAAAAGCAAAAAAATCAAGGTGCTTCAAAGGATTTAATAACCCACTTCATTACGACTTTTCGAAAAATGCTTGGATGACGTCGCGGATCTTTCATGATTGGTTTTATTTTTTGGTTCAATGATTTTTAAAATATTTCTCATTTAACAGGTCATGCGCTTTTCTGAAGAAAATAATTTGCCTCCGAAGGCCCTTTTGCTTAATGATAACTGCTCTGCTCATGCACCAATTGATAAACTTCAAAGTGACGATGGAAACATAGTTGCATATTTCTTTCCACCAAATGTGACAGCAGCTCTGCAACCAATGGATCAAAATCCCATAAAGTTAACAAAACTAATTTACAGAAGTAAGCTACTTGCTCAGTTAATCGCTGAAGGTGGCGAACTGAATAATCTTTTGAAACGCCATTCAATTCGCAATGCAATAATATTTCTGAGACAAGCTTGGGATGTGTTGCCACAAAGAGTGCTAAAGAATTCCTGGTCCAACTTGTTAAATTGGGACTGATTTGCCACTAGCATAAGTGGCTCAAAAAAATCAGGACTGCAATGAAGTTCTTCAAATAAATCAAAATCTTTTAGCAGAAATTGATCCAAACAATTCCATCTGTATAGAGGAAATCGAAGAATGGAATGAAGATGTTTTTGAAGACGCATCTGAAGATGAACACAGTAGCGATGATGAGGGTTCAGATAACAACGAAGACGATGTTGTCGATGTCGCACCAGTTATTTTTTCTCTCTACAGCCATTGAAAAGGTCAATAATTTAATGCAAAAAGAGTGAGTTGTTTTCCACTACGCACATGACCAATCTTTTGGCCCCCCGTAATGATATCGTTCTATCAAATTCAATTAAAAAAAAAAAAAAAAACATTACTGATAAAAAAGATTAATTATCAACTAATAAAAGAGATTTGGTGAAAGTAATAAATTTTAGATGTAGTTTCACTCTTTTTTTTTTACTTTTTAAGTGAATTAAAAAAAACGTCCAGACATTAGAACATTTCAGAAATTAGAATTACCCCAGGAACAAAGTGGTTCTAATTTCTGAGCTTCCGCTGTAATAAGAAATTAACTGTCGCAAATTTTATTTTCGCACAATACTATTTTCGTGTAGGTTGCATCAGAATTGAGACATTTTGAAAATGCAACATTTTTGGGTAAGATTAAAAATTTTCAAAATTCCCTCATCGATTTCGAGATCGTAATTTGGTTGATTTTTAATAACGCCCAACCCTACCCAGTGCAAAAGAAATCAAAACCTCTTTCAATTATCTCTTTGAAAAGGTGCTTTTTCGACCTGGTGACTGGCATATAGTAATACCAAGAGACATGATTGATCAAAATCTCAACCACTACTTGTCCTTTATTGAAGTAAGTAAAAATAGCAATTGTGATAATTTTATCTCACACACTCTGTAAAATTTATTTTGTTCGAGAGATCGTTGTCATTATATGAAACCTTGGCAGTGCAACTCACTTCAAATAAGCGTAACAGTTTCGAAATAAATCGTAAGTAATTCAAATACAAAATGAAAATCAGTAAAAGACTATCTACGATACAATGAAAAGTAGTACATATTAATAAAATCATCCCTGCCTTTCTTGTACTCGCGAAGGGATATGGACTATGAACATTATGATCCAAAAGAGAAAGACCCAATTCACAATCCCATCATTTGCCTCACATTTACATAATACTTGAATGTAGGTACAAAATGCACAAAAGTAGTTTGCAAAGATTTCATGTCTCGCTGTGAGCGACATACTCGTACCATTCTTCTCCTTAACAATCATCATACGTAATTTGGGGATGATTTCCTTCTTTGTGCATAAATTGAAGCAATAAATATTTTATTTGTCTTTTATATTTTACTGGTTTCTTCATGTTTATATATACATATCTACAAGTTTAACCGCTAATGTCGTTATATGTTGTAAGGGTAAGTATGTTCTTATCAGGTGAACCACTTGTTATCTAGATAAATCAGATTTATATTTTCTTATAAAATCAAGGAAACGTTGATAATCAATTGATTTTGATTTTATTTTTTCGCCAATACTTGTCAAGGTTAAGTACACAGTATGGTGAATTTCAGTACATTATTGATTAACTGGAAGTTCTTTAGTTATTCTGCGAACATTGAGTACGATGAAATATGTAGCAGTTACGTACGTGTTGGGGATGAAAGCCTACTCTGATATACTATATACGGGCAGTGTGTAATCGAGCTTGTTCGAGAATGCAATACCCTATCTAATTTGAGTTATGCCGACATTGTGATACATAAAGTAGACTTTTTGCCTATATAATCCACATTTATTTATTAATCTATAGAAAACCCAAAGTTTAAGGATAAATAAATATTTTGGCAACAGCCCACACTAGACCCGGCCACCCCATTCCTGGTTTGCGTGTTATATTTCTTCTCACGAAAGAAAGAGACCTACCTAAAAAGGGTTCTTATGACATTTGGTGAATTTATAAACAATTATAATTTAATAATTCTTAACCAAGAGAGCAACCTCACCTTTATAAACAGATTTAGGAAAGAAGTCTTTGACCTCGCTCTTAGTTCCTCATTTATAAAATACTAGCAAAAAAGCACGGCGTGTGTTGCAACGCCCTTTATTGAATTTTATTTGTCAAACAAAGTCAGTGAGCGAAATTTTGCCTTTGTCATATCCCTTAAAACATACTTAATGATGTTATTCGCGCGCTACCTATCGTACAATTTTGAAAATATCATATAACCCTTTGCCGTCACTAAAATATTAATTTCCCAAAGTTTCATCTCAATCGGATGAACGGTCTTTGTGGTAAGCGGGCACACACATTCAGACACCGTTCAGTTCAGTTGGGACCTATTCAGTCTATGACACATAGGAAACTAGGCCAGATGCAATTAAAACATTAGAACTCTCCTTTGAATATTTAAATTCAGGAATAACAGTTACTTATCACCAGGCCTGGGAATAAAAGGAAGATCAGGCAATCGCCTCATCAAAATTGGAGTAATAGCGCCCAAATCCACAGGATTCTCTCTAAACAGCACTCTAATAAAATAGATCTGATGAAAAAACCAGACGGAGCATACGAAACGTACTTCCCAGGTTCCATACTGGCTACCACCTCACCAGATAATGCTCTCCAGAGAACTGAAAGAGAGCAAATTCAATTTTCCATGACTGAAAAATAAGATAGCTTATAAGCAGAAAAAATTTTACGTGGGGTTACCTTCTGAGAAGCAATCCTAAAAGAATGTAAACGTAAAGTACGTACGTAAGGCAGACCGACAGAAATGCCAAAATCATATGGACTGATAAAGGTTGCATATATTTACATATCTACCGGTACGAAACGAAATTGGTTGCAATTATCTGCTCAGCCATTGATCGTTGACTCCGTTGCTGTTTCGTCGCCGGTATGTGTGTATTATCTCGTATGTTTCCGAAGAATAATATTATTTCCTATCGTGCCGTAAGGAAAATAATATGTTCAATGGTAAGTCGATGACCTTACGATCCAAATAAGAGGAACATTCGAAGAAACAATCTCGAGCACTAAACCTAGTTGCAGACTGATGTAAAAGAGTAGGACTGAGCGACAGCCCTAAGAAAAGCACTATAGTTACACTCACCAAGAGTAGAAAACTTGATAAACTCAGGAAACCCACACTCTTTGGATAAACGATAGTTTGCCAGAAAAGAGACCGCATCAAAATTCATGACCATTCTGTGGCGTATCAATTAGTCCTGCAATATCAAACAGTAGCTAAAATACGAAGCAAGATAGAAACTGAAGGTAGCAGGCAGGCTAAAAACTTCATGCCAAGTACTTCCCACAGAAGAACGAAACAACTCCTACAACTAAGAAGGAGTCAGATTCGCCTAGTCACAGCATTCTTAACCGGACATTTTCGAATAAAAAAGCATAAAAAAAACCATAGGACAACGTATGTACGAGTAGAATGATTTTTTTTTATAATCTACTTCGAGGAAAAAAAAAAAAAAAAAACACTGGGACAGCGCCCCGAGTTGCGATGCTTGTTGGTTCTGCTTTGGAATAGTTGGAGATTAAAAGCTTCTGAAAATATGTCTCCTGAGAGTGAATTTTGATATAAAGATGTTCGCGCCATTGCCAAGTGCACTTTTAGGTGATGGACACAGGCTGCTTGCTTTGTAGAACTCTCAAGTCACGGTCGAACTTTAGCTTTATGAAGAAGGAGCTGATTCGCTGTAAAGTATCTCTTGGTTCTAAACTTATAGCTAAACTTCATGGATGCCGATTTTGAGATATTGACTGTAATACCAAGAGATGCATTGTTTCCTTGGGTTGAATAGTTTGTTCATTCATTTGAAGCTGTGGAACAGTAGACGTATTCTTTTTGGAAGAGGCGTTGACATACGGAAGGACGGACGATCGTGGCTCATCGTATCGGCTGTTGATACTGATTATTTATATATACATATGTATGTACGCGTATCTTCATTATATTACTAATGTTATATATTGAAATTAATATACCCCCGAGATAGATAATAAAAAGCACTAAAAAGCAGAAAACAAGTGAAGAAAAAGTGAGTGAAGAAAACTTCGTAGTTTGACGACTGCTATTTAATTATTATGGTCAATAAGCACGGACTTAAGATGCCTAAAATTCTTGCGTAATTTTGACAAATAGTTTGCAATATAGAGAAATAATAACGATAGACCCGATATCTATGATCAGCATATATACGAGGCTTGCTACTTAAGTTTTGAGACAGACAAACAAAAATAAATAATGGCTTTATTGTTTTTCAAAATAATTTCCATGAACATCAATACACTTTTGCATTCTCGTAGCACTTTTTCCACTCCGATTGAGGTACCTCCAAAATATGCATTTTGAAGGCATCAACCACTTCCTCGGGTGTTGAAAAACGTTGACCACCCAATTTATTTTTCATGTTCGGGAATAAGAAGAAATCATTGGGTGCCAAATGAGGGCTGTACGGCAGGTGACCCATCAATTCGACGTTTTGGGTGGTCAAAAAGGCAGTTGTTTGAGCCGATGTGTGAGAGCTCGCATTGTCATGGTGAAGAATACTTCGTCGGCGGTTCGTTTTCCTTATTTCAACGAAGACTTCTGGCAAACAAATGGTGGTATACCATTCAGAATTGATCGTTCTCCGTTACTCCAATGGTACGGTTGCGACATGCCCAGTTTTCCCGAAAAAACAGGCAACCATTTGCTTCGAAGTGCTTAGAGCGCGAACAAATTTTGGGTCATATTGGTCATCTTGGAAGACCCAAATAGTTGACTGCTGTTTAGTTTCGGGCTCATATGCATAAACCCAAGATTCGTCACCTGTGACGATGTTATACGGCGTTTGATGCACCGCTATAGTATTTTTTGAAGATTTCTTTCGACCAAGCCTTTTTTGAGACACACCTTCTTCGTAGTTAAATGTTCATGCAATATCTTATGTATGCTTGTCATACTAATGCCCAAGGCTGCCTCATTCTCACGATAAGTCACATAACGATCTACCATTATCAGTTCGCGCACATCATAGATGTTTTCCGGCATAACAATCGATTTTGGACGACCTTCACGAAATTCGTCCTTGAGCGGACTACGACCACGATCGAATTCAGCAAATCAGCGAAACACGGTAGCCCGGGATGGTGCTAGTTGATCGGCACACAGTTGTTGCGTTAATCCACGTCGAAAGTCATAGAAAATCATCGCACGAAAATGTTCACGATTTAATTCCATTTTTTGACCGAGATGAATTTTTCAAGTAACTGTAAACCACACAAATAGCACTCGTATGACAAAACATTCTGAGTACGCTACACTGATATCATATTTGTCGTAGCCACACTGGTGTTGCCACATCTCAAAACTTAAATAGCAACCTAGTAGGTTGACCTACTTATATGTACATATATATACATATATTCATGTCGATCTGTGAACGTCTGTTCGTATGTCATTAGTTTTTGGAAAATACAATTTTGAAAATAAGCTTTCTGCAATTCGACGCAGAACAAGTGTAAATATTTTTTAAATCCGTCCACAGACACGCCCACCTTTCAAAATATGCCGATTTATCAATATTTTTGATAAATAAATAAATAAATATAAATATTTTGGCGCTAACAGCACAATACAGGATCTGGCCTAGCTTCTCGGAGCCACTCGTGCTGTGTGCCTCACGAATGGCTGGAACCTACAGTTTTATGCCATTTTCGAAGGGCAATTTTTCGTTTTTGAGAAGTTTCTCATGACAGTTTCACTATCGGATGTTTGTCAGAACTTTTTTTTTTCTCTCGCTCAGTGATCGCGCACTTAACCTCTGAGTCACGGCACCCAATATTTTTGATAGAAACTGAAAAAAAAAAAAAAAAAAAAAAAAAAATTTATAAATACGTGGACTTTGACATTCTCGACCATGCCAATTTTTGTGGACGATTTCCAAAAACCCCGATTTTTTTTTTAAGTTACTTCTATTAACGGTGATGGATATTTATTACTTTGAAAATCTCGTCATACGTGAATTTTGGTTAGAAATATTGAGAGCCACACCCAGAAAAAAATCATTAAAAAGTAGTTTTTCTGATAAAATCACATAAAAATCGATGAAATATATTCCGAGTTGCAAAATATCACTGCATTTGATACAAACAATATCAGAACGATACATCCACTTTATTAGGGTATCATATGATACGTTCTACTCGTAAGCGGATTGGAACTTGTTAGCATGTTTATTTTTTAGGTTGGTCGGGCCTGCATACATACGAGTACATCACAAATCTTGTATTAATTTTCTTTATTTATTAGATTTGAATTCTTGAGGAAGTAATGATTGTCCACGCTGTTTTAATTACATCATTCATGCAATGCTTTAAGGTTAAACAATTTGTTTGACCTTACTAGTATCGTCGCTTATAAAGCAAAGAGACGTTAGTGGAAATTTGACCACTTTCTGTGACATGGAAAAAAACATTTCATTTAAAAATAAGGTTGGAGTTAAGACATATTAAGTTTTGAATAAAATTGTACATACGAGTGTGTATGACAGAAGTGTTGTATTGTTTTACGGTGGAACCAGTTTATTAGTAAACATATTTTTTATTAGCAATTTCAGTGTACTTCTAAATGCAATTTAAGTAATATTAACATAAACAACAAACAAAAAGATAAATAATAAGATGTAACTTAAATAACAGTCTTTTTTGTATCTTTTGTTGAATCATTCCAAACTTGCATTAAGCAATATAACTTTAATAATAAAATAAGTATTATAGTAATTTCAACATAAATGAGAAGCGTGTATATATTTTCTTTGACAAAATCACTAAGCCATAGAGAAATATGTAGCTAAATAATTCACAAGAATCGTCTATTTTGAAAACTTTTTACACATGTATTGCAAATGTGAAACTGTGTAGGTCACTACCGTGTGTTTGTCAAACTTTTATTCCCTTAGAACATCTTCAAAACTGCGGCTTGCAGACGAAAACACTCAGAGGAAATCAAATATTTCTAAAGGTTCTGCAGTTAAATGCGATCAATATCGAAGTCGCCAGTGTTATTATTGAGAGATCATTCAGCACTCTGATGAAGGTTTAAGATCTAAGAATTATATTGACAACCACTTACAAGGTATGTACAACTCGTACTTGGCGGTCCACATTCTAATGGTACTATACTCAAATTGTCGAAAAAGTGGTCTTCCGCATAGTGTGTGGTCTATGTGTCTGTTCATCTGTGTTTCTGTCTGTGGCATTGTCTTTCGCCTCTTACGTTCACAATCATTTCTGCGAAAATAAACCGATTAAAAACGATTCTCTTTGCAGGGTCTTAACTTGAAATAGGTTTTAAGACTCGTTAATATTGGTTTCAGTTAATTTCATGCCTTTCAACAGAAATTCACTGCTTTCGACCGCTTGCGTGGTGTTTAGCTTAGTGAAATGTGGGGCCATATTGTTTGTCAATCAGATTAACGGTTTTAAAAATACAGTTAATTTTGTACAATTTCGGCAAAACTGCACCGATTTTAGCTATAATTTTTGGAAACTGTGCAGTTTTGAAAATACTGTTAATTTTGCGTAATGTTAAAAAATAATTAAAATTAACTTGCATACAAATGCACCGATTTGAATGATTCTTTTCTGCAAATTAATATGATCTGAAGTTCAAGACATGTAAACTCTGATGCTAATCGATTAGCGGGTTTGGAAAACGCGTGTGCCACTTCCGTCAGAATAAAGAGATTTGAAAGAATCTTTTTTAGCTCGTAGAAAATAAAGAGGACTTTAAGCACGTTAAATTTCGTGCCATTATCCGAATGGTTTTTGTAAAAAATGTGGTCCTTCAAATATTGAACGTATGTACATATACATTTGGTACCAATATTTAACTGTAGCCATATCACTCTAGTAACAAGTGACTTTCTTGTTAGTTGCACGAGAATTTTGTATATCAAAGCTGATTTTGAAAAATTATTTTGTAGTCATGCGGTCATGCATGGTTCTCCATACCGATATTTGTTACTAGATTACTTATAAAAACAACCTATGCACAAATACGACTGGGAGTATATATTTAGTAACTACATATGTACATATAACCATAACAATGTCACCCATATGTGCAAGGTTAACATCGGAGTTAATCCGAATTAAGGTACTCAATTTATTTTTGTTTCTCTATTCTTTTATTTGTTTCTCTAATATCTAATATTTCGAGATACAACGTTTTCACAATATTTGAGGGAATTAAAAGCAAAACTGGCAATCGCCGCTTGACACGATTTTTAATGGAATGACAAGTTCTAGAACTAAACTATATTTTTTTAACTATAATTTTTGTCCTAAAATAAGGCGGTTTGAGAAGTTTCTAGCCAGGTTTGCATGGAAAAAAGTTTGTTTTCCGAGTTGTTGAAGAAGGGAGAGAAAAAGCCCACTTTTCTGTTTTCATTTGCTAACCATTTTTTGTTTGTGATGTAACAATCCTGTATACTCGTACGTAAAAATATGTTCTCCAATTATGATGGATCAAACCAGATTTTTTGCCAGCGGTCGCCAGCTTTTAGACTAATTCCGAGGTCGAATACCTACATAATTTGACTGGACTGCAAGGAAATGTTTGAGAATAAACTACAAAACTACTAAAATCCGTTTTGGGTAGGTAGGAACCGAATGACAGCATTTACCTAGAGACGAAAATTCATAAACATCACAAATGAGCTGATGATGTGATACGTTCGAGTACAATTTCTTTTAATCTAAGCTATATTTTAATTATCATACAAATCCATTCAGACATTTGGCGAAAAATACCATAAAAGACCCAGAATTCCGAAAATGCATTGTTCTGCAGGTTCGTTATTTAGCAACTGTTGACACCACTCCCATGTACTGCAGATGCAAATTGTGTGTCGCCAAACTATGGTGGTAAATTGCCAGCAAACAATACCGGTTGTATGAATTCGAATAACTTTCGATTCAAATCGAGTTTTACATTGCCAGATCAAAAACTCACGGCTGCAAACTTTTCTCGAGACACTGTTTTAGGAACAAAGCCTGGAGGGAGATACCTAATACAGAAATGTTTGGATATAACGTGAAAGGCGAAGATGTTATAGGGTAACATTTGAAAGCTTGTGCGATAGGCGAGGTAGAATCAGTAAAGTTCATATCCACCATTATACTTAGATAGAACGATTTTTTTTTATTTCTTTATGTTACAAACTACAAAGAAAATCTAACATATCCTACAAGCCAGGGTACGAAAGGATAGACTACCTGACCACAGGAGAATGTTTATGGTCTGGTGACAGCAAGCAAGAGACGATGGGATTGTTGAACTATTTAAGCTCATTTCGTGCTTGATTAAACAACTTAATAGCTATGGGCATACGTATATCGCAGTAAAAGTTTTAGTCAATGTAAATATTTCTAAGGAGAAAATAAAGTTTTAGTTTCAATGCTTACATTCTGGTTGCTTACAATTTTGTTAATTTATTTCACAACGCTGAAAATTCTAGGGAAAAACTAAATTCCGGTTTTCGTTTTTGTATGAAACCGGAAATTCATTTCTATGAACTGCGGTGTTCATATAAGCGTAACAAGTTGACGACTTCCCCTCTATTACGAATAAATGCTACACGACTGTCCATCTAAACCTTAATCGTTCACCTACAAGGTGACTGTATTGTGGACAGTAAAACACTTTACTCGTTCTGCCCTGGTGGGAGGTTGGAACAAATACAATTGTCTCTAAATAATTCCTTCCTATTCGCTGTGCGAGACTCCAATGCAAATATGTATGTTAAAAAAAAAAAAAACGCCAACGATAGAGAATGGGAATTATGATGTTAATATGTTTTGCCAAGCACAAACTTCTAAGCAAGATAGTTATCACGAAATGGCACGGACCATAACGCGCTTTGGAAGTCCCACCCACTTTCAGTAAGCGGAGAACAAATCAAATCTTAATGCTGCGGCACAAAGCGGAATGAGAACGACAATGAATGCCATCACACAAACAAAACACGCCAAGCCAATTGGAACTTTGAGACATAGTGTACCTGTTTCCTACGTAGGCACTTCCCCATATCCGGTCCCGATCTGGACGATTACTGCTACTAGCGGCTACTATGCATGTATTGGGACACATAATCTAAAAATCTATTCTAAATTGCTTGATTATTTATCACTATGCCATGACCACTTTCTGTTAGTCTCTCGAAGCAAATGCTATTTTATAGTAATGCATGTACCCATATGGAGTACCAGCGAAGCTACCCAAGCGTACACTTTGTCAGATAATTCATTAATTTTTCCCTCTACTACGGCTCAGGCTCAGCCGATACTACAAGTGTTCAAACATCACGAAACAAATTTTCTTTTTACCACTGTACTACGATGACAAAACACTACGGATCTGTTCGTTCATCTGACGACGGTGAGGCATAGGTCATGAAAAAATTTATGCTTAAGCGTCCCGGTCCAATAGCTCTTTATACATGCACCTATATTATCACATATTGTCAACAGTATACCCAAGCTGGCATTCGCTTGCCGAGCTGTGTTTAACGCTGGTAACTGGACAATTTTTTTTTTTATTTTATACTCGTTGTACGCCGTGCAAGATGTAATCTTTGAAGAGTAGTTCCGCTTTTTTGTTAAGAGTTTCCTCTAAATTGTTATTATGGAGTTCTTAATTGACTTTCGGGCGCATATGTACTTTGGCATGCTTGGTTAATAAAGAATATAATGAGCTGTCAAGTTATGCGATAAATTTCTAAATATGCACACAACATATAGGTAGCATCTCCAGACTATATTATCTTCATTTACTTACATCTGCACATAGATAGGTGGTGTGATAAAAGAATTTTCATGTAAATACATAAGTATGTACAAGTATTAATTTAGATGTTTTTTTTTTTTTTTGTAAAACATCATCGATATAATTTGACATGGAATGAAAGATTTCTATTGTTACAAGAACGGCATTGAAATTGATTACTGATTGATTTATAAGAAATTTGAAACCCTTAAAACTCTGCTTGCGGGGATTCCTTTTGGACATTGTGTACAACCCGAGAATTTTCTGCAGATTCTGTTAGAGTAGAACTTTTAGTTATTTAGTTTTTTAGGAGAAAATTCAAAGATTCTGGATAAGATTTGTAAACACACTACCGCTCAAAATTATTAGCCCACCGTATGCATTTAATAATTATCAGGTAAGGGAAATGAGAACAAAGCTTCTAATAAGTATATTTTAGATATGTACATGTATTAAAATAATAGTATCATTACTAAACAACAGCCCTATCGATGTGTCGACACTTTTATTTTATTACTGCTCTACAAAGTTTCGGGATTATTTTTAATATCATAATTTCTGTGGAAAACTGGCGCCATTCTAGCTGTAAAATATTCCATAAGTGTTTTGCGGAAGCGGGACAAACTGTGTTTGTGGACGGATCTAAAATTTGTTTATTCCTGTTCTTGTTCTGCTTCGGATTCTAAAATTATTATAAGTACAATTTCATGTTCCTAGTTCAAAATTTAAGGCCCTGAACTGATGGCTAGAACGACATAACTTTCGATGCTGATCATAAATAAATACAATTTCAAATTGAAATATTGTAAAACACATTGGGTTTTGATAAATTGCCAATATTTGTATGTTAATATAATGATAAAACATTGACAGCAAACATAAAAATTATGTCGGCCAAATGGGCGTCACGGCTTTCAGACTTTGCTCTTTTGATGAAATTTTCCATTACTTTTCAGCATAGATCCTGTATTAATTCATAAATAACTCATCGAATTTCGTCGTTTAGCTATAGAATCATTTGGGGGTCATTTGGCATACACCTTCTGCTTCACATAACGTCAAACAAATTAAACTGCGCGATATCGCACGATCTGGGTGGCCAATTATGGCTGCCGAAACGAGAGATGACGAGGCAGGGAAACTTTGAGTGCAATAAATGCGTTGTTTTTTGCGCTGTGATACTCGTAGGTAGCACAGTCTTGTTGAAACCGCATGTTTTCCACATCAATATTTTCCAATTGCTGCCAAAAATAATTTGTTATCATGGCCTGATAAGGTTCACTATTGACTGTCACGTCGCCTGGAAAAAAACCGCATCAAACAGTGACTTTTTGTAGATACATTAGCTGTTCGTGGAGGGCCCGTTGAATTTCATTAGCCCAAATGAGACAATTTTAATTGTTTAAATAGCCATAAATGTGTTAGAGATCCGCCATCAACTTGGTGCTTCTCTAACACACAATCAACGAAGTCACGACGCTGTTCATGGTGTGCTAGCTTCAATCTCTGAGTCTGTTGGATCCTGTAGGTATGCAGATCTTTTCTTAAAATGCTCTGCGTGGAGCTGTAGGCAAGGTCCATTTGCTGGGAATGATGGCAAATGGATTATGACGGATTGTCACGAACACTGTCACTCACTGCGGCGATATTTTCACGTGACTGACCACTACTAGGTTGCAGATCCAACATTGTCACGGATCAATTGAATTTTTGAGTTAATTTCTTACCCGGCATAAGATGTAATTTTCCCTATTTCGGAGATGGGTTTTAACAATTCAAATGCGTTATTCTCTCGTATACCGCTACATAATTACAAACGTCAACGCTTAATATTAACATATGTTATATATATATATAAAGCTATTTATCTTTGACAGAACCATAATAGTGTCAGATTTAAATTGTAACCTCCAATTGAATCACCCTTTATATATATTTCTTTGGAGGTCTATCGTTATTATTTCTCCATGTTACCAGCTGTGAATCAAAATTAATTAAGGAATAAATAAAAAAATGTTTTCAATAATTGTTGTTCCTCATTTTTTCACAACAAAATATGAAAGGATAGACAGACAAACACCGCATTGAATTCATTAGTGTTTCGTTTTATACCATTCTTGTACGAAACATTAAAAAACATGGTTTTGCTGTTTCATGGCTAATTAAAGTAAGCAACAAAAAAACTAAAAAATTATACTTAAATCACGTTAATAATTTTAATTCCGAAAATGTATCACAGTTCAAAATGTTCTTATACCTCAAATTTGTTTATTGTACAGGAGCTGGAAAGGAATTCAAAAAAACCCAAAAGATCATCCTTGTGGAGCTGCCGCCATCTTGTTTTTTGGTGTTTTTAGGTGTTTTATTTCATAAAATTAACATCAAAAAGTTTCGCAATTACATTTAATATGGTGTCCAGTCCCCACTATAATGGCTTGGCATCTTCTGCTGCAATATATTTACTCAGACCCTTCCAAATGGACTTAATGGCCGAATGGCCCTTTTCTTCATTGATGCCACACATTTTCAATAGGGTTCTCATCTGGGATCAGCGACGTTAGCATCTCTTTAAAGTTGTTACACCGTTTCATCTTTCCAAGACTTGCAGAGCCGACTTCGGTCTTTGGGATCGTTGTTCTGTTGTAGAATCCTTTCATGATTTTCGGCTCGATATAATAACTCTTCAATAATCCTGTTTTGAGTAACCGCAATAAATTTTCCAAATCCATTTGCAAGGAAACATCCGTAAACGTGGACATTTGCTTAATGTTAAACGGTGCGTTGCAATAACTTTTCACCTTCTTTCGTCCATGCCTTCTCCCAGCTAGTATTGACGACAAAATAGGATTCATCGGTAAATATTACGTTGCTCCCATCACGGTAAAAATTTTCCTTTGCCTAAATTAGCCTCTCTTAAGCGCTTTTTCGGTCGGCAAACGATTTAAGGTTCGTGTTTCGGTTTTCACACCAGATACTTAAAGGTTAGGTTTGATTATACTCATTTGAATACTTTTTTTAAAAAGTTTTTCTTTCGCTTGCTTCAAAGTTAGTGTTGGAAATTTCTCGAACAATTGGCAGATAAAATTATCATTCTTTTCTGAGCTACCCCTACTATAGCCTCTATCTGGTTCATCGTCCACATTGGCATGCTATAGGTATATCCATTGCTCCCTTTCTTTACAATAGAAATTAATGTTTTTGTGTACTTTGCTGCCTATTTTATCGCTTATTTTTGGACCTTATATACAAAACTTTTTTTTACGCGGAACTTATAACGAATTGTTCTTTTACGGAAACTTAAACTATATTGAGGAAATGAACATAATGTAACAGAGGTAAAAGGACACAGAAAATAATATGGTGGAACATTTACATAGGTAGAAAGGAATATTTTGAAACACGCTTCTCTGAATAGGCTGTATTTAGCAAAAGGGCTTCCTCATCGTTTTTGGTGAAAGTTTAGTAGCACCAAATGTTTAGTTTTCGTTTGTTAACTATATCTCAAAATAATTAAAGAAAAGTCGGTAAGGAGGCCCCTTCTTAGAAAAAAATATTTTTGGGACTGGAGTTGAAAACGCGGGTGGTGCTTTAACAAATGACGAACAAATAAAAAACTTTCCGCATTATGTTGGAGACCCAAAGTTCTAAATAGGAGTGGGGGGAGACATTGGTGTAGATCAATCGACTGTATCAAGGGTGAGTAAGTAACAATTACATTCCCCAAAAGAAATATCTGAAGCACAAACTTACTATAATAACAAACTCTATAATAATCGGTTAAAATTCGAATAAACTTATTTTGACAATTTTCTAAAACTCGCTATGCCATGACCTTACATGAAAAATAATCAAATTTTAAGAAAAAGTTATTAAGTAAAGAACCATTATACGTAGTCTTTTGATGAAAATCTAGTAAGCCATCTGATAGCATATACTCGTAGTACATCCACCATAAATCAAATATGAAATACTATTAAAATCGTTACAGCCATTTTCGAGAAAATGTAAAGTAATTTTGGGTTTAGAATGAAATTTCTGATTTGAAGTTTGAAGAAAATCCGTCCAACCGTTTGACAAAATCCTATCATGGTAATGACGAAACAACATGGAAATAACCTTACCCTTATTACAACAAATTAAAACGCATTTGAAGTAAGTTTTTTAAATAAACGTTAATTAAAAAAAGCTACAAAAAAGGAACGTTAGGAATTTCAGTCGTGTATTCTTAAAATAAAAAAAAGACGTAAGTAAATTACCATACTTTGTTATTTCAGGTTTTCTAACATAAAAACGTATTTAAAGCTAATAATTGAGAAGTTGTGTTATTAAAAATTAAAATTTAGCCCTAAGTACAAATCAGGAAATATTAATTTTGTGTGGGAATTTATAAAACACACGCTTTCCCCGCAGAATGAGGTTCCAATTTAAATTTGAAATAAAACACACTGGTTTTTGATAAACTGCTAATATATTTATAAAATAAATCAATATTTTAGCTCAATCAATACACGGGCTGGCCTAACTTCTTGCAGCCAATCGTGCTGTGCGACCTATGCCGTTTCTGAAGGGCAATTTTTTCGATTCAGAGAAGCTTCTCATGACAATTTTTACTCTCGGATATTTGTCAGACGTTCGCGAAAGGTGGGACCGACCGTGAAAAAACTTTTTTTTTTTTGCTTTCTTGGAGTTCAACCTTGAACTCAGTGATCGCGCACTTAACCACTGAGGTACGACCCCCACTAATATATTGTAATTATGTCAATATTGAGACATCGACCCCTAATAGTGGCACATGTACAACTTACCGCGTGTATTAAATTTAAACAAAATCCGTGAGTATTTACTTTAAACGAGCCGTTTTCGAGAAAAGGGTTGGAATGGAAATTCTGACTTACCTTGGATTGGGACCCCGCAGAACTTAGATACGATACGAATTTGAAGAGAATCCATTCAGCTGATTAGTGTACATACAACAGACGTACAGACAGGCAGACAGGATTGATAGACTGTTGATAAAATTAGTGAGTTGTTGAACACAAAGATTCTCGGTCGCGTATCTCACGTTTTGGCGACCAAAATTTGTCACCAAGATCGTGCGATATCACGCCTTTGAATTTGTTTCCTTTGCATTATGTGAAGGATTCCAGAGATAAAGGACTAGTTTCGACGCGTTGTTAATGAACTACTACAGGATTTATGCCGAAAAGTAGTGAAAAAATTCATCAGAAGGGCGGAAGTCTGCAGGGCCAGTCACCGCGCGCATTTGGTCGATATTGATTTTCGTATTAATGTCAACATTATATTGACATAAAAATATCATCAGTTTATCAAAAACTAATGCGTTTTATTTGAAATTTAAATTGTAACCTGTATTATAAGTTATTAATCAAATGAAGTTTTACAAACTTACTTTGATTAAATTACGAAATAAAATAAAACAATAGATATGTACCAGCAATACTCGTACTTTAGATATTTATTTAATCAGTTTTAATGCAAGAATTAAACAAATGGAAAATTATAAGACAGATAAAATCTTCAAATACTTGAAAAAAGAACATTTTTATAAGTCAACAATGAAAAAAACAAAAAAAAAAAATAATAATAATAATAAGAACAATCTTTTGCTCTTCGCTTAAAATTTGTCCTAATTTTCAATATTTATATTTACTTGCACCTATAGAGCAAATATATTTTCCTCTTCAATTCTTTTATCAGTAGTAAGAGATTTGTTACACCTTAAAATGTGATCTTTAGTTCTCGTAACCTTCAAGTGGCTAGTGACAGGGAAAATATCATACAGGTTAGGTATACCTATTCTTACTGTCTTCGAGGTGAGAATGCACTAATGAAATCGGAAGCTGGCAATTCTTGTAAGCCTGGAGTTGCTAGTGATAAGTAAAATATCATATATGCACTTGAAGGTGAGACCGCACTCATGCGTGCATAATTCCCCCCATGGGAATTCTAAAGCGAGCAATTCTCGTAGATTTGAAGCGGCTATTGATATGCAAAATATCATATATCCGTCACAAGGTGCGACAACTTACGTGATCTCCCGTGAGAAAGTAAAAAAAACAAGTAAAAGCGCAGGGGAGTTTGCGTATTGGTTTTTTCAATAAGAGATATTGAAGTCGATTCCGAGCTTTCAACGAGTGAACTTATAAATATTCTATGTTCTACAATAAAAAAAAGAATGATAGCAAAGAATGATAGAAAATAAATATTTTCAAATATAGACAACGAGTGAACTTACAAATATTCTATATTCTACAATAAGAAAAAAAAAAAAAAAAAAAAAACAAATCAAAAAGAATTGAAAATGAAGAGCACTACTGGGTCCGCACGTACTTGCTCCATATGCGCTTTTTCCCTGAAAATTGTTTAGATTTTAAATTTAAGTCAAGTAGATAAGAAACAACAAAAATTAGCTTTTTAGTAAAATGCGTTAAAAACCTGAAAAGCTTTTTCGACCATATGTCAAAAATTTGAATGCCATGTGCTTACATATGTATATAAAAAAATACTTAGATATTTGAATAAAACCTAAACCATATCCGAGAAATTGCCAATTTTCGCAATCTCGCTAATAAGTAATGTACCATTATTCGAATTATTAGCAAAAAATTAAGTACGTGATGTTATTGCAAGCGTTGAATGAATTTTTATCAAAATCGTTATAGCCGTTTTTGAGAAAATTGGATTTTTTTTTTTAAATTGACTTTTATATCAATTTGAGCGGCAATCGTTTTGTTTTGCCTGTATCTACTCTCTCTCTACTAACAGTGTATAAGGAAATAAAGGGCATGACTGGGTCGCACTTACTTGCTCCATATGTGCTATTCGTTTGTAAATTGATCGGTAAGAAGCAAATAAATGAGCTTTTCGTAAATTACGTTAAAAACCTAACAAATTTTTTGTGCATATGTCAACAATTTTAATGCCATTTTCTTACATATGTCAGAAGTAACTTAGATATCAATTTTGAATAAAATCGTCTTAGCCATATCCGAGAAATAGCCAATTTGCGCAAGTCCGCTAATAACAAAAGTACCGTCATTCAAATTTTTACAGTAAAGCTGATTATGCGGTCTTATTACAAACGTCAATTTTATTCTACATAGGAATTTTTATCAAAATAGTTGGAGCCGCTTTCGTGAAAATTGCATTTATTTAAAATTGGCCCTAAGTAAAGTACCGTTAATTTGAAGGCTAGAATGAAAGTTCGAATTTCGCCTTTTCCCTTTTTCGATAGTAGGTAGTAATTTAAGCGACACAGGATATAATAAAGTTCACGACTGTTTCGCATGTACTTGCACCGATACACATATACATACATATATGTTGTTTAATTGCAAATAACTCAGATTTTACTTAAAAAGTTTTTTTTCTTTAAATAAAAAATTCGTTAATTAAAAAAAAATATTTTTCACGTTTTCCATGTATAGCCGAGAAATAGCCAATTTTCAGAAACCGGTTAATACCTGTTACGCGATCTCAACATCAAAATCGTTAGAGCCGTTCGAAATTGATTTTTTCAAAATCGGCCGTTAGTAAAGTGGATTAGAATAGAAATTACGATTTCGCCTCGAATTGCGACCCTACTGATCTCAGATATAAAGTTTCAAGAAAATCTAACTATTGTATAAACCTACTGACTCCAGATATGAAGTTTGAAGAAAATGTATCCAGCCGTATAGGATGCAGTCGTGCGCACAGACAGAATTGAGACACTCACTTTGAGTGTCTCTATTATAGTAATTTCAAGTCTGATCAAAATCTCAGATAAAAAATTTTAGGAAACCAATACTTGCCCTATAGGTTCGAAATCAATATTTGAACTTGACATACAAATTTTAACGAAATTTGTTAAAAAAATGTTGTTTACCGATTTTGTTCAAATTTTAAATATGAGTTATTTGCAATTAAACAATATACATATGTACATATTTATATATGTAGGTGCAAGCACATTTTCCCTTTTTTGCGACTTTTCATAATTCTTTAACGGTAGCCCTGCTCCGCTGGTCGGCCTTCTATTTTTCGTAGTTTGAGAAGACTATTATCTTACAATTTATAAACTAAATATCTCGTAACTAAGACTTTATGTTAAAATCTTATTGTTATGTCTGTACGCTCATTTTTTGAGTCAAAGTTCCAGGTAATGTTTTTGGGGCTTGGTTAAAATGCAAGTCATACTCGTTCACCTTCCAGACGGTTTCACTATCTGACGCGATAAAAACAATATCTGTTAAAACGGACAAATAACATTTGGACTTAGGCAACAGAATCAGAGACGGCAATGTATGTACGAGTATGTTTGTACTTATTTCCATTCAAATAATCGACAAGTAAAAATGTATTGGCTAGCGTAATTGATTATACAAAAATTTATTCGACTTACCCCTGTTTTCGGCGGTTTCATAAAGTCAGTGTTTAGTATTGTATGGCCTGTAAATAATATAAGCAAATGAAACATTTAAGATGAATACGTACATAGATTATTATTTAAGTATAGGTATTTAAGAAAAGGAGTAAACGTTCACTTCACTTTTCACAAAAGTCAGTGATATGACACATTACCACAAGCTGAATGTGGGCGTTGCTGATTCTTTATCAATATCTTAAAAATTCCGTTAAAAGCAAATTTATAATACATGTTTAATTATGTTCAACTTCACTTATCGTAACTTTAATTATCGTAAGACACCGAAAACGCCCCTTAAATTATTTCCAAACGATTGTTAAATTATAAGTGTAATCAGAATAGTAATAAATATTCCTCCAACTCAAATTGAAATACTAGCTGGTTGATATAGATAAACAGATGTAATTCACAGAAGTGTTTTCTTATAAAACAATTTTTGAAATGTGCACATGTATGTAGAGATACGGTTAAGAACATTGCATGATTATTATTATTTAAACTAATGAATGTTCTTAAAATATGGAATGAATATAAGAAATTCAAAGAATAATTTTTAGTATATACTTTGATATATAGTGGATGTTTTATAAAAATGTTCTATAAATTTAAAGACATGAACATAAAATTAGTAATGAAAATAAAGTAGGATTGGGTAAACAAAATATATGTATGAAGATTGGTCCATATGGCCGCTTTTAACAAACTAGCATGAAGTGTTCATGGTATTCATATTACTATTGTACATTCATACGCAAAGGCGCAGAATACCTATTATGTATCATGTATGTGTCTTATTGAAGTAGGGTAGTTTTTTTTCGAAGGATTTTAAGATAGTAGCCGTTCTTTTGCAACAATTATTGAGCTAGATGTATAGTAATGTTTTGGAAACTTACTTACTATTAATAGGTGCCGAAATACCTCGTCTTATAATACTTTATTGTCAGAATATAATATTTAAAACTAGAAACTCACGATTTTGATTTCGTACTGGCTTTTACTACAGTAGTAATGTTTTTTTTTAGATTTATTTAGTTATTTTACCAATTTGTGAATTAAGCCCTCATAAACTATACTACGAGTATATGTACTCGTATGTTTGTTATCTGCGTAGAATTCTTCACGTTTACATCAAATTGCAGTTATACTCGTAAAATGTGGCATGTAGCTAAAGCTAATTCTAAGGAGTTATCTTTTTATAAATCTCTCTCTGGATAGGCGAACTTGTAAAGCTGAGACGGCGCTGTCTGTAGATACTTGTTGATTTTTCTCTTGAATAGCTGAAGATTAAAAGCATCTACAAATATGGCTAATATGGTGTAACTTCCAAAGCATACTTGTTCTGTAGCAGAAAGATTATTGATAGAGAGATTTTCACGTGGTTGCCAAGTGGATACGGGTGATGGATCTTAGCGGCTTAACTAGTAAAACGCTCAAATGTCACATTTCTAAGGATCATTCCATTGAAGTCTTCAGAATATATATAGAAGAAACATATGCATGTATGTTTCTGCTAGCTTCCATGAGGCACCGGGTGGAGATTGAATGTTATTGTGGGATCACACTATCATATCAAAAGAAAGTTACGTTATCAAAAAGAAAGTTACGATATTTACTTGCATATATCGAAATAAAATAATGGCTTGGTCTTCTTTTTAAAAAGTCACAGAAATCTATGGTTAAAGTACGTTGCTTGAAATTGATAATTTTATTTGGCCTTGCAATTCGAATTGAACAAATGGTTTTGGTCATTCACTTCTTGATTTTGTTGTCCTTTTGACAAACTTGTCATACAAACTTGAGCATTACTTGGTCAAAATTGAAATTTAAATCTTGAGTTTTTGGAACTTTTCAATTCTAGTGTGTAGTATAAATAAAGTTTGGGTAACATAGTAAGCATGAGTCTTGCAAGAGTAGCAAAATGCTACATCATTCTTCATCAAAGTATGGGTTTCGTTGTGGTGAATGGGAGAAACACAGAACATCACAACATTTTGTTCTACGTGCGAAGTCTTAGATATATTATTATATATGTACATAGTTTCTGCTTATAAATATACATACATACATACATATATGAATAAGATATAGCACCCGAAAACGCGTCATTGGGTTTTCTAAGAAGGTATTTCAAAACACGGGATTCAAACAAAATATAGTTCCATAAAATTAATCGAATAAAGAAATAAAGGTTTCGACTGGGTGGTCGTGGTATAGTGGTAACATCATCGCATCGAAATAAATAAAAAAGTCGATCAATTGCGAAAGCTAAGTCAACTCTACTGTAAAGGTATAACACTGGCAGTAGAGTGGTCATTCGGCTGAAAATGCAACTTGATCGATAATGACATCAGGAAGACGGAAAAAAATACTGTGAATCATGAGCAACGATAAAAGCAAAAACAAACAAGCTCCCCAGTTATCTGGACGCTACCCTTGGAGTTTACAGAAACCTAATACCATCTGAGTTTCAAACCATCTTTCTTTCTCTCTCTCTCTCTCTCTCTCTTCTTCACAACACCCGTGTCCTGTAATAGTATAAGAGTATTCATATCCCCTTTGGCGCGCCCAAATTATAAAAAAAAAACTCGCTACATACTCGTATAAATATGCTATTCATCGGAAAATTCTTTAGATTTCAAATTTAAGCCAAGCAGATAAGAAAGAACAAAAATTGTTTTTTTTTTTAGTAAATTGCATTCAAAAGCTGAAAACCTTTCTCGACTATTCGATTTTGAATAAAATCGCCTCATCCATATTCGAGAAATATCCAATTTCCGCCATGCCGCTAATAAGTAACGTACTGTTATAGCGAAGTACTGAATACGCAGTCTTATTGCAAACGTTCATATTACGCCAAATATGAATTTGTATCGACGTCGTTAAAGCCGTTTTTGAGAAATTTGATTTTTTATTGGCCCTAACCGTTTATTTGGTGACTAGAATGAAAATTCGAATTTCACCTCTAGGCATAACTACACAGGCCCCATATATGAAGTTTTTTTTATTAGACTGAGGCACAGACAGACGGACAGACAAACACAATTGTGAGACCCACGTTTTTGAGTATCTCTATTATATAATAGTAATGTCTAGATTAATTAAAATCTCGAAATCAACAATTTTCATGAAAACAATACTTGGTCTATAGGAGCAAGTAAAATAAAGTGCACGACTGGGTGGACATACTTGTACCTAAATGTTCTTAATTTGCAAAAACACAAATTTGAAATTTTGATTACTTTCATTAAAATTAGGAAAACAAAAAAACAACAAAAAAATGTTTTTTTTTTTACCTTGCACATATCAAAATATTGTTTAGGTATTAATTTCGAACAAAATAGAATGAGTCAACCGGGAAGTATTTAATTTTTAAGAACCAGTTACTAAGTAAAGTACCGCTGTAAGTACTTTTTGGCGAAACGTGGTACGCCGTCTGATATTAAAATTACCACAAATAACTAAATTTTGATAGATAGAAGAAAGTTCAGATATCACAGAGAAAAAAAGACCATAGGAATTACAATAAATGGTGCAAAAGCAATGACCTGTCATCTTAATATTGACAGTTGTGTAGTAAACAGATGCGAAAAACATAATGAAGAATGAAACGCTATACTCGTATTCCTCAAGAACGTGGAATAATTGTGCCAACTTTTTTGCGTAATAATTCATCAATAATAAGAACCAAAGTGAATTTCGGTGAAGATTTCCTCACAGTTCGGTACCGGCTGGTCGCACAATTCCACGCCAAGCCGCACGCTTCGAAGAGACTGGTTCAGCAAATGTGATTTCAAGAAGACACTGCACACATAGCGGGCGACACAATGGAATTAGTAAAGGACACCTTTCCAGACCGTGTTATCTTCCGTTTTGCCGCATTGTATTGGCCCGCAAGATAACCTGATCTGACCATTCCAGACTTCTTTCTTTAGGGTTATTTGTAGTCGTTGGTATATGTGAACAAGCCGCAGACTCTCGCAGCCCTGAAAGACAACATTAGACAAGAAATAGAGAATATACCGGCGGAAGTATTGCGAAAAGTGATGGAAAATGCCACAAAAAAGCTCAAATTTCCATTAACACTGGAGGTCAACATTTGAACGATATCACATGTAAGAAAATTCTAGGTTCTTAATTTAGAAAAAAAGTTATAGCTAAATCGCACGATTAACACATGTTAGATGATTGTCATAACATTCTATACTAATACACTCAAATTTGACTTGCGATAAATAGCCACATCACCTTCAGTAGTATTATTTCTTATTTTATAATTTTTTACTAATGTTTAATTATGAATGTTATAGTTAATATAGGTACAGAAACATATTTTCAGTAATCCACTTTAAAATTATTTAAGTATGGCAAACGTTTTTTTAAAATTCGATAAAATATCTTTCGCTTTTTTTTTTATTTCCAAAGTTTATATTACATCTGTCTTAGACACTAAGTAATTGTTTTAAAAGATACATATAATTGGATATACATTAAGTCGTAAGACCATTATCTTAGAAAACTTTGTTGTTACGTTACTTTTACTTTCATACAGATCTTAATAAAATTTGCCATCAGGAATTATTTTACTCATTTTTTACATATAACATAAATGAATATACATATAAAACATTCATATAGATTGCAGATCTACTGGCCTCAGTTTTCTCGTGTTAACTTCTTGGTCAGGATTTTGTATCTCGTTGTTTAGATGGTTTGAGATTGTGGTTTGGTGATTTTTACTTTGTTTTTTGATTTTGGCTTTAAAACTATATATATATTGAGGTCATTACAAATATACCAGGGTGCATTGACAATCGTCCGAAGTAGTTTTGTAGTTTTGATTGTAGTCGTTGTATAATGTCGACATTTGATCTAGCAGTAGTTCCCCATATTTGGATGCGATATGTCCATATCGGTTTTATTATGTTTTTGTAGATTAATAGTTTGTTTTGTACAGAGAGTTTAGAGTTGTTTCCTAAAAGCCAGTATAGTTGTCTAAATTTGCGGTTTCCATGTTTGCTTGTTGCCATTAGTGTGCCTAGATATTTCGCTGAGCTGATAAGAACAATTTTTTTTGTTGTTTATTGTGATGTCTTGAGGCTTGTAATTCCTCTTGTCGTACATATATATATCTTGGACTGTTATTTCTTCATTAATTTCTATACCCCATTTATGAAACCAATCCATTTTGTTTGATTTGTAGCAGCTTGTAAACAAGAGTGTGAGGAAATAATCACTGTGTCATCTGCGAATGTTGCTAGCATGGAGTCCTGTGTTAGCGGCTTAGGCATGTCCGCAATAAAAAGTAAGTAAAGGATAGGTACACTATGGAACTCCTGTGTCGATTTCACTAAATTTGAATGTTCGTCATTATATTGCACATATAAATGTCGATTGTCCATTTAACTTTTGATGGGTTGGTGGTAGTCCGGTAGCGTTGCCTTGAGTTTTGATAGTAGTCCTTTGTGCCATACACTATCGAAGGCTTTGGCAACGTCTAGGTAAACTGCTACGCAGTATTTTTGCTCATTCAAGTCGTTTAGAACGTTGTTTCTCACACGAATCACCTGTTGAATAGTAGAGTGATTTTGTCGAAATCCAAATTGGTGGTTCGAAATACGGTGTTCCTGTTTTAGTGGTATGTCAAGCAGGAGTTTTTCGAATATTTTCGAAATAATCGGTAGAAGACTTATCGGTCTGTATAATGATGGTTTTGTAGCCTGGTTTCGGGATTGCTATTATTTTGGAAACTTTCCATACTTTTGGGTAGCCTTAGGATGGCATTGAAAATATTTCTAATATAAATTAGAACTCTATTTGGTAGTTCTTTCAGTATTTCTCCAGTTATTAGGTCATACCCGTGTGATTTTTTGCATTTTAATTTGTTTTTTAAGTAGTGTTTTATTTCGTTGGTTCGTATGTTCTTTTATTATCATATTCGTAGTGGAAATACTGTTATTTGGGAGTGATATATTTTGTCCATTGAAGCCATTGGTGAATGTTGTTTTAAAATATTCTGCTAGTGTTTTTGCTTTTTCAGTGTCTGTTCTGGACCAAGTACCATTAGCTTTCATCAGAGGTGGTTGGTGATTAATTCCCTTTTTCAGCCTTTTGTTCAGCTTCCACAGCGAATAGTTTGATACTTGAGTTGCTGTGAGATTCGTCAAAAATGTATTAACGTGTTGGTTGTTATGAACTTAAAGAAGGTCTTTAAGTTCCTTGATCGATTTATTGAAGTTTACTTTGTCCAATGGTGATCTGCTTTGTTGCCAAATTTTTCGTAGTTTTCGATTTTCTTTAATTTTTTGTCGTATAGCTTTTGGTGTAAAAGTAGTTAAGCTTATTGGTTTAGTTTTAGGCGTTGACCTAGTTGTTGCTAGGTGTATTGTGTCATTCAAGTGTATAATAGCATTTTCAAGGTGTGTTTTAAGAGGATTCCTTCGATCAATCTGAATGGTCAGATGAGAGGTCAAGGCAAGAGCTAATGCTTAATTGAGTATGATTAATGTTCTTGGTAATACAGAAGTCAATGAGGTCTGGTTTTTTCTTGACGTCACTTGGCCAATGGGTTGGCTCACCAGTGCTTATGAATTTGCAATTATTTTTTGTTATCGCTTCCTTAAGGTTTTTTTCCTTTTTTGTTGGTTAGTCTTGAGCCTCAATCTGCATGATTCGCGTTAAAGTCGCCCCTGGCAATAAAGCGCGAACCTATTGTAGCGCGGACTTATTGTAGATTTTGGTGGACAATACAAAGCAGATAGTATGAGTGGTCCGCATGTGTCCTCGATTTGGATTGTCGTTGCTGGAATGTAGTCCCTTACCTATTCTTGGAGAACATTGTATTTAATGTCTTGTCTTATTATTATTGCTGAGCCTCCACGGGCTCATCCGGTAGGATGGTTAGTGCGATTTAGAAAGTACTTAGGTATTTTTATAAAGCATTTATTTGAGAAGTGGGTTTCTGCAATTTGTATTAACCGAACCAGCAACCCTTATCTGAACAGCAGAAGATCAACCAAAATTGTTGTGTTAAATGAATTAAAGGTATCTATAAAATAAAAAATAGCTCTAAAATCAAATAAATAAAAAATGACAAAAAAAAAAAAAAACACACATAAGTTACAATCCGTCTAGAACGGACCGTATGATACCCTATCCCCCTTTTTTTTATCGCGTCCCTAATAAAGTGAGGGTGGCGTTGCGAAATTTTTAAAACAAATGGAATGATATTTTTCTGTACAGAGAATATTTTCGTGATTTTTAAGAAATATTATCACAAAACTGTTGTTACAACTTTCTTAGCAGAAAGTGAACGTGGCTCTCAAAATTTGTAGTCGAAGTTCACGGATTCTGATAAAATATTCACAATAAGACTTCACCATCACCGTACATAGCTTTGAAAAAGCAATATATGGTTGTTTTTAAGAAAACGCTGAATGGAATTTGTTTTTAAGATTCAATACTGCATTCTGCTCACTTTCTGTTTTTCTAGTATAGTAACTATACGTACATATCTCACCACAAAGAAGCGAGATGATTAGATTAGACTG
This sequence comes from Pocota personata, assembly GCA_963082735.1. NCBI lineage: Eukaryota > Metazoa > Arthropoda > Insecta > Diptera > Syrphidae > Pocota > Pocota personata. The sequence goes on along the minus strand of OY720429.1, from coordinate 174,756,955 downwards.
CTTCAAAAATTGTGTCAGAGAGCGGGGGCAACGCCCTCTTTAAGATCTTTGTGCAATACAGTTCCTGGTAGTAGTACCGAGTTTTTTCCTCTGTCGCTTTAGTCTCATTTTGTAAGGTGTGCATGTTATTAACATTAACAGGTGGTAGATAGAGACACCTTGTCACTCGGTATGGTACCACCACATCTTGCTATAGGTTTCGTTAATTAGTCACGATTACACGTTTCGGAACTTGGCAAATGGGCGGTACTACAGGCATCTCAAGGCGCTATCACAGGGTTATAGATTCACTTGTCCCGAGGTTATAAGAAAAAATAAAAAAAAAATATTAAAAATTAAAAAAAACAGACAGTGATGGTTAAAATTGATCAAGAGATTCAAATTTAAAAGAATAACAAAAAAAAAAAAAAAACAGTATAGAAAATAAAGTGCATGACTGAATCGTACATACTTGCACCTATGTGTTGTTGATTGGCAAATCACTCTGATTTGAAATTTAAGCGATTTTTTTTTTAAATGTCTTAATAAACTTATTTTGAAAATTTTCTGAAGCTTGGTATACTCGTACTATGTCCTTGCAAATGTTGCATATTGCTTAGATGTCGACTGTCAACAAAATCGTACCCGAGAAATAACCCAATTTCAAAGATTCGTTAATAACAAAAGTACCGTTATACCATCTTTTTCCACAAACTTTGTATGTCATCTAGTGGGATATCTCCAACCCAACGTAAATAGAGCAATTTCGAAAAAGTACTGTTAATCTTGGGATTAGGACAAAAATTCCGCTTCGAATTGAGATCGTATAGACCGCAGATATGAAGTTTCAAGAGAATCTGTATAGACGTTTAGGCTAGATCAAAACACGATGAAGTCTAAATGTTTGTTTGTTCTTATTTGGGTCGCTCGAAAACCACTGAAGAATTTTTAATAAAATTTGATTTGTGTGTTTGTCCTAATACGTACGGATATGTATTCGTTGGTATATATCGTAGCTTCGTCAAAATATTAACAAAATCGGAAGAAGTGCTGGTAAGATGTGGGGGGCGGGGTATATTTAAATCGCTTTTGCCTTATGCATTGAGTTTTTTTTGTTAAACATGTGATATACTGATGCAGACAAAAGCAACGCGTCTCTCCCTATTTCATCGCTTTTTTCATAAAAATGCTCCAGCGAAATAGCCAGTTGCATTCCTCCCCTTCAAAATTTCACCTACAATACGCGTCATGCTTCGAATGCACATCGGATCACCTTTAAGCCCAACTACGGTCGTACTGTCAAATATAGGGATTCGTTTATAAGCCGAACGACACGAATGTGGAATGATCTACCAGGCTCTGTATTTCCCCATCACTACAACCTTCAAACATTTAAAGCCAACGTGAACAAGCACTTTCCTAAACACCCGTGCAAACAAGTGCAAACAGTTTAAGGGTATTCATATCCCCTTCGCAGCGCGCAGATTATATAAAAAAAACAATGTCAGTACGAGCGTTGTTGTTAACATTAAGTAAATGAAAACAAATAGGTACATTGTTTTAAAAATATTTATAAATTTAATCTTTACGTGGGATACATTAATATGAGGTTGGAGTTTCACGTACTGATGTGCTCCTATGGACGAGCCGCCACTGGACGAATGCGGTGTAACACTGCCAACACTATCTGGAAAGCTTCTAGTTCTAAGAGGCAGTTCGAAGAGTAAATGGTTTAGTTATAGAGTTAGATGCATGCAGGTTATATTCAAGACAGATTATACGTGCCTTACGGTTTATTACTTTAATTAGCAGAGGCCCTCGAATGTTTCTTATCCGTTCTGCAACCGCGAGCCTACCAATGTCCTCCACAACTGCACTGAAAATGCCGCCGTGTTACGTGGGAGCCCGTAACATTGCCATTGATGAATCAAGGGTGAGTTCATACAGTGTCAAATAGTGTTACTACAATCGCTTTTGCCTATTTTTGGGAATAGAATTAAGTGGTTGTCTAGATGGTTGTATCCTTATTACTTCCATTAGTTTATCAAATCTGAAAATACTACTTGAGTCTGACAAAATGAGCACAAACTTGTGACTACTTACATAATTTTAAGTTGTGATTGATGAATCACTTAAATATAATATTCAGGCGAAATTAAAAAAAAAAAAAAAACATTTCATACAATACAAATATAATCTATTCTTATTCTCAAAAATATTCACATATGTACAAGTACATACATATGTACATATATAGCTAATTATTTGTTTTGTTCTCCACCCCACCTTCGCCGAAGCAAAATTTGATGAAAGTCGTATGAGTGGCAGCAAAGACTATACGAGTACATATAATAACAGACACCCAACCCAATACAATAATTTTCAAATCGAAAAACAGACCCTTTATTGACATCTGTTGGTTGCTTCCTTTGTTCCCGATCACCATCTACACCAACCCTACCCTTGTGTAGAGAATTGAAGAATAAGAAAACTTTTTCTGCTCAAAAAATAAAAATAGAAACGATCGTGTGGATTGTTTCTTATTTTTTTCTGCATCACATTTGCACTTTCTTTGTTTATTTTTTGTAAGGTTTGTGAATTCGTTGTTGGTGTTTCGTATTCGTATCCTTTATTCCACTCTCCATTAAAATTGGCGAGAATTTAAATAATTATTTCATTTGATTTTTATACTCCATCTGGTTTTAAAGATTTCCAACACTAAATAAGGTTTGGACACAAGTTAAAAGCAAAAAGTAGACCAAAAGTAGCTCAAATTCGTATTCGTACAGAGACTTTTCAGATGATATTATTAACAAGATACTGTTATGGAAAATGTGTGCCTTGCTTTTGTGAGAGGAAACAATTTTCTAGAGTGTTCAGCAGATACATACATTTCAAGTATTTTGCAATTTTGTTTTTTAAATTGTTTGTAAAATGAGAAGAAAGTGCTCTGAAACACCAATTGAGCTACGCCAACTGATAATAAAATATCATAATGAAAATAAATCATATAGTGAGATCTTTAGTTTAGTAAATCGACCATGATCCCAGTACATTGTTCATTGCTACAAACACGAAAATAGGATTGGAAATATGCCGAGAAATACCAACAGAAACATTTTCAACGAGCATGATAAGAGGATTATTCTACGTGAAATTAAACAAAATCCCAGAACTAGTGCACCAAAGCTTGCAGAAAACTTGCGACATGATCTTAAAAAAAAAAATCCACAGAAAATAATAAGGAATTGCATTCGCGCATATGGGTGGTACAAGGCAGAGTAGCCCGAAAGAAACCTTTTACCAGTCAGACCAATAGAACCAAGAGATTAAACTTTGCAAAAGAGTATCTGGAAACAAGTTATTTTTATAGATGAGTCCATATTCAACATCCAGGGGTCAGATGGTCGACAAATGGTTTGGCGAAAACCAAAACAGAATTCCTTGCAGAAAACACAGTTGCAACAGTTAAACACAGTGGAGATTCGGTCATGGTGCGGGGCTGTATTTCTACAGCGGATGTGGGAAAACTTCACATAATTGAGGGAATTATGAACCACAAAGACTACATCAACATACCTGTACTTAAGGCAAATCTGAGGGAATGTGCAGTACAGTTGGGCCTAGAAGGTAGATTTATCTTTTACCAAGACAATGACCCAAAGCATAAAGCTTATACAACTCGTCAGTGGCTGCTTTACAACTGCCCTAAGTTGATGGAAACGCCACAACAATCACCGGACATAAATTCTATCAAGAATTTATGGAACGAACTCAACAGGAAAATTCGAACGGCAAGCTTGAGTAACACAAGTGACCTTAAACAGAAGCTAGTGCAGGAATGGGCAAATATCTCATGGGAATACACTCATAAACTTGTCAAATCAACTAAAGCAGGCCACTTTGAGCAAAGGATATGCTACGAAATATTAATTATTGAAATATAGCTCTACGAATACGAATTTGAGCTAATTTTTGTTTATTAATTGTCATATTTTATTTATCACAAAATGTTTATTTTTCTTTTTAATGTTTAATTAAATTTGAGGTTTTGTGTTCGATTTTAAATATTTCTTTAATTTAAAAAGGTTTTTCTCAAAAAATGTGTAATGTTTTTTAATTATTTCCATAAATATCTATGTTCATCAGCTGTACGAATATGACTTTGATACACTGTACAGGCCCGCTACCCGAATGCTAATTTTGATTTTATGGAATTTAATGGAATTTACCTTGTTACATGTACCTAGAAGGAAAGTATTGGTTTCGTAAACATTTTTGATCTCGAAAGTTTAAACAGTCGCTACATTACTATAAGAGAGAATCTTGAAAATGTGGGTCCCTCATATCTGGGGTCTGTGAGGTCATAATTCAAGTCGAAATTGGAATTTTCATTTTAACCATGTGTGTAATGAACAAATTAATGTGAGGATGGGTAATACACTCGGGGATAAATTTTGATGTAAAATTACGTTAGTATGTACCTACACGTTAGAAAAGCCATTAGAGAAATAAAGAGCTGTTCGTTTGTACTTATATTGTTTAGATTTCACATTTATTATTTATTTAATCGAAAAGAGGCAACGAAATTACTGCCGGAAAGTTATTCAAGCTTTTTATTTTAAATCTTAACAATATTCGAACAAACACCATATATGAGGAAGGACATGCAACCCAGTCTATGCCTCCATTTACAAATTGTTTTATATAAATAAATTGTTTACATTTTATAGTTGTCATGAATCTATGTTATATGTAGTACTCATTTGAAAAAATTCTGAGTGAACATTAGGGTGATCCACTTCAGTTTCGAAGCCAGACCACAAAATAAACCTAAACTCAGTACCAATACAACCGATTGATCCCAATGCTGCCATATGCGGTCTTGAAATAGATGCTGGTGGGTATCATATTCGTATTTTTCTTCTCCAACATCTCGGGCAAATAAATTAATTTTTGAAAAAAGGATGCGGCTCTAGCGTGTATATTACGTAATATATATACGTAATATATATTAATATCAAAGTTGATCCCAGAATGTATTTTTCATCCTCATACAATCATTTAGTAGGTCGGGGGAATCCAAGCGAGTTGACTATATGGCAGACTTCAACCAATCGAGATATTTCATTCCGCTTCCAATTGAACGACTGTTCGTGCATAAGGTGTAGATATGCAGATAGTATCACGCTCTGATGGTACTAGACGATGAGTTTGGTTTGGCAAATCTGGTTAAGATGAAGTTCAAGTGACAGTAGTGAAATTTAAAACAAAGAAATTGGAAATTTTACATAAAAGTGAAAGTGTACGTAATCGTAGGTGCAAGAGAGGGCACACGGCAGAACCTCAAGTGCAGCTATGAGCTTAACACTAAATTAGATATTTGTTTATTTAGCTATTTATTTATTATATTTTTATCTTGTTCATTAATTGCAAATCAATTTTTTTTGTTTTAATTTTTGAATAAGTAAAAAAAAAAAAATGTCAGTAGCTCTTTTCTTTAGCACGGACAAAATTATTCACACAGTTGCAACTATTAATGCTTATATCAAGGTTTTTTTTTTGTATGGCAACACCAGATGTCCTGGAATTTGGAAGAGTACGGTTGTAAATTCAAAGTTTTGTTGGTTTATATAAGTGAAACATGAACGCGTAAGCATTAGCAATGGGTCGAAAACAGAAGGAAACAATTGAAGTTGAGCGAAAAATAATTTTGCAATTTGGTATAAACAAAATAAATCCTACGCAGAAATTGGCGCGATCGTAAAAAGAAGCCGATTCACGATTTGCAGCATTGTAAAACGTTTTAAAGACTCCTCGAATCTTATAAGCCGCCCTCATACTTTACGTCCACGAAAACTTGACCGCCTGTTGGTTAGAAAAATTAAAAGAAATTAAATCATTACATCATCTCAAGTATCAGCGGAAATAAGGGAAGATATAGGTAAGGGAATCCATTTGAAAACTGTTCGTAAGACTCTGCATCGTGCTGGTTACAATTCCAGAGTGGCAAGGAAAAAAACACTTATAAGCAAGGCAAATGAAAAGAAGAGGTTATGGGGCTGTATGGCAGTAGGTGGTGTATTCAACTTGGTATTTATTGACGGAACAATGAACAAGTACGACTACCTCAACATTTTAAAAGAGAACCTCCACCAGAGTGTGCAGAAACTAAATCTTGGGGACAGTGTTTACTTCCAACAGTATAATGATCCCAAGCACACTGCTCATATATTTCGTATGTGGATCATTCACCACTTCCCCCATATTCTTCCAACTCACCTCCAATCACCGGATATGAATACGATAGAGCATTTGTGGGATGAACTTGGTAGACGGATGAAAAAACATACAATTCCGGAGAAGGATCTACTCAAACAACTTCTACTGTTTGAATGGCAAAATATTGGAGCTGAAACCATCCAAACACTGGTCTATTCAAGGCCAAAAAGGTTAAGTGAAGTTTTCAAAAGACATAGTTGGGCCACAAAGTTTTAAAGAATGAATTATAGTTTATTATGTAAACATATTAGGGGCCGTGTTAATAATTAAGTCCTTTTCAATAATTAGATTGATTTAAAATTTTTTTTTTCCTCTGTAATATAGTTTTGGTTTTTTTTTATTATGTTAGAAAAGATATTTAATAAATAAATGTTTTTGTTGTAAACTATTTAAAGGTATTACTTTCGTATAATAAATATAGAAGTTTAAGCCTAAAACTATTTGATGTGTGAATAATTTTGTCCATCTCTGTAGTACTTTGATACACATTTGCCCTCTGCAAAAGTAACTGTTTTCTATAATCAAATACCACATTCGGTTGGAAGCTAAGCTAGAATACAAACAGCTTTTCAAATCAAATGAACGTGCAAAAAGTGGTTTCTGTCTCGAATAATATAGACAGCCAAAAAATATGCAACGAATGCCTGTCAAAACCATAGAGGTAGATATTGTAACATCGTCTAAAAGTATGCAACAATAATGTAGAATAATAACTACGCTCCTACAGCCCATTCCAAACTGTACTTTCATTCGAGGTTCGCAATAGCTGACAACGCCACGGATAAAGAGAGAATTATAACTGGAAGAAATGATTGTCATCTTGGAATTATTTCCAGTGGTCGAAGAATTTGCTAGAAGTTTCTGGCTATCTGAAACTTCTGCTATATAAGGACAGATGGCGATCAATAGGAAAGACAGTGATTTTTAAACTGTGGCGAAGAGATTAGAAAAGTGATAATAGGCGAAGTTGTAATTTTGTGATAAATTGAAAGTTGAGAGTTAACAAGAAGGAGTAATTAGTTTGGATTTGTTAATTAAGTAATAGAAAGGAGATAAAGTGATTTGAGAGGAAAGAGACATTGTAAGAAAAGAATTGCGAAGGATAGTACAGTGTGAACCTGAATTGTTCTATAGACTAGAAAATAAAGAAATAAATTTCACAGAATATTGTTTTATCTACTCGAGCCGTAGCTCGCATATTACATTGGTGTCAGAAGCGGGATAAAACTTATTCTGTGAATAACTATTTCCGTGGTGTGAAATTGCACAAGCAAAAAAAAAAAAAAAAAAACGATTTCTGTGTTGAGTTAATTAGTTGTTAATTAGTAAGCGGAACCTCGACACAACTGGGGGAAAAGATGCCCTACTGATTCGTCTGGAAGAAGCAGTAACGCAGGAAGGTGAAAATCCGCACGACGTAGAGTTTGACGTGGAAGAGGAACCAGCAAGTACAGCAGCCGACCCGGGTATAACAAGTCTGCTCCTGCAACTTAAGTTAGTCATGGACGAACAAAAGAAAGCAATAGAAGATCAAAGAAATTCTCTAGAACTTAAGCTGGACGAACAAAAGAAAGCAATGGGCGACCAAAGGAATTCTCTAGAACTTAAGCTGGACGAACAAAAGAAAGCAATGGACGAACAAAAGAAAGCAATGGACGAACAAAAGAAAGCAATGGACGAACAAAAGAATTCTCTAGATGCTCTGGAAAGTAAACTTGATGAGCAAAACAAGAACTTGGAATCCAAATTCGAAGTGATCGAAGAGAAAATCGAGAAGGTAGAGACGCAACTCGAAAAAGTCGAAACTAGATTCGATGAAAACTTTGAGAAGCATGAAACTCAGTTCGGGAAAATAGAGACTCAGTTCGAAAAAGTAGAAAAACAAGTCGAAAATCTTACTAAGGAACTCACCAACGTGAAGTGACAGAAAGCACGGGAATATTCCACCGACGGTCTGAGAAGAAAGGAGATGCAGCCTCCTATCTTCGATGGTCAAACATCATGGCCAATTTATAAAAGGCAATTCGAAGCGGCCGCAATGATCAATAGCTGGGACGATGAAGAGAAGTCCATTGCACTCACACTTGCACTGAGGGGTCCAGCTGCGGAGCTCTTGCAGACCATCCCGGAAGACAAACAGCAGAACTACGACTCTCTGGTTCAGGCTATCGAAATGCGGTTTGGGGATGAACACATGGAGCAGGTGTACAGGGTTCAGCTGCGTAGTCGAGTCCAGAAAAGGGGGGAAACGCTCCAACAGTTGCAAGCGGATATAGAGCGACTAGCCCATCTTTCATACCCTAAAGCCGGTGAGGAGCTTATCAACGAAATGGCGGTGGAAGCTTTTATTCAGGCCATAGAGGACAGACAACTGCAAATGGCTGTAAGGATGGCTGAAAAGCGAACACTCCCCGAGGCATTGGCATTCGCTTTGTCAATGAAGGCTGCGGACCAAGCATACCAGGGAATACACCGTGTCAGGGAAATGTCCGTCGTGGAATGCTCATGCCAGAGAACAGCCGTCAAAGCTCGCGGAAGTCAAATCCGTTGCTGGAATTGCAACCAAACCGGACACCTACAACGGCAGTGCAGAAGTGCACCTAGACGAGGAAATTGTCCACATTGCGGAAGTAGGAGAAGCAGAGAGGAAGCATCTGGAGGTGATAACATCCATCCTGTCAGTCAGACTTCCCAAAACCAGCAGTCGGGAAATGCGTAAGGACCAACTTCGCGGGGCAGAAGTTGGTTACTGGTATCGAGGCCCCCAGGACCACCATTCAAGTTTCGCAAACCAAACGGGATAACAAGAGCCTGACAGTGGAGGCACTAATCAACAAGAAGAAGTGCGTAGCCACCATCGACACAGGTGCCACTGCCTCCATTGTAAGAAGAGATATCGTCAAAAGCTCCTGGCTGCACAACACCAACAGCTACTGCCTGACGACTGCAATAGGGGAAATGGCGAAGGTATTTGGAGAAGTTCGTCTTACGCTTACTCTGGCAGGACTGACGTTCTCCCATGCGTTTCTGGTGGCAGACATATGCGACGAGTGCATCATCGGAATAGACTTCATGAAAGCAAATGAAGTAATCTTGGACATCGGGATGCAAGTACTGAGGTATCGAAATGTGGAGATTCCGATGGTGTACGGAAACGAGAATGCCGTAACTCTCAGGACAGTCATCAGCAAAGACGAAGTTTTGCCGCCGTCTTCAGAGACAATCATTTGGACGAAGCTGGAAGGTGATCTTGGGAGCCACCGATTCTACATAGTAGAACCAGACCCGGAGAAGAATTCTCAAGACTACATCGTGGGAAAGACGTTAGTCGAACCAAAGAACACCATGGTTCCAGTGAGAGTTTTGAACGCAAGACCACACACTGTCAAACTAAGGCGAGGGGAGGTGACTGGAAAATGCACGCCGATTACCGCCGTCGCAACAATATCTGAACGTGGTCCTCCAAAACCTCTCCCATCACCTTGGACAGCGGAAACGAGAGAGACGATTCTCCAGTCCAGTGAGCTGAATCAGGAGCAGCGAACTATGGCAGAGAATCTTATCAATGAGTACGCTGATGTATTTGCCTCACAGGACGGAGAATACGGCCGAACACACCTGGTACAACATCGAATAGACACTGGTGATACTAGACCAATTCGTCAGCCTGCTAGGCGCCTTCCATTGGCAAAGCAGACAGAAGTTGCAGAGATGGTGTCGGCAATGGAGAAAGAAGGTCTGATTGAAAGTTCCAAAAGTCCGTGGGCATCACCGGTTGTACTGGTTAAGAAGAAAGATGGCAGCACGCGGTTCTGCGTGGACTATCGGCAGCTCAATTACGTCACCAAGAAAGACAGCTACCCTCTGCCACGGATTGACGACACGCTAGACACACTATCAGGAGCCCGATGGTTTTCCACTCTCGACTTGAAGAGTGGCTACTGGCAGGTACAGATCCATCCAGAAGACCGGGAGAAAACCGCCTTCACCGCAGGAAATGGGCTATGGCAATTCACGGTAATGCCATTCGGGCTGTGCAATGCTCCGGCGACTTTCGAGCGATTGATGGAATGTGTCCTGCAAGGGTTAACATGGAAAACCTGTTTGGTATACTTGGATGATGTCATCGTCGTAGGAAAATCGTTTGCGCAACACCGAGACAATCTAAGGGATGTGTTTCAAAGGCTTCGAAGTGCCCACCTGAAGCTCAACCCCAAGAAGTGCGCCCTGTTTAGAGCGGAAGTCAAGTACTTGGGGCACATAATTTCAGCGAAAGGAGTGAGAACCGATCCAGAGAAGGTCGAAGCGGTGAAAAACTGGCCAGTCCCCAAGGATAAACACCAACTAAGGAGCTTCCTGGGCCTAGCCACCTACTACAGACGGTTCGTGAAGGATTTTGCCGGGATCGCAAAGAACCTGCACCAGTTGACGGAAAAGGGAAAACAATTCAAATGGACAATTGAGTGCGAGAAGAGCTTCAAGGCACTTAAACAACGGCTATGCGATGCCCCGATACTGGCTTACCCCACTCCCGGGGAAACGTTCATTGTGGATGCAGATGCTAGTAATGTTGGGGTAGGAGCCGTACTCTCCCAGGTGCATGACGGCCAAGAGAAGGTGGTTGCGTACTTCAGCAAGGTGCTCTCTAAGCCAGAAAGGAACTACTGCGTGACAAGGAAAGAACTTCTAGCTTTGATCTTGGCTACGAAGCATTTTCACAAATACCTCTACGGGAGGAAGTTCGTTCTTCGCACAGACCATGCAGCCTTAAAATGGCTATTACAGTTCAAGAGTCCTGAGGGTCAGGTCGCAAGATGGATCGAAAGGCTGCAAATCTACGACTACGAAATACAGCATCGTAAAGGAAAACTCCACTCTAATGCGGATGCACTGTCCCGGAGACCATGCAGAACGGATTGTAAACATTGTGCGCGTCAGGAAGAACGGGAGCTGGTTTCCATCCAAAGAATGAGAGCCGAACCTATCGCCGGCTGGAGCGTAGATGAGATCCGGAACGCTCAGAAGGAAGACCCGGATATCGAGCCGATTCTGGCCTGGAAGGAGAACATGGAGAAACCGGATCATCAGGACATCTCTCACAGAAGCCCGACCTTAAAGGCATATTTTGCGCAGTGGGACTCCCTCCATGTCCAAGAAGGTGTTCTGAGAAGAAAATGGGAATCCTCCGACGGAAAGTCGTTTGTAATGCAGCTTGTAGTACCGCGGACGAGGGTCAAGGAGGTGTTACAGGAAATGCATGGCGGGGCGTCCGGAGGCCACTTGGGAGTGAATAAGACGCTAGAAAAGGTACGAGAACGTTTTTATTGGTTAAAAGCGAAGGAAGATATCGAAGACTGGTGCAGAGAATGCGACGTGTGTGCAGCTAGTAAGGGTCCGAGAACCAAAACTCGAGGTAAGATGCACCAATACAACGTGGGAGCACCTTTCGAACGAATCGCCATTGACATCGCAGGGCCCTTTCCGGAAACCGACAATGGTAATCGGTATATACTCGTAGTGATGGACTACTTCAGTAAGTGGCCGGAAGCGTTTCCGATCCCTAACCAGGAAGCCAGAACCGTGGCGGAGCAGATCGTCTACAATTGGGTTAGCAGATTCGGTGTGCCCTTGGAATTGCATTCTGACCAAGGGAGGAACTTCGAGTCAAGAATCTTCCAAGAGATGTGTCAACTACTCGGAATCAAAAAGACAAGGACAACCCCGCTTCATCCACAGTCGGACGGTATGGTGGAGCGTTTCAATAGGACTTTGGACGAACATCTCTCGAAGGTCGTAGGTGACTACCAACGGGATTGGGACCGGCAGATTCCCTTGTTTTTGATGGCCTATAGAAGTGCCGTGCATAGCACTACTCGACATACGCCGTTCGAAATCTTATTTGGTGGAATAGCTCGTTTACCCAGTGAGGTGAAATTTGGATCTCCTACCAATGAGCCCAGAAATGAAGAAGAGTACGTGGCGGACCTTAGGGAAAGGCTTAGGGACATACACCAAAGGACCAGAAGCCAGATTAAGATAACGAGCGACCGCATGAAGACCAGGTATGATGCCAAGGCAACAACGTCAGGATTCCAGGAAGGAGATCTAGTGTGGCTGTATAATCCCCATCGCCAAAAGGGGAAATCACCTAAATTGCAGCGGAACTGGGAGGGTCCATACAGAATAGTAACCCGCATCAACGATGTTGTCTACCGCATCCAGCGAGGACCAAGGGCCAAAATGAAAGTGGTTCATGTGGACCGACTGAGTCGATACAATGGTCGAAGTGAGGACGCACTTGTTCGGGACGAACAAGTCTAAGAGGGTGGCAGTGTAACATCGTCTAAAAGTATGCAACAATAATGTAGAATAATAACTACGCTCCTACAGCCCATTCCAAACTGTACTTTCATTCGAGGTTCGCAATAGCTGACAACGCGACGGATAAAGAGAGAATTATAACTGGAAGAAATGATTGTCATCTTGGAATTATTTCCAGTGGTCGAAGAATTTGCTAGAAGTTTCTGGCTATCTGAAACTTCTGCTATATAAGGACAGATGGCGATCAATAGGAAAGACAGTGATTTTTAAACTGTGGCGAAGAGATTAGAAAAGTGATAATAGGCGAAGTTGTAATTTTGTGATAAATTGAAAGTTGAGAGTTAACAAGAAGGAGTAATTAGTTTGGATTTGTGAATTAAGTAATAGAAAGGAGATAAAGTGATTTGAGAGGAAAGAGACATTGTAAGAAAAGAATTGCGAAGGATAGTACAGTGTGAACCTGAATTGTTCTATAGACTAGAAAATAAAGAAATAAATTTCACAGAATATTGTTTTATCTACTCGAGCCGTAGCTCGCATATTACAATATCAAGTGCGTTCGGTGATTCAGTAGATAATATGGATGTCAAGGACCTGATGGACATGGAGAGAGTTCAGGTTCATATGGACGACTTGTCATTGAAGACCGTTAGCTAACAACTGAAAATCAATCGGTTAAGCCACAAATCGATAAGTTGAAAGAGGATAGAAATAGGAATAATCGCCGAATTGTAAACTTACCAAAAAATTGAAAAAAAATATTGTAACATAATGTAGCATAATAACTACGCCCTCAAACAGGAAACACATTCGGAAGTATCTTTTCATTCGAGGTTCGTGTCCACAGTAATAGACGGAAACGACGTCGCAGAATTAAAAGAGAATTATAACCACAAAACCGCAAGAGATTATTGGCTGCAGCTGTCATCTTGGAATTATTACATCAGAATTTTATTGTTCCAATGGTCGAAGAATTTACTAGAAGTTTCTGGCTATCAGAAATGCGACTATATAAGGACAAATGGCGATCGAGGCAAGGCAGTTGGTTTTCGAACCGCACAAAGAGATTGGAAAAGTGATAATGGGCGAAGTTGTAGTTTTGTGATAGATTGAAAGTTAAGAGTTAACAAGAAGAAGTAATTAGTTTGGATTTGTTAATTAAGAAATTGAAATGAGATAAAGTGATCTGAGAAGAAAGAGACCTTGTAAGGAAAGAATTTGCGAAGAATAGTATAGTGTGAACTTCAATTGTTCTATAGACTAGAAAATAAAGAAATAATCTCACAGAATAACGTTTTATCTACTCGAGCCGTACCTCGCATATTACAATATTATATTCAGAGGAATTGAGGCTCAAAAATCTTCAGCGGTAGCAGTCATAAATGTGTGCAAAGAAAAATTAGAAATAAAAAATCCAATTGAAATTGTATGCGCTAAGAAAATGTTTAGAATCAATGGAAAGATGTCAGCTTTAGTCGAAATGCGATCGGAAATCAAAAAAAAAAAAAAAAAAACACCAGCATTCCAAAGGGCACGACTATAATAATTGAGAAGGATTTAAACAGCGAACGACAATGACTCAAGAAGATTATGGCAAAGCTAAAACAGGATCTTTTAGCGGTTAGTAGAAGCCAACGTACCAGCGTTATACTGAGAGTCACTGATAAATGATACTCGTATAAATTTGCACATAGAACCTCGCTAATTACAGGGGTGTTTCGTTTTTAAACACTTCATATAAGGTTTTCACCACGATTCTGCAAAAACGACTTGTCAGGTGGGCTAATTAGGAGCATTTTATGAATGGACTCCAAGCGTCCTGAAGGTCAGGAAATTCCACCGTAGACATTTCGGTATTAAGAATTGTAGTTGAGCATTTTTTGCAGTAAGGCAAGTAGTAGTATGCCTTCTTTGTTGATTTCAAAGAGGCCTTTGATACAGTCAACCGAAACGCATTATTCTATAAGTTGTACAATAGGAAAATGTCGCTTAAATTTAGAAGAGTCCTACAAGGTTTATAGATAGGAGAACATCCAAGCGGCGATGTGGAACGGCGAATATGGAAAAAATTAGTTTCAAGTAAAGTTTGGTGTGAAGCAAGGTTGTGTATTGAGCCACTGTATTTTTGCGTCGTTTATCTATGACATTGACTATTTGCCTGAAGGCATTGAGTTTGCTGGAACACACATCAAGACCCTTCTTTTCACGGACGACATAGTGCTGCTTGTCCAATCCCCGGAAACGTTACAGTTCATGGTAAATTGCCTTTCGGAGTACTGTAGCTTGTCGAACTTGGTTGTTAATCTGAACAAATCCAGTCATGATTTTTAAAATTGGGAGAGGTGGGAATTGTGGCAACGAAAAATGGAGGTATAATGGTGAAAATATTGAATTAGTTGTCAAGGACTACAAATACCTTGGGGTTAACTTTACTAAAAACCTAAGCATGGAAAGGCTATTATTCTATATATTCCACCTGGAAAACATGTTTTGCAAATAAATGCTTCTCCCATAGCAGCAAATACAGAATTTTTGAAGCGGTATCGGAGGCCATCTTGTTTTATGGGGCATAAGTGTGGGGTGCCAAGAAGAAGAGGAGAAGCTTATAGGATATTTTATTAAAAGAATATTTCGTCTGCAAGCTAGTACGCCAAACATCCTCATTATGCTGGAAAAATGTCTGGCTCCTCTATTTATAAAGACCCTTAAACTTCAAATGGACTACATCCTAAAAGTTCTGAGAATGCCAGAGGAATCGTTTCCTAGGATAGTAGCCCTGAGGATAATATTCAACGGATGCAGCTGGCATCGAGACTGAATGACTTTAGATCGAGAACGTGGGATGGAATTAGACCTGCACGTAGCGGATCAGGTGACCTGGAAGCCTGTGCTATATTATCTAATATCGAAAGTTGATTTAAAGTGTGACTAACGTTTTTGAAAGAGGCATCTCAGCACAAAACTGTGTACAGGCACTCAAGTCAAAATTTAGGACAGCTTAACTATTTTCCGGACGAAAATAAAGTGGAAAAAATATCTATGTCTTGGTCAGATTGAGGGGAGAGTTGCTAAACCTGAATTATATTCCGATTGGTGAAGGAATCTGCGTTGGCGAAGTAAATATAAGATTATTGTTATACGCGGATAATATCGTTATTTAAACAGATGACGTAATCGTCTTGCAAACTATGATAACCAAATTAGAACAATATTGCAGCGTTGGGAACATGGAAGTTAACATGGAAATCAGCAATTATGATATTTATAAAAGGTGGTAGAATGTCATCTAAAATAAGGTTCAACAAATAAGAACCGTGCCTGAGTAATGTTACCTAAAGTATTTGGATAGCAGAAATAACTAGCAAAAAATAGCATAAATGCCACATGGAAAATTTCCTAAGCAGAAAGAGGATATCGCTTAGAACAAAGTGGCAGTTATTTCTTGCAGTTTGAAGAGCAATACAGGTTTATGCAGTGCAAATATGGGGGTATAAACATTTCGAATAGGTTGATAAACTGCGGTACTTTCTCAAACGAGTTCTAAAACTCCCAGATTGCACGCCAAGAAATTTTCCATGATCGCTTTGCATAAATTTGGCTGAATTTCCTTGATCCAGCGCTCAATTTACCTCTTCAAGACGTGGGTGGTCGTGGGCTTGTTGGGATAAACCTTAGACTTAAAAAAACTTCAAAGAAAAAAGTCCAACGGCGTTAAATCGCATGGGCGACCAATTCTGATCAGGAAATGAATCATGCAGTAGTTGAATTGTTTTTTGGGCTGATGGCATGTGGAACCGTCTTGTTGAAACCACATCCATATCTTGCAATTTAGGCACAAAAACTGTTATTTCCTGACCAGCCGCATTTTCAAGAAGAATGGTCCGATGATGCCTCCAGCAAAATATCCGCAGCAAACAGTGACACGTTGTGGATCCATTTGTTTCTCAACAATCATTCGTGGATTTTTTGAATCCCAAATTCGACAATTTCGACGATTAAAAAAGCCATCAAGATGAAAATGAGCCTCATCGCTGAAGATGATTTAGTTTGAAAAATTAGCACTCACTTGTTGTTGTTTCATAATTCAACGAACCTTCGCTGTGCGTGGTCAGTAGGCTTCAGTTCTTGAGTCAACTGCACTTTGTATGCATGAAAATGCAAATCTTTTGTGAGAATACGCTGTAGAGAACTTCTCGAAATGTCAGATTCTTGACCACGGTGCCAAATTGATATTCCTAGACTCTCAACAACACTCTCACGAACTGCTTCGATATTTTGTGTTGAACGGCTAAGATCACTAATTGATCCAGTCTCCCTGAATTTTTGAGTTAATCTCTTCACAGTTGATAAAGTTAAATCACTATTCCGACCATATTTCGCACGAAAATTACGAGCTGTAGCTGCCAAACCCTCATTATTTTTAAAATATTGCTCAACAATAAAAACGCGTTGTTCTTTCGTGTAGCACTTCATTTTTAATAACCCTAAACTATCAGCTGTCACGCTGTCTTTTTTTTTTTGCGTTGGCAGCACTACCGCACAAATGGCACAAATTTCAAATCATGCGTGAATTTTGGGACACTTTACTTTAATTATTTTTACTGCAAATAATATATATTTATACTTATTATTTTTATACTATATTTATATACTTTATAAAAGTGAAATAAGGCCAAGAGATTCACTAATCCAAAGTGAAATAAGGCCAAATGATAAAATTCGTGCAAATTTGTTGCGTTTATTTTTTTCAATAAGAAAAACTAAATGCGTGAATGTGTGCACACTAAAAGAAACTGATAACAAATTGTTTAAAACACAAATAAATTGAATTGAATTTCAAAAGAAAAATAATAGCAAACAATTCGCTATTCGTTTTTACTAGACTATAAACGCGACTTGAGCACCCGCTGTATATGAGTCGAAGAGATATCCATAGTTTTTTTTAGCGCCATCCAAGTACTGTTTGATTCGCATGGAAATAAAGCCAAACGTTAAAATTTGGCCTTATTTCTCGGCATGCAGGTATAGTACAGTTTGTTACGGAACTATGTACTGAATGCACGAATCAATACTTCGAAAGGGAGGACAATTCCCAGAGCGAGAATCATTTCTATATATTGTAATATGCGAGCTACGGCTCGAGTAGATAAAACGATATTCTGTGAAATTTATTTCTTTATTTTCTAGTCTATAGAACAATTCAAGTTCACACTATACTATTCTTCGCAAATTCTTTTCTTACAAGGTCTCTTTCCTCTCTAATCACTTTATCTCCTTTCAATTACTTAATTCACAAATCCAAACTAATTACTTTTTCTTGTTTACTCTCAACTTTCAATTTATCACCAAATTACAACTTCGCCCATTATCACTTTTCCAATCTCTTCGCCACAGTTTAAAAACTACTATGTGTTTTTTTTGATCGCCATCTGTCCTTATATAGCAGAAGTTTCTGATAGCCAGAAACTTCTAGCAAATTCCTCGACCACTGGAACAAGAGAAATAATTCTTGCAGTTATAATTCCCTTTTATCCCTGATATTATTCATCTCTTTCGTTGACATGAGCTGTGGAGACTTCGTCCCAGACACGAACCTCGAATGAAAGGACAGTTCGAACCAAAATTCTGCCAGAATGAAAAGTCACTTCGGAATTTGTTGCGTCATATTTTTAGGGGGCGTAGTTATTATTATGCTACACTGCCCCCCTCCAGCCGGCGATAGGTTCGGCTCTCATTCTTTGGATGGAAACCAGCTCCCGTTCTTCCTGACGCGCACAATGTTTACAATCTGTTCTGCATGGTCTCCGGGACAGTGCATCCGCATTAGAGTGGAGTTTTCCTTTACGATGCTGTATTTCGTAGTCGTAGATTTGCAGCCTTTCGATCCATCTTGCGACCTGACCCTCAGGACTCTTGAACTGTAATAGCCATTTTAAGGCTGCATGGTCTGTGCGAAGAACGAACTACCTCCCGTAGAGGTATTTGTGAAAATGCTTCGTAGCCAAGATCAAAGCTAGAAGTTTCCGCCTTGTCACGCAGTAGTTCCTTTCTGGCTTAGAGAGCACCTTGCTGAAGTACGCAACCACCTTCTCTTGGCCGTCATGCACCTGGGAGAGTACGGCTCCTACCCCGACATTACTAACATCTGCATCCACAACGAACGTTTCCCCGGGAGTGGGGTAAGCCAGTATCGGGGCATCGCATAGCCGTTGTTTAAGTGCCTTGAAGCTCTTCTCGCACTCAATTGACCATTTGAATTGTTTTCCCTTTTCCGTCAACTGGTGCAGGTTCTTTGCGATCCCGGCAAAATCCTTCACGAACCGTCTGTAGTAGGTGGCTAGGCCCAGGAAGCTCCTTAGTTGGTGTTTGTCTTTGGGGATTGGCCAGTTTTTCACCGCTTCGACCTTCTCCGGATCGGTTCTCACTCCTTTCGCTGAAATTATGTGTCCCAGGTACTTGACTTCCGCTCTAAACAGGGCGCACTTCTTGGGGTTGAGCTTCAGGTGGGCACTTCGAAGCCTTTGAAACACATCCCTTAGATTGTCTCGGTGTTGCGCAAACGTTTTTCCTACGACGATGACATCATCCAAGTATACCAAACAGGTTTTCCATGTTAACCCTTGCAGGACACATTCCATCAATAGCTCGAAAGTCGCCGGAGCATTGCACAGCCCGAATGGCATTACCGTGAATTGCCATAGCCCATTTCCTGCGGTGAAGGCGGTTTTCTCCCGGTCTTCTGGATGGATCTGTACCTGCCAGTAGCCACTCTTCAAGTCGAGAGTGGAAAACCATCGGGCTCCTGATAGTGTGTCTAGCGTGTCGTCAATCCGTGGCAGAGGGTAGCTGTCTTTCTTGGTGACGTAATTGAGCTGCCGATAGTCCACGCAGAACCGCGTGCTGCCATCTTTCTTCTTAACCAGTACAACCGGTGATGCCCACGGACTTTTGGAACTTTCAATCAGACCTTCTTTCTCCATTGCCGACACCATCTCTGCAACTTCTGTCTGCTTTGCCAATGGAAGGCGCCTAGCAGGCTGACGAATTGGTCTAGTATCACCAGTGTCTATTCGATGTTGTACCAGGTGTGTTCGGCCGTATTCTCCGTCCTGTGAGGCAAATACATCAGCGTACTCATTGATAAGATTCTCTGCCATAGTTCGCTGCTCCTGATTCAGCTCACTGGACTGGAGAATCGTCTCTCTCGCTTCCGCTGTCCAAGGTGATGGGAGAGGTTTTGGAGCATCACGTTCAGATATTGTTGCGACGGCGGTAATCGGCGTGCATTTTCCAGTCACCTCCCCTCGCCTTAGTTTGACAGTGTGTGGTCTTGCGTTCAAAACCCTCACTGGAACCATGGTGTTCTTTGGTTCGACTAACGTCTTGAGAATTCTTCTCTGGGTCTGGTTCTACTATGTAGAATCGGTGGCTCCCAAGATCACCTTCCAGCTTCGTCCAAATGATTGTCTCTGAAGACGGCGGCAAAACTTCGTCTTTGCTGATGACTGTCCTGAGAGTTACGGCATTCTCATTTCCGTACACCATCGGAATCTCCACATTTCGATACCTCAGTACTTGCATCCCGATGTCCAAGATTACTTCATTTGCTTTCATGAAGTCTATTCCGATGATGCACTCGTCGCATATATCTGCCACCAGAAACGCATGGGAGAACGTCAGTCCCGCCAGAGTAATCGTAAGACGAACTTCTCCAAACACTTTCGCCATTTCCCCTGTTGCAGTCTTCAGGCAGTAGCTGTTGGTGTTGTGCAGCCAGGAGCTTTTGACGATATCTCTTCTTACAATGGGGGCAGTGGCACCTGTGTCGATGGTGGCTACGCACTTCTTCTCGTTGATTAGTGCCTCCACTGTCAGGCTCTTGTTACCCCGTTTGGTTTGCGAAACTTGAATGGTGGTCCTGGGGGATTCGATTCCAGTAACCAACTTGTGCCCCGCGAAGTTGGTCCTTACGCATCTCCCGACTGCTGGTTTTGGGAAGTCTGACCGACAGGATGCTTCCTCTCAGCTTCTCCTACTTCCGCAATGTGGACAATTTCCTCGTCTAGGTGCACTTCTGCACTGCCGTTGTAGGTGTCCGGTTTGGTTGCAATTCCAGCAACGGATTTGACTTCCGCGAGCTTTGACGGCTGTTCTCTGGCATGAGCATTCCACGACGGACATTTCCCTGACACGGTGTATTCCCTGGTATGCTTGGTCCGCAGCCTTCATTGACAAAGCGAATGCCAATGCCTCGGGGAGTGTTCGCTTTTCAGCCATCCTTACAGCCATTTGCAGTTGTCTGTCCTCTATGGCCTGAATAAAAGCTTCCACCGCCATTTCGTTGATAAGCTCCTCACCGGCTTTAGGGTATGAAAGATGGGCTAGTCGCTCTATATCCGCTTGCAACTGTTGGAGCGTTTCCCCCCTTTTCTGGACTCGACTACGCAGCTGAACCCTGTACACCTGCTCCATGTGTTCATCCCCAAACCGCATTTCGATAGCCTGAACCAGAGAGTCGTAGTTCTGCTGTTTATCTTCCGGGATGGTCTGCAAGAGCTCCGCAGCTGGACCCCTCAGTGCAAGTGTGAGTGCAATGGACTTCTCTTCATCGTCCCAGCTATTGGTCATTGCGGCCGCTTCGAATTGCCTTTTATAAATTGGCCATGATGTTTGACCATCGAAGATAGGAGGCTGCATCTGATTTCTTCTCAGACCGTCGGTGGAATATTCCCGTGCTTTCTGTCTCTTCACGTTGCTGAGTTCCTTAGTAAGATTTTCGACTTGTTTTTCTACTTTTTCGAACTGAGTCTCTATTTTCCCGAACTGAGTTTCATGCTTCTCAAAGTTTTCATCGAATCTAGTTTCGACTTTTTCGAGTTGCGTCTCTACCTTCTCGATTTTCTCTTCGATCACTTCGAATTTGGATTCCAAGTTCTTGTTTTGCTCATCAAGTTTACTTTCCAGAGCATCTAGAGAATTCTTTTGTTCGTCCATTGCTTTCTTTTGTTCGTCCAGCTTAAGTTCTAGAGAATTTCTTTGATCTTCTATTGCTTTCTTTTGTTCGTCCATGACTAACTTAAGTTGCAGGAGCAGACTTGTTATACCCGGGTCGGCTGCTGTACTTGCTGGTTCCTCTTCCACGTCAAACTCTACGTCGTGCGGATTTTCACCTTCCTGCGTTACTGCTTCTTCCAGACGAATCAGTAGGGCATCTTTTCCCCCAGTTGTGTCGAGGTTCCGCTTACTGAGTTCTGCCTTTAGTTGAGTTATAGTTAGTTTTCCCAATTTGCGACCCATTTTCAGCAACTAATTAACTCAACGCAGAAATCGTTTTTTTTTTTTTTTTTGTGCAATTTCACACCACGGAAATAGTTATTCACAGAATAAGTTTTATCCCAGCTTCTGACACCAATGTAATATGCGAGCTACGGCTCGAGTAGATAAAACGATATTCTGTGAAATTTATTTCTTTATTTTCTAGTCTATAGAACAATTCAAGTTCACACTATACTATTCTTCGCAAATTCTTTTCTTACTCTCCACTTTCAATTTATCACCAAATTACAACTTCGCCCATTATCACTTTTCCAATCTCTTCGCCACAGTTTAAAAACTACTGTGTCTTTTTTTGATCGCCATCTGTCCTTATATAGCAGAAGTTTCTGATAGCCAGAAACTTCTAGCAAATTCTTCGACCACTGGAACAAGAGAAATAATTCTTGCAGTTATAATTCCCTTTTATCCCTGATATTATTCGTCTCTTTCGTTGACATGAGCTGTGGAGACTTCGTCCCAGACACGAACCTCGAATGAAAGGACAGTTCGAACCAAAATTCTGCCAGAATGAAGTCAGTTCGGAATTTGTTGCGTCATATTTTTAGGGGGCGTAGTTATTATTATGCTACAATATATTGTAACATCGTCTAAAAGTATGCAACAATAATGTAGAATAATAACTACGCTCCTCCAGCCCATTCCAAACTGTACTTTCATTCGAGGCTCGTGTCTGCAATAGCTGACAACTCCACGGATAAAGAGAGAATTATAACTGGAAGAAATGATTGTCATCTTGGAATTATTACATCAGAATTTTCTGTTCCAGTGGTCGAAGAATTTGCTAGAAGTTTCTGGCTATCTGAAACTTCTGCTATATAAGGACAGATGGCGATCAATAAAAAGGGCAGTCGTTTTTAAACTGTGGCGAAGAGATTAGAAAAGTGATAATAGGCGAAGTTGTAATTTTGTGATAAATTGAAAGTTGAGAGTTAACAAGAAGAAGTAATTAGTTTGGATTTGTGAATTAAGAGAAGAAAGGAGATAAAGTGATTTGAGAGGAAAGAGACATTGTAAGAAAAGAATTGCGAAGAATAGTACAGTGTGAACCTGAATTGTTCTATAGACTAGAAAATAAAGAAATAATTTCACAGAATATGGTTTTATCTACTCGAGCCGTAGCTCGCATGTTACATTGGTGTCAGAAGTGGGATAAAACTTATTCTGTGAATAACTATTTCCGTGGTGTGAAATTGCACAAAAAAAAAAAAAAAAAACATTTCTGTGTCGAGTTAATTAGTTGAGCAAAATGGGTCGCAAATTGGGAAAACTAACTATAATTCAACTAAAGGCAGAACTCAGTATGCAGAATCTCGACACAACTGGGGGAAAAGATGCCCTACTGATTCGTCTGGAAGAAGCAGTAACGCAGGAAGGTGAAAATCCGCATGACGTAGAATTTGACGTGGAAGAGGAACCAGCAAGTACAGTAGCCGACCCGAGTATAACAAGTCTGCTCCTGCAACTTAAGTTAGTAATGGACGAACAAAAGAAAGCAATAGAAGATCAAAGGAATTGTCTAGAACTTAAGCTGGACGAACAAAAGAAAGCAATGGACGAACAAAAGAATTCTCTAGATGCTCTGGAAAGTAAACTTGATGAGCAAAACAAGAACTTGGAATCCAAATTCGAAGTGATCGAAGAGAAAATCGAGAAGGTAGAGACGCAACTCGAAAAAGTCGAAACTAGATTCGATGAAAACTTTGAGAAGCATGAAACTCAGTTCGGGAAAATAGAGACTCAGTTCGAAAAAGTAGAAAAACAAGTCGAAAATCTTACTAAGGAACTCAGCAACGTGAAGAGATAGAAAGCACGGGAATATTCCACCGACGGTCTGAGAAGAAAGGAGATGCAGCCTCCTATCTTCGATGGTCAAACATCATGGCCAATTTATAAAAGGCAATTCGAAGCGGCCGCAATGACCAATAGCTGGGACGATGAAGAGAAGTCCATTGCACTCACACTTGCACTGAGGGGTCCAGCTGCGGAGCTCTTGCAGACCATCCCGGAAGATAAACAGCAGAACTACGACTCTCTGGTTCAGGCTATCGAGATGCGGTTTGGGGATGAACACATGCAGCAGGTGTACAGGGTTCAGCTGCGTAGTCGAGTCCAGAAAAGGGGGGAAACGCTCCAACAGTTGCAAGCAGATATAGAGCGACTAGCCCATCTATCATACCCTAAAGCTGGTGTGGAGCTTATCAACGAAATGGCGGTGGAAGCTTTTATTCAGGCCATAGAGGACAGACAACTGCAAATGGCTGTAAGGATGGCTGAAAAGCGAACACTCCCCGAGGCATTGGCATTCGCTTTGTCAATGAAGGCTGCGGACCAAGCATACCAGGGAATACACCGTGTCAGGGAAATGTCCGTCGTGGAATGCTCATGCCAGAGAACAGCCGTCATGGATGAAGACAAAGCTCGCGGAAGTCAAATCCGTTGCTGGAATTGCAACCAAACCGGACGCCTACAACGGCAGTGAAGAAGTGCACCTAGACGAGGGAATTGTCCACATTGCGGAAGTAGGAGAAGCAGAGAGGAATCGTCTGGCGGTGATAACTTCCATCCTGTCAGTCAGACTTCCCAAAACCAGCAGTCGGGAAATGCGTAAGGACCAACTTCGCGGGGCAGAAGTTGGTTACGGGAATCGAGGCCCCCAGGACCACCATTCAAGTTTCGCAAACCAAACGGGGTAACAAGAGCCTGACAGTGGAGGCACTAATCAACAAGAAGAAGTGCGTAGCCACCATCGACACAGGTGCCACTGCCTCCATTGTAAGAAGAGATATCGTCAGAAGCTCCTGGCTGCACAACACCAACAGCTACTGCCTGAAGACTGCAACAGGGGAAATGGCGAAGGTGTTTGGAGAAGTTCGTCTTACGATTACTCTGGCGGGACTGACGTTCTCCCATGCGTTTCTGGTGGCAGATATATGCGACGAGTGAATCATCGGAATAGACTTCATGAAAGCAAATGAAGTAATCTTGGACATCGGGATGCAAGTACTGAGGTATCGAAATGTGGAGATTCCGATGGTGTACGGAAACGAGAATGCCGTAACTCGCAGGACAGTCATCAGCAAAGACGAAGTTTTGCCGCCGTCTTCAGAGACAATCATTTGGACGAAGCTGGAAGGTGATCTTGGGAGCCACCGATTCTACATAGTAGAACCAGACCCGGAGAAGAATTCTCAAGACTACATCGTGGGAAAGAC
Organism: Pocota personata; assembly: GCA_963082735.1. Lineage (NCBI taxonomy): Eukaryota > Metazoa > Arthropoda > Insecta > Diptera > Syrphidae > Pocota > Pocota personata. The sequence continues at coordinate 174,731,825 of OY720429.1, read as the reverse complement.
GTTAGTCGAACCAAAGAACACCATGGTTCCAGTGAGAGTTTTGAACACAAGACCACACACTGTCAAACTAAGGCGAGGGGAGGTGACTGGAAAATGCACGCCGATTACCGCCGTCGCAACAATATCTGAACGTGGTCCTCCAAAACCTCTCCCATCACCTTGGACAGCGGAAACTAGAGAGACGATTCTCCAGTCCAGTGAGCTGAATCAGGAGCAGCGAACTATGGCAGAGAATCTTATCAATGAGTACGCTGATGTATTTGCCTCACAGGACGGAGAATACGGCCGAACACACCTGGTACAACATCGAATAGACACTGGTGATACTAGACCAATTCGTCAGCCTGCTAGGCGCCTTCCATTGGCAAAGCAGACAGAAGTTGCAGAGATGGTGTCGGCAATGGAGAAAGAAGGTCTGATTGAAAGTTCCAAAAGTCCGTGGGCATCACCGGTTGTACTGGTTAAGAAGAAAGATGGCAGCACGCGGTTCTGCGTGGACTATCGGCAGCTCAATTACGTCACCAAGAAAGACAGCTATCCTCTGCCACGCTATCCTTTTCCACTCTCGACTTGAAGAGTGGCTACTGGCAGGTACAGATCCATCCAGAAGACCGGGAGAAAACCGCCTTCACCGCAGGAAATGGGCTATGGCAATTCACGGTAATGCCATTCGGGCTGTGCAATGCTCCGGCGACTTTCGAGCGATTGATGGAATGTGTCCTGCAAGGGTTAACATGGAAAACCTGTTTGGTATACTTGGATGATGTCATCGTCGTTGGAAAAACGTTTGCGCAACACCGAGACAATCTAAGGGATGTGTTTCAAAGGCTTCGAAGTGCCCACCTGAAGCTCAACCCCAAGAAGTGCGCCCTGTTTAGAGCGGAAGTCAAGTACTTGGGGCACATAATTTCAGCAAAAGGAGTGAGAACCGATCCAGAGAAGGTCGAAGCGGTGAAAAACTGGCCAGTCCTCAAGGATAAACACCAACTAAGGAGCTTCCTGGGCCTAGCCACCTACTACAGACGGTTCGTGAAGGATTTTGCCGGGATCGCAAAGAACCTGCACCAGTTGACGGAAAAGGGAAAACCATTCAAATGGTCAATTGAGTGCGAGAAGAGCTTCAAGGCACTTAAACAACGGCTATGCGATGCCCCGATACTGGCTTACCCCACTCCCGGGGAAACGTTCATTGTGGATGCAGATGCTAGTAATGTTGGGGTAGGAGCCGTACTCTCCCAGGTGCATGACGGCCAAGAGAAGGTGGTTGCGTACTTCAGCAAGGTGCTCTCTAAGTCAAAAAGGAACTACTGCGTGACAAGGAGAGAACTTCTAGCTTTGATCTTGGCTACGAAGCATTTTCACAAATACCTCTACGGGAGGAAGTTCGTTCTTCGCACAGACCATGCAGCCTTAAAATGGCTATTACAGTTCAAGAGTCCTGAGGGTCAGGTCGCAAGATGGATCGAAAGGCTGCAAATCTACGACTACGAAATACAGCATCGTAAAGGAAAACTCCACTCTAATGCGGATGCACTGTCCCGGAAACCATGCAGAACGGATTGTAAACATTGTGCGCGTCAGGAAGAACGGGAGCTGGTTTCCATCCAAAGAATGAGAGCCGAACCTATCGCCCGCTGGAGCGTAGATGAGATCCGGAACGCTCAAAAGGAAGACCCGGATATCGAGCCGATTCTGGCCTGGAAGGAGAACATGGAGAAACCGGATCATCAGGACATCTCTCACAGAAGCCCGACCTTAAAGGCATATTTTGCGCAGTGGGACTCCCTCTATGTCCAAGAAGGTGTTCTGAGAAGAAAATGGGAATCCTCCGACGGAAAGTCGTTTGTAATGCAGCTTGTCGTACCGCGGACGAGGGTCAAGGAGGTGTTACAGGAAATGCATGGCGGGGCGACCGGAGGCCACTTGGGAGTGAATAAGAAGCTAGAAAAGGTACGAGAACGTTTTTATTGGTTAAAAGCGAAGGAAGATATCGAAGACTGGTGCAGAAAATGCGACGTGTGTGCAGCTAGCAAGGGTCCGAGAATCAAAACTCGAGGTAAGATGCACCAATACAACGTGGGAGCACCTTTCGAACGAATCGCCATTGACATCGCAGGGCCCTTTCCGGAAACCGACAATGGTAATCGGTATATACTCGTAGTGATGGACTACTTCAGTAAGTGGCCGGAAGCGTTTCCGATCCCTAACCAGGAAGCCAGAACCGTGGCGGAGCAGATCGTCTACAATTGGGTTAGCAGATTCGGTGTGCCCTTGGAATTGCATTCTGACCAAGGGAGGAACTTCGAGTCAAGAATCTTCCAAGAGATGTGTCAACTACTCGGAATCAAAAAGACAAGGACAACCCCGCTTCATCCACAGTCGGACGGTATGGTGGAGCGTTTCAATAGGACTTTGGACGAACATCTCTCGAAGGTCGTAGGTGACTACCAACGAGATTGGGACCGGCAGATTCCCTTGTTTTTGATGGCCTATAGAAGTGCCGTGCATAGCACTACTCGACATACGCCGTTCGAAATCTTATTTGGTGGAATAGCTCGTTTACCCAGTGAGGTGAAATTTGGATCTCCTACCAATGAGCCCAGAAATGAAGAAGAGTACGTGGCGGACCTTAGGGAAAGGCTTAGGGACATACACCAAAGGACCAGAAGCCAGATTAAGATGACGAGCGACCGCATGAAGACCAGGTATGATGCCAAGGCAACAACGTCAGGATTCCAGGAAGGAGATCTGGTGTGGCTGTATAATCCCCATCGCCAAAAGGGGAAATCACCTAAATTACAGCGGAACTGGGAAGGTCCCTACAGAATAGTAACCCGCATCAACGATGTTGTCTACCGCATCCAGCGAGGACCGAGGGCCAAAATGAAAGTGGTTCATGTGGACCGACTGAGTCGATACAATGGCCGAAGTGAGGACGCACTTGTTCGGGACGAACAAGTCTAAGAGGGGGGCAGTGTAACATCGTCTAAAAGTATGCAACAATAATGTAGAATAATAACTACGCTCCTTCAGCCCATTCCAAACTGTACTTTCATTCGAGGCTCGTGTCTGCAATAGCTGACAACTCCACGGATAAAGAGAGAATTATAACTGGAAGAAATGATTGTCATCTTGGAATTATTACATCAGAATTTTCTGTTCCAGTGGTCGAAGAATTTGCTAGAAGTTTCTGGCTATCTGAAACTTCTGCTATATAAGGACAGATGGCGATCAATAAAAAGGGCAGTCGTTTTTAAACTGTGGCGAAGAGATTAGAAAAGTGATAATAGGCGAAGTTGTAATTTTGTGATAAATTGAAAGTTGAGAGTTAACAAGAAGAAGTAATTAGTTTGGATTTGTGAATTAAGAGAAGAAAGGAGATAAAGTGATTTGAGAGGAAAGAGACATTGTAAGAAAAGAATTGCGAAGAATAGTACAGTGTGAACCTGAATTGTTCTATAGACTAGAAAATAAAGAAATAATTTCACAGAATATTGTTTTATCTACTCGAGCCGTAGCTCGCATGTTACAATATATACATTTACCTACATATGCTAGCCTGCATCTACATATGCTAGCCTGCATCTACATATGCTAAGCTACATATGCGGAAAAGAATCAATGACGAATCAGTAGTTCTAGCCTGCCTTATTCTTCCAAATGAGCAGGCTATTATTATTTTAGGTATGATCGATGAGAGGGTATAGAATCATTGTAACCCGGACATACTTGATAGGAGGTATTCGAGAGTATGAAATACTAGTTAGAGATATTGTTAGTTTAGAACTACCTTATGAAAACTTAAATACAGCTATCACAAATTCTTTCCACCAAGCATGTCCAGAAAAAGTAAAATCAGGCAATCGGCTTACACCATGGTGGAATAAAAAGCTCTGAAGAAAGAGCTGAAACTAAGAAGCTTTTTAACAGAGCTAAACCCAATGGGGAATATTATCCGGAGATTAGAAAAATGCTAGAATCTGTCTGATATTCGCAGTAGCGCCCGTATCCACAGAATTCTCTCCAAACAGCACACTAATCAGAAAAGAAGCAAAATCGTGCTTCCCTGGATCCTTCCTTACTTCCGTCTCCCCAGATGATCGTCATCAGGAAAGGATCAATTGACCAACCAGAGAGAACTAGAAAAGAGCCAGAAAAAGCTTTCATGAAAGAAAATAAAACGGGACATACACTCATTTTATCTCTTCAAAGCCCCAGGAGAAGACGGAAAATTATCAACACTCCCACAAAAGGGTATCCCTAACACAATACCAACACTGAATAATATCTTCAGAACAAGCTATGCTATGCTATGGGGTCACAAACCAACAAAGATGAATAGAGGTCATTGTAAAATATATACCCAAGGTATGCCGTAGACCAGCTTTCATCCTATTGACCAATAAGCCCTACTTTCTTTTCCCTCAAAGCAATGGATACACATATTAGAGATTGGGCCCTTCATCTGAACCCCTTCACAAAAATCAATATGCCTATTATTCTGGTAAATCAACTACTCATGTTTCTCAGAACCTAACCTAAAGGATTGATAAATCTTTCAGAGACACAGAGTATCAAGGAAATTCGAAAACACTGCACACGATCAGATATCCAGATGTATCCAAAACACGGGAGTAGATAATACCAAGTGTAAATAGATACATACATACATTAATGCTAGAAGATAGGAAGCATCACTCCTGCGAAAGGTTGCCCTCAAGGGGGAGCTCTCCCTCCTTTATTATGGTCCATGTTTTTTTTTTTTTTATATATAATTTGCACACGTGTTAAAGGGAATATGAATACCCTTATACTAATTTTTTAGAACACTTGCGTTTTTGTGGAAAGGAAGAGACAGAGAGAAAAACAGAGTGGTGTGGTTTGAAACTTAGGTGGTATTAAGTTTCTGTAAACTCCAAAGGTGGCTGTCCAGATAACTGGGGAGTATTTTGTTTTGTTTTCGCTATTATTGTCGTTGCTTATGATCCACAGTATTTTTTTTTCGTCCTCCTTAAGTCATCATCACGATCAAGTTGCATTTTGGCCATATGACCACCCTACTGCCAGTGTTATACCTTCACAGTAGAGTTGTCTTAGCTTTCGCAAGTGATCGACTTTTTTATTTATTTCATGTGAAATAAATAGATGATTCTTGACATCATGATTCGAACCGTGAATCAACAGCATGACAAGCGATGATGTTACCACTACACCACGGCCACCCTCAATGAACAGCTGACAATACTTGACAGCAACGGTTTTATGTCCAAGGGTACGCAGATAACATTACTATCCTAATCAGAGGTAAATTCGAAGAAACAATCTCGGCTCCACAGGACACCTACTCCCAAGAAAAGCACCATAATTGTATTCACTAAGAGAAGAAAGCTGGAAAAGCTCAGAAAACCCATACTCTTTCGTGAATGAATAGAATCCTCATAAGAAGTCAAATTCTTCGGTCTAACTTTGGATGAAAGACTTACTTGGAATTCCCACCTCACTAAATCATAGAAAAAGCCAAGATTTGACTGTGGACCAGCAGAAATCTTCGTGGCAGAAACTAGGTACCTAGTCCCAAAATGATACTTTGAATCTATACAGCTATAGCGAGACCTATTGTTACATATGCAGCATCCGTATAATAGCAAAAAACGAGCACAAGAAAGGCTCAACAAATTACAAAGATAGTTTGTGTGTGTGTGTGCAACAGGTGCTATGAGAACAACTTTCATTGCAGCGCTAGAAGTCATCCTTAACTTGCCACCCCTTCGTTTTTACATCATGAAAAAAAGCTATAGTTAATGTCTACATGCTTATCACAGAATATGAAATAAATTCAATTCAAAAATTACAAACAATAAACTACTTGGAATAAGTATAACAGACAAATGTCTGCTAAAGTTAATCTTCAGACATGACTTCAAGGTAACATTTTCAGAAACACATTTGCTAGTGGTTTTCATTTATGGTACACAGATGATTCCAAAACAGATGAAGGAGTTGGGGCCGGAGTATATGAACTGAGCACGAACACTATGCAAGTATGGATAAAAGTTGCTCATTATTAAAAGCCGCATAAACAGATCTATAGGCAACAAGAATATTTGTGTTCTCTCAGACAGCAAAGACGCGCTGCTTGCTATATGAAATTACCTCAAAACTACCTTCAACTGCTCGTAACACTACCCAACACAAACAGAGTTAATCTAATTTGGGTGCAAGGCTAAAGCGGTTATGAAGGTAATGAAAAAGTTGATGAACTAGCGAGAAAAGATCCGCATCAAACTTCATGATGCCAAGACCATTCTGTGAAATACCCAACAGCACTGCAAAAAGTAGTATTAAAAATTGGCTTAAAGAAAAAGCGCGTCATTACTGCATGGAAACTGAAGGTAACAGGTAGGCGAAAATCTTCTTGCCAATTACCTCCCACATAAGAACGAAACAATTCCTTCAATTAAATAAGAGTCAGATTCGCTTAGTCCCAAGTTTCCGAGGTTTCGGGACACTTTCGAGTCAAAAAGCATTTAATGGCCATGGGAATAATACAAGACAACATATGCAGAATGCGCAACGATGACAAAGAATTACCAGCATATATACATACTTGCCACTGTAATTGCCTTATCAGAACATATCATCGTCATCTAGGTAACTTCTACCTCGAAACAGAAGATATACGCATCGGCCAGTGCACCGAAAGATATAGCCTCGTTCATCACTAACTCCGGGATCATGGATGATCTTTTACCATGAGGAAATATCAATAGGCCCACTTGTACTAAGGGATTAGCCCCCATCTCCACCATCAATCTCAATTTAAATCTATTCGTTACGAGTAGCCAAAAATATTCACATTAATCACTATTCATTTTCAAAAAAGTCGTGTGATTCATGTCAGAGAAATTATCAATTGTATATGCCTAGCACAACGCAAATAGTAAAATTAAACAAAACTGTAAGAATCTTTTCGAGAAAAATGAATCCAAGTTGGCCATTTGTAAAGGCCCGCAAATTTTCGGGTTAGAATAAAACTCCCAATTTGATTCGAATTGTGAGCATTTCACTCATATACATATATGACACCCTTAACACCAATGTTTTTGTGTTCGTCCGGTGGACTTTTTTAACCAGGTCGAAATGCATACACATATACATATGTAGTATGTATGTACGTGCATACAAATTGACGTTTTTTTTGGTTATTCGATGTTTATTGTCAGAATCCTGTAACGGTCTAGTGAAGTTTACAAAGTTCGAAGTTTCATGTTTTGGACTTCGTACAAAATAAACACTTCGTAGTGTGTAGAAAGATCATTGAATAGTCTTAGAAGAGTCGAATTTTGGACTTAATACGTAGTAGATAATATGTGCACGCAATAATATTGTTCCTCACTTAAGAGGGTGCTAGATTTTTTGTTAGAAAATTAATTTTCTTGAAATAATGTAAAGTGCTATAAAGTTCAAAAAATCTTGATCACACATTAATCTGTTAAAAATAATTTAATTTGTATTCAAATTGGATAATGTGTTTTGTGACCAGAAATGAGCTTTCTTAAGGTTTTCAAAAAACAAAAACGAAAAACTTCCGCACTGGATATACTCCTCTTTCAAAACGTATTGTAAATGTTAGGGTTTTTTTTTACGTATTATTTTCCAAACAGTATTTTCTTCCACCATCCATCCTGGCGGTCCCCTGATCTACTTACAGTCAACCTGATTGATCACGTTGCGATTGATGCAAGGCACTTCATGATCATGAGACTGCCGAGCTTTTGACTCGCGAATGTCCTTGAACCTCTTAAGAAGTTCGATGCCACCAACATTTAGCGCAGATGACCAAAGGCATCATTGAAGCAAGTCACAAACTATTCTAATCTATTAGATGTTAGAATTGCTCTCATAAGGCCATCAATATATTAGGAATGTCTAATTTTCATTAAACAACACCGAAAAAAAAATTTTATCATTACATATTTTTAATTACATAGCGCCAGCGAGTTTTGAAATAAAATTACAAAAAAAAGCGTTTTGGTAGTGAAACAGGTATTGCTACCATCCAGCGACTAGTATTAGGGAAAGGAATTCAATTTCAGTCTCTCTGGTCGCAAATCTAGAAATGCTCCCTTCTCTGCATTAATGCCTCTCGCTATCAGCGTTGAGAATGGCGATTTTGCTACTTTTTGTTCGTAGTCAATGTACACAAGCTTAAGTCCTTATTATTTCCCACTTGCGAACAAAAGAAGTCGAAGTTAAATCTTCGTAAGTACCTTTGCACTAGTCGGCTCACAAAAGCTAACTAAAGTCTACTTCACCATCACCACAAAATTGTTCTTTGATTGAAAAGTTCGTTTACCTATATTTAATTTGCAAAAATTGTCTGCACAAATGTATCGGTGATGTGTGTTCTCACCCTATAGCTATCCCGTAGCCCGTAATAATTTAAATAGCACATGGCTTTGAATAAAGACAAATAACAAATGCCGCCAAAAAATCTATCAGGTATGTCCGTCTGTCTGTGCGTATGACACCAGTTGATGGGTATTAAATTGTTGACCTATAAAAATGAAATTCCATAATGCAAAAGAACTATGTAGTTCGAGTACACCGCTAAATTTCTTTAAAAATTCAGGCATTTACAGTATATGTATGTAGGTTCTTTGTAAAGAAATGTCAATGTTAGAAGGGTGCATAACCAAAACAAGTTCTTATCTGAGGAGCACTTATTCTTCTCCAAAAATAATAGCTATATTTATTCAATAAATTGTATACACCGAGTACTTAGCTTTGGAACTAAAAAACGATTTACTACAAGGACGTACATATACTTGAAATGTTGTCTTGGTACAGTTTTATTGGAAATTGTAAAAAATTGAAGGACATGATTGGATCGCATGTACTTGCTCCATACATATTTGCTATGTAATCGTTTTTAAATAGGTCAGATGAAGCAAAAAAATTAACTTTTGCGTAAAATTCGTTAAAAAGCTAAAAGTCTTTTTTGTGCCATCCGTTAAAAATTTAGAATAAAATGGTCTTAGCCATATCCGAGAAATAGCTAATTTTCGCTCCACTTATATGTAATGTACCATTATTAAAATTTTTAAAATTGAGTACGCAATCTTATTGCAAACATCCATATATAAATTTGTATTGAAATCGTTAGACATTTTGAGAAAATTGAATTCTTCAAAATTAATTTTAAGTAAAGTACCATCAATTTTGAAGCTAAAATGAAAATTCGAATTTCGCCTCTGGGCATTATCACACAAGCCGCAGATATGAAGTTTGAAGAAAATTCGTCCAGACGTCTAGGCTGCAGACTGACGTGGGACATACACAATGCGAGATCCACTTTTTTTTAGTTCCTGATTGACCAAAATCTCGAGAGTGAACATTTTCACGAAAACAATTCTTGCCCTACAGGAGCTACTTTTTGGAACATCTTTGCAAAATAAGATTTTCTTTAACAGCTACGAGTATCTCCAAAGATGACCAAGACGTTTTAGCATACTCATGTAAGTCTATAGGTATATTCCGTAAATTTGTTACTTGCTATTTTGTGCAACTTTTTAAAAATTGGATTTTTGCCACTTTTCCTACTTTAAACATACTCGTAGGTATCTGAGCAATAATAGTATCTTTGGAAGTTCTCGATTGAAAATATGAAATAGAAACCTATCTTCCGCGCATAGAAATATATGATAAAAGAATGTTAATAAGAAGAGTATAGTAATTCATCAACAGAATGGCATCCGCGCTTTGTCAATATAGAGAAATAGATATTATATAGATAACTCTACCACCCCTGATTTACATATATGTATGTACATACGTACATGTACCGTTCTTCTCGTGTAATAAACTTTTTTTCGTTATATTCCAGAAAAAAAAAATCCCAATTTGGAAACACACCTGAATTCATGTCGTATAAAGGCTACCGGAATTTGATAGTAATTTTAGGGCTTTTTAGCATACCCAATTTCTTAAAATTTTAATAATTATTCTGATGTGTGTGAGAATAAGCAATTAAGAAACTAATACGGTACTTACTATAGAACTAGTAGTTTAATACCACTCGCGTTAGATTAGATATTCGAAAATTAACTTGAACAAATATCTAACGAATTCAGTCCATAAACGCAATATAATGAAATAGCCAAAAATGCATGTTTCCAAAAAAAAGTGTGAAACAACGATAATACCCTAAAAACTCTCGTACATTATATCTATCTACGTACATTTGCCACGCAAATTTATAAATAAAAACTAAGATATTTACTTTTCAACGTTGCTAACGATTTTTACCATTGAAAAAACTTGCCATGAAAAGCTTGCAAAGCGCTGATTTCTTCATAGTTAATTAATTTTTCTGTTTTAATCCATTCGCCAGTCGAGTTATTTAAAGATGATTCGATTTTTCTGCAACGCACAGAGCACACATTTTTTCAAAGACCCACCACTATGTAACTTTTTTGTTGTTGTTGACACTTATTTATGCAATTGAAACGCGTAAAATTATGCAGGATTTAAAAGGAAAAACCTGTACTTTATCTCGCCGAAATGCATGCAACGAAATCGGAACAAATTAAAAGTTGAGCAATTGCCGTTATTTTGATGCTACGCACAGGGATGGCATTTTTTTCTTTTCACTTTAGATTTGTTAATACTAAAAATCACTTTTCAAATGTTTTATTGAACAATATTTTCGTCTAAACTTAGAAAGCATTTTGTTTTTTAATTAATTTAGGAAAAAGAAATCTTTTTTGTTGTATTTATTATTATTTTTTGTCAGTCCAAACTAATCCATTTAGACAAATATCTACCGAGGAAGACACAACTAGTTCTTTTATAATTTAGAGTTCGGACTCGGTATAAGCTCGCACTACTTCATCTACTAACAGATGTCAATCATTTTCTCAAGTAATAAAAATAAAATCACTGAGTTACACATATACAAGTACGCACACAATATCCGTATGACCGCGTAAATAAATTTTTACGAACGTAACATTCTGAAAGTCATCTTTATTCATCTGTTTTTAGTTTCAAATTTGAAGATCTCTTCTGTAACTAGCGAAACCGAGTTGTAAACGAACCAGCTGCTGGCACAGGATTAACCATTTTTTTCGGAACGACTACACACTATAATTTCACTCCGCTTACCACAGTGTTAGTTGAACAGCAATAGTGGTAATAGCACACAAAATTATCAAGGAAATCGAGAAGAATTTAAGTTACTGCGTATAAAATCCTGTAATTTTTATTTTAATTTGTATAGCACACACGTACATATAAGAGTATAGTAATATAAAATCGTTGCGGATATACCTAGTTATTTAAATAGATGTCGTACTGCACTACGTCGTTATCGACGAAAGACTAACAGTCTTTAAATTGACTCAAAACCAGCAACTGACTCCAAATGCAAGCAGCCAGTCCTGATGTACTTAATTCTTTTTCTTTTACTTTACACTATAATGAAGTATATGAAGGATTTTCTAAATAAAATATCTATATGTATAGGTACATATACGCATTTATTTTAAATATATAAAATAAATATCCTTGCGTTCACTGCAGGCGAAGAGAAAAATAACCCCTAAGAGCACCCAATAGCTGAACACTATGGTAATTTTAGCTAAAGTTGATGTAGAACCACCCAAGAACAAGATAAATAGAAGGTAACAGGAGGCGAATACGAACACAAAAGACAAGACGCGAGTGGGAGGAGTAGTAAAATAATAAAACGGTTAAAATGAGAAGAGGAAAAGTGTTTACTTCACAGTTAGACACTGAACTGAACGCAAAAGGAGACCGAACGAGCGGAAAAGAAACAAAATCACAAACTGAGTACTGTCTTTTTCTTAATGATGATGTTTTGAGAACTAAGTAATTCCAGCAATGACGACGAAAAAAACATACGGTATACAACAACATAGAACCGTAAGAAACACCATACCTTTCTCAATTTAAATAAAAGTTATATTTATAATTTACTGATGAATACATCTACACTTCTAAAATGTACTATATACTAACTAATATGCCGGGAACTGTAAAAATAATGATGGACGTAACTTTCTTTTAAGCATATGTATATACTATCGTCTTTCGACGGCGAGAGCTACGACTACGACGAAGGCGAAGAAGACAACCACCTTTAACTAAAAATGTATAGAATTGACTACCCTGCTTGCAACCCAACACCAAATTCTACACCCAAACAAGCTATCACCGGGGACACACAACTAAGTGATTTTGGTGTGTATTGGTCCTCTAATTTTGTGCTCCCCTCCGTTTTTCCCACGTAATGAGGTGAGGTGGCATCAACATGCACACAACGAGCTCGAACTACCCCAATCGCATCTTTCTCCCAGTAATCCAAAGAAAACAAAATAAAAATGAGAAAATGTGTCGAAAAGAAGAAGCAGGAGTATACAGCGGAGAAACTCTCCCCAGCTTCCTTAAACATGGGTTGTTCAGCAGATATTGAAGAAAACTCATGTCGTCGCTGGTTGGTGGCCTACTGGGTTGGTTAGTTGGGGACATTTCCCCATAATCATTCCTTCTTTCAGTTAGACAGAGTTGACACCCACCCACCGAGCAAATTTTCTTAGCTTAATTTGCCAAGCATAAGAAGAAGACCACAAATATGCCAGTAATACTATTCCACTTGCTCTCGCCAGTTTCTTTTCTCCAAACATATTCGTATATGTGTATATATGTACCTAGTCTTTTTGAAGGAGCTGCACTAACGCGGATGCTAACCACACTTAGGAAAAGTAAAAGGAAAGAAAAATTAACGCACACATCTAAGCACACTTATATAGAAATATTGCTCTCCTTTTCTGCATTCTTTTAGATAATATATTTAATATTTATATATATACATCTTTATATAAAAGGGATACATTTTTAATATTCATTCACAAATACACACATGCTGATGGAGATAAAACGGGGAAGATAAAGATGTGCGGTGATTTCGCTTTGTTGCCTTGAGTTTACGAAAAGTTTCGTTCACGACGTTACCGCCACCGCCGCCTTCGCTTTCGAGGCAATTCATTTTACTTATACTTCTTCATTGTAATTGATATCAACCTTTTGCTAGTTGGAGAAAACATTCAGGGGTGAACAGGGCGAATACATGTCGCAAGAAACAGACCGAAATAGAAAAGGTTTGGCGAAATCAAAAGTTTAGTATCGTTCGAGCACTGTAACTTCCTTAAAACGCACGCATGCTGATATTAAGCAAATATTCTAGATATCAACTGCCGACGGAAAATTTAGATTTTTTTTCTGTTTTATTTTCAACGCTATTTACATGTATATTTTTAAGCAACTAAATAAAACAAAACCGATTTACTTGCAGACGGCGCGGAAAAAGAAATTGGCTTTGTACATGCGGCCTGTGTCATTAGCGCGTCGATTCTTCCCTTATTACTGCACCCTTTCAGTTAGATAGAAAGCAGTAGAGCCTTAGCAAAGAGGAATAAACAACTCTTGAGTACTTTCTCTTATATTCAATACCTCGATGTCGAGTCCGAACCCGCCCGAACCCGAGCAGGAACCGGATGCCAACAACATCACAACCAATTCCTACTGCGTGCGCTTTTTCACCCGGTTTATGTTCATCCAAACAGTGATAGGTGGCGGCAGCGAAGCCAAATATCCACCACTGCAGCCACAAACACTTTCTAATCAGTACCTTCAGAAGTGCCAAAAAGAGAGATAAGAACAGAGTTTCACAACAAAAAGAGACCTCCCTTATCCTTTTCCTATTCAATCATTCATCCACCCCAATATTCTGAAACGCACACACTCGAAAAAAAGAAGCGAAACCCATCCAACAATAACAACGAATTGTGGAAAAATATTTCAGTTGGGGAAATATAAACATAGTCGAATAGAAAATCGCTAGAATATACTTGAAGGCAAAATCTATGTATATACTTGCGGAAAAAGGAAAAAAAAAGAAGAGCATGCGCCTAGAAAGGTTATAAGTTTTTGTGTTTGTGTGCTTAAGAAGGACGATTCTAGGTATATATATGTATGCACATCCCCCACATCCAGCGGACACTGTTGCCCTGCATTTGCGCTAACGTTGGGCGCCAGTCCTTCGATGAATGTATTGGTGCTATTTTTATAGTATAAATGTGCTTTCGTTTCTGTGTGGTGGAGAGGGGTAGAAAATAAAATAAAAATAGACGGCGAAGAGTAAAATCTACTATCCCCAAGAATTTTTTCTAAGCGTCCCCATTCTGCTTTTCTTTTTGTACACATCTTTACTTCGCTCAAGGGGGAGCTTTTTACAAACAATTTTCCGCCGCATGAAGTAACCAAGCAGCAACCTCTAAATAGTTTACAGTGGGGAAGTTTTAAGATTTTCGTCTTTTGTAACACTTTCTCTTTAAGTTTTGTCTCGTGTTCATTTTGTATTTTCAATTAAATGAATAAAATTTATATGTCAACAAACATTTGTGTGTGTAGTCTCGACGTAGAGTAAAATGTTATTATTGGCATTAGGCGTACCAGAACGCCTTTTAGACTCTGACGTTGTGTTTTCAATTCAATTTGGAAAATGTCGATGCAAACATGTTTTTTGTTCCGAAATAAAGGCTTAATTGAGGTTTAGATAATTTCCTAATTATACTTTAAATTTTAAGCGAATGGTAGAGTAGCCTATAAAGTAATTTACAGAAATTAATAAATATTTAGTTAAAAAAAAGTCTATAAAGAGTAAAACTGAAACCATAAGCTCATTCAGGAAGGTGTTATTGAAGGTCACTGCGATGATTTTCTATCAGTGGAGTGCGTAAGGTAAGTTTCATAGTTTTCGTTTAAATATGGTTGAAAATCATCTCAGTGACGTTAAACATCGCGATTCAAATACCTTCGCTTCTTCAAACAAATTGCGCTTTATCGGATATCTCCTTCTAACTAAAACTATTAAATAAGTAGGCAAATATAATAACTCGGTTAAAAATTAAAAAAAAAAAAAAAAAAAATACTAGGGGAGGGAAACTTAAGCTAAGTTAGTTAATGCAAGTTTTGTTGCTAGTTTTTCACTTGCTTGTTGTTTCTAGGATCATAACTAATTTTAGTATGACTAACTTCATTGTCTTGGTCTATTATCAAATCACTTATTTTGACAAAAGACGTGAAGTCCATTTTGTCAGGAGTGTCTAAAAAAGTAATTATGGTATAAGTGGCTATTTTGTTGTTTTGAAAGGAGTTTCGAAAAACGTTTTCTTTTGGAGTGGACCGCATTTCTTGTTGGTTAGTTCTTTGTTTTTTATTTACGCGGTAGAGCAGCAAGCTGTATCTATGAACCAAACAGTTCTATGTTATTACAACTACGACTGTGGCAAAAGCTAGAATATGTATAAAATCTCAGTCATGGTTCCATAAAATATTGTCCAATGCAATAATGCCCAAATAACTTTTTGGACTTTGTTGCACTTTGGAAGTGCAATTATGTCCGAAATAGGGTTTTCTATCTTATTCCACCTTTGAAAGTGAAATCATAACTTGCTTACAGAAGCCACTTATTGAGACGCTACAAAGAGAAGAATTGAATTATTTGTAATAAATAAAATAAACGCTTTGATATGCATTTTTGTAACTCAAACGCAACAATACTCTCTGCGCAGTGAAAAGGTACCAAAATATATAGGTTCACTGTGATACTCGTATAACAGGAATATATAGTTTGTTCGCTATTCGCATAAAGAAGCGAACAAACCAAAAATATCGCGCGATTTTTTATCATGTCAATATGATTTATATTGGAAATTTAGACTAATATTCACTTTCACTTTTTTATAAAATGAGCGCAGAAATGGTTTTCAATCTTAAAAAAAATATTCCTGCTGAATGGGCCCTCTTCAAAGCCGAAGGTCCAGCTTGGGGCTCATTAATTTTTTTTATGTGTGAACAAAATACATTCGTTTAGTGATACAAAGAAAATTTCACCGATATTTTGTAGTGAAATAATCTAACAAATCTAAAGTTTTGAAATTTATGAAAGAGTCTTGGCTAAATATTGGTTTGAAAAATGAACTGCCGAATCTGTCCCAGTTCACCTTACGCAGCTGATAACATAAAAGAAGACACCCTCTAGAAGATGATGAGAAAATGGGCTCACTTGTATGTTTATGATTTCATATTTCTCCGCGAGTATTTTTTTTTTAAGTTGCAGTGTGATACGTGTAGAAAAGAGTGTTACGTGAATAAGATTAAGAATTTTTTCTATTAATTCCATTTTATTATTTTATTTATCATAATTCTTTGATTCCAAGCCGATCTCAATTATCTTCGAATTAGCTCGGATAAATGAGTTTCAACTCTATTCAAATTCCAAATACCACAGTTCCTACGTTAAATTGAAACCATTTGATTTCGGTTAAAAAGTTTCAATTTCCTTCAAATGACTGTTGTTTTTAAAAATGATTGTATCCATTAACTGGTAAATGGTCTTGCGTGCGTTGTGTTCCACCAAAAATAGTCAAATAACTGTAATGTAAAAAGTTAAAGTTCTTTAATATTTTTATTTTGTCTCGCATATTTAAATAGGTTTGAATTTAAATTGTTTCTCTTTGAAAACTATTAAATGATGAATTACAAATGCGAAGAACAAGTATTGCTTTTGACCTTCCCAAAGATAACACATCAGTAGCCGGGATGGCTAGTGGGCTATGCCAACCTCCGAATAAATTTTTTTATCGGAGGATCTGTGATCGAGTCCCGTCGATAGGAATATTTTGTAAATTTTTGTTTAATAATTTTTTGGATTAACAATTATCATATTGACAAATTAGCCGTACAAGCTCTTTCAATTGAGTTGTTGCTCGAATGATAGAAACAAATATTTGTTGAAGAATTGCACATAGAAGAAAACATAGGTACCGGGCAGGGACCGAACCTGCGATTGATTTGGTTTTAGCCACCAATGCTTTACCAACTGAGCTATCCGGGTACCTATGTTTTCTTCTTTGTGCATTTCTTCGCAAATAATTTGTCTACTATCATGAAAGCTATTAAAGATAGAGCATAAAATGTTTCTAATAGTAATAGACGTAGTTTAACAATGTCATTCACATTGTCACTATCACAACATTGTACAAAAGTTATTGTCGCTCTATATACGTATATCTGTATGAACGCGCTAATTCCGAGGACTGCTTATGATGCGGTCTTCACTATACTACAGCATATTCCTTGATGAAGGTTTAGGTTTATAAAAATTTCTGCTGCGTCCTAAACGGTAAACATAATCTAACAAGAAGTGGCAATAAAATTGCTGTTGATACGCGCAAAATGTGAGGCTGCAAAAACTATAATAGATATAAAAGCCGATGTCTGGGAGATTATTATACATATATGAATGTAGATCTTTAAAGTTCTATAAAAAGTCAGTGAGGGCATATACCTCAAGCCCGGACCAATAGGTAATTCATAATTAGTTTAAAATATTTTATAACTTTGACAAAAATAACAGCTAATGCTTTGCTGATTTCTTTCAAAACTTGACTATTTAGCAATGTGTATAGAAGGATATGGAAGGAAAATTTGTTATAGGTGAGATAATTTTTGAAGACTTGTGGTTGTATTCACTGTTATTTGATTATGTTTGACTGATGTTAACTTACCAATTTGAAGAGATCATGTGAACTTGTGTTTTCAGTTTCAATCTTAGGTATTCCTTATCGAATCGTGAAAAATGCAAAGTCTGATAAAATTAAAAATAATTCGCTTTTGTGGCATAATTAAATGTTCCAAAACGGTACTTATGTTTCTATAGTTGAATATGGCGTTTCTTTTGCAAAAAAAAAAAAAAAATTGATCCGAAGCCGAAACATTTAACATCAAATACAATTCACTAAACACAGAATTTAAGGTTTATTTTTGTCGCCCGACTATTAGAAATAAAACTAAACCTTTAGCACAAAGCTTTTTTATAAAATTGAAATCCATTGCTTGATTTTGTTCTACATTTTTCAACCGATATCAATTTTTTGAGACATTTTGTTTGTTTTTTTATTTTTTTTATTTTGACTTCGCTAATTCACTTAAAACTTAAACTGGAGCGCAATCCGTGAGTAAAATTAAGCACTTGTGTTGATGTAGTAGTGGTGGTATATAAAATATTTCTTTCTTTTCTTTGTGGAAACTTGTTTCGTCGTCATTTAAAATTGTAGAAATTGGACCGCTGCGATACTTGTATTTTTGATGTTGAGGTTTTGCAAATTCATAATTCTATTTGTAATAAACAGAGTGTTTTTTAAACAACTATTTAACATACTCGTATAGTACACAAACTGTGTCGGTGACGATAATTGACAAACAAGGATATTTAAACAGAAATCGCTAGGATCATAATATATACAATAAATTGCACATATAAAAACAACTATATCAGCATGATTTTATAAAATAGTTTTTTTTTTTTTTAATTTTGTGAATTTTCCGCACTTGTTTACAAATAGGTATTTTATTCGTTTTTCGTTTCTCTTTTTGTTTTTAATTTTTATTTTAAAATTAGAGCGATGTTTTTTCTGTTGCCTGCTTTCACTTGAAATTATTTTAAAAAGTTAGTAGATATATGGCGAGATTGAATCATCGCACTAATACGATAGGCAGCAGTGATAAATGCGCGTATCGACAACAACGCCGAAAAAGCGTGACTGAAAAGCACGGCCACGTACCAAAAAGACACAATTTCAATGTTGGAATGGTCCTGGAAAATGAAGGATAGTAATAGAATTTTTATCTGGTTCCCGTCTCGCGTATTTCGCCGTCGTAGCATTCGTACCTATTTAATATACCTAACACAGGATCCGGCAAAAACAAAACTTTTCCCAGGATAAATCTCTTAGTGCGTTTTGTGGGGCTTTTTAGTATGTCCCTAAGTAGCGAAGCTTTTTCAATGTTTTGCCATACGACTGATACTCCTCTACACATCACAGTCACAGAGCACAACACAATGCCTATGCAGCAGTATCCCCAATACTTTGAAATTTTCACACAAAACTCTTAGTCAAAAGAATAGCGAGGCACCTTTTTGTCGTTGGTTTTGGTGTTGCTAAAGTAGTATCCATAGGTTTTTTTCAATACTCACTCACTCACTTTAGAAGAAACAGAAAAAAATAAACTTTAAAAAAACGCACTGAAATAGAATAATTTGTATAGACGCAGTGAACAAAAAGAGAAATGAGGAACAACACTAACTGGATGGAAAAAGCTCGGGTGGTCGGTCGCTAGTAGTAGGATAATAGGTTCGTTAGTCCTCGTCGGTAGCGGTGAAAAAAAAAATGGTTTCATGTACGCGTTTGTATTTGCTACAAATGTTTTGATATATGGATGGGCAAACCAGCCAGATGATACGCGCGGACTTCTCGCTTAAAATCGAGTTCGTGACAAAGGCAGAGGAGAAAAATGGGAAATATATGTATAAGTATAAGAAAAATAAAATGCCTTTGTATGTTGTTGTAGTATTGGGTGCAGCAGACCACAGAACAGTTAAATCGCTACCGAAAATGTGCTCAGTTTTTACATGCATCATATATAGTATGTACAAATGTATGTACATATATGGAAATGATGATTAGAGAGAGCAAAAGTCCTGCGAAAAAATTTCTATATTTATCAATTTTTCCATCGATGCAAAAAGGAAAATTAATGACACCGCGCCATTTCAGTAGTATAGTTGGTTTAAGTAAAAAAAATCACAGATACGCCAGCTTTTTTGGATTGTTTTTTTGTTTATATTTGTATGCGCGCATAGTTTGCATGTGTATTTGTAGTGCAGTGCACACAAAAGCAGTGGTAGTGCAGCATTTGCAAAAACAAAACCTTCTTGTTCCTTTCTAACAAGGGTATGGGATGATTTCACACGAAAAGTCTGATATCTTGATATCACCCTGTGGTGCAATTTGATATATTGGAGCCCTGTTTAGTGGACATCGCCATGATAAGCGACAGGCTCATCACCATTCAGATGCGGATGCACAAGAGCATTCGCTAGTTCTCTTCTATATCATCTGTGAGCACACACAAGTTAGCGCAGATGCTAACGTTTGGCATGGAATATGTAAAAACGTACATTCGCTTTCGAAAGCAATCTTTTTTGTTTTGAGACACACATGCATTATTAATGCGCGCTTGCGTTTGAAAAAATAAAATCAAAAAATTGCTCCGCCTACTATACTGTTGGGTACACATAGACGCATAAATTCCAAAATTCCGCACATTTTTGGATGGCGGATGTACACTGAATTGCTGAAGGATGGGTCGTAGTTTTATATTGTGCATCCGACGACGCCTACATACGTAGATTCGTATAGGTATGTATATGTGAAAAATGCATTCGGGAGGAAACGCATAATTTTCATTGCAACATTTAACGTGGTAGGAGATTCATATCTGTATAGTAAAATCGGTGCTATTGGCATTAGCATATTAAAAAAAAAAAATACTTGAGTCATTATGGCTAATGCATACAATTCTTTAATTCTCAAAAGTGAACCTAAGATCACTTTTACAATCAGAACAAATAAGGCTGTATGAACGAAAATTGTATAGTATCGCAAAGTAATTGTATAAATAAAAAAAAAAATACTTGCTTACATACCTAATAATAAAATATCTGGAATTCTTATCTATCATGAAAAAAATTGTTTAGAATTAAAGGTATTTTTCAAAGAACCCGAAATAGAAGAATATAACTCTAATTTTAAATATACTTATGTACATAGTTTCTGCATTTTTTTTATAATCTTGTGAAACAACGGGAGCTTATTGATCTCATAATAAGAATAAGGCAAGCTTTATAGAACACACTTATACATATATACATACATAAATAAGTGATGGAAAACATTAAAAATAAGTCTATTCCCATCATTTATGATTTTCGGGTTTTATGACTTTCGGGTTATAGATTTCGGGATAATGGTAGGGGTAAATCCGTATACAGTCCCTATTAACAACCACTACAAGAAAATTCATTGCCTCCAAGTCTGTTGTGGGCTTTGTGTTCTTAAAGGCTTGTCTGACTGTTTGGCTTGCGGCTAAAGATGTAAAAACCATGTAAGGTGAGCAACGTGAGAAGTAAACCACATTACTAAATCCTTAATCCAAGGCGGAACAGCATAATTTGAGGAGATGCATGGCTAAGAGGGTGCTTAACCGCGATTATGCATACTGTAGAACCTGGTGACCTTCGGTTTTAATTTAAACGCCTTTTGATATCAAACCGGACTCTGTAATGGGTAATCTCCTTACCCGAAGACGCGTGAGCTAAGCGCATCAGCTTTTGGTGTTGCTATCGAGCAACCAGTTGTCCAAACCTCTCGAGATGTGATTTCGATGAACGTTATCCCTTGTGCACAATCTGCATAGTGCAGTTATGTCTCTGAGGTCCATTCTGTATATTTCACAGTGTCAGAACCTTGGAAGAGGAGGTATTGTCCACTGCTTCTGATTCTGAGACATACATTTTTATTGACAACTTTAATGTCTCCTCAGAGAAATCTGGATGTATTAGTCTTCGAGATCAACTAGATGATCCTAAGATCCATAATAGTGGTTTTGTCAGGCTTTGTGAAGCTGAAAGGAGGCCCTTCAAAAAGCGTTATGAAATGGTAAAATGGTTTAAGTCAATGCTGTTCGCCCCACTAAGCCGGAATCAAAACGGGTAAGATCAGATCATATCCACTTTCTCCGGCTGCAAAAAAAAAAAAAAGCCAAGACTGGCGACAATCTCAGCTTCAGTCAGGTAACTAACTGTGCAATTTGAGGAGTAGTCCCGACCGACCTCTAATAAACCGCTCTCCCAGTATAAAACAACCCTCTTCCAAAAGACTGTTGTAGATACATATCTCTTTTTAAAATCGTGGTCTCTACTTTTCGTTTGCTCAGACAGCGCCTCTTTTTTTTTGTTTCTTTAATAATTTGCGCGCGCCAAAGGGATTATGAATACCATTATATTTTTTCAGGGCACGGACCTTTAGGACAAAGGGGAAGAGGAACAGAGGAGAAGCCTATGCACGTTGGCTTTAAATGTTTGAAGGTTGTAGTGATGGGAAATACAGAGCCTGATAGATCATTTTACATTCGTGTCGTTCGGCTTATAAACGAATCTCTATATTTGACAGTACGACCGAAGTTAGGCTTAAGGGTGAACTGGTGTGTATGCGAAGCATGACGCGTATTGCAGATGAAATTTTGAAGGGTAGAATGCAACTGGCTATTTCGCTCGAACATTTTTTTTTTATAAAAAAAAAGCGATAAAATAGGGAGAGACACGAGACATTTCGACGATGTTCAAGTAATTGTATGAAATTCACAATGTCTCTATAACCTATAAGTTTTAACGAGCGATTCTATACCCTGTTTGAATGTGCGGAACGCTCAGATGAATGCCTTATAAATTGAGGCCGTTTAAGGAATCCTAGACATTTTGCAGCATTTTTGGTGACCTCGAATATGTGATCGTTTGATCGAAGATGGTTATTAATACACATACCGAGAATGGCAAGTCTTTCGGTTTCAATGATGCAAGTACCATCCATGGATAATGGATGGCGGGTATGCGCCGAAACTTTGACAAGGGCGCTTCCGCAACCTTTGGCAAGCGGATTGGTGGACAATTCACAACTGGGGAGCTTGTTTGTTTTGCTTTTGTCGTTGCTCATGATTCACAGTATGTTTTTCCGTCCTCCTAATGTCATCATCACAATCAAGTTGCATTTTCAGCCATATGACCACTCTACTGAAAGTGTTCTGCCTTCGCTGTAGAGTTGACTTAGCTTTCGCAATTGATCGACTTTTTTATTTCTTTCATGCGAAATAAATACACCCCGCGCAACAAAAAAAGCCGCATACGGGTTTTCCATTTTTTTGCGCTAATTACCTTTAAGGGATTCGCCGAATTATACTTTATTGCTTCTGGGTTAGGTAATGCACATTTTGGAATGTGTCGGAATTCATTCTGTCAGTATTTAACAGTGCATGCAGTTGTATTTCTTAAATAAAAGTGAAAAGAGTATATCGCGATGTCTAAAGCCTTGCTTCAAGTACACTTCCCGAGCTCGTTTATCTGTGAATACCACACAAACTCGAAAACTACTGACTACAAGGCATGTAAAGCTCGTAGAGTCAAGAGTTTATCCAGCAGAATTTTCAGCTCGGATAAGTTTGAATGTGTAATAGGCTTCATCAAACTATTTTAAAACCCTGCATTAGTTTCATTATTTAAAACCAGCTATAACTGGGGGCTGAAAGAAGAATCATAGCAGTAAACCGACTATGTGCACTAAGAGTGAGTAGCGCTTTTCGCACAACCTCGGACCACGCAGCCTGCATTATCGCAGGAATGTTCCCAATTGATATATTGGCAAAAGAACTGCAGAAAAAGTTTTTAGAGTGCAGACATGAGGGGCGACTAACTCACAGAGAACCGGACACTATAGGAAGAAGCACAAGTTTGATAGAGTGGCAGGAACGCTGGAGTCTTTCTTCCAAGGGCCGATGGACTTACCGCCTTATCCCGACCTTAGAGACTTGAATAAACCGCAGACATGGTGAAGTTAACTTTTATTTAACACAACTGCTTACGGGACATGGATGTTTCCGGTCATATCTATATCAGTATAGGAACGACAACTTCCCCGCTTGTCCATCGTGCAGTGATACTCCCGAACGGTAGGAAGAGTATTGGATGGCAATATGTTCCTTCGTAATAACTCTACAAAAAGAGCTGCGGAGAATAGAAAAGCTAAGAAGAGCAACTGAAGCAGCGGAAGAAGCTGACACAAGAAGCATAGCATAAACTGCTAACCAGCCCCGCGAAGTAATACCTAACGGCAGTCCCGTGAGGAGAGTGGTTGAAGTGTGTAGGGTGTGTGTTTAGTACCTAGGCGTATCCCTGGCATGGATTACTCAGGTTTGCGAATCGTGCATGCTAGTAGCACTCGGGCTATTACTATCTATGAAGATCACACATCCCTGGCGCAATCCAAAAAAAAGGGTGGCCGTGGTGTAGTGGTAACATCAACGCTTGTCACGCTCTTGGTTCACGGTTCAAATCCTGATCTATTTATTTCGTCTGAAATAAATAAAAAAGTCGATCAATTGCGAAAGCTAAGTCAACTCTACTGCGAAGGCATAGCACTGGCAGTAGAGCTGTCATATGGCTGAAAATGCAACTTGATCGTGATGATGACATCAGGAGGCCGGAAAAAAATACTGTGAATCATGAGCAACGACAAAAGCAAAACAAATAAGCTCCCCAGTTATCTGGACGCTACCCTTGGAGTTTAAAAGAAACTTAATACCATCTAAGTTTCAAACCACTACACTAAAACTTTCTTTCTCTCTCTCTCCTTCACAAACGCCCGTGTCCTGTAATAGTATAAGAGTATTCATATCCTCTTTGGCGCGCGCAAATTATATAAAAAAAAAAAAAAAAATGCTGTAACTGGGGTTATATCCCATTAACTTGAAGAGAGGTAAATATGATATTTATCTCCAAACCAGGGGCCCTACTCTGTATTTCGTTTCGAAAGTGAAATTTTCCGAAAACGAATATTTTGTACTCTCTATTTCGAAAGCGGAATGAAATCTACTACTTTCGGATTTACAATTTCGAAAGTGGAATTTTGGTACCTGGCAACTCGTTTCCTAATATCGAAAGCATTGAAATACAGAAAATTTGTTTCTACAACAAATGCGATAACGGAACGATTTGAAAGAATCTTAAAATGTAAGTTTTTTAAGAAAATCTTAGTGATAATAACAATCTGGTGCTGATAGCCTCCTTGTGTTAAAAACTTTACAGTAACAGCTACTTTTAAAATTACAGGAACTACAGTTGATCTCAAAAGAGCAGCAAGTTAATCTTGTATGCAATTTAAAACATACAAAGAAGCATCCTTCGACAGGAGAAAGTTCTGAACAAAACTAAAATAATAAATAATAGTTAACGCTGATATGAATCCTTGCTACCAATCGAGAGTAACTTTTTATCACTTATTTCCATAATATTTGATTTGTCCCGTATAATTTTCCGCTCAATCCGTTCTTCACTAGCTTCATCGTCCAACCAAAGTGCAACACAATTCATTTTCTTTTCAATATTAAATTCTTTCTTAAATCGCAATTTTTCCTTTTTCGACTTTCACCTGCCTATATTTGTATTTGTTTTGGTTTGTTTATTTGACAGATCTCGAAAGAAATAAATCGAGACTCGACAAAGAAAAGTGGAAAAAGCATCTAGTACTATTTTATACATTTCGAAAGTGTTTCAGAGTACCAATTCAAAAGCGAAACGAAAAGCAATTTCGAATAGGATTGACTTTCGGAAACAGAGAGTAGGGCCCCAGGTAATATGACTATTGAGCTCCCTAAGTCTTATAGACCTATTAGTCTATCATCTTTTGTCCTAAAAATGGTCGAAAGGGTCATAGATATTTACATCAGAGGACGTCTGGAATTGTCTACCCCTCCGCATTCATGTCAGTATAGAATACTAAGGGCAAATCCTTACCAAAAAGAAAAAGAAAATCACTATTTGTTCCTTTCTCGATATTGAGACAGTCTTCGATAATACTGGCTACGACTCGATAGCTAGAACAATCAGTGGTAGAGGGATCGAAGATTCGACAAGCAGGCGGATAAGTGTCATGTTGAAAAATCTGATAATTTCTTCTTCTTTTGGAAAAATGTTGGTGTCTGCAGACAAAGGCTGCCACCAAGGGGGAGTTCTCTCTCCTTTACTGTGGTCTTTAGTCATCGGCAATCTACTAACATAACTTTAAAGCTTAGGTTTATTAGCGATTGTTATTGGCGGAATGCATGACTTGACCATCTTCAGCGTCATGCAACACTATTTAAATAATGTTTTAGAATGGTGCAACAGAGAAGGACTCTTTATTAACCCTTATAAGACCCTTCTAGTTCCTTTCAGCAAAAGATAAATATCAATCTTGGAATTATCGTCTTTAAAGTTACTACATTAACTTGTTCCAGTGAGGTCAACTGTCTTGGATCTAGACAAAAGACTTTTTTTTTTTAAAAAAAAAGGAAATTTCCAAATCCCGGAGCACTCAGACTCCATTTTGCTGTGTCCATTGTACTACCAGGCAGAAACTCCTTTTTGGTGTAGTGGTTGGAAAAACTTAGATTTTATTCGTTTCTCTTATATGTTTGGGTGGTTGTGATTGCTGTTCCCCGTCCGGGCTCGAACCTGCACAGTTCGGGTCACAAGCGAACGCACTACCCACTACACCGTGACCACCTTTAGACAAAAGACTTAGTAAGTGACCCAAATAAGGCACACCTCATTGTTAATCTGTAATAACTCACAGAAATTGATATATGTTTATTTAGGTATATAAACACTATAATTTCCATTGTTAAAAATAAAAACGGAAGTACTTTTTCATCAAATTCCAAAACATGTACCTTGGACATTTTTATTCAAGTATTTCCTGTAAATGCATTAGTTAGTGATATAGCAAGCGAGAATGAGTAAAATAAAACAATTTAATATTCTTTAAACTTTATTGTAAAAAAATCCATTGAGTAATCTAAAAAAACTTAAAAACAAACAAAACTGAATAACTATATGTACTTCGAAAAATAAAAATAAAAACAGAAACTAGAAACGCATAAATAAGATTTTAAAGAAGAATCAAAAATATCATAATTAAATTCAATTCGATGAAATAAATATAAAAGAGATAACAAAGAAACAGTTATTTCAATAAGATAATAAGATAATCTAAGGACAGCCTCTAGGGCAATCAAATGATTCGTCGGCTGCAGTGAGTCCGACACACAGCTCGTGGTACCAAACACCAGAATTTTGACCCTATCTCATGTCCTCCATTCGATCTTCTTTGCAAGCTTGGCTGGTATTATCCGCTGTATTTTTAGAAACTCTGGCTAAAGACGAAGAAACCGCTGCTGTAGCATTAACAGTTGTTGATTTTTTTTTTTTTGTCCAAAAATAAACTTTTGGTAACTTCTTGCCCTCTGTAGTTTAGATCCTTTTCCGTGGTGCACTTTATTTAATTTAAGCTTCGGGTTGGTGAACAATTTTGAAATGGGGATTTGAGTTGATCAGTTTGCTTATCTTCTTGTTCCAAAGCAGCTTTTCCAATATGAGTCTCGCTGTTTTATTTAACTTGAAGAGTTTAAAGCAGAGAGCGGTACATTTTCGGATTTTGAACCGCTATTATCGTTTTGTAGATTACTTGCTTCTTGCTCTCCTTGTTGTGGGAATGTTGATGCAACGACGTTATCGTTGTTTATTGGGCAAGGTATCTCAGAAAGTACAGAAGGCGCGAAGGC
This sequence comes from Pocota personata, assembly GCA_963082735.1. Lineage (NCBI taxonomy): Eukaryota > Metazoa > Arthropoda > Insecta > Diptera > Syrphidae > Pocota > Pocota personata. Next base: position 174,704,465 of record OY720429.1, on the reverse strand, counting down.
TGTTTCAGTAATGATATTTGGATCATAAGATAACCACTCACAATGTTATCGTAAGTCATGCACTTTGACCATACATGGATGTCTATTAATATACTTCGTTCTTGGTTCTAATGGTGTTCGAATACAGCTTTATCCAGGGGCTCATGGGTTGTATTTGATGGCAGACAGTAGAGCGTAATATCATGTCGTTTAGCTTCAACGACAATAGTGTAATCCAAGTGACATGCTGCGCCATCAAAGATGAGAAGGCAAGATTTCGATGTTTTGTACTTGCTCAAATGCGTTATGAATTCAGCGAAGATTTCCTAATTCAAGTAGCCTTAGGGAGTCATTTTCACCACTGAACCTGCTGGTAAGCCATCGTTGAATTCAGGTTTCTTTCTTTTGCCTTTAAATACGATCATTGTTGGGATGACAGTTCCTAAAGCCCTCACATAGCCAACTAAAGTTTTACGTTTTCCGCATGTTCATTTGCAATTTGGTGTACTCTTTTGGATCCTTTTAGAGCTAAAACTGTCTGTTGGTAGTGCAAAGATATTCGGCAGCCCTTCTCGTCCATGTTCTAGATAGGTTGCGGTCTATTTTCAATCCTGAGTTTCTGTAGCCGAACTTTTACTTTATTGAAATGATCTCTGACGATGTCTTTATTTAATTTTTGGGCTGTTGCTGGGTTTATCATTTGAAACTCTCACCGAGACAGTTCTGGGTGTCTCTGTAGGAATGAATTAAGCTATATTTTACCAGCTAAGGATTTATCATTATAAAACTGTTACGTTAGCCTGGAAACGTACCTTGAAACATACCATTTTCGGTGTAAGGGGCATACATACTCGTACTTCTGCCAAACGAACAATACTCTTAGATAGATCTTCTTCTTGGTCAGCTGCGAATATTGTTGACCGACCAAGATTTCTAGCCGTAGAGACGCTATTGAGATGGATTTGCAGAGCTCGTCGGGGTATACCAAATCTCAACGAAGCATTGTGTTGTGACAAAATACCCCTTTGAATTGCCTTCACAGCATTTTCTGCTCAGAAGTCAACTCTGTCCGTTTATTTGCTTTCGAAGTACTGTTTTTTTTTTTTTTCATATTACTAATAAGGCCTAGATAGATTTCTGGTGGGCCTTATTAGGGACACATAACACTTTTGTTTGCCGACTTGTAAAAAAAACTATGAAAAATATTAAGCCAAAGCTGCAATGTACTAAAGCTTAATATGTTTTGTACCATACTTAAGAAAAAAAAAAAAAACAAATCTTACACGAATATAAACAAAAATAAAATAATTTTTCATACCACTTAACATGATGGTTATGATGGTTAGATCCAATACCACGTACGCGAATATAATTTGGTGGCCGACAATACTCGTGCTTGAGTAGCTTCAAAGAATTGCCTGTCTTGGCATCACAGGTACTAGACGTACCTGCCCTACGACGACATTGGAAATTATTGTAGAGCTTTCGACAATGTTTCATAAGGAAGATGGTTGCGAGATGTGTTATAAAACTGCAGCTAGAACATACATACATGTACATCTTAACTCCGTTCCCGAAAGGGACATGTTTTGCACCCATGCTGACTTAATGATCAGAAGATTGCTAGGTTACTTGAGGTAGGAATATTAGACCATTCTAACTGGTTTAATACTAAATTTTCGGTATCACTGGGTATACATCCCAGTATTCTATCGGCTGAAATCCACGCCATTGAGATCTACGTCAGGATATACCTTGGAAAGAATATTATATTGAATAATATATTTTCAGACAGGCAAGCAGCACTTAAATCTGAGCTCGAACTCAGTTGACTTCAAGTTGATCAAGAGCTTCTTTGATGGCTTGTAATCTCTTGCAAGACACAATAAAATCAATATTGATTGGGTGTTGGCTTATCTAGATTTTTATTATTATGCCCAGAGTCAATTACATAGGAAATTGATAGTCGGCAGCAACGTATCAGCTCAAAGAAAATTCACCAGGCAAGCAAGTAGAGTTTTTTCAGTCGAATGTAAATTTCTTTTTCAGTTCCCACGTTCACTTTAGACGCAATCTTGGTTTTCCAATCAAATAAGAGGCTTGATCATCTGTGGAAAGATTTTAGTGCAGAGGATCTTCACCAAACTTATTAATCTCTGAACAATAATGATAAAATCAAATTGAGATGGACGAGGGGTATGAAATAACTTATGGAAATCTGGGATTGGTGAACATCGGCTGAACTACTTTAGTAACATCCAATTTAACTCAATCGCAAATTTCTACCTCTTTCCCTTCTTGATGTTAGAATTGTGCCACAACAATAGCTATGTATTATATCTTGAACGGATACATGTTTTGTGGTTAATACAAATTTGTTGATAATACAAATATCATACATACTTGTATAATTGAGAATTGTCTACCTACATATACGAGTATCTATAAAATCCAGTGTATTCGGTGTTGATGAAACTAACTCTGCTTTTATTAAAGCTATTCTGCAGTTCATATTGTCCTATATCACGCACATTATTAACGCTATGTTGACAACAGGTATTCCCCGCCTTCATTCGGCAACGTGGAAAATTATACCGATTCCAAGAATTCGATAAATAATGAATTTAGAAGTACCTATAATGTAAAAATAACTAAGTGAATATCTGTCTTGTAAAGACATTTGGTTCGAGTTCAGTATACGCTCCCTCCCAAGCATAGTTGAACAATTGATCTGATCAAGCCCCGCCATTGTTATAACTTCTCTGCATCAGCAACAAATTCGGTGACTTCCCATCTCTGTCGTAGGGAAAAAGGTTTTATGCCCACAATATTTTATGAGTTTTGCTTTCCTTGCCCCGAGTCGTTTTAAGTTACGAGTATGATCTCGCATCTATTTGACAGCCTCCTGAGCATGTCGTTTCACAATTATATTAAATACCGAACAATGACTATTTTTCTTTAACATCTTAATAACAAGTCACACATCCTGTCTCTACAATAAACTCCAATTTGTGGCATTAAGCAGTTCTGCTTATTTAATCGTTTCGCAATTTTCTTGTTTAACATTTGAGAGACAATTTTTCATCTTAGCTATCCGCCTTTGAAATTCACTACCGAATTCTGTAAGTGAGGTAAGTAACTTACATACTCGTAGGTTTAAATATACAATACATCCATACAATCTGTCTGGAACGGATCGCATGATATCCTATCTGCCATCTTCTAACCCATCCTTTTAATGCAAGCGTGGCGTTGCGAAATTTGTAAATCAAATGCAAGGATTTCTTTCTACTCGGAGGTTATATCCAAATTTTTAAGAGACTTAAAAACCTGATATCACAATGTTTTCTATATAATGTTGGTTTGAAGAAAACGGCATAAAGAAATGGGCGTAGAAACGTAGAGAAAGTCAACGTCTACATATTATATTAGGACAATATTTTTCACTTTTAAGTAGAAATATTGAAAAAAATGGCAGTTTGTGAAGAGTGGGCGTGTCTGTGGGCGGGTTTCAAATGCGTTTACACTTGTACTATTTTGGATTGTATGAAGTTTCATCTTAATAGCTTAAAATTTAGGACTCACAAAGTGGTGATATATAGACAGACCGACAGATGGACAAGGATAGATCGATATAACTTATAGGTGTTTTAATTAGTTTAATTTAGATGGCACTACAGTCCGGGGTGGACCAAAAAGTGTCTCAATCCAGCACGATCTTGTGCTAGCCTCTCACGAAGTTGGTTGAGGTCCCTTTCTACTTCTATGTGCCACCTTAGGCGAGGTCTTCCCTTATCATTTTCATTCGTTTCATTTCATTTATTGTAGACTAAATTACATAGGTTTATAAATGTGATTTAACAATTAAGAGATTTAGAATTTTACAGCACATAATTTACAACTTTAATGCAATAATTATACATTTCGTTTCTGAATTCAAAGATTTTCCAGGCCGGAGCGTTGATATCCATTTGCTCCACATGTCGTAACCTTCTCAGGGGACGAATTCGAACCTTTCTGATTGATTTGTTGCATCTTCTTCTCCATTCGTCGTCAATACAAACGGGACCAAAAATCACTCGAAAAATTTGTCTTTCAAACCAACCAAGGATGTATTCGTCCACCTTTGACAACGTTCATGCTTTTGCCCTGTATAGCAAGACTGGGATGATGAGTGGCTAATATAAAGTCCGTGAGATGGTTTTGCCTTCTTCGCTCAAAGAAACAGCGGTTGGCAAGAGTGATTCTTCGCTCGACCTCTGCGATGTTTTAATCGTTTGAATTTACAGTGGAGCCTAGGAAGACAAAGTGCTTCACTACATCAAAATTGTAGCTTTTTATTTGTAACATTCTATCCAAGTGGTCGATGTTGACTGTCCCTTTTTGATGATAGATGATAGATAAATATATTTTGTTTTGCCCTCGTTAGCCGCTAAACTCAATTTCGCACAACTGACGGCCGTTAGCTCTTCCAATTATGTTCATGTCATCTATATACGCTAGTAATTGTACAGAGTTCTGAAAGATCGTACCTCTGATGTTAGCTTGAGCATTTTGTACAATCCTTTCAAGTATGATGTTAAAGAATTTACATGACAACGTCACCTTGTCGTAGTCATTTTCTGACATCAAAAGCTTCGTTGATGTTATTATCTACTTTGATGGAGCAGCGAGTATTCTCCATCGTTATCCTACACAGACGGACGAGTTTGGCAGGGATGCCAAAATCATACTGACGCGGACTAATCATATTGTTGACAAAACATTTAAAGTTGACAAATAGAATCTTATACGCAATGCTGAGGAGATTAATACGTCTATAGTTGGCGCAACGATGCTGAAGTTCCATTAGTCGGGCAAGCTTTCATCCATCCATATCTTACAGATGAGTTAATGTATGCGCCGTACCAAGTCATCTGCAGCTGCTTTAAATAGCTCGGCAATTAGATCGTTGGCTCCAGTAGCCTTGTTGGATTTAAGCTTCGATATTGCAATTTTCAGTTCACTTTGGTCAAGTGGACGGAATTGTTGACCGTCATCATTTGGGTTGAGTGAAGTATTCTGCCTCACAACGGAGTTTTGATCGTCATCGCCGTTTAACAGTCTGTATAAGTGATCTTTCCAAATTCTCAGCAGCGACTGCGACTCTACTACTAGATTCCAGGCTTCTATTCGTGGTTTTTAGCCTTGGTATGCTCTTTTTACTTTCTGGTAAAACACTCGAACATCATTCCTGCTTTAACACCTATCCATTGGCTCGCTATCACGTTTTACATACATATAATTTCTTTTTCTTTCTTAGAAGCTGTATATTAGGCCGATGTTTTTGAATTTTGCTTTAATGTGGATTGTCATCAGGCATTCGCTCACATGCCTAAAGGACAAGACTTTTTGCTGTTTCTGCTCCCTGTAGCAGTCACCGTAGTAGATGCCACAGTTTTTCATCCGCTTTTTGCCCGGCCCATCCCCCCGCAATTCATGCATGGTAGTGATATATAAATTGTAGTTCTCTAGGGCCCCCGCAAATTGCTCGGCTGCACATGGTCTGTTAAGGGTCCGAACATTCAACATGAGCATACGTCGAAGTAGCCCATATAAGGTACCCGCTAAGATGATCGTTGACGCCACCATTGATTCCATCGAGAGAATTCTTCCGCCGCAAGTCTTCTTCCTGAGGAATCCTTGTGAGATTTCTGGGACGCAAACTTCAATCAGTTATGGATTCTGAAGTTCACCCAGCTGTATTTGTGCAGGTCCGAGTGTTCAGCTACACACGTACAGTCAGTTTCAGCATACGCTCATCGTTAGTTCACTATTAGATAGCTATTCAGCAGGCACCGCGTGAAGGCGATGATGCGATTTTCAGTACCTTACACTTACACACTTCATTTCTGAGCAGTTCAAAAAATATATTTTTCATAGTGACTCTAATAATATGATAACTCCCAGTAATATACTTATCTTATGGGATAAGTTTAGTTTTGGCTCATAGTTTAAAACGTATTTCTCTACGTGAAATACGAATGAAGGTATACCCCCAAAAATATGTATATTTGTGATCAGCATCAACAATTTTGTCAATTTTTTTGTCTGTAACCAGCTCTTGGGGCCTAAATATTAAGCTAGGAACATGAAATATTATATATTTTCTCGTATATGTCTGCTGGAATATAAATATTTTAAATCCGCACACAAATACACCCACTTTTCAAAAAATCAACAAAATATATAAACGTTGCCATCCTTTACAATTCGTGCCTATATTATATGATATAATGCCACCCTCACATTTTGGGTGCATTTTATTCAAAAAAGTTCAGATAGTTAAATCTTATTGTGAATATTTTATCAGAATATGTGAATTTTGGTTGGGGTTTCAAATGGTAAACATTAGCAATCTATAAAGAATTGTTTCTTCAACACTATATTCACTGTCTACTAACTCCTATTCTCCCCTCCACGCGGTAAACCCCGGGTGCCGAGTACCTTGGCGAAAGATGGGGTTAAATCTCTGTGAGACGTATTGGTGGTAGCAAACGAGAGAGGGGGAGGGTGTTTACACCCTTCCCTGGCGCAGGCGGCAGCGGAAGAACTCTTCAGATGGAATCAGTGGTGGCATTTACAGTTTCGGCTAGGTTGAATTATTTAGTGAGCACCATGTATGGGTCATTTCGACATATTTGGAGATCAGGCTTATAAGGAAACCAAAAAACTGGCTCTTCAGGTCGGGGTTATTCGTCGGGGTAACTTCCTTACCATGGAATGCAATATGTAGCAACCACACAACTCGAATATGGATGAATCTATTGTTGGCTATGATAAGAACAACGACCTTCAGATCTGCACGTGAAATGTTCGGACCCATAACATGATGAAGTTAAAATAGTGTTGGGCGATTTTAACGCCAAAATAGGAATGAAGGAAGTTTTTGGTAGGACGGGTAGTAAACATAGCTTACAGTACAGCACGTCCGAAAACGGACTTTGGCTAATTGACTTTGCAGCGGGGCGAAAATTCACTATAGCAAGCACGCGGTTTCTTCATCTCAACATTCACAAGGTAACTTGACGGTCTCTTGATCATCAAACCTTAAATCAAATTGCGATCGACCTAGGGCATGCCGCAAATATTATGGATATCCGAACCTTCCGAGCGGCCAACATCGACTATCTTGTATAGGTGCGAATGCGTTGAAAGGCTCCAATCTCAAGAGACCGCCAGAATCTTTGCCGAATGCGTATCTCAATATCTCTCTACGACTCCTATGCCTCCAGCATCAAGTGCCGAAGACCAGTGGGAACTTTGCGAACATGTCATCAGAAACGCCGCAACTAGTGTGTTGGGTTTCACCCGATCTCCATTACGAAATCGCTGGTTTGACGAAAAATGCGGGCAAGCATATAAAACAACGCTGCAAAGAAGGACGCGGGCTACTCGTAAGCTCTACGAACAAAAGGGATGGGAAGCACACCGGCTTCTCTAAAAAAAAACGCCTGATCGAAGATATTGAGAGATCCTGCTCCAGGAACAATCTACGGAAGTTTTACTAAAAGGCAATAATAACGTGACAAGGGAACAAATCCCGTACAGATACATACCTGCATAGATGAAGAAGGAAACCTTGTAGTAGAGTCATAGTCAGTGCTGTGAATATGGAAGGACTTCTTTTGCAGACTGTATAACGTCGACGAAGACCAACATCCCGCAGCCAGGCAGAATGAACCATTCAACCTAAATGATGATAGCCCACATTTTCGTCCACCTGATCAAAACGAATTGAGGATAGAAATATCCAAGCTAAAATCCAACAACTAAAGTTGTGCTAAAAAAAGAACATTAGTTTTTATAGAAGGAAGAGACAAAACGTGCGGGGGGCCATAATATTCCTCGAGAAGAGGACAAGGTGGAAGCAAAATAGCAGAGGTAGGTGTACATACAAATCGATTTCGACGAGCCAAAGGACTTAATTTGTGTAACTTTCCAGGACTTGGGTCGAGCCGCCACACCCGGACCTCTGCAACAATTTTTTGTAATAAGCCCCGTTTTGGCATGAAACGGTTAGCGGGGACCAGCCTCACCGTAAGGCATACCGGCGAATCGACATACCGGTATCCTAGTGGGAATTCTCCAAGTGGGAATTCTTCAAGTGGGGTACAAAAGTACACAAGGGAGCAAAGGCCACGCAACACCGAAGCGAGGTGCGCCGCCCACACAGAGTACTGTACCACTGAAGCTACAGCCATATTGAGGTACGCAAAGGGAGCAGGATTTTATTTTTTTTGTGTGCGACCAATAAAAAGTGAAAGATTGAATTCAGTTTAGTTTTTTTTTTAATTTTTTTTTCAAATAGTGTACGTTTAATGTTAGGGTAAGAATTTAGTTCTGCATTTAGTATTTTTTTTTTTTGTCCACGATAACAACGCCGGAACAACAGCAACCTGGATCTGTTCTTGTGCTGCTAGCAGAACGTGTGTAGAACCTTTTTTGATAATTTTTTTTTTTTACTTAGGTTAGGTTAGTTTTAATTACGTTTTAGATTAATTAATTCAACATTTTTGTTCCTGAAATATCTTTATAACTTGGAGTAGAGTTAGATACTCTATATTAAAGTAAGAAACGTTCTTTTCTTCTTCTCCTGTCTTTTATCCTGTCTTTTTTTGAAGTCCATCCGTGGTCTAATTAGGTTAGCTTCTCTCTTTTTTAGCAGGTTTCTATTAGTATACATATGGCACGATATTTTTGTGTTTGAGTGGTGTGAGAGTGATGGGTGACAAGAACCAGCCCCGTCCGACGAGATTGTGCCGAACTCACAAGCCAACAGTAGAGGTACATCGACATAATTGCACAATTGGAGCAGCAAAAATGGGTTTAACGGTAAACGAGGGCAAAACAAGGTACAAATGTATATGCCGTCAACAAGAACGGACCATGGGTGGCCATGGTGTAGTGGTAACATCATCGTTTTTCACGCTGCAGGTTCACGGTTCGAATCCTGATGTCAAGAATCAGCTATTTATTACGCATGAAATAAATAAAAAAGTCGATCAATTGCTAGAGCAAGTGAAAGAGACATGCAACTAAAACAAAGTGTTGATCATATTTCAAAGTCTGTAAGTGCACTAACGCAAGAAATAAAAAAAGAAGAACAACGGTTCGGAAAATCCGGTAAAAAATAAACATCATACGCTGTATTCGGATGTAGTGAAGAAAAATTAATTGTCTGTCCTTGTCCATGCCAAAAAGAAACAAGAGTCTAACGAAACAAGAAAAAAAATAAAATTAAACATAGATTCTACTAGCGTACTCGTAAATGTAAACAATGTGGTGAACAAAAATAGTGGAGACGTTGCCATCAAGTGTGGTGATAATGACTCATCAGAAAAATTAAGAAATTAAATAGAGAGATTATAATGTTACTCGTATAGTGCCAACAATTTTTTAACCAAAAGTGTGTGTGATGAACCTGGAAAACGATGAACTTATAACTGAAGTCGTGAACAAAATTAAAAAACAAAATCCTGAATTAAACACCTGTGATATAAAATTAATGAGCTCGTTTACCAATAATAAGAAATGGAGAAATTTGAATGCAATTCTTGAAGTTGCTAGCAGTGGTTTTAAAAAAAATAATTGAATTAGAGTACTTAAAAGTAGGGTGGGTAAAATGTCCAGTTAGAGAATACTTGAATTTACGACGGGTTCAACCATAAAGCAAGTGTTTGTAAAAATAAAATATCGTATAGGAAATGTGGTGGTGAACATTCTATTAAAGACTGTACCAGTAATGAAATTAAGTGTGCAAATTGTGTAAGAATGAATGATTCTTTAGGGATGAATGCTAGTTGTGACCATGAAGCGAATGATAAATGTTGTCCTGTGTTTCTACGTAAAGTGAAGGTGTTGAAAGAACGGATTCAGTTCTAGCAACCAAATCAACTATCTCATCTGTGTGCTAGTGTTACAGATCACCTAGTAGTTCTGAACTCGAATATTGTACTCTTTTTTCTGAATGGATTGATATGGCTCTGCACGCAAATCTAAATATAGTAGTGTTTGGAGATATTAATATTAATTTGCTATCCACTAATAATACGTATACAAAGGCTATCAACGAAATTCTAATAAAAAACAATTGACAAGATCTTTAGTTGATTTTGTAATAACACCTATTCAGAAAAATATTTGGGACAGACCGTTCGTAAGAAAATCGCGCTTTAGAACTCTAAAAGGCAAAAAAATTCAATATTTTCAAAAGGTGACCATATTTAATTTTGCATCAGACTGGGAAAGTTACAGAAGTATACGAAACATGTACAAAAATAAATTACATTTTGCTAAAAAGAACTACATATATACATATGTAATAAAATCGGATCATGTGAGACCCAAAAGTCTATGTGGAAAGCTATAAAGGACTTGGTGTTAAAGCAGAGAAAAGTAGAAATCAGTGAAGTTTGGTTCGGTGATAGATTGGAAAGTGATAGCTCTATAATTGCCAACAAGTTTAACTCTTACTTTATAGAAAGTGTAAACGCTATCAGTAATTCCATAGCGACAAATAATACCTCTTCGATTTTTAATTTAACGGAACATCAAACGATATTTAAGACAAATAGATTTGAGTGAACTACGGTCAATATGCAAAAAGATTAATAATAAAAATGCTTTACATCTAAATATAAAAATTATTTTGAATTGTGTTAATATTATTGGTCCAATAATACTTCAAATCGTAAAAGAGTCGTTTAATAGTGGTGAATTTCCTAGAAATCGATAGTTGTTTCAATACCCAAGGAGTCCGGTACAAATGTGTGTGACAAATTTAGGCCCATTAACATGATGCCTATTTTAGAGAAAATAGTGGAAAAGTGTGCCCATTACCAATCGAGCTTTCGTCATGATCACTCCTGTGAAACATCCCTAAATTGGTTAGTGATGACCTTTAAAGAACAAAGACACAGTGGTAACAAAATTATAGCATTATTTTTAGATTTTCAGAGAGCATTTGAAACAATTGATAGAGATATATTAATACAAAAGTTGTCAATATATGGTATCAAAGGTAACGAACTTATGTGGTTTAAGTCTTATTTGTTTGATCGTACTCAAAAAACTAGTGTAAATTGTGCAATGTCTAGTACCAAAAATACATGTTTCGGTGTAACACAAGGAACTATACTCGGTCCCTTATTATTTTTAATTTACATGAATGATATCTGTAAAGTGTTGAGAAACAGTCAAATGTCCCTGTTCGCTGACAATGCCTTAATGTTTGTAAGTGCTAAAGCTTTGAATGACCTTAAAGAGCATATTGAGAATGACTTAAAAAACCTTTGTGTGTGGCTGCAACAAAACAAACAAAAAATTAATGTAAACAAAACTAAATGTATTTTTATACAATATATAATTACGAATGTATTAATTTAAAAATATATGGTGAAGAGATTGAACAAGTTCCTGAAATAAAGTACCTCGGTGTAATATTAGACAGTAAAATCAATTTTAATAGCCATGTGATGTACATAACTAAAAAAATTTCCAAAAAAAGTGTCGTTTCTTGCAAGAATAAGAAAAAATATAACAACCATTTGTGCAATTAACATATGAATTAACGAAAATGTAGACGACAACAGCGTTAAAACTATTCCAAATATCGTAGTCAAAATCGAGCCTATGCGTACGAGTACAAGATCGATACCTCAGTCCAAACGTTGTCAAAGTTTCAATCACACGCAGTCGTATTGCCAAAAAGAGCCGAGATGTGTAAAATCCGCCGTTAACCATCTCTCGGAACAGTGCGACCTAAGCGACACTGAGCGAACTATCGAGGCAAAAGAGCTTCAAAAAAGGCACTACTCATTTAAAAATACTTTTCAGCAGAACGCAAAGCCGATTAAATATAGTCGTGAGACCGTTAAGGAAAAGGTTCTTTAAAGAATGTATTGAGCACTCCATGAATGCAACGATTGAAATCATGTAAAACAATACAATACAATGAAAATAAGTTCAGTTCGAGTTAAGAATAAGCAATGATATTTAAACATTTGTACATCTGTTTGACTCACTCGGACGGAATCTCATTATTGGTGGCGATTTGAACGCAAAACACACCTTTTGGACTGATTCGATGGGAAAATAGCAAAAACACTTCAAGTAATAGATGTCATTGTAGCAAAAGGACTTAACTATCCTCCGGAAATAATACGAGGGCAAGGTGAAAAGTTCTCGGCCTATCAATGAAAGACTGCGATTTTCAGTTAAGAATGATTTTATTTTTCTACATAACCTCCATTGACTTCAACACACTTGGTCCAGCGTTTCTCCAACATCAGTATTCCTTCTCGGAAGTGAAAGTCTGGAAGGCTGTGAAAATATTCATCTACGGCCCTCTCAACTTAAACATTGGATGAGAAGCGCTTCCCAGAAACAAATTTCTTCAAGTTTGGGAACAGATGGAAGTGTGAGGGTGCTAAATCAGATGAATAGGGGGGATGGCCGAGCAAATCGTACCCCAAATCCCGCAGTTTTACCATCGCCAACGCACACTTGTGTACAGTTGTATTGTCCTGGTGAAAGATGATTTTTTTCTTCTTCAAGCCAGGCCTCTTCTCGCGAATTTTGGCATCCAGCTGGTCAAGAAGGTTGGAGTAATATTCGCCTGTAATTGGTCTGCCTTTCTCAAGGTAATCAATTAACAGGATCCCTTTCGCATCGCAAAACACACTGGCCATGACCCTTCCGGCAGATGCGACCGACTTCGATTTCTTTGGCGCTGAACCACTGGCTTCCACCCACTGCTTCGACTGCTCTTTCGTTTCTGGCGTGTAGTGGTGAACCCATGCCCCATCCATGGTGACAAATCGCCGCACAAAATCGGTCGGATCCCTATTGAATCGGTCCAAAGATTGCCGCGAAAATCGTTTGCGCATTTGCTTTTGATCGGTACCCATCTTACGTAGAGCTTTCGCATCCCTAAGTTTTTGTCCAAGATGTTTCGCACCCTCACTTCCGATATACAAGTTAACATCGTCAACCACTCGCACGCGCAGCGGAAATGCTGACCTAGCGTCTGGGGCGAGAAACGAATTTCCAGGGAAATTCACGTTGGGAAATAAAATGCAAGCTAGGGAAATCAACATTGCAATAAACTAATGAAAATGCAACCTTCAATAATTTTACTTGTACGAGTCTTCTTTATTTTTAAGTTAGTCTTAATCGATACTTCATACAATAAAGGACAGGGCAATCTGCCCTGAAAAGTATTTTTTTAAATAATATCGGCGTAAATTCTATTAACTGGCGCCCGAGCAGGGACCGTGCGGTTTTGCTAAATAGTCAATACGCGTACGAATAATAAACGCACTTATAAACTAAAATAATCGTGGAAATAGTGCTAGTGAGAAAAATATAGTGGACACCAAGCCGCGAAATCATCGCTAGTGCGTGAGACAAAATAGTGGACACCAAGCCGCAAGTTTCATAGTGGACACCAAGCCACGAAATTTTCACTATAGTGCGTGTAAGCAACAAAAGTGGACACCAAGCCGCAAGTTGTGTAAAGTGGACACCAAGCCACGAAATTATTGATAGTGCGTGTAAAACAAAGTGGACACCAAGCCACAAGTTTCGTAACGTGGACACCAGGCCACGAGACTGATTAGTAATTGTGTAGGGGAAAAGAGGCCCCCGAGTAATCCTGTAAAACAGGGATAAAAAGGAGTTCCGGAATAGCGAACAGCCGCCCCAACCAACAGCCACGGTCCAGAACCCATCTTCGTTATGAGAATTGAAGCCGTTATATTTCTGTAAGAATATTTTTGTCCTTTGTAATTTGTAATCGATTTTGTAACATCCTAAGACTCAACTAGAATAAGATCCAAATTTTAATTTCTGTAAGAACATTTTTTTTTTTTTTTTTTTTTATACATAATTCGTAATTATTTGTGTAACAACTTAAGACTCATCTAGATTTTAATTATTTTTGATTCAATTTCAATTGCGAATCTCGGTTCACATTCATTGACTTAATTTCAATCACAAAAATTTCAAAATGTCGAACCCAAATAATTTAATCAGACCAGCCCGCTTAGAAGTACCAGGAGAAAATGCTGCTCCTCCTGCTCCTCCTGCCCCCTCCTTTACAAACCAAATAGACGATAACTTGGTACATCTCATAACCAGACTCGTAACCGAAACACTACACATTCAGGGACGACAGATATTTAATTCAATTATGAATCCAGCCTCAGATATCAATAATGATATTGATCAACCGATTAACACCACTGATCAGAATCTTTCCGACATGGACAAAGTTCCAGATGTGGTTAAGAGTTTGCGCGAGTTTTCAGGTGAAGCTCAGGAGTTCAACTCGTGGAAGAAAAGTGTTGAAAGAATACTTAAGATCTACGAGCACCTCAAGGGTACTCCAAAATATTATGGCATCTTGTCCGTTATTAGAAATAAAATAACAGGCCATGCCGATATAGCGCTCGAATCATATAATACCCCTTTAAACTGGGAAAAGATTTCTAAATGTTTGACTCTGCATTATGCAGATAAAAGGGATCTAGGGACACTCGAGTACCAAATGACGACTTTGGTACAGGGTAACAATACAATACCCGAATTCTATCAAGCAGTTTATCATCATTTATCTCTGATTCTTAACAAACTCGGTTGTATTGACATGAGCCATGAGTCGTTAAATAACATGACTCAATGTTATAGAGATAAGGCACTTGATACTTTCGTTAGAGGGTTGAAGGGCGACCTTCCCAGATTACTCAGTATAAGGGAACCCGCAGATTTGCCGCAGGCTCTGCATCTTTGTCTTAAACTCCAAAATGTTGACTTCAGAACTCAACACGCCAATAATTCCCAATCAACAGCTCGGAAAACCTTCCAGCAAACACCTCCACCGGTTCCTCCTAGAAGATTCAATCCTCCACACCCAGTTCCTGTTCCAGCCCCAAGGCGAGAGTTCTTTCCACAATTGCTTCATAACCCTAGTCAACCTCAGCAACCCCAATTCCACAGGCAACCACAATATCACTCTAGGTCTTTCCAACAAGCCCAACCGCAACGGTTTCCACCAAACCAACGCGAACTTCCTCCCAAGCCTATGGACATAGATCATTCCATTAGAACTCAGAGGGTAAATTACCTAAATAGACCAAGAAACCAGCCTACTGCACAGAAGCGAGAGCACTCACAACAAGTTCATCAACCCTATAAAATGCAACGAGTCTACCATACTGAAGAAGCCGTCGCCGAAGAACAAGAAATAGAACAATACGAAGCCACAATGAACCAAGAAGATCAAAACCACGAACAAACACTTACGGAATACAGTGACGACCAAACAGACGAACAATATTTTGATCCACCGCAACAAGTTGATGACATATATTTTTTAGATTAAAACACTCTTCGCTTCCTTATTTCGAGCACGTTGCAAAGAGTGGACAGGTGTATAAATTTCTAATTGACACAGGCTCGAACAAAAATTACATTCAACCACGACATATACGCAATCCTCTCCCCAACAAAAAGATTTTCTATGCTAATTCCGTAGGGGGAAACATTAGAATAACCCACCATAGTCTTATTCCTCTTTTTGGTACTGAAATAGGCCCCTTACAATTTTTTATACTTCCTACCCTTATATCATTCGACGGCATTATAGGGAACGATACCCTTAAAAGCCTGAATGCGGTTATTCACATAAATGATAACTATATGAAAGTTCACCAGAACACTTTTATCGAACTTAAACAGCATCTAACTGAAACCGTAAATAGCGTAAATATCCGAACATCCCATTTGAATGACGAAGACTCTAACTATCTCACTAGAGTTATTGGGTCTTTTCCGAAACTCTTCTCTGATCCTGACGAGAAACTTACTTATGCGACAACTGTGAAAGGAGAAATTCGTACAATAGGTAACGAACCAGTCTATTCGAAATCCTACCCCTACCCAAGAGGACTTAAAGAAGAAGTTGAAAAACAAATCAACCAACTTCTAAATGATAATATTATCAGGCCGTCGAAATCTCCATATAATTCGCCAGTCTGGATCGTCAACAAAAAATTGGACGCTTCAGGCGAAAAAAAATATCGAATGGTGATCGACTACCGAAAACTTAACTCGGTCACCATTGCCGACAGATACCCCATTCCGGAAATCAATGAGGTCCTAGCTAACCTCGGCGACAACAGATGGTTTTCTGTCATAGATTTGAAGAGCGGATTTCACCAAATCAAGCTCAGAGAATCCGATATTGAGAAAACGGCGTTCTCTATCAATAACGGGAAATTCGAGTTCACTCGTCTTCCCTTTGGTTTGAAAAATGCTCCGGCGATTTTCCAAAGAGCTCTCGACGATATCCTAAGAGAGCACATCGGAAAACGATGTTACGTCTACATCGATGATATTGTCATCTTTGGAAAAGACAAGGCTGAACATTTTAAAAACCTGAAAGCCGTCTTTGATACTCTAGAACGCGCCAACATGAAGATTCAGTTGGATAAATGCGAATTTTTCAAGACCGAGGTGGAATTCTTAGGATTCATCATCAGCACTGATGGCATTAAGACTAACCCTAAAAAGGTTCATGCCATTACAGAGCTACCACCCCCAAAAACGCTCAAAGACCTGAGATCTTTTCTAGGTATGTCAGGGTATTATCGCCGATTTATCAGAGATTATGCGAAAATAGCGAAACCCCTGACATCCCTTTTAAGAGGGGAAGACGGACGAGTGTCCAGACATCTCTCTAAAAATAAAAAGATAGATCTTGACGAAAATTGCATTTACTCATTTAACCAAATTAAAGACTCCTTAACTTCCAAAGAAGTAACTCTCACTCACCCGAACTTTAACAAAGACTTCGAACTCACGACGGACGCATCCGACTATGCAATTGGTGCTGTCCTATCCCAGGACAGAAAACCCATAACATTTCTCTCAAGGACACTGACAAAGACAGAAGAAAGCTACGCCACTAACGAGAAAGAGATGCTCGCCATCATCTGGGCTCTAAACTCGCTCAGGAATTTCCTTTACGGATCAAAAAAGGTAAATATTTATACGGACCACCAGCCATTAACATATGCGCTGACTAATAGAAACACAAACCACAAGATGAAGCGATGGAAGGCAATTCTGGAGGAGTACAACTACGAACTCAAGTACAAACCAGGAAAGGAAAATGTAGTTGCCGATGCTTTATCTCGACTGCCACAAAAAACACAAATAAATTCAATGACCATGACGCAACATAGTGATGAGAGTTCTTCACATAACCTGATACCAGCAGTTGAAGTACCCATTAACGTTTTTCGAAATCAGCTGATTTTAGAAATCGGGGACACAACTAGCCATCAATTCTTAATTCCATTCCCCACGTACCACAGACACGTTTTTGTACAACCCAGTTATAGCAACTCAGATATCATTTCAATTTTTAAAAAATATTTAAATCCCAGTGTAATAAATGGCTTGCAAACAAAAGAAGAAATAATGGGCCGAATACAAAACATTTATCCCGAACATTTTTCCAAATACAAAGTTAGATACACTCAAACAATAGTTGAAGATCTGGCCAACGAAACGGAGCAGGAAGAAAAAATATTAAGTATCCATCGCAGGGCACACCGTAATCCAGAAGAAAACCGCATACAACTTCTTCAACATTTTTATTTTCCGAAAATGGCATCAAAAATCAAAAGACTAGTAAAAGTATGTAGAATTTGCAAAGAAAACAAATATGAACGACACCCAAATAAACCTATCCTTGAACCAACTCCAATCCCTAATTATCCTGGCCACACTCTGCATTTAGATATTTATTCAACGGAAAAAAAACTGGTATTAACCGCCATATGCAAGCTCACCAAGTTCGCCAAGACTAAAATTATCAAGTCAAGAGCAATAACCGACCTCAGGCAACCTCTTCGAGAAATCTTATTCTCTTTCTGCATTCCCGAGAGTGTTGTCATAGACAACGAAAAAGCCCTTAATTCGGTATCCATATTATCCATGATGGAAGACGAGTTGGGCATTCGTATTCACAGAACACCACCCTACAAATCCGAAGTAAACGGGCAGATTGAGCGGTTTCATTCAACTCTCTCAGAGATCATGAGATGCCTCAAGGCTGAAAAGGTATCCCGATCCTTCGAGGAACTGCTCGAAAGAGCCACTAACGAATATAATTTTACAATTCACTCCACAACAGGAAAAAAACCGGTCGAACTCTTCTTTGGTCGATCTCCACAAATAACCCCCGAAGAACTTGATAAAACCAGGCAGAATAATATAGATAAAATTATCCAAAAACAAGAACAAGATTTAAGTTATCATAACCAAACCAGGAAACCATGTAAGATGTACCATCCTGGAGACGTCATTTACATAAAGCATAACAAAAGAATTGGTTCTAAACTCACCGTCCGATATAAAAAGGAAGTAGTTAAGGAAAACAAAAATACAACTGTCGTGACTGAATCCGGCAAAACGATCCACAAAAGCAATATTAGGAACTGAACAATAAATTTCATATCTCTCTTTTCAGACATGCATTATGCATCGCGGAAGCGGAAATCCAAATTTTGGACTTCTCTAATTCTCAATTCGTTTCAATACACACTGGACAAACAAAGATACAGAACGGAAATTTCAAATTAATCCATGATATTGACCTCGACCAATACGACCAACTCTTGACCAAAATTTCTCCAATGCTTAAACTTAACGAAACAAGGAACGATTCCCTTTTCCTATACCTTTCCCATGAGCACGAGCAAATAAAAAATTTGATATCTAACCTAAAACCAAAAAGGGTAAGAAGATCTCTAGATTTTATAGGTTCGACGTGGAAGTGGATTGCCGGTAATCCCGACCACAACGATTTCATTACTATCAAAAGAAAAATGAATAACCTACTTACTAACTCTAACGATCAAGTTGTAATAAATAAATTGCATAATGAAAGAATTAATAACATAACCAAGATTACGAATGAGATTGAATCAATGCTAAAAACCAATAAAAATTTCAACAGAGATGTAATATTAAATATTCAATACAAATTTAAAATTTTAAAAGAAGAATTAGTTAACATTAATTTGGCCATACATTGGGCGAAACTAGGAATTGTTAATTCAATGATTTTATCAAAAGAAGAAATAAGCCTAGCTGTAAAAACACTAAATCAAGAGAATGTCCCTTTCACTACTATAGAAGAAGCTGTTAATTTTGCTGAAATAAAGATAATAACAAACACAGCTTCCATACTTTATATTGTTAATATCCCTACTACCGATCCTTCCACATATGAACGAATATTATTAAAACCTGTGAAGAGAAATGGAGTAGCCATAGAAATAGACTATAAAGAAGTTGTAAGAAACAAAAACGAAATTTTTGGCGTAACTAATGATTGTAAAGTAATAAATAGTGTTTCAATTTGTAATAAAACAGATCTTATAAATATTGCTAACTCAGCATGTATTCCCAACCTATTAAATAGTAAAATAGCAACATGTAATAAAGTGAATAGTCAGCATATCCCGTCGATCGAGGAAATAACAAGTGGAATGATCCTGCTTAACGACTTTAACGGAACTCTCCAAGTCGAATCCACGCCTCGGAACCTTACTGGTACCTTCCTTATTAAATACGAGAAAACCAACATAACGATAAATAATAGAGTATTTGCGGCATACGAAGCTTCTACACACACCGTTCTTCCAGCCATACTGCAGCCAACACCCATAGAGAACAGATTCCATCGACTATTGTCGCTCGAAATGATGGGCGAACTCCACATCAACAATACCAAAAGTATCGAGTTGCTCAAAAGCGAAAACGAAGCTTACGCATTCATCAGCTGCGGAACAATAAGTCTCATCGGGATTATCCTAGTAATTATCACCATCTATAGAATCATAACAAGGCATTCAAGTAATGAAACCAGAGTCATGATCCAGCAGCAAGAAATTAAGAACATCGAAGCTCCACCACACACTGAAAGTTTACCAAAAGGAAGAATCCAACAAACAAAGTTCAACGACCTTCCTTACTTTTAGGCGATTGAGGACCATCGCATTTAAAGGGGGAAGAGTTAACATCGTCAACCACTCGCACGCGCAGCGGAAATGCTGACCTAGCGTTTGGGGCGAGAAACGAATTTCCAGGGAAATTCACGTTGGGAAATAAAATGCAAGCTAGGGAAATCAACATTGCAATAAACTAATGAAAATGCAACCTTCAATAATTTTACTTGTACGAGTCTTCTTTATTTTTAAGTTAGTCTTAATCGATACTTCATACAATAAAGGACAGGGCAATCTGCCCTGAAAAGTATTTTTTTAAATAATTTCGGCGTAAATTCTATTAACTTACACACAGCCTCAGCTATCTCACTCACCTCACTCGCCTATTCTCCAACACGATATCATGAACTTTTTCGATGGTTTCGGGAGGGGTTGCGGTTTTTGGCCGTCCTTCACATGGGACATCTTCGAGGGACGTGCGACAGCGTTTAAATTCAGCTGCCCACTTTTTAACGATTGACATGGAAGGAGCAGAGTCCCCGTAAACTTTTGTCAACTTTGAATGAATTTCCTTAGGGGTTAACCCATCCAAAACGAAGAATTTTATCACCGCACCGTAGAATTTATTCATATTATAATATGGCAACAAACCCGCTTTCCCCAACATAAAAGATATTTGAAAGGTGCCGTGAAATAAGGCCAAGTGAAATAAGAGCAAATTTTAACGTTTGACTTTATTTCATTTTATGAAAGTGAAATAAGGCCAAACGAATTCACTAATATAAAGCGAAATAAGGCCAAATGCTAGAGCCTTTCATGATGAAATCTTTAAAGTTTTAAAGTATTTAAAAGCGTTAACTGAACTACACGCCGCGTAGCCCCGCCCTGACCACCTGCATGTGAAGCCGAAGGCCATCTGGTGTATGAGTCGAAGAGATATCCATAGTTTTTTTTTAGGGCCACCCGAGTAATATTTGATTCACATCGCAATTTAATTTGTTAAGTAAAATTAAAAACAATGGAAAGTGAAATAATGCCAAATTAGCCTTATTTCACTTTCACAAAGTGAAATAAAGCCAAACATTAAAACTTGGCCTTATTTCACTTTCACAAAGCGAAATCAGGCCACAAAAACCGATCCAAGATCCAAAAAACTGGAGGACTTCTGATTATCTTGAAGGCTTAACTGCCGAAAAAATCAGAAATTACTCTCTCTGGAAAGTCATGAAAAGTATCAAAAAACTCTAAATGCAATCGCCACCGATCAAAAAAAAAACAATGGCGAATGGGCGGAAAAGTGACAACAAAAAGCGAATACATTCGCCGAATATTTAGGAGAAATGTTTAAGCACGATCTTAGCGGTATGACAATGACATCTGAAAACTTTAGAATAAAAAGTGTGTCGTTTACCGAACTTTGCCAGGCAATAGAAAATCTGTAAAATAATAAAGCCCCTGGCTATGAATTAATAAGCATACAAATCCTTAAGGCATTGCTAAAAAAAGAGTTAATTAAACTGCTTTGCTTAGATTGTTATATGTTCCAAATCAATGGAAAGTCGCAGAGGCAGGTTCTTCCGGAGCACATACATAAGGTCTTAGAATTTTACTTTAAAAACAGACTTTTTCGTATTAAACAGTTTAAGGAATACGCCACGGGAGTTCCGCAAGAAAGTGCCCTTGGTACTATCTTATTTTTGCTGTACACGAGGGACATACCACCAATTGAAGGTACCGTTGTAGCTACGTTCGCGTACGATACAGCTATTCTGGCAACGGAAAGTTCAATCGAGTCAGCAACTGAAAACTCCAACGAGCCTTATATAAAATCTGCGAGTGGACACAAATTTGGAGCATTGTTCTTAACGAGACCAAATCGAAGCATGTCAACTTCACTAATACGAAAATAATCAACCTATCCGTTTTCATTAACGTAGTACAAATACCATATGCAAAGGAAGCTAAATATCTGGGAATGAAAGCTACGGAAGATTGGGAAAAAAAACTGCATTATATCAAATACAATAATTTCTAAAAACCAGCTTCAACTCGAAGTCGAAACAAGTATTAGGTATTCCTTACTTGAAAAGAATATCTAATTCTCCAGAAACTATTAACTAAATGATCGTTCAAGCTACTCCTTTTCTTACTTATGACATTGGTTAAATTTCAGTTCAGTTTTTTTTCAAATGTAGTAGTAATTAGTAGAATGAAGCGGACACAACCAGCGATATATGTAGATTCGCCTCTTCTGAGAGAAGTTTATAAAAACAGAAAACTTACTATGTATATATGAGGTAGAATTTAATTTATTGCTTATTACCGCAATGAGAATTAGACAACACATTTCTTAGAAGAATTTCCATTTTTTATACCAAAGAAGGAATATTTTTTTTTTTTTCATACTTCAAAAATGCGATTTCAAATTTACTACGAATTGGTAAATTTACCGTAAGTTGGCAGTATTGGTTTAAGTTAAGGAATGTAGTTATCTTCCAATATTAAAGAAGGCTATTATTCTTATACTTGTAACAAGCGATATAAAGAGAAGTAATTTGGAAAGTTCACGAAAAAGGGTTATTTGAGTGCAAAGAAGGTAAAAACGAATTCAAGCATAGATTACTTTGTACCGAAAATTATGAAACGAGTCAAGAAGAAGCCAGAAAATTAGCCATCAATTCAACCACAAGCAGAAGCACGGTAGGGTACCATGCGAGCTTCTAGTACCTGTTTCTATGATACAGAAGACGAAGAGCTAGCTAACAACTTGACAACCGAAAAGGATTCTGACGAGCAGCAGAGCACCAAATAAAGTCCACACAAGCAAAAAATCGAAGGACTTTCAACAAGAGGAGAAAACCAGCAACTCGATACATGGTTGGCAATTTATCGCAAGCAATTCGAAGCAGGGCTAACGTTATTTCTTAAGTACCTGGTTCCCAATGAAATAACATTGGTAACCAAGTTGGGTTCCCACCCAAGAAAGATCGGAAACCATTGCAACTCCACTTACGTGAAAATATAAGTATACGAAATTTTCATTTTATGGCCCTATATTCTCAATTTAGTATTGTAACATAATGTAGCATAATGCAACAAATTCCGAAGTATCTTTTCATTCTGGCATAATTTTGTTCCGAAGTGTCTTTTCATTCGAGGTTCGTGTCTGCAGTTAGTCTCCACAGTTCATGTCCACGATAAGAGACGGATAATATCACGGATAAGAGAGAATAATAACCACAAGAGATTATTGGCTGCAGCTGTCATCCTGGAATTATTACATCAGAATTTTCTTGTTCCAGTGGTCGAAGAATTTGCTCGAAGTTTCTGGCTATTAGAAATGCGGCTATTTAAGGACAGATGGCGATCGAGACAGTACAGTTGGTTTTGAACCGCACGAAGAGATTGGAAAAGTGATAATGGGCGAAGTTGTAATTTTGTGATAAATTGAAAGTTGAGAGTTAACAAGAAGAAGATAAAGTGATTTGAGAAGAAAGAGACCTTGTAAGGAAGGAGTTTGCGAAGAATAGTATAGTGTGAACTTGAATTGTTCTATAGACTAGAAAATAAAGAAATAATTTCACAGAATACCGTTTTATCTACTCGAGCCGTAGCTCGCGTATTACAGTATTATACATACATAAGTAAGTATTTCAAAAAATATATAACTCATTTTCGTGATACTTAAGCATCTCCACACTCAGGTCACTACAGAACCATTGTAATGTAGTTGCTCTTGATATCTCCAAAGCTTTCGATAGAGTGTGACATAACGCCCTCGTAAACAATATTCAAGCTTATGGCATTGGTAGGTTAGGTTAGGTTAGGTTAGGTAAGATGGCTGTCCCCGCTCAGGCAGGGACACTTAGATCAAGGATATGTCCACTGTGATACCACTAGAAGAACCGGATCATGCTATGAGTTTCGAAGATGGAGAAAAATCAATACCAGACTCACCAGTATTGGCCTGGGATGAAGTGGCAAGAACACCAGATGGATTTTCAACAGAAGGAAGAGCAGCAACAGAGATGTGAAAAGAATTCGCATATGATGTCACAGTAGGCGCAGCAGCATTAGTAATGTTCGAACCAGTCTTAGATTTTGCGGAAAGTGCACTAGGAGTCTGTGGACCATTAGTGTTTATTTGCTTGATGGTTGGATTCCGAGTGCAAGAGTCTTTTGTAAGAGCACGGACTGGTGCATTGACCTTATTATTGCTCTGAGAGCGTGTCATCATGGGCGATTTACCACTAATTGATATTGAAGACCGCGAAATCAATTCAGTAATTTCACTATACAATAGTTCAATTTTAGTAATTAAAAATTCACTATCAATCAGAGAGTGATTGCACGAAGGGCACTGAGATAAAACCATTATGAGTTTGAATATTAAAAAATAGCCAATAAAAGCAAAAACTCTAAAAGAAAACACTTTCGTTCACGATGGATGCTCGAAGACGAATGAAAAATTAATTAATATGTAATAGAAATAGATTATTCCCTGTGATACAGGAAAATAAAATTGCAGTTTTATAAACAGACGAAATTACCAGTTTCTATAAACCCTTGAAGAATTGTAGGAAAGCAAAATTTTTAACAGTTGAGTAAGACATGCTCAGCTTACCAGATTGATATTGTCAACATTGTCGAAGACGGTCTTATTATCGCTAATAACCAAATCGCCAAAGTTCAGGAAGGGAATAGTTAAACAATTTTAATCTGTGGAACTTATTTGTTGATATTTGAAGAGCAAGCATCAACGACACGACCTACATATGTATGTACATCAATGGGAAGCAAATTAGTCGCTTAAATCCAGAATCTCCTAAAGCTCAGATGATAAATACGAGTATTTCAGAACAGCTGACGATGCTATCCTTGCTTTATCTCAACAAAAATTATTTGAAGAATCGGAAACACAGTGATAATTTGAAACAATAAGTCAAAATACGAAGTCTACAGTGGCTTACCCTATTCTCCCTGCAATATCTAAAATGTTTATAGGAGTGCTCATCTCAAAGTTACGAAAGAAGCATAATGCAAGTAATCAGAGCAGCAGCGACAGTAGCTAAGGACAACTCCGTTTAAAGGAGAAGCAGTTATAAGTTATTATTTTCTTGAACTGTGATGAACCAAAATTATGCTTCGAAAAGAGAGAAAAGTTGAACTCACTTTCAGTTCATAGTACTGAAATTTGAGTTTCCCTTTTGATCAATTATTTTATCGCATTCGCAGCAGAATTTGTTTACTTCTTTTTTTTTTTCTCTTTTCCTTTTTAATACTGTATAGAATTTTTTTAGTTAGTTTCATTTTGATTCTGGAATGAAACCGTTCTCATAGAACAATTGATGTGAGAGGATGTGCAATAAGAAATATTTGTTTTATTAATTAAAAACGTCCTCATATATTTACAAGAATATTAATTTTATTAATTTATATCAAATATTGTTTAGATATTAATTTTAAACACAATCGATAGAGCCATAACCGAGAAATAGTAAATTTTTAAGAAATAATTAATAAGTAATAAGTTTTTTTTTTTTGGCGAAAACGTGATGCGTGATGCATCTGATGCTCATAGATGTCCACAATGTTTCAAATATAGAATTTGATTGAAATCGTTAGAGCCGTTTTCGTGAAAATAATTGTTTATCAAAATCGGACATTAGTAAAGTACTAAATATTTTATTAATCACAATAGGTACCGTTTTGTGTGTCAAAGAGTGTATACAAGAGATCTTGTTGTATCTTGATTAGTTTGAATGAGTTTAGGTAAAGAAACTACTCCAAGAACATGCAAAGACGTATTTGGCTTCGTATGCGGTAGAGGGTTAAAGAATGCTAATTTATATCAGATCCCTTTTATTTTTATTGAGTTCGATATCGGACACTATGTTTTCCTACAGCATTTGCGATGTTATTGGATTTACGGTTATCTTAAGTTCCAAAATGCGACCGTGTATCCTCATCTTTCAAAATATTCACTTTCAAAATATTCAATATGCTAGGAAATCTCAAGAAAGCCATGCAACAACCATGAAATTTTATACATAAGCTTTTTAGAATCGGAAGAAGTATAAGTGTAAAAATTCGCCCAAATTCCGGCCATAAACGCGCCCAAAATGGACAAATATCTAGTTAACAAAATATATAGACGTTGCCATTTTCTATAATTTGCCTATATGTTGTTAAGGGCCACGTTCACATTTTGAGTGCGTTTACTTAAAAAAAAAACGAGTTTGCTTTCTCAAATTTACAGTGATGGACTCTTATTGTGAATATTTGAACAATAAAAAAAATATCCGTTTTTCCTGAGTTTTTATTTCCGAAAAAGCTTCCATTCAGAAATTGTAGAAGAGGTACGATGCGACAGATTGTTATAACGAATGTTCGAAAAGAGAACAATCGTGTGCAAAATTTTTAACGTGTGAAAGGTAGCACTATTCTTATACCATCAGATTGGTTCCGTACATTGCGGTGTGAGTAAGCATTTTTTTTTTAATTTGAAGTCAAAATATTGATAAAATCAAAAGGCCATATATACGAATCGTGTGTTTTTTGGAAGAACATCTTCACTCGATTTCAAGGACAATGACCGATCTTTATTCAAAATCCAGCACGTACAGTTCTTTATCACGACTAGGATGACGCAGATAAAGAAAAACGGCGTAAGACGGTGTTTTAGAGTGGATTAATTAATTAAAAGAATACTACGGTTCTTCAAAAAACTATGAATCCGGTAGCACCCGAGAACCCAGCTACAAAACATGCTGACATCTTAAAGGCGATGAAGTTTCATTTTAAACCAACATATTCTCGGTTTGGTGAAAGGCGGAAGATCTACTAAGTTGTAAAACCAGTCAGGGTAAGAGCGCCAGCCACCAAGGGATCGGTTTGTCATTGGGCTGAACAGAAGTCCGAAAAAAGACAAACGCTTTCAAGAAGATGTAAAGATGTTAACGCTAGATAAAGTGCTATAGATGGATTTATCGCTTGAGTGTATGAAACTTCAATATGATTCAAAGGAATACTTTGCAGAACCATCTAATGGTAGCGGCATATACCTATATAACATCTGAAAAAGGAGCGGTGCAGCAAAAATGAAAGACTTTATTGTCTCATACTCTATCAAACTCCCGCTGTAGTGTGTGGGACTATATCAACCAAAATTTACAGTTGAGATTTGTCACAAAGAGGTCAGGTAAGAAAAATGTGTCCAAGCAAATGATCTTATCAATTAAGATAGAACAAAACTTACTATCACTGACGCCAATCTATAAACATAAAATTAGCTCGGATCTATATAAGTAAAGTTATAAGTTATTTGATACAATAATACACAAACCGATTCAGTTTGGGTGACAACTTCAACGTAAGACACCCACCACCGTTAATAACAACCGAAGGCAGTGAACTGCTAAAAGTTATACAAGAAGATGGTTTAGAATCCATGTCAACCGGTAAGCCAACCTATTGGACAGAGAGGAAATTCCAGAAGTAATCGACTTTTTTATTACAAAACAACTCTCAAGAAATGTGCTTCATATCGAGAAAGGAAAAGATTTAAGTTCTGAGCATTCTTCAATATATTCGGTCTCCAAGCATTGTTATAAACTGAAAATCTTAAACGTTTCACCAATGGAAGCCGAAACTGTTATACAAACAGCTCTTAAGAGAAAAATTATTTGGTTTTGATCTTCGGGTTAGGGGTTAGAATATAGGCATGCTTTTCATAAAAGGCCAAATTTTATAAAACTTTTTAAAAAAAGTAACTTTTTAGTAAAAAGTAAGTAAAACTTTTTAATAATGCAATAAACAAAACTACCCCAGCTGGTGTTCCAGGTAACCTGGTAAATCCACCCTCATCGGAGGTCGTTTCCATGGATTCTGGTGGGAACCATTTATTGCTTGCACTTGAAGACCCTTCCATAAAGAGTCGTAAAATGGTAAGATCACCACCATCCCAACCAATAAAAGAAAATTCAATGTTGGAGGCTAAATACAAAGGCTAAATACGATCAAGAAAGGGACGATTTTAAGCAACTCAGTGAAAAGCTGACTTTGAAGCTGCTAAAAATACAAGTGAATAATAAAAATGCGCAGGTTACCAAAGCTGTCGTATATTCTACGGACGAAGAATTACAAAGATCCCCTAACAGTTTTTTTTATAATTTGCACGTGTTAAAGGGGATATGAATACCCTTATACTAATTTTTAGAACACGTGCGTTTTTGTGGAAAGGGGAAGAGACAGAGAGAAAGACAGAGTGGTGTAGTTTGAAACTCAGGTGGTATTAAGTTTCTGTAAACTCCAAGGGTAGCTGTCCAGATAACTGGGGAGTATTTTGTTTGTTTTCGCTATTATTGTCGTTGCTTATGATTCACAGTATTTTTTTCCATCCACCTGATATCATCATCACGATCAAGTTGCATTTTAGCCATATGACGACTCTACTGCCAGTGTTATGCCTTCACAGTAGAGTTGACTTAGCTTTCGCAAGTGATCGACTTTTTTATTTATTTCATGAGAAATAAATAGATGATTCTTGTCATCAGGATTCGAACCGTGAATCAACAGCGTGACAAGCGTCTGTTTGTCACACGTTCGCGAGAGGCGGGATCGTGAAAAAACTTTTTGGTGTTTTCTGGGACTCGAACTTGGAACCTCTTGCGTAGTGATCCGACACACTAACCACTATGCCACGACGCCCACTACAGTAAGAAAAGAAACCAAAAAAAAGGAAAATGAACATGTCTCCGGAGGTTTCATCACCAAAAGTGAACCTTAAAAGTGCAGAAAAGATTCAAACTAAAAATAGAAAAACATCCAAGCGAATAAAGCCTCCTCCAATTATAGTACTCTGTATAACGAAGTATTAAATATTTTGGAGGAAAAAAAAAAATTAGAGCTAATACAGCTCCAATAAATAAATATTTTGTCAACATTAATGTGGAAGACAAAGATTCCTACAGGAATTTGACAAAACTACTTAACCAAAAAAAGGGCAATGGTATTTGTTTGAAAATAAACAAACGTGACCGTTAAACTACATTTTTCATGCTCACCAGAAAGCATATTTAATGACTTCAAAAATAAAAACTTCAAAATACTAGAAGTTGTTAACATGCTTGGGTGTTCATGCTCACTTTTGAGATAGACGAGGACATAAAGAGGATTCATGAAATCGAAGATACATTAGGAAAAAAAATTCATTCTCCGTAGAAAACAAAGCTAGTTCCCCAATGTAAGAATTGTCAAAAGTATGATCACACTCACAAATACTGTAATTCTAACCCAAAATATTTTAAATGTGCAGGCGACCATCATACAAAAGACTGCATAAGGGATAAAAAGGCACACCCGAAATGTGCCAACTGTAGCGAAAGACACCCAGCTAACTACAGAGGCTGTGTAGTAGCAAAAGAGTTACAGCAGGCAAAAGATCTAAAGACAAAGAAAACAAGATCAATAAGGACTTGACACCAATAACGAAACCCCAAATAAATCAAATCACTAAAAAAGTTTTAAAAAAAATCTGTCCATGAACAAAAATGAGAGCTTAAGTTCTAAAGCTGGGCCTGCGAATACATATACGCAGGTTATTTCAAATCAAGTAGAAGACTTGAAATCCAGCAATGTGATGAAAAATATTATGCAACAAATTCTAACCAGAATGGAAGATATGGAAAAGAGCAGTTAAGAAAATTGTGAAAAGAATATCTTTCCTTGAAAAACAAAACAGCAACAAAAGAGCTGTGCCCAAAAGTTCCTAATGGTTAAAAACATACAAATCTTATTATGGAATGCCAATGGTCTCAAGAATCGTAAGGAAGAATTGCAAGTGACTCCCGACATCAAAAATATTGACATATGTCTTGTATGTGTCTCGGTAACAAGACTTGAAACAAATTATAAACTTCACGGTTACAGATATACCACACCCCACATCCTCATAATACAGCAAGAGGGGGTACTGCAGTTATAATTAGAGAAAGCATTAATCAACACGAAGACGAAAAATATGAGTCGTGTGAAATATAAGCCACATCAGTCAAAATAAAAACATGTAGCGGCTAGATAACAGTAGCAGCAGTAAATTTTTCTCCTAGCTTTAGGCTGAAACAAAATGATTTCAAAAGCCTCTTCCTGTATACTCAGAAATAAATTCATAATAGGGATCAAGACTAACAACACAAGAGGAAAAGAACTTCTTGAATCCATAAAAAAATTAACGCCAAATATTATTCAACGGGAAAACCTACTTACTGGCCCATAGATAGCAACAAAATCCCAGATGTTGTCGATTTTTTCATAACCAGGAATATATCCTTAAATACTACAATACCAAAGTAGAAGAAGGACCTGATCTTGACTCAGATCACTCATCTGTGCTTCTTACACTTGTTAGTAAAGTTATATTGAAGGAAAACAACCCATGTCTAGTGAACAAGCTAACACACTGGAGATACTTCAGGCAATTGCTGGAAGAGTGCATCGAACTATCCACAACAATCGACACAATAGAAGAATTAGAAAGAGAAGTACAGACTTTCACTTTAGATATACAGAAGGCTGCTTGGGCTGCAACACCTGAATCAAACAGTAAAGTAAAAAGAAATATATATCCCAAACAAATATGTGACTTTTTTTTTTTTTTTTAATAAAAAAGGAAATTTCCAAATCCCACTCAGACTCCATTTTGCTGTGTCCATTGTACTACCAGGCAGAAACAATATGTGACTTAATATTTGAAAAGAAAAAAGCTCTGGCAACTATCAAGAGCGCCAAGTGACAAAACAAGACTTAATATCTTAACTAATAAGCTAAGAAAAGTGATAAGAGAATTGAAAAATGCGTCGGTGGAAAAATAACTTACCAATTTGACAATCGATGCTAGTACAGAATGCTCACTATGGAAGGTTAGAAACAAAATGAAATAACCAATGGCATACATTCAGCTAATTAAAAACAGCAGTGGAAACAACAAACAAGCAAAAGGGAGACTTATTTGCTGAACATCTCGAAAACGTCTTTCAGCCATACGAAGATAATGACTGCCTCCAAGAAACAGAAGAAACGTGTGAAGAGGATAGATTAATTCCACCAGTAGCCTTTAACGAAATAGCCAAAGAAATAATAGAAAAGATTAACCCGTAAAAAGCTCCGGGATTTGATCTTATTACGGGAGAAATTCTGAAAAAATTACCGATAATAGGTATGAAAAAACTAGCACAAATAATAAATACGAGCACAGCATTCAGACCAAGGTATGTTCCACGAATGTGGAAAGTCGCAGAAGTAATTATGATACCAAAACCTGGAAAACTACCTAGCGAAGTTACCTCATATCGTGCGATTTCCTTGCTGCCAATACTATCAAAGCTATTCGAAAAAATTCTTCTAAAACGACCCCTTTCGATCATAGAATAAAAGACATTGATACCAAACCAACAATTTGGCTTTAGAAATAGATATTCAACTATAGATCAAGTTCACCGAATAACTGATAAAATAGAAAAAGCCCTAGAAGGGAAAAAATATACTCTACCATATTCCTTGATATAACACAGGCTTTTGATAAGGTGTGGCATAAAGGACTAGTCCATTACTCAGAATTCCTAGACTCATATACTCGTATAATGCAGAGATTATTTTGAATAAAGCAAGAAGATGAGTACTCCACATTAAAACATATAAAAGCTGGTTTATCCAGTGTAGTAGTGTAGTGTATTAGGACCTGTCTTTTTCCTATTATACACCAATGACCTACCATAAAATAAGGAAACCCCTGTTGCCACATTTGGAGATGATACTGCAATACTTGCTGTTGGTAATACTGTGCAATTAGTTACTGGAAAACTGCAAAGGGCGATAAATGATATTTATGAATGAACCAAAAAATGGAAAATCAAATTAAATGAACTGAAGTCAGTTCATGTAAATTTTACAAATAAAAATGTACAACACATACGTGTGTACATAAATAACAATGCAGTTCTTTTTTCGAACTCAGCTAAGTACTTAAGCATGACTCTTGACGCGAAATTGCGCTGGAAAGCTAATGTAAAGAAAAAAGCATGACGTATTGAACATAAGGTATTCAAAGATTTATTGGCTCTTAGGGAGGTGTCTCTGTCTCTCGATATACGATAAATTACTGCTCTACAAGCAAGTATTAAAGCCAATATGGACATATGGTTTTCAGCTTTGGGGGTGCACAAATAAGACAAACCTATAAAGCTTACAATGCTTCCACAGTAAAGTACTACGGAATATAGTTAATTCGCCATGGTACATACGTAACGTTGATCTACATAGAGATCTAAAAATTGAAATGGTAGAGGACGAGGTCAGGAAGGTCGCAAGAAAACATGAAGTTAGACTTCGCAATCATACCAACTCAGAAATAGTTGAACTACTTAATAATAACAATTTTGTCCGAAGATTAGGAAGATCGTCCTGCGAACTAGTTAACTAGGATAAAAAAAAAGATAAAATCAAATAAAAATTTTGAACATGATCACACTAAAGAGTGATTGAAACTACCTACATATGTAGATATTCCAAAATAAAAAGTAACTGACAACATACAGTTACTGAATATACAATCTTTCAAGTATTAAAAACAAATTGTTAATTAGTTTGACGACTAGGTGCGATAATTGGAAGGATGACATTAAATCATGCCCTCTCCGGGTGTTTTTAGTGAATTAAAGTTCCACACTATCGCAAAGCTTACATGCGATGTCTTTTGATGATTTTTCACCCAGCTACACGCAAAAAAAAAATAAAAATAAATAAATACTGCCGAGCTGTTACAACACCTACCACCGAGAGCTACGCTTAAATTGACAGTACTTTTGAATGCTTGTATGCGTCTGAAGCACGTTAGTAGTAGTAATAATGATCCCCAAGCCAATGACTCGCACAGAATGTCATAATACAAATTCATTTCCTTAATACCCATATTGTCGAAAATATATACTATGCACTGCTGAAGTGACTAAAACCATTTATAAACAGCAAGAATATGATTCCGCCTCACCAATTTGGCTTTAGGGACCAACAGTCGACTATCGAGTACTCGTAAGTACATAAAATCACCGACATTATCGAAGGAGCGCTCTAAAATAAAGTGGTATGTTCATCAATATTCTTGGACGTCTCTCAAGCGTTCGATAAAGTATGGTCTAGTCTATCCCTTTCCCTCCACAGGCTCACAATTGTGAGTTTCCCAATTTTCCCTATAAAATGAACTGAAATTAAATTACTTCATTGACTCCTGCACCACACAATTGTGAAATCATCGTAGTTTCATTTTATGTCTCATACGACACCATCGCGGTGTGAAGGTATGTATGTGTTATTCGATCTGTCAAAAGTATGGTTCGAGGCAGATACGTCTTGTCATCAGTAATTATTTATATTTCTTGAACAAACTATTTTTTTAAAAGTTTTATCAGCAAATCCTCGACTTTAAATGTGAATTATTAATTTAAAAGTAATATTTAAGGAAATTTTACAGTTAATGAGTGACTTTACCACACCTGAATTGGATTTTTCGTTCATCTGTCGACTTTGAATTTTTCCCGTTTGCTGTGTTTAGAATGGCTCGAAAACATTTTGATGAAGAAGAAATTTTTCAAATGCTAGCGGAAGTTGATGTTTTACCAATAGAAAATAATGAATACGAAGAATTATTAGTTGATGAAGTTGAAGATGATATGGAATCTGCAAAATTTGACTCCGAAGATGAGATTACATTGGCTCAACATTCTCAACTCTCGGGTCAGGAAGCTTTTACGAAAAAGAATATTTCAGTGGATCAAAAGGCCATTTCAACAGGATGGATCATAGTCCAATCATATTCCAGATGAGATACCGGTATAATGTAAGAAAATCGTTATTTTCTTCAATTTATAGGGTGCATTATTTTTCTTAAGCTGTTAAAGCACCGTATGAATTTTTCTCGCAGTATTTTACGGTTGATTTGATAGAAAAGGCAGTTATACATACGTCGCAATACTATCTGGCAACAATTGGTCGTGAGCTTAAAACCACATTCGAAGAGATGTCAATATTTTTTGGAATACACGTCATAATAGGATGTATTAAGTTCCCACGCATCCATATGTACTGGAGTACAAAGTTTCGCTTTGACTTAATTGCTCAGGCTATGCCTCGTGACAGATTTTATGCACTTCGAGTCAATATCCATTTTGTGGACGTAAACGCTGTCCCTGAAGATGATGAAAAGGCAAATTTGGTGTGGAAGGTGCAGCCAGTAATTGACTGTGTACCAGGGCGTGGGGTGAAATTTCAAGAGAAGGAAGCCGAAAAAAATGTAAGTAAAATGTTTTATTCAAGACTTACCATTTCGGTGCTTATTCGAAACACAGACTTAAGATATGCAATCTAAGCCACATTTGTTATACTTTAAGTCATTGGAATTTACGTAGACAATGAGCTCATCGCATAAAAAAAGTGGCTTCAAAAGAAGCCGTTCTGGGCAGAATAATCTATATAAGTTATTGATAACTCGGAGCGTTGTTGAATATAAAAAATTTAGCAATTACAATTATGTACTACCTATTTGTACTCTAAAGCTATCCTACGATTCTTTTTTATGAATTCTGCTAAAACTCTTTCATAAAAATTTGAGTTATTTTTAATTTCTAAAAGAAGGTGCTTTTCGATAGATAAAAGTGCCAGGTCTGAGAGTCTTTCTTCTTTGTGGGAATTTCTTAAGTGTGGACTATTTTTAAAGTCGAAAAAGATCTTTCGACAGAGGCCACAGTCAAAAGCAGGGTTAAAAAGATTTCACACAATGTTAGAGCTTGAGAAAAAGTATCTCTAAGCATTTCCGTATTAAAATGCTTATAAAGTTGAAAAATCTCAAGCTTTTTAAGTGAAAGGGTAGTGTATAAAACTTTGAGTTCCTTTTTTTGAAGTAGTAAAATTAAAAATTCCATGAAATAGGGTAATTAAAGAAGACATTTTGTAATCCGGCATTGCATTAAAAAAATATTCATATTTTGATTTATTTGATAAATCAAAGAAAATGTATGAACTAAATGAACTATACCTATTCTTAATCTGACATTATAACATTATCTATAATTGCTACAAAAATTCGGCTATAATTTGTATTTGAATCAATATTAAGTAGTCGGCGTTTGCATGGAGGTTCTGAGCAGTTACTTACGCTCTCATAGATTGAGTCAAATGAGTTTAAAAATTCAGAATGAATCCATGACTCAAAACCCTCGATCTGTTGCTTCGCAAGCTCTATGTCTTCTCTGCAATTGAATAAGACGTTCACTATACGCGTTCACTATATGCCATCGAGTCTCTGATACCCCGGAATGCCAGCTCTCGTTTTCCTACAGTGTCTATGAAACGCTTCATTAAATCGCGATTGCGATCAACTTTTCTATTATGAACCTCGTAAGAATTCCCTGAAGAAGTCTCTATGCGATATTCGCCAAATTCATGCAAATGCAAGCAGCTGCGTATATGCTTTTCCGTTTGAATATGTTTTTTGGAAGAATTAATAAAATTGTTTATATCAAAGAAACCTGTGTGACTCCAAACACTAGGAGAATTAGAAAAAAGAAGACAAAGAAAGCAAAACATTCTATTTGATTTGCAACTGCCAGTCAGCCATGGATTCTTTTTGTAAAAAGACTCATGAAAATGTTTCTGATACCCATCCTTTCGTGTATAATCAATTTTCATTGATGGTGTCGAGCGACCTAGTTCTATAACTTTTTTTTTTACAAAAAAGAAAGCTTACTGAACTCGTGGGTTTCTTTTAGAAGAAAATCAGTTAAACAACACTCAAAATTAACTAGAGACGTCTTGTCTAAGAATAATAAGAATGTTCAATGGGGCACCTCTTGAGTAGATTTATAAATACTTACTTGGTATATAACTAATAACTATTCACTTTGCTCACTCACTATTTTATAATAATTTAATAATTTAAAACACTAACTTAACTACCAGTATGTAATAGCTAAATTTTTAAAATTTTCTAATAATTAGCAGTCACAAAAATCACAAAAATTTGCATCCAAATTTTCAATAAATCACGTACAATTACATAACCGATTTGCACCTGTCATTTCAAATTTGCAAAAAAAAAATACACAACAAGTAAGAAAAACCTCAAACGCCGTTCGAACCACTACATCACCCAATAACCCGATTTTCGTCGGCTTATTTTGTTGCCTACAATAAAAAAAAAAAACTCCTTCGAACTAAAACCTTTCTCCTCCACCAATGTTCATCCACAAAAGCCGAGAAATCCCGGATTATTTTCCTCATAAGCGAATGTATGTTAGACAAAGAAATCGCAAATAAACTTCTACTATATGCCAGAAAGGAATAGAGTTGAAAGTTCGTACTGTGAAGAAATAAATGCATAAGCCGGAAAATGAACGGCTTTTCAAAAAAAAATTCATTGCAAGCTCTCTCGCTAGAGGAGTTCATACTTGTCTCGGCTATGTGTGCGAGTTTGTGTATGAGTAAAAATGAATAAACAACCGAAGTGGTCGCAGCATTTCATCTTCGAGAGTATAAAGTTAAGATTTATGAATGAAAAATGGTTTGATGAACAAATAATTGAATGTGATTGTTGGCAAATGGCAAAATAAAAATGTTTGATATTTGAAAAGGGAAGCCGGAAGGAATCGGCTTGTATGGACGCCACGCCACTGCTGTGTACGGGCTAGATGTTTGAAAATCAATAGAAACATGTTTTAGGAATTTTCTATAGATGAACAAATGATACCATTTATGGGTCGATGCGCTGTTCGTCAATACGTCAAAAATAAGCCGCGACCGGTAGGACTAAAGAACTTTGTGCTAATATCATCTTGTGTTCTAGACTTTGAAATATATCAGGGTGGAACAACGATAGATACTTCACTACACTCCCCCTCCTCCAAAAGCTTAAAGAAAATTAAATATTCGCCACAGGATTTCTAACGAACAATCGACAGAAGAGCTATATATTTATGAAAGATTCGAAGATGAAAAGGGGAGAGTTCAAAAAAATATGGGTAAATGACGATTCTTTATGTATAGTTAAATGGAAGGACAATAAAAGCGTATTATTAACTTCGACTCTGGTCGGCAGTCAACCAGTTACTACTGGCAAACGCTGGGATAAAACAGCGGAGGCGCGAATTGACGTTCCATGTCCCGCATGCGTCTCATCTTATAATGTTGGTATGGGAGGGATCGATACTTGTGACCAAATTATTGAGTGTTATCCACCGTGAGTAAAGACCAAAAAATGGACCGTGAATATTATCTTCATATGTGTGTCTACCTATTGTTAACAGCTATTTGGAATATAAACACGACTGGAAGCTCAATAATCTCCCAAGGAAAGATCAAATGGATTTACTTCAGTTTAGGTTGGAAGTAGGAGAGTATTTATTGGGCGGTGTAAGAAATATGAAAAATAATGCCGAAGATTCAGAGCCAGAAGACGTACCGGTTGAGAAGAAACGAAAGAGGGTTGCTTCAATGCCTGAACAAGATAAGCTTTGATTGTTTTAATCACTGGCAAATTGTTGAAATACTTAAAGCACCGCTAAAGTGTCGCCTACCAAGTTGCCAAAGTCGTTCGCGAACAAAATGTGAGAAGTGCGATGTCTACCTTGCCTTACCAAAGACTCCAATTGTTTTAAGAAATTCCATACAAAGAATTAAAGCAATTAAAAAATGAAATTATAAACATTTATAACTTAATATTATTTATGAAAAATAAAAAATTTGTGTGCGACACCGTTGTGGTACATACAGCTGAGTACAACAACAGTTTTTTTTTTTTTAATGCCTGGCGAAGCGGGCGGGGCTTAAGCTTGTTGTACGTACGAACATATATGTATACTATTCACAAACGATATGTCAACCATTTTGAATGGCAGACTTGCAACGTTTGCCGATGACGCAGCTATTCCTTAAGTTGAAAAAAAAAAAAAAAATTAGAAGAATGCTTGCTTTTGAACCCAAACGGGTGATCAGGGATAAGATTTTACTTTCCTCAATAATATAGAAAAACTTAGTTAATGCTTTTCTAGCAACATTTTTACAACTTCTCCGGATATTAAGTTATTATTTCTTTTTTGAGTTTCGTTAGTATTGCCAGGTGCTATTTCTGACGCATTAATATTTATGAATAAGCTTAAGAGTCTTGAACGGTTTAAAAGTTCTATATGGACGGCAAAAATGTCTGCTTTCTCTTTGTCTCCCTTCTCACATTCATCATGATTTTTCTTGATTAGCGGTGCAGAGATTTTAGGTCTTTTAGTGCCGCTTTCTTTTTCCGCTGTCAAGCTTGCAAGACAAGTACCTATTGCACGGTTCTTGAATTTCATAATAGTCTCTTTCAGCAGGTTACAGAAGTGATTCAAGTGTGATTTATACTATGGAGCACGATTGTCTTGACATTTCTCACGTGCTTTTCTTTTCTTCTTTACTATTTCTTTTTCTTCTGGTGGATATTTTAAGTTGCAATCTGTTGACATTTTTTCTTTATGAGGGAGTATTATTTCACGCGGCGCACTGCATGACTTCAAAGAGGCGATCAACTTCGACGCCCAGTTCAATATTCTCTTCAATTTCTTCCCAATTAGTATTT
The DNA here is from genome assembly GCA_963082735.1 of Pocota personata. Lineage (NCBI taxonomy): Eukaryota > Metazoa > Arthropoda > Insecta > Diptera > Syrphidae > Pocota > Pocota personata. Next base: position 174,665,768 of record OY720429.1, on the reverse strand, counting down.
CGACCAGTTAGCATCGTTGGTTTTTGACTTTTATTTGGATTTCGCTCACTGTCAGAATGGCTGGAGATTAGTCAAATAAAAGATCAAAACTTTATTCAACTTTTAAAAAATGAAGAAATCCATTAGATCGGGTATTTTCATGTTATCAACCGGCCAGTATGTCTGACTGTATGTACATATGTTCGACTGCAGTCTAAACGACTGGACGGATTTTTTTCAAACTTCATATCTGTGATCAGCGGGCTCATGCACTGAGGTGAAGTCGGAATTCTCAATCTAGTCTCGAAACTAACGGTACCTAAGACCAATTTTGAGAAAGTGTAATTTTTGTTCGAAAATGCCTCCAACGATTTCGATACAAATTTTTGAGGTAATATGGACGTTTGCAATAAGACTGCATACTCCGTTTTTTTTTTGTTGTTTAAAATTCGAATAACGGTACTTTACTTATTAGCCGACCCGTAGAAATTGGCTACTTCTCTGATATGGCTAGGACGATTTTGTTCAAAATTGATATTCAAGTCACTTTTCGCATATGTAAGGGCTTGGTATTAAAATGTTGTTAAAGCTTCTTAACAGATTTCACGAAAACGTAAGTTTGTTTATTTTTTGTTAATTCGACAGAAATTACTAATTACGAGTATTCTTTGGTACTATGAAAGTATTAGTTTTTTTTTTTTTCGTTTATAGTGTAGGTTGGTGCATCTACGACATGGTGCATCAACAACTAGGACAACCCGCAACAGTAGGTTCAAGACCCAAATATAGGACAAAGTGGTTCGATAAGGAATGTGAAGTTGAAATAAGAGAGTCGTTGTAGTCAACCAGATAGCAAAGGGAGTTTTGAAAAGCCATGAATTCAATAAATGGATTCAAGTTCGCGATATGTTGCTCACTTACTTTTCTTCTTTATTGAACGCAGAATGCAGAGCCCCAAGGTTTCATTATGCGGAGTCAATTATTAAGAACCATTTTCTGGATACAGACTTTTCAATGGACCACCTGCTGGTAATGCTGGATAGTAGAAAATTGAACAAAGCTAAATTTTTCAAATATACTAATCCCATATTTACTACGACATTACTTGATTGCTACAACCACATCTATAGAAACAGCGAGATTGGAGCTTCTTTTAAAAGCTCTATAATATCGGTATCTCAACCAAAACGGTGCGGTGTTAAAAGCATTTTTTAGGAAGAACTGCACAGCTGTTTGGGACAGAGGAACACTTATGCCTAAAACAAGGATGTGTGTTGAGCACACTGCTCTCTGCAGTGCAGTGCGTACGAGGCGGTGTTAGCAAGGCAGAAGAAAACATCCCATTATTATTGTACGTTGATGATGTAGTCTTCTTGGCAGATTCCTCAGCATAGTTACAGGTGATAGTTAATAGGCTTGAAACATACTGCTACATTTAGAATACTGCCTGTTCAAAAATCATGATTTTTCGGAGACCAAGTCTGCCATATGTGCGTCATGGAAAAGCTGCATATCCAACAAACACATTGAATATTCTGCGAATTACAAATTATTTTATGTTGCCTCGAAGTCAATAATATTGTATGCAGCGGAAATTTGGGGTACAGTCAGTATGGGAACTGGAGAATAATAATAATAACAATATTTTGATCTAACAGCCCAATGCAGGGCCTGACTTAGCTTCTCGCAGCCACTCGTGTTGTGCCCCTCACGAATGGTTATGGGAGCCGTGGCTCAGTATTTAAGTGCGCTAACACTGAGCGAGAAGGTTCGAATCCAAGAAAACACTAAAAAAAGTTTTCTCACGGTCCCTTCTCTTGCGAACGTCTGACAAACATCCGAGAGTAAAAATTGTCATAAAAAAAAAGAAAATTGTCTCTCAATCGAAAAAAATTGCCCTTCGGAAATGGCATAAAACTGTAGGTCCCAACCATTTGTGAGGAAACTGGAGAAACTTCTCCTTTTTTTCCTGAAGCTGGTTTTCAAGTGGCTTTTCATTACTGAAACCCATACGCTGCACATTGAGAAATGACTTCCGAATATGTTCTTCGAATCACTCAAGCTACACTTAAAAAAAAAGTTTCTTCAATTGGACTCAGCAAGGCTCGCCAAGTTCTTGATAACAGACCAGAGTAGAGCCGGATAGACAACCGTGTTAAGGGATTTCATTGATGAGAATGACACGATAGCCAAGGACAGCCATTACACCTTTAGCTGTCTCTCCCCATTGTATAATGGACTCGACTTTAACTTTTCCTTTCGCAAATCTAACACCGAACTACTAGCAGTGGCAAGTGAGGACTTTCGAACTACTGAACTTTTTGAACTTAAGCTCGCTTCGTAACTATAGGGTAGAAACAAATGGATTTAATATTTACTGGTACTTGACTGCTAAGATTTTAAATCCAGCACTCCCATATGTTTTTTTTTTAACTTAAGTTCAAAAAGAGCTATGCAATATGTTTTCCAATTTTCCGAAGTGGCACTGCTAAGATTTTTCATCTGAACTACTAAGCATGAACTATTAACTAGGCACACGTAACAAACGTCGCCGTTACAGTAGTATACATTTTTGGGGGAGAACTACAGATGCGTACGTCCAAAAGCATCGCTTGAGGAAGAAAATCTTAGATACGAGTACATCAACCTGGAGCTTTCTTCCCTACATGCAGTTCTGATACAAGTCCATTGTACAACCAGGCAGAGAACCCCATTTTTATATTTTTTTTTCGTCTTTTGTAAGAAGACGTGGATTACTTACAGACGACGGGGACCATTCGTTTAGTCTGCCTGCATTCTGGAGAGTCATGCCACCTTCGATTTTGTTCACTGAAAACCCAGTCGTCAATGGAGGCCCTAACCGAGGACGCTAGCAAACCCAACGTGGGTTCAGGTCCAGAGAAACTCTCTTCTGAGTCTTGTCTGCAAAGGAATTACGATCGACAGCCACAAGCACGATTCTTGATGGGTATCGGTTCTCGTCATATGGATGTACCCAATACAGCCTTTCCATTCACTCAGTCAATGACAGATTGATTTCAGACACTCAATTTTCTATTTCCAAAACTGGCGTAAAAAGTTTTAGAAAATTGTCAACAATATTTTTTTTATTCCTAAAGGTTTTTTTTTGAAAAAAAAAATAGTGAACGATTTTAGTTAAATTCCAGATGAAGTGAAGGTAGAAGTGGTGTTATTTTTTTGTTGTCAGGTAATCCTTTTTAGGTATAAATGTGAAGTTTCATATTGATTTCCCTCGTAGTTCGCCTGCAGTAGTCAAAAGAATAAGTTAAAGTTTGTGGTAATTTTTAAAATATCAAATATTGAGCTCCGTGCAGTAATTAAATTCCTCACAAAACAATGAAAAGTGCGAAAAATAGTCTAAGTGAAATGCAATCATTTTACGGAACTTCTTGTCTTGGAACAAAATATGGTTTTCAAGTGGTCGAGCTTATTTAAACAAGGTAGAGAGTCATTAGAAAATGAGGAAGACGAAGTGGCGTTACAACAAATTAAACGGTTCTAAAAGTCGAATATGCCCTCATGGAAGATAGTCGACTCAAACTTTTTTTTTTTTTTTTTATAATCTGCGCGCGCCAAAGGGAGTATTGATACCCTTTAATTGTTTCAGGGCACGGGCATCAGGGAAAGGGGGAAGATGAACAGAGGAGGTACCTATGCACGTTGGCTTTGAATGTTTGAAGTTTGTAGTGATGGGGAAATACAAAGCCTGGTAGATCGGTCCACATTCGTTTTGTTCGGCTTATAAATGAATCCCTATATTTGACAGTACGACCGAAGTTTGGCTTTAGGGTAAACTGATGTGCCTTCGAAGCATGTCGCGTATTGCGGGTGAAATTTTGAAGGGGAGGAATGCAACTGGCTATTTCGCTGGAACATATTTTGTGGAAAAAACGATAAAACAGGGAGAGACAGGAGACATTTCTCCGATGTTCTAGTGAATGAATGGAATTCACAATGTCTCTATCACCTATAAGTTTTAACGCGCGATTTTGTACCCTATCAAGAATGTGCAAAACGGTCTTGGGTGCACCAGACCAGATATGGGCGTTATATTCCAGCTTAGGGCGGATGAATGCCTTATAAATTGAGGCCAGATCAGACAGGGTCCGTTTAAGGAATCCTAGACATTTTGCAGCATTTTTGGCGACCTCGAATATGTGATCATTCCATCGAAGATGGTTATTAATACACATACCGAGAATGGCAAGTCTTTCGGTTTCAATGATGCAAGTACCATCCATGGATAATGGTTGAGGGTTTTGGTTTCGCTTGAAAGACAGGAGACAGCATTGTGTTTTGGAAGCATTAAATTCCACTCCGTTGGTTGAACCCCATTTAATTATGCTGTCCAGGTCGGAATTTAATGTGTTTAACATACGTTGCCGTTCCCCTTCTACGGCCGAAGAGCAAGGACTTGAGTTAGGGAACGAATATGAAAAACTGAGGGTACTGTCATCAGCGAAGGAATGAATTGGATTAGAAGTTGCAGACAAGAGATCATTTATAAAAATAAGAAAGAGAGTCGCATTTATTTGGTGAATTGCAGACTTGAAGCCGTCCAAAACAACTTGTATTGAACGCCCCGAAAGGTAATTCCTAATCCATTGAAGAAGAGACTCAACGACGCCATATGCACGCATTTTCGACCAAAGAGCCTGATGCCAAACTCTGTCAAATGCCTTTGAAATATCAAGCGCAACCATCTTGGTTTCGCCGAAGTAATGGAGAGATTGGTTCCACTTCTCGGTGAGATATGCCATCAAATCACCAGTGGACCTGTTGCTACGAAAACCATACTGCCGGTCATTAAGGAGTTTTCGTAAATCGAGATATTTCATAGGCTGACGATTTATGAGCGTTTCCATGACCTTGGAAAGAAGGGACGTAAGTGCAATGGGTCTTTAATTGGACGGGGAGGAAGATTAGCCTTTTTTAGGGACGGACTGGACAAATGCTGTTTTCCATCTACTCGGAAAGAGCCTTGAAAAGTAGGATAGACAGAAAAGCTTACGCAGAGGTTTTACCAGCGTAGAAGAACACCTCTTCAGAACTATGGGGGGGATACCATCTGGATCAGCGGATTTGTGTATGTTAAGACCTTTGAGTACTCCTGCAACTGTTCTTAAACGAATTGCAGAAAGGCTCACAGTATCCAAGACAAAGAGTTTCAAAATTCTAAACGATCATCTTAGGATGTCAAAAATCAGTTCAAGGTGGGTGCCCAGAATGCTTACGCCGCATAAAAAAAAAGAACTGTGTGGAATGTTGTAAGCAGTTTTCGGCACTGTATCATCATTCTCAGGAGGAATTTTGTTAATAAATTATAAACCAAAACGCTGATTTTCTAAGATGCATAACAGAATCTATTAAAGTAAAAAGAAGGGAGAGTTTAACAAAAGGCGTGCACTTACTTCATGACAACGCACCGGTTCTCAAGGCTCAAATGGCCATGGCTGCTACGAAATCATTTGGTTTCCAGGAATTAGGTTATCCCCCTTGACCTGACACCTAGTGATTACCACCTGTTCCCAAATTTTAAAAAGGACTTACGTGAAAAGCAATTTACGGTTACAGGTAGCCGTTAACGAGCATTTTGATACAAACCGGGGGACTATATTTATGGCTTAGACAAATGAATCTATACATGTCAAGAAGAGTATGTTGATAGATAGATTTTTATTTCGCATAAAAGATTTACAGAGGTTAGTTACCACACGTTTTACAATTCAGAGATATGATAATTAAATTACTATCTTTCATCTGTAACATTATTATACAATTGTATGAATTTAAAGATATTTACATGTTAAGTTAGTATCCGAAGGGAAAAGCGAAAAAAAACCCTTCAATTTAAAGAAAAACGTGAAATTTAATATATTATACATATACGAGTACCCGTCCCTTTCTATCCCATTTCGCGAACTTAAAAAGAGTAACGTTTTTAGTTCAGGTTTTAAACCTTCGTTATTACCTGGATATAGACTAGATTTTTGGAATCTATTAGTTATAATATTTGATAGTAATTTTTTCTTTTCCATTTATGGTTTTCAAATAAATTTAACCGCGATAGTTCCTATTTGTGCTTCCTCATGCTTCCCACTTCTCAAAATATTTTCCTGACTTAGGCATAATTAGTTAGAAGTCCTCGAGATAGATTTATACTTTTTTTTTAACTTTTTATCTGCGCATATAAGTACATATGTATGTAGACTTGTTTTTTTAAATCCAGATTCCTTGTTTTCCTTTTCGTTGAATTATGTCTAAGTTTCGAGACTGTTTCACGTAGCCGAAATCCCGAAAGCAACAAATCTAGCAATTTTTTTTCCATCAGATCCTGATAGGACGAGCGAGTATATCAAAGAAGTCGTCATCGCTACTGTGCATTTGAACAGAGGCAAAGAGACCGTGTAATTAGAGAGGAAATAGAGAAAAATCGCTCTTGCATTCGAATGGAAGTAGCGAGTATCGAAGGCAGACCAAGATCCATACAAGAGCACAATGTTAGTTATTCCCCTCTAAATCCTTCACCCGGTCAGTAGCACGATGTCAGCCGTAGTACTGATATTAACGACTTCTTTACCCAAATGCGGCATAACCTTCAATAACTAAAACATGAAGGTCGACTATTTCCTGTTTAGATAGACCCGCTTGGGATGTGTCAGGGTGTTAGTTGGGAGGACATTGGGATTAAATAAATATAATATTAATATAGATTAAGCGCATCTACTTGCATTTTAATGTAAAATACAATTTAAAGAAACTTTTGCCTTTCCCGCTTTTGCCTACCTTTGTCCCACGTTCATATAATTTGTGATTTAATGAAGAAAAAAATAGTAGTATTTTCAAAGAAATATTAGTAAATTCTCTGGTTTCAAAAGCAGGGTCCTTGCATGCTTGTATGTGCGCGCATAGGGTTGCCCTAAGAAAATGTAAAATGCGTTTCTGTTCTAATGCTAAGATGGCGAAAGAAAATGCATTTGATTCATCTTTTAAACCATATAGCAATATATATTTGCAGTTGCAATGGAAAAAATTGCCAGATCCTTGGCGACTGAGCATTTGCTGAACTTTCATGAAGCTCACCACTTGACCTAAAACAACGTCAAAATGCGGGATGAGGTATGAATATCGCACAAAAATAAGGTCCATAAAAGTAGGAACTCAGCAAGGAGATTAACAATGGTACTCGTAGATAAAGACATTTTCGAGTTCAGATATAACATTGATATATTCTTCCCTTAAGAAGACTTGTAGGTGATAAATATTAAGGAATAGGAATGGTCAGTCATCCTATACAAATATCACCTACAAGTCTCTCAAGGTCTAAGGTCCAACTTGGTGATGCAGAAAGCAAAATTATTACTGCGCTTCTAATGAAATTCATAGACAGTAGACCACAGTTTCGTATTGCAGGAAATCGTGAAAGAGAATTCATAATGAGAATCTAGCAGAATAATTAAGTTAGAAACTCACATTCAAAATGTATATCACTATGCAATGATGTTGTCGGTGACAAACAATGATGTTGTCGGTGACAAACACCGATCTAAATAAGGACCTTTATTAAGAGCAGAGTCACTATCCTTTTACGGGTATAATGGAAAGAGGAACATGTTACAAACATTACCCTGAAGCCGCATGACTACATTGGCTATATACAAAGTATCTTATCAGGACAATTTCAATGAACTTAAGAGATCCGAACTTCCGTTGTAAAGATCTAATGGAACAATTCCGTAAAACGAATGATTTTTAAAACAGTAGTAACAAATGAATTAATTATAGAATGACCGAAAGTAGAACGAATACTACTTTAGTACTCAAAAGGACAGCACTGACACCAGTCTACACATTTCCAGTTTTGAGTCTCGAGGTCGGAAAATGTTTTCTAATAAAAAGATTAGTTCGTATGGTCTATAATTGTGAATATGTACAATACTTTTTTAATAAATGAATTCCTTCAAAAATGTAATGTTTAAGAATTTGTTATAATTGAACTTACTTGCCAGCCCCAATAGAGTCCGTCTTACATGGGTACCGGGGCATGAAGGTGTACCGGGAAACGAAAAGGCAGATGAACTGGCAAGAAAAGGAGCGGGCAACATAGAACTGAATCCTGATAAGACAATAGGGGTTCCTCTGACAGGTATTAAAACAATAATCAATGAGAAGATACGACAGGAGTTCAATAACTACTGGACGAATCTAGACACGTGAAAAGTGGCTAGATCTGTAATAACAAAACCGAGTAACAACACAGCAAAAATAGCTTTAAACTCAAGCAGAATACAATTGAGATTGATGGTGAGACTTTTAACAGGGCACATCAGTCTCGACAAACATTCGTTCAGACTCGGGATAGTTGATACAACAATCTGTGCTAACTGTGATGAGGAGAAGGAAGATATACATAGAACACTTCCCTGCCCTGCTACAGCGAGGTTAAGACTGAAAATTCTGGGATCCCCAAGGATACCGGATCTAACACACCTCAGTAAGAAAGGAATCGGTGATATATTGGAGTTCGATAAAAGAACAAGACGATTTCCCGATCACTTTATGATATAGTTTCCCGTTGATACTCCCCATGACACCTAAATCCCCTCTCAACGCATAATTCCCAAAGCACAGCACTATTCCTTACAGTTCGATAGACAAGGGGAACACAACTGGCCCAATGGAAGCCTAAGTGAAGGGCATAACTTACCCTATTAAACCAACCAACCAACCAACCAACCAAGAATTTGTTTACTGTCCGATTTGGATTTTGCACCTTCGAATTAATAAAAGGCAGACACTTTCAGACCACGATGAAAAAAATGTTGGCTCGTGTAATCACAGAGGAATAATCTTTTTTGTCTTTTTTAGAAATGAAAATTTGATGTTATTAGCGAACCCTTTTTCCAAATTGATTAATAGTGCAATAGTAACCTCCAACTAACCTACTCATAATTTAAGGTTAGTTTCGCATTATTCAATAAAAATCGAATGCATTTTTTACACAGTAATGTGCAATTGCTTCCAACAGACATGCCTACTTTTATTAACAAAGTTCCACTTCGACTTTCAATCTTAATTTTTGTCCTTAATCTTAATAAAGACAATAAAACGAAATACGAGTACGAAGAAACTCTAATCTGTAATGCTATTTTAGGTCATTATTTTCTTTGGCTGAAAATTCCTATAAAAGCTGAATGGCATTGAAATTACTTAATGGGTATACTGGCACCCCAAAGGTGCGGAGATCCTTATCTAAAATTAAATAATAACGTCCGGATCATAATAAGATACATTACGAACAATAACCTGATACCCACCACTTAAAATTGGGGAATTAAACAAAGTCACGATCCTTTTATCCCAGGTAATGTGTTCATCGGAACCAAACCAGTTTCATGCTATCTTTCCCGTATATCATTCCACAAGATAAATTTTCCCTTTGGTCGCTGCTTATAAGAAAACAATACAGAAAGAAAACAAAAGACGCAGGGTACTACTAGCAGTTCCATAACCGTGCCTCATATGCTCCGCTAAACTTCCTAATACCTTTTCAATGGCAAAAGTTGTGTAATCTCAACTATTACTATTCCACTGTCGGTCTCACGTTTAGGATAAAATACTTTCAAGAAAATAACACTCAACACCAAGTACCCATTCAAGCCTAAAGGGTATTTACATATGAGAAACTTTGCCTAAAACTTCTATCATGAATTGTTTTGAAAAAATAATGCTTCATGTTGGTCTTTTACGTAATGTATCTACCCTTCGGCAATTGAGAGTGCCCTTTGCAATACTCACTACTGAAGAAAGGTGGTTTGAAAATTTATGAGTGATTAAAGGTCGTCATTCTTAAAGATTTCAATATTCAAAAATCGAAAATGATGTCAAAACTTATACGTGCAAACTGGTACAGTTATTTTAACCGTTCGGAAGCCTTTCGAAACTTAATCGTTCTAACTCCATTCTATTCTGTTTGAATTTGAATGAAAACATTTTGATTTGACATGTGAACATATCCTGATTGACCACCTCACACACTCCTACGGGGAACTACGGAAGACTTTATTATGTACACTTACATGCGTGCATACGTATTATTATATGTTCATACATATGTACCAGGAGTAGTCAGCAGAGGTCTGTATTTGAAAGCATTATGAAATTTGTTGAAGAATTCCCTCACGGTATGTCAAGAAATAATCAGAATGACCAGCATTCATGAATTGAATCTCAGTTTTAAGTCTTAAGTTCCGTTAGTCATTGCCTCATTGATATACAAATATGTACATCCATCCATACATACATATATACACATGTACGTCCACTCAATACATTCGTTCTTCAATTAATGAACCTGAGTAGAATGGGGCGACTTTGCTTTAGGAATATTTATTACCAATGGTTTACTTTACACATTCTTTCTCGGCGGCTTTTCATTTGCACCCCTGACATTTGGACCTAGATTGACTTTTAATTTTCAATTTTTGTTCTTTTTTACTTTCAGGTGAGGGCACTCGGAGTTGTACCCTGCACGTGTTCTCAAATCGGTATTGAGATTATGGCTTGGTTCTTCATCCTGTTTATTCACGGATTATTTCAGACTTTGTTGAGAGGAACTGTCCGAAATTTCTTTGCTAATTTTCAACCCGGAAAATCATTAGGCATCGTTTTACTGTTCCTATGGTCAATTGTGTGTGCGTATGTCGGAAATATGTACATACATACATATATGTTCAGGTTCACCCCTTCTGTTTTGATTACACCCTAATCAGCACAGAATGCCTTAAATCTGGACAATTATTATTGGGTTTCCTGCCAAAGACTTTCAAGGATAATTTCTTGGAATTGTCATTTTGAACAAGAACTATTTTCAAGTCCATACACATATGTATATAAAGTACAATACCACTGTTTATGGGAATCCTTCAACTAGCTGGAACTAGAGAAGAAAAGGTGATGCATTATTGCATGTGATAAAGTGTGTCATGTTTAATTGATTCTAACATCCCTGAGGGAATTCCAAATACTCTTTGAGATTTTTAAGTAAATAAGGTAGGATAATCCAAGCAGTTAAATGGAACTGTACTACGAGTATTGTATCCATTAATTTAAAGGCTCTCCATGTATTAGTACTTTACACTAGAAAGTTGGGTGCTAAACTAGGTTGTGTGAATGAATATGGAATAAGAATTTTGTGCATTGTTTTTTTTTACCGCTAAACGACGTCATATGACAAATATCATTATTTAGTTAACTGCAGCAACGATAAACGTGATTTTAAGTGTTCCGTACTTGAATGGTATAAAACGGAAAACTAATAGATACAACACGGTGTCTGTCTGCCTGTATGTTTGTCCGTCAGTATGTCACACGCATGCAACTGAACCGTTGGACGTAGAAAGCTGAAATTGTGCAGAACAGAGTCAAAATCTTAATTAAACTGAACGTCCAATAAATTCGTAAAATTTATTTTCCAAAAACTAAGGTAAAACCGACCTACCTCGAGGACCAAATTTGATCAAAATTCGTTAAGTAGTTCTTGAGTAAGATGTGTGCGAAAGATGATTCAAAGATTTTTAAAACTCCTCATATCGTACGAATATACCCACGTCATCTGATTCAGGTGAGACAACTACTACGCTTGCCTTAGCTTACGAGCCGAATTTTCAATATCTGTTTACACATTTTGGAGTTAGGCGTCCAATAAATAAGTATGACTTAAATGTTTACGTATATACCCCGCCCCCACATCTTACCCGCACTCCATCCGATCCTGACAATTTTTTGACGGAACTACATTTAACCCTTACAAATCCGATCATTACATATTGTAATATGAGAGCTACGGCTCGAGTAGATAAAACAATATTCTGTGAAATTATTTCTTTATTTTCTAGTCTATAGAACAATTCAGGTTCACACTATACTATTCTTCACAATTCTTTTCTTACAAGGTCTCTGTCCTCTCAAATCACTTTATCTCCTTTCAATTACTTAATTCACAAATCCAAACTAATTACTTCTTCTTGTTAAATCTCAACTTTCAATTTATCACAAATTTACAACTTCGCCCATTATCACTTTTCTAATCTCTTCGCCACAGTTTAAAAACTACTGCTCCATTTTGATCGCCATCTGTCCTTATATAGCAGAAGTTTCTGATAGCCAGAAACTTCTAGCAAATTCTTCGACCACTAGAACAAGAGAAATTCCAAGATGACAATCATTCTTGCAGTTTTAATTCCCTCTCATCCGTGATATTATCCGTCTCTTTCGTAGACATGAACTGTGGAAACCGCAGACACGAACCTCGAATGAAAGGACACTTCGAACCAAAATTCTGCCAGAATGAAAAGACACTTCGGAATTTGTTGCATCATACTTTTAGGGAGCGTAGTTATTATTATGCTACACTGCCCCCCTCTTAGACGTGTTCGTCCCGAACAAGTGCATCCTCATTTCGACCATTGTATCGACTCAGTCGGTCCACATGAACCACTTTCATTTTGGCCCTTGGTCCTCGCTGGATGCGGTAGACAACATCGATGATGCGGGTTACTATTCTGTAGGGACCTTCCCAGTTCCGCTGCAATTTAGGTGATTTCCCCTTTTGGCGATGGGGATTATACAGCCACACCAGATCTCCTTCCTGGAATCCTGACGTTGTTGCCTTGGCATCATACCTGGTCTTCATGCAGTCGCTCGTCATCTTAATCTGGCTTCTGGTCCTTTGGTGTATGTCCCTAAGCCTTTCCCTAAGGTCCGCCACGTACTCTTCTTCATTTCGGGGCTCATTGGTAGGAGATCCAAATTTCACCTCACTGGGTAAACGAGCTATTCCACCAAATAAGATTTCGAACGGCGTATGTCGAGTAGTGCTATGCACGGCACTTCTATAGGCCATCAAAAACAAGGGAATCTGCCGGTCCCAATCCCGTTGGTAGTCACCTACGACCTTCGAGAGATGTTCGTCCAAAGTCCTATTGAAACGCTCCACCATACCGTCCGACTGTGGATGAAGCGGGGTTGTCCTTGTCTTTTTGATTCCGAGTAGTTGACACATCTCTTGGAAGATTCTTGACTCGAAGTTCCGCCCTTGGTCAGAATGCAATTCCAAGGGCACACCGAATCTGCTAACCCAATTGTAGACGATCTGCTCCGCCACGGTTCTGGCTTCCTGGTTAGGGATCGGAAACGCTTCCGGCCACTTACTGAAGTAGTCCATCACTACGAATATATACCGATTACCATTGTCGGTTTCCGGAAAGGGCCCTGCGATGTCAATGGCGATTCGTTCGAAAGGTGCTCCCACGTTGTATTGGTGCATCTTACCTCGAGTTTTGATTCTCGGACCCTTGCTAGCTGCACACAAGTCGCATTTTCTGCACCAGTCTTCGATATCTTCCTTCGCTTTTAACCAATAAAAACGTTCTCGTACCTTTTCCAGCGTCTTATTCACTCCCAAGTGGCCTCCGGTCGCCCCGCCATGCATTTCCTGTAACACCTCCTTGACCCTTGTCAGCACGACAAGCTGCATTACAAATGACTTTCCGTCGGAGGATTCCCATTTTCTTCTCAGAACACCTTCTTGGACATGGAGGGAGTCCCACTGCGCAAAATATGCCTTTAAGGTCGGGCTTCTGTGAGAGATGTTCTGATGATCCGGTTTCTCCATGTTCTCCTTCCAGGCCAGAGTCGGCTCGATATCCGGGTCTTCCTTCTGAGCGTTCCGGATCTCATCTACGCTCCAGCCGGCGATAGGTTCGGCTCTCATTCTTTGGATGAAAACCAGCTCCCGTTCTTCCTGACGCGCACAATGTTTACAATCCGTTCTGCATGGTCTCCGGGACAGTGCATCCGCATTAGAGTGGAGTTTTCCTTTACGATGCTGTATTTCGTAGTCGTAGATTTGCAGCCTTTCGATCCATCTTGCGACCTGACCCTCAGAACTCTTGAACTGTAATAGCCATTTTAAGGCTGCATGGTCTGTGCGAAGAACGAACTTCCTCCCATAGAGGTATTTGTGAAAATGCTTCGTAGCCAAGATCAAAGCTAGAAGTTCCCGCCTTGTCACGCATTAGTTCCTTCTGGCTTAGAGAGTCCCTTGCTGAAGTACGCAACCACCTTCTCTTGGCCATCATGCACCTGGGAGAGTACGGCTCCTACCCCGACATTACTAGCATCTGCATCCACAATGAACGTTTCCCCGGGAGTGGGGTAAGCTAGTATCGGGGCATCGCATAGCCGTTGTTTAAGTGCCTTGAAGCTCTTCTCGCACTCAACTGACCATTTGAATTGTTTCCCCTTTTCTGTCAACTGGTGCAGGCACTTTGCGATCCCGGCAAAATCCTTCACGAACCGTCTGTAGTAGGTGGCTAGGCCCAGGAAGCTCCTTAGTTGGTGTTTATCCTTGGGGACTGGCCAGTTTTTCACCGCTTCGACCTTCTCTGGATCGGTTCTCACTCCTTTCGCTGAAATTATGTGTCCCAGGTACTTGACTTCCGCTCTAAACAGGGCGCACTTCTTGGGGTTGAGCTTCAGGTGGGCACTTCGAAGCCTTTGAAACACATCCCCTAGATTGTCTCGGTGTTGCGCAAACGTTTTTCCTACGACGTTGACATCATCCAAGTATACCAAACAGGTTTTCCATGTTAACCCTTGCAGGACACATTCCATCAATCGCTCGAAAGTCGCCGGAGCATTGCACAGCCCGAATGGCATTACCGTGAATTGCCATAGCCCATTTCCTGCGGTGAAGGCGGTTTTCTCCCGGTCTTCTGGATGGATCTGTACCTGCCAGTAGCCACTCTTCAAGTCGAGAGTGGAAAACCATCGGGCTCCTGATAGTGTGTCTAGCGTGTCATCAATCCGTGGCAGAGGATAGCTGTCTTTCTTGGTGACATAATTGAGCTGCCGATAGTCCACGCAGAACCGCGTGCTGCCATCTTTCTTCTTAACCAGTACAACCGGTGATGCCCACGGACTTTTGGAACCTTCAATCAGACCTTCTTTCTCCATTGCCGACACCACCTCTGCAACTTCTGTTTGCTTTGCCAATGGAAGGCGCCTAGCAGGCTGACGAATTGGTCTAGTATCACCAGTGTCTATTCGATGTTGTACCAGGTGTGTTCGGCCGTATTCTCCGTCCTGTGAGGCAAATACATCAGCGTACTCATTGATAAGATTCTCTGCCATAGTTCGCTGCTCCTGATTCAGCTCACTGGACTGGAGAATCGTCTCTCTAGTTTCCGCTGTCCAAGGTGATGGGAGAGGTTTTGGAGCATCACGTTCAGATATTGTTGCGACGGCAGTAATCGGCGTTCATTTTCCAGTCACCTCCCCTCGCCTTAGTTTGACAGTGTGTGGCCTCGCGTTCAAAACTCTCACTGGAACCATGGTGTTCTTTGGTTCGAATAACGTCTTTCCCACGATGTAGTCTTGAGAATGCTTCTCTGGGTCTGGTTCTACTATGTAGAATCGGTGGCTCCCAACATCACCTTCCAGCTTCGTCCAAATGATTGTCTCTGAAGACGGCGGCAAAACTTCGTCTTTGCTAATGACTGTCCTGAGAGTTACGGCATTCTCGTTTCCGTACACCATCGGAATCTCCACATTTCGATACCTCAGTACTTGCATCCCGATGTCCAAGATTACTTCATTTGCTTTCATGAAGTCTATTCCGATGATGCACTCGTCGCATATATCTGCCACCAGAAACACATGGGAGAACGTCAGTCCTGCCAGAGTAATCGTAAGACGAACTTCTCCAAACACCTTCGCCATTTCCCCTGTTGCAGTCTTCAGGCAGTAGCTGTTGGTGTTGTGCAGCCAGGAGCTTCTGACGATATCTCTTCTTACAATGGAGGCAGTGGCACCTGTGTCGATGGTGGCTACGCACTTCTTCTTGTTGATTAGTGCCTCCACTGTCAGGCTCTTGTTACCCCGTTTGGTTTGCGAAACTTGAATGGTGGTCCTGGGGGCCTCGATTCCCGTAACCAACTTCTGCCCCGCGAAGTTGGTCCTTACGCATTTCCCGACTGCTGGTTTTGGGAAGACTGACCGACATGATGCTTCCTCTCTGCTTCTCCTACTTCCGCAATGTGAACAATTTCCTAGTCTAGGTGCACTTCTGCACTGCCGTTGTAGGTGTCCGGTTTGGTTGCAATTCCAGCAACGGATTTGACTTCCGCGAGCTCTGTCTGCATCTATGATGGCTGTTCTCTGGCATGAGCATTCCACGACGGACATTTCCCTGACACGGTGTATTCCCTGGTATGCTTGGTCCGCAGCCTTCATTGACAAACCGAATGCCAATGCCTCGGGGAGTGTTCGCTTTCCAGCCATCCTTACAGCCATTTGCAGTTGTCTGTCCTCTATGGCCTGAATAAAAGCTTCCACCGCCATTTCGTTGATAAGCTCCTCACCGGCTTTAGGGTATGAAAGATGGGCTAGTCGCTCTATATCCGCTTGCAACTGTTGGAGCGTTTCCCCCCTTTTCTGGACTCGACTACGCAGCTGAACCCTGTACACCTGCTGCATGTGTTCATTTCCAAACCGCATCTCGATAGCCTGAACCAGAGAGTCGTAGTTCTGCTGTTTATCTTCCGGGATGGTCTACAAGAGCTCCGCAGCTGGACCCCTCAGTGCAAGTGTGAGTGCAATGGACTTCTCTTCATCGTCCCAGCTATTGGTCATTGCGGCCGCTTCGAATTGTCTTTTATAAATTGGCCATGATGTTTGACCATCGAATATAGGAGGCTGCATCTCCTTTCTCCTCAGACCGTCAGTGGAATATTCCCGTGCTTTCTGTCTCTTCACGTTGCTGAGCTCCTTAGCAAGATTTTCGACTTGCTTTCCTACTATCTCGAATTGCATATCCACTTTTTCAAACTGAGTCTCTATCTTCCCGAACTGAGTTTCATGTTTCTCAAAATTTTCATCGAATCTAGTTTCGACTTTTTCGAGTTGCGTCTCGACCTTCCCGATTTTCTCTTCGATTACTTCGAACTTGGATTCCAAGTTCTTGTTTTGCTCATCAAGTTTACTTTCCAGAGCATCTAGAGAATTCTTTTGTTCGTCCATTGCTTTCTTTTGTTCGTCCATTGATTTCTTTTGTTCGTCCATTGCTTTCTTTTGTTCATCCAGCTTAAGTTCTAGAGAATTCTTTTGGTCGTCTATTGCTTTCTTTTGGTCATCGAGCTTAAGTTCCAGAGACTTCTTTTGGTCTTCTATTGCTTTCTTTTGTTCGTCCATGACTGACTTAAGTTGCAGGAGCAGACTTGTTATACCCGGGTCGGCTACTGTACTTGCTGGTTCCTCTTCGACGTCGAACTCTACGTCATGCCAATTTTCACCTTCCTGCGTTACTGCTTCTTCCAGACGAATCAGTAGGGCATCTTTTCCCCCAGTTGTGTCGAGATTCCGCTTACTGAGTTCTGCCTTTAGTTGAATTATAGTTAGTTTTCCTAATTTGCGACCCATTTTGCGCAACTAATTAACTCAACACAGAAATGGTTTTTTTTTTTTTTTTTTTTTTTTTAATTGTGCAATTTCACACCACGGAAATAGGTATTCACAGAATAAGTTTTATCCCGCTTCTGACCCCAATGTAATATGCAAGCTACGGCTCGAGTAGATAAAACGATATTCTGTGAAATTTATTTCTTTATTTTCTAGTCTATAGAACAATTCAAGTTCACACTATACTATTCTTCACGAATTCTTTTCTTACAAGGTCTCTTTCCTCTCAAATCACTTTATCTCCTTTCAATTACTTAATTCACAAATCCAAACTAATTACTTTTTCTTGTTTACTCTCAACTTTCAATTTATCACCAAATTACAACTTCGCCCATTATCACTTTTCCAATCTCTTCGCCACGGTTCTAAACCAACTGTGTCTTTTTGATCGCCATCTGTCCTTATATAGCAGAAGTTTCTGATAGCCAGAAACTTCTAGCAAATTCTTCGACCACTGGAACAAGAGAAATAATTCTTGCAGTTATAATTCCCTTTTATCCCTGATATTATCCGTCTCTTTCGTTGACATGAGCTGTGGAGACTTCGTCCCAGACACGAACCTCGAATGAAAGGACAGTTCGAACCAAAATTCTGCCAGAATGAAAAGTCACTTCGGAATTTGCTGCATAGTCATAGGAGCGTAGTTATTATTATGCTACACTGCCCCCCTCTTAGACGTGTTCGTCCCGAACAAGTGCATCCTCATTTCGGCCATTGTATCGACTCAGTCGGTCCACATGAACCACTTTCATTTTGGCCCTCGGTCCTCGCTGGATGCGGTAGACAACATCGTTGATGCGGGTTACTATTCTGTAGGGACCTTCCCAGTTCCGCTGTAATTTAGGTGATTTCCCCTTTTGGCGATGGGGATTATACAGCCACACCAGATCTCCTTCCTGGAATCCTGACGTTGTTGCCTTGGCATCATACCTGGTCTTCATGCGGTCGCTCGTCATCTTAATCTGGCTTCTGGTCCTTTGGTGTATGTCCCTAAGCCTTTCCCTAAGGTCCGCCACGTACTCTTCTTAATTTCTGGGCTCATTGGTAGGAGATCCAAATTTCACCTCACTGGGTAAACGCGCTATTCCACCAAATAAGATTTCGAACGGCGTATGTCGAGTAGTGCTATGCACGGCACTTCTATAGGCCATCAAAAACAAGGGAATCTGCCGGTCCCAATCCCGTTGGTAGTCACCTACGACCTTCGAGAGATGTTCGTCCAAAGTCCTATTGAAACGCTCCACCATACCATCCGACTGTGGATGAAGCGGGGTTGTCCGTGTCTTTTTGATTCCGAGTAGTTGACATATCTCTTGGAAGATTCTTGACTCGAAGTTCCGCCCTTGGTCAGAATGCAATTCCAAGGGCACACCGAATCTGCTCACCCAATTGTAGACGATCTGCTCCGCCACGGTTCTGGCTTCCTGGTTAGGGATCGGAAACGCTTCCGGCCACTTACTGAAGTAGTCCATTACTACGAGTATATACCGATTACCATTGTCGGTTTCCGGAAAGGGCCCTGCGATGTCAATGGCGATTCGTTCGAAAGGTGCTCCCACGTTGTATTGGTGCATCTTACCTCGAGTTTTAATTCTCGGACCCTTGCTAGCTGCACACACGTCACACACATTTTCTGCACCAGTCTTCGACATCTTCCTTTGCTTTTAACCAATAACAACGTTCTCGTACCTTTTCTAGCGTCTTATTCACTCCCAAGTGGCCTCCGGTCGCCCCGCCATGCATTTCCTGCAACACCTCCTTGACCCTCGTCAGCACGACAAGCTGCATTACAAATGACTTTCCGTCGGAGGATTCCCATTTTCTTTTCAGAACACATTCTTGGACATGGAGGGAGTCCTACTGCGCAAAATATGCCTTTAAGGTCGGGCTTCTGTGAGAGATGTTCTGATGATCCGGTTTCTCCATGTTCTCCTTCCAGGCCAGAATCGGCTCGATATCCGGGTCTTCCTTCTGAGCGTTCCGGATCTCATCTACGCTCCAGCCGGCGATAGGTTCGGTTCTCAGTCTTTGGATGGAAACCAGCTCCCGTTCTTCCTGACCCGCACAATGTTCACAATCCGTTCTGCATGGTCGCCGGGACAGTGCATCCGCATTAGAGTGGAGTTTTCCTTTACGATGCTGTATTTCGTAGTCGTAGATTTGCAGCCTTTCGATCCAGCTTGCGACCTGACCCTCAGGACTCTTGAACTGTAATAGCCATTTTAAGGCTGCATGGTCTGTGCGAAGAACGAACTTCCTCCCATAGAGGTATTTGTGAAAATGCTTCGTAGCCAAGATCAAAGCTAGAAGTTCCCGCCTTGTCACGCATTAGTTCCTTTCTGGCTTAGAGAGCACCTTGCTGAAATACGCAACCACCTTCTCTTGGCCATCATGCACCTGAGAGAGTACGGCTCCTACACCAACATTACTGGCATCTGCATCCACAATGAACGTTTCCCCGGGAGTGGGGTAAGCTAGTATCGGGGCATCGCATAGCCGTTGTTTAAGTGCCTTGAAGCTCTTCTCGCACTCAATTGACCATTTGAATTGTTTTCCCTTTTCCGTCAACTGGTGCAGGCTCTTTGCGATCCCGACAAAATCCTTCACGAACCGTCTGTAGTAGGTGGCTAGGCCCAGGAAGCTCCTTAGTTGGTGTTTATCTTTGGGGACTGGCCAGTTTTTCACCGCTTCGACCTTCTCTGGATCGGTTCTCACTCCTTTTGCTGAAATTATGTGGCCCAAGTACTTGACTTCCGATCTAAACACGGCGCACTTCTTTGGATTGAGCTTCAGGTGGGCACTTCGAAGCCATTGAAACACATCCCTTAGATTGTCTCGGTGTTGCGCAAACGTTTTTCCTACGACGATGACATCATTCAAGTACACCAAACAGGTTTTCCATGTTAACCCTTGCAGGACACATTCCATCAAGCGCTCGAAAGTCGCCGGAGCATTGCACAGCCCGAATGGCATTACTGTGAATTGTCATAGCCCATTTCCTGCGGTGAAGGCGGTTTTCTCCCGGTCTTCTGGATGGATCTGTACCTGCCAGTAGCCACTCTTCAAGTCGAGAGTGGAAAACCATCGGGCTCCTGATAGTGTGTCTAGCGTGTCATCAATCCGTGGCAGAGGATAGCTGTCTTTCTTGGTGACGTAATTGAGCTGCCGATAGTCCACGCAGAACCGCGTGCTGCCATCTTTCTTCTTAACCAGTACAACCGGTGATGCCCACGGACTTTTGGAACTTTCAATGGGAGAGGTTTTGGAGCATCACGTTCAGATATTGTTGCGACGGCGGTAATCGGCGTGCATTTTCCAGTCACCTCCCCTCGCCTTAGTTTGACAGTGTGTGGCCTCGCGTTCAAAACTCTCACTGGAACCATGGTGTTCTTTGGTTCGACTAACGTCTTTCCCACGATGTAGTCTTGAGAATGCTTCTCTGGGTCTGGTTCTACTAATTGTATCCAATCTCTTCGTGCGGTTCGAAAACCAACTGCCTTGCCTCGATCGCCACCTGTCCTTATATAGTCGCATTTCTGATAGCCAGAAACTTCTAGTAAATTCTTCGACCACTGGAACAAGAAAATTCTGATGTAATAATTCCAAGATGACAGCTGCAGCCAATAATCTCTTGCGGTTATAATTCTCTCTTAATTCCGTGACGTCGTCTTAGACATAATCCGTACACGAACCTCGAATGAAACGACACTTCGGAATGTGTTGCTGTTTGAGGGCGTAGTTATTATGCTACATTATGTTACAATATATTGACACACTTGTTTAGGAAACGGTTAACATTTCGAGTATGTAAAACCGAGAAGAGCCATAATAACTTTGAAGTTTAAGACAGTGACTACCTGACACTGTTTCGAACTTCCCTCGCAATTTTCGAAAAGTCTGTACCCCGCAAAGGCTGCTTGCCTCCATGAAACGTAGCGTGTTTGATCTTCATTAAATTTCGGTAAGTATTTAGTGATGATGGATTCTTCACATGTTTTATAGTTACCAGCTTATATTCCTCAACTGCCGTAAATGCTTCTAACAATTAAAACTGTAGCGTATTTTGGTAGCAATACAAACGCTTCCCAAAGAAAATAATATACCCAGCAACAGATGGCGCGTTACGATTACAAAGTCACCACTAGATGTCGGGCATAATGGCAAGTTGTGGCGACGACTTCTACACCAGCGGCGCCTAGAAGAACTACAACGGACTGGTGGTGCTCAGTTCGTCCAAAAGAAAAATGACCAGCTGCACGTAAGCGCACACATCCCTTATGAAGCTGAGTCATCATCGATAGACATACGTATCTTTTGTTAAGTTGATTATTAAATATTTTCTAATAGTTTAAGAAATAAATAAAATAGAAAAACTATAATTGGTGACCCCGACACTGGTTTTTAACAAACTTTTGAACGACATAAAAGAACCAAGTTCAACGCAAACGCAATTAATCCTAACCTAACTTTAAATGCCCGACACATGCCCACCAAGTCCAGCTGGAACAGCATCAGGTGATGGCAGTACAGATCAACAAACCAACGTCACTATAGACGCACAGGAAATAGCTGCGTTAAGAAACCTGCGGATACCAGTTTTCTGGAAGATCAATCCATCATTGTGGTTCGTCCAAGTGGAAGCACAGTTCCACAATAATCGCATACTTTCGGACATTTGCAAATTCAACGCTGTCATCGCATCCTTAGAACCAGAGATCCTGAATGAAGTGTCTGACTTGGTGCAAGCACCCCCTGTCAAAGATAAGTACATTACCTTTAAATCTCAGTTAATAGCTAGGTTTTCAGAGTCGCTAGAGCAGCAACTAAATAAACTTATGACCGGTCTAGAGTTGGGAGATAGACGGCCTTCCAGCCTCCTCAGGGAGATGCGTAGATTGGCAGCCGAAAAGGTCCCAGGCGAAATGCTCACAACACTCTGGATGACCCGAATGCCCAACCACGTTCGAGCTATATTATCAGCTAACTACGGCATCTCTCTCAACGCACTAGCCGAGATCGCTGACAGAATCATTGAGAACACGGTAGATCAAGCAATTTGCTCCACAACAACTCAAGGCGAAAACACTTCGAACGACATCTATCAACGCTTAAACGTTATCGAAAAGTCATTGTCCACCTTGACAACGTTGATGCAAGATCTTTCAACACATCGCAATACGCAAAACAGGCAATGTTCGTACTCAAGACCTCGTGGCATTCGAGACTCTTCGGGTTCGAGGAATACATCACCCCAATCAACAAAAAACATATGCAGATACCATCAGAAGTTCGGTGACGAGGCTAGGAGGTGTCAAAAACCATGCAGCTATACTCGACAAGGTAATTTAAACTGAATTCACTGTTGTCTTCTGAGACGGGGGGCAGCAGTAAACAAGAATACCGTCTTCACGTTTATGACAGAAACACCAACCAAAAATTCTTAGTCGATTCTGGCTCAACAATCTCAGTCCTACCTCGTCCCTCCAACCATAAAAGCACTCCGAGAGAGCCAACTCTCTATGCAGCCAATAACTCTCCTATCTATACTTACGGTGAAAAGACAATCACACTAAACTTGGGCCTACGAAGAGCTATTACATGGTCATTTGTCATAGCTGACGTCAAAACCGCGATAATTGGAGCTGACCTCCTTGCACATTACGGTTTAATTATAGATCTGAGGTCACGACGTATTATTGATGCAACATCACTTACCATTCCTGGCGAGATTCGAACAGCTGCTGTATTTGGGCTTTCCACCGTCACTGGCCTGCAACCCTACGCAGACATAGTAAGGGAATTCTTCTTGCACGACGCCACCAATCAAGCGACAGGTACCAAGTCTAAAACCAGCACGGTACATCACTGCATCGTAACAACTGGTCAACCAATCGCTGAACGACCCCGCCGACTAGCTGGAGATAAACTAAAACAGGCGAAAGTAGACTTTCAAAATTTAGTGAAATGTAGAACATCGAGTAGTCCTTGGGCAAGCCCTATTCATTTGGTTCCCAAAAAATCTGGAGGTTGGAGATGCTGTGGAGACTATCGTCGTCTTAATGCTCAGACGCAGCCAGATCGATACCCGATTCCACATATCATGGATTTTACGGAATCACTCTGTAACAAAAAGGTTTTCTCTATCTTGGATCTGGACAAAGCATACTACCAGATTCCAATGGCACCCGAGGATATTGAAAAGACGGCAGTCACTACGCCATTTGGTTTGTTTGAGTTTACCGTCATGCCTTTTGGCCTCAAAAACGCCACTCAAACCTTCCAAAGACACATGGACATGCTACTGCGAGGGTTGGACTTTGTATTCTGTTACGTCGACGACATCCTCATCTTTTCCGACTCAGAAGAAGAACATCGAAAACACATCTTCCAAGTCTCAAAACTTCTCCAGAATCACGGTCTCACAATCAACAAAACCAAGTATGTTTTTGGAAAAACTGAGGTCACCTTTCTGGGGCATACGATAAACAAAACTGGGAGCAAACCACCAACAGACAGAGTTCAAGCCATTTTAGACCACAGCAAGCCCTCCAACCTCTCCGAACTTCGTCGTTTTTTAGGAATCGTCAATTACTACCGGCGTTATATTCCCAATTGTGCCTTCATCCAAGCACCTCTAAACGAATTATTAAAGGACAGCGAGAAAAATGATCGTCGACTTGTTCCGTGGACTCCGAAAACCGAAGACGCTTTTAATAAATGCAAAAGCACCATCAGCAATGCCACTTTGCTAACGCACATCGAGCCAGAGGTACCCATGGTTTTAACCACCGATGCATCGGACATCGCAGTTGGAGCCAAGCTAGAGCAGATAAAAAACAACGTCCATTATCCCATCGGTCTGTTTTCGCGCAAGCTTTCGCCAACAGAATGTCGATACAATACGATTTTTCAGGCACTTGCTTGACGGTCGGCAATTCATTGTACAAACGGATCATAAGCCGCTGATTTATACATTTCAGCAATGTTCGGACAAATCACCCCAGCGACGTTTGAGACAATTGGACTTTATTTCACAGTTCATTACCGATATTGTCTACTTGTCTGGCGAGAACAACCTTGTAGCTGATGCACTGTCACGTGTCAACGCCATAACAATGCCTATCAAATTGGACCCTCAGAGCTACAATCATCTCAACAATTAGATGCAGAACTCAAATCCATCTTGAGCAAAGAGATGCATTCGTCGCTAGTTCTTCAAAAGCTTACCTTTGACCCTAGCTGCCAAATCTATTGTGATATCTCCACCGGTGCAATTCGACCATACGTACCCTTATCACTACGTCGAAAAGCCTTTGATTCGGTACATGGGCTGTCACATCCAGCTGGAAGGACAACAAGCCGACAACTTAGGCAAAAATATGTTTGGCCCAGCATTAAAACAGACGCTCTGCAGTGGTCACGAACATGCGCACAATGCCAACGTTCTAAGATTCACCAACATAACAAGCCTCAGGCCGAATCAATATCTGTTCCCGAACATCGCTTCAGCCATGTACACATTGATCTGATAGTCCTTTCGGTATGCCAGGGATACCGATATTGTTTAACAATGATCGACCGTTTTACCAGATGGCCAGAAGCGATTCCCCTGGAAGATATGAACGCAGACACAGTAGCAACTGCATTCTTCACGCATTGGATAGCAAGGTTTGGTTCTCCAAAGTCTCTCACTACCGACCAAGGCACACAATTCGAGTCTGCATTGTTCAAGGCTCTAACGAACATGTGTGGAACGTCGAGAATACGGACTTCGCCCTACCACCCGGCCTCGAATGGGATCATTGAGCGTTGGCACAGGACGTTGAAGGCTGCACTCATGTGCCATGAAGGAAAGAATTGGATCGATTCACTACCATCAGCATTGTTAGGCTTGCGAACAGCTTACAAAGATGACATTAAGGCATCGGCAGCGGAGATGCTCTATGGAACGAATCTTAGAATTCCTGGTGAGTTTTTCATCACTGACGATTTTTTACCTAATCCACAGCACTTCGTCGAAAAACACCGCGAGGCCATGAGACGATTGCGACCAGTACCGACAGCACATCACACTAGAACGAAGCCGTTTGTGTACTAAGATATCCAGAAGTGCACCCATGTTTTTCTTCCCTGCGACGCCGTCAGAAAACCACTTCAACAGCCATATACAAGTAGAAGGATGTGAAAAAAACATATCCATTGATCGATTAAAACCGGCGTATCTTGAAGCAGAAATTGGATTATACCACCAGCAAAACTTTGGATCTTCAAACGTCAAAACCTATACCAATAAAAAACGAGTGACGTTTAACACACAGCCTTCATAACTTCGTTACTTGGGGGAGAATAATACAAAGATAGATGTCTTTGAAGTAAGAAAAAAAAAGGAATTCGTTCGTTATTCCACGAAAGTGGGGAATTATATTGCGCTGTACGAACTCGCACAATAAAACTAACTTGTGAGCTCGCTTACACGTTGCTCGAATCGAGCTCAAATTTGTTTTGTCGCAGCCTGGATGCATTTATAACTGTTCGAAGCTACTCAGCGTCCATTACGAAATAGCTCTAATAGCAAAAATCACAACCAGGTGAAAAGGGGGAAACCTCAGAATAATGTCAAAATTATGGGAGCGAAAGATCCCGATTTTTTTATCCTGAATTTAACTTTTTGATGATCGTCATGATTTAATTTAATTTTATTGTTTTATTTTAAAAATTTGTTTCCAATTATTATATTTTTTTTTTTATAATTTGCACGCGCCAAAGGGTGACCATAATCGAGGGGTGTCAAGTCGCATGATCGCGGCGGGCAATTGGTGAACGCTCGCCGTGACATGCGACGTAACCCAGTCGCCAAAATTTCTCCTTCACCACTTCGAGCGTTGCGTCACTTGTATGGCATGTAGCGCCATCTTGTTGCAACCACAGCTCGGATATAATGATGTTGTCGAACTCTGGCCACAGAAAGTCGGTTAAGATCGCTCTATACCGAGGACCATTGACGGTAACGGTGTCTCCTTCCTCATTTCGAAAGAAATAAGGTCCGATGATGCCGCCATGCCGTAAATCGCACCAAACAGTTAATCTTTATGGATGCATTGATGCTTGGTCGAACACTTGTGGATTGTGATCGCTCCAGTAATGGCAATTTTGCTTGTTAACATAGCCGCTGAGCCAAAAATGGGCCTCTTCCGAGAAGATGATATTTTGGCCAAAATCCGGATCTCCGGCCAACATTTCCAGCGCCCAATTAGCGAACTCACGGCATTATCTATGGTTGTCCGGCTTCAATTCTTGCGTCAGATCAATCCTATACGGATGTAGGCCCAAATCTAACCGCATAATAAGTCTGATTGACTCTCTGGCGATCTCTTATTCAGCTGATCGGCGCCGAATCGACATTTCTGGGTCTTCTTCGATATTGGCCCCTAAGGCGGTTATGTTTTTTTCACTTCGCACCAATCTCTATTTAGTTAGTGGCTTAAGATCCAAAAGAGTGTATTCACGGTAGAATTTTTCCATGGTGCGACGAATTGCCTGCGCACTGAAGCCATGATGATGACCTACCTCATGACAGAATTCACGTTGCGAATTTACAACTGAGCCGGAATTTCGATAATATGTTTTAATAATTTTCACACGTTCGGGTAGGTAGGTAGGTAGGTAGGTGTGGTTGTGACAGCATGCTATGCTGAAACATAATTAGCGCAGAGGCGCCGTTTTAATACCACAACTCAAGTGACCTAAATTGTTGTAGAAACTGACGTTGGACTTGTGGGAAAGGATAGAAAAGATTATTTAAAGCCACCCCGTGGCATTGAGGAAACTGATGATGTCCCCGATCCTTGTCTCCGCTAACTCACTAATATTATCAAAAAGGTGTCTGCCAAGTATACGGTGTCTGACCCTACTAAGGGCCGGACACTTACAAGGGAAGTGAAGGATTGTTTCAGGCTCGTTGGCCACATTGCAGCTACGACAATGTGCATTAAAAGTAATGCCCAGTCTGGTTGCGTGGACCCCTATGGGTCAATGGCCAGTGCTAATTGCCAGAACTCTAGCAATATCTGCCCGGTTTCTGTTTAATAGCTCTTGTGTTCTGCGCCGGTTATACTTGGGCCACATCTGCCTGGATATGACACAGTTCTGCAACCCTCGCCATCTATTACCAGCATCTGCAAGGAAATGAGCAAAGATTCTACCCTCAAGGGACCCTAACGGAATGTTGACATCCTTCGCACGGGAGCAGTCAAGGGCAGTTCCCTGCCTCGCCAATTCATCAACCCTTTCATTTCCGTCAATGTTACTATGACCAGGCACCAAGATGAGGCTGATCCTAGACAGATGACCGAGTGCGGCAAGCTCCTCCTTGCAATGTTCAACAAGTTTGGAGGAGGAAGCCGCAGATACGATGGCTTTGATAGCGGCCTGGCTATCAATGAAAATGGCTATGGTGTTAAGTTGTATCGTTGTATGTTTGAGGAGACGGCACGCCTCTCGTACAGCAAGAACTTCCGCCTGGAATACGCTGCATGAATTGGGAAGACGGAATGAACTAGAGATATTGAGGGATACAGAAAAGATTCCCGCCCCTACCCCGCAGTCCATTTTCAACCCGTCAGTGAAAATGGTTGTTTTGAACTCGTTAGTCACCGTGCCACATTTGCATTCCGCCCTGGAAAGGAATCTCACAGTGACATCATTTCGAAAGTTCACCCTGGGAATTATGTAGTCGGTCGGATTTGCCGTCAACTCCCGAGGTAGCAGATTAAGGATGCTGTTGTGGCCGTAGAAACTATCACACCAGCTACCTGTTTCTCTTAATCTAACCGCACTATATGCTGATATGTACTTTATATGAAGGTCGAGTGGTATAAGGTGAAGGATTACGTTCAAGGCTTCAGTTGGGCATGTTCTCATCGCCCCTGTAGCACCTAGAGCCACAGTCCTTTGTACTTTGTTGATGGGTTTTGTAATGTATGCTTTATTAACCGCCGGCCACCAAACTAGCGATCCATGAGAAAGAATAGGGCGCACCACCGCAGTATACATCCAAATGACCATCTTCGGACGGAGTCCCAATTTCTTACCGAATGTTTTGCACAAGCATAAAAAGCCACACAGGCTTTTTTTACTCGCTGTTCAATGTTAAGCTTTTTTTTTTTTTTTTTTTTTTTTTATAATTTGCGCGCGCCAAATGGGATATGAATACCATTAAATTATTTCAGGGCACGGGCGTTTGCAGAAATTGAGAGAGAGAGAAAGAAAGATTGGTGTAGTTGGTTTGAAACT
Source organism: Pocota personata (assembly GCA_963082735.1). NCBI lineage: Eukaryota > Metazoa > Arthropoda > Insecta > Diptera > Syrphidae > Pocota > Pocota personata. The sequence continues at coordinate 174,636,956 of OY720429.1, read as the reverse complement.
TAGGTGGTATTAAGTTTCAGTAAACTCCAAGGGTGACGTCCAGATAACTGGGGAGCTTGTTTGTTTTGCTTTTTGTCGTTTGCTCATGATTCACAGTATTTTTTTCCCTCCACCTGATGTCATCATCACGATCAAGTTGCATTTAAGCCATATGACCACTCTACTGCCAGTGTTATGCCTTCGCAGTAGTGTTGACTTAGCTTTCGCAATTGATTGACTTTTTTATTTATTTCAAACGAAATAAATAGATGATTGTTGAGATCAGGATTTGAACCGTGAACCAAGAGCGTGACAAGCGTTGATGCTACCACTACACCACGGCCACCCTCAAGCTTCCAGCTTAATTTAGGGTCAAGCACCACACCTCGGTACTTAGCACTAGATGATAATGAGAGTAATTGGTTATTAAGCCGTGGAGGCGTGAAAGCCGGTATTTTGGTTTTTGTGGTAAAGAGCATCAGTTCAGTTTTGCTCGGATTGACGCTAAGTCCACATCCAATGGCCCATGTGCTAATCTTATCCAAGGCACCTTCCAGAATCTCACTGATCACAGAAGGAAACATCCCCGATACCAACACTACCACATCATACGCATACGCGACAACCTGGACTCCGTCTCGGTCAAGCCTACACAGAATTTTGTTGATTACCATAAGCCAAAGTAGAGGAGAGATAACCCCACCCTGAGGAGTTCCCCTTACAACGGATATGGTGGAAACACTATTACCGAGTGCCGATTGAATGATTCTGGTTTTTATCATAGTCACTATCCACTTGCTAATAAACTCTCCTACACCCAGTTGGGATAGAGCTTCCTGAATCGATTCAGTACTAACGTTATTGAAAGCACCTTCAACATCTAAAAAGGTGGCAAGAGTAAATTGTTTGTAGTGTATTGTCTTTTCTATCGTACGCACAACTTCATGGAGCGCCATCTCAGTCGATCACCCCTTAGTGTACGCATGCATCTATTGTATTACGGATGTGCGTATCTAATATACGTTCCAACGTCTTAAGGAGGATAGATGACAAGCTGATGGGTCTGAAATCCTTTGCAGATTCTTGGCGCCGCTTCCCCGCTTTCGGGATAAACACAACACGAACACGCCTCCAACTCAGGGCGACGTGGTTTAGAAGAATTGAAGATTTCTCTGGTAATCTTCCTAAGATTAGAAAGATCTTCGTTCCACCATGAGGGAAATTTTTTCGTACTGAATTTAATAGGGCACGAAACCTTAAAAGCCGTACCCATGGCTTTTTCTAGGGTTGTGATATTGTCGTCAAGTTCTTTGACTGATTCGATTTTCACGCCGGGTGTTCTGTGAAGTTTAGTTTTGATAATCTGACCAAATTTGCACCAGTCAATTCTCTTAGGGTTTCTAAATGGCTTAGGTGCCTCGACCTCGAGGCTAACATTAAAGATTATCCATTTGTGATCAGACAAAGATGGACGATCGGATACCCGCCAATTAGTTACTCTAAGGTTGTCAATATTGGTCTTGAGCGTAATGTCCAAGACTTCCTCCCAACCTCTGAAATTATCCCGAACTCGGAAAGACAAAAGTTGGTTTGTTACCCACATTACAGACAGAAATGTTGGACATCACAAGGAAATCGAATAAAGACTCACCGCGTTTGTTGATTTCAGAGCTGCCCCATAGCGTATGTCTGGCACTCGCATCGCAGCCATTTTTGCAATTTTTTCCCCGATCGCTGATGTCAGCTGTCGTACCTCCTCAGGCGGTGATGGACTGTCTCGATCCATGTAAGCTGAGGAAATAAAAAGAGCGTCAGTTGCAACCTCCAATTTAACTACAGTTAAATCGGCAGAGCTAAAATTAGGGCATAGAAATACATTTATATGTTTTTTAGCTAGGATGCAGGTCCTAGGTTTATTACTAACCTGGTTAATGGTGTTGTAGAAGATGTTGTACCGGTTGTCCTTCAGGCCTTTAACGGCTGAACCTTTCACCCAGGGCTCCTGAATAAGGCAAATGTCGATGTCTTGCTCGCCTAGAAAAACACGCAGATTACCTGACGCACTCTTCGAGTGGCGCAGATTAATCTGTGCGAGTTGGTAATGGCGTCGACAACCATGTCCTCCGACAACTTGTCGGTGCCATCAATTTCGCCTGTCTCATCGTCAGGACCAGAGGGGCGGAAAACCTTGATTTTGGCATGCCTTACGCCAAAATGCAGTTTATGGTCGAGCTGTTCTGAGGTTCCTCTGCCTTGACGACTGCCCAGTCATCCATCGGAACCACCGGGTTGTGTAGTTTTAGGCATTGGAGAAGCCTTCCTCCGTCAACCTTCATATTGGGCAACCAGATGCGGGCCCTAGGTCTCCTGGGGATATCCTTGGCAGGGGTAAGCTTGAGCTTTAAGCCCTCCCAGGCATCACTAATCTTAGTGATGTATATCTGATATCCCCTGACCAACTCGGCGGAGTTGAAACATGGCAGAGGTCCCCTCTGGGTTTGCCAAAAGGTAGTCCATGACCATATTGGGAAATCTCGCCTCTATGCTGACCCAAGCTTCACCTATCGTCTTGTCGTCGGAGGAGCGCTCGTCCACCAGAGCGACCTGCAGATGGTCCCTTGCCACCTCGGAGAAGTGTCGCGTCATCTGGTTCACACTCGCAGCATGCGTGCTTTGCTGTTGAAGAGATAAAGAGGGAGTCCTGGCAATCTTGGTCTTTTTTTGCCGCGCGATTGGTCTCATCTAGAGACCTATTGCGCTTGTTAGCAATGGGCACCTTCTTCTTCAGTTGTTGTTTTTCAAGGTGGGCGATGTACTCATCAACCACAGCTTGGTACTTAACTTTGTCCGCTGCATCTTTCTCATGAACGCAGCCAGCCGCTTCATTTTTGGTAATCTTGCCGAGAATGAAACGAGCCATATTGTACTTGCCTTTCATGAGGGCGCCCGACGATTTTTTCTTGTTAGGCGAACCGTTGCCACTAACCTTAGTGGAGTTGGTTGCCGTTTTGACAGTGCGTTCTGTTGTTAACTTGTGAGCCGCCCCCTGTGCACCAGAGGGAGTACTGCTAGTACTGGCTGCGGCTGAGGGGAAGACTGTCGACTCCTGACTGGAGGCCAACAATTCGTCTTCAGATGAGGGGCCAATGTCTGGCGTCCTCTCGACCTTGTTTTTTTTCTTTTTTTTCTTTTTTTCTTTCGTTTTTTTCTTTATTTGGATTCATTTTTTTGGTCCCTCGAGTAAGTCCGGAAAAGAGAGTCCATCCTGGCAGAGCCGACATACCAGGATAAGGCATTCGGCCAGGGCATCGATAGGGACCGTTAACGACCAGCACATTTAATCACCTGCTGGCCACGAAACCATCGGCACGGGTACCTCAACACATTGGCTTAAGTGAGATTTATGGTTTACTACAACCTCGTCCTAATGGACCACAGCGCACGATTGAAGCATGCGTGTAAATCCTTAGCTGGCACTAAACACCCGAAAGGTGAATAGCCATTTCCGGCGGGCGCACACGGGGAGGACCAAGGACGAGGATTTTGCCCGCCACACGTTCGGAAAGAATCAAATGATGCATGATGAAATGGCAAACCTTACTGAGTATTTTGGCGGCTGGATGTTATTAATAACTTCGACAGCTGCTGAAACATAATAATTGGAAAAACTATCATTGCTATCTGGTCAGCCTTTACTATTACAGGGCACGGGCGTTGCGTAGATAGATAAAGAGAGAGAAAGAAAGATAGATTTGGAGTAGTGGTTTGAAACTCAGGTGGTATTAAGTTTCTGTAAACTCCAAGGGTAGCGTCCAGATAACTGGGGAGCATTTTTTGTTTTGTTTTAATTGTCGTTGCTCATGATTCACAGTGTTTTTTTCCGTCCTCCTTATGTCATCATCACGATCAAGTAGCATTTTCAACCATATGACCACCCTGCTGCCAGTGTTATGCCTTTGTAGTGGAGTTGACTTAGCTTTCGCAGTTGGTCGACTTTTTTATTTATTTCGTCCGAAATAAATAGATGATTCTTGACATCATGATTTGAACCGTGGACCAACAGCGTGACAAGCGATGATGTTACCACTAAACCACCACAATTTTGTATTTTTTTTTTTTACTTTTCTTCACTTCTTCTGTTTCCATTGTAATTTTTCACTTTATCAATTCATTCATTTTTTTCAATTTTTCCTTATTACTGATTTTTTTTTAAGTTTCCGTTTATCACTTTATATATTCCTTACTCTTACCTTATTACTAAAATCTTATTGTTATTCATCGACAATCATTAAAATTCTTCTATAAAATCCAATCATAAAACTGATTTGGTCCTACAGCATCCAACTTTGGGGAACATCAAAAAAATTGAACATAGCCATTATTCAAAAGCAGCAATCAAAAATCCTACGCACAATTATCAATGCAGAATGGTATGTACCTAGCGTCAGTGCTAGTTCACCGTGACTTAAACATCCCAATTATCATCACATAAAAATGTGAACTCATACCAATAGCGAAATCAACACATTACCAGCTCAAGCGATCTCTAGAAGAAGGCGACTTAAAAGAACCGGACCTAATGATTTGATTAACAAAAAAAAAAAAGATTAACCGATGCGAATCAAAAAAAAAAAATAAATAAATAAATTTAAAAATGTAATTACTGCCAAACAACAAAAGACGATATGACATTCACTACGTCGAATTAATTCCTGTGCAAATAATTGTAACAAAATGTACTAAATGTCAATTTTAGACAGATGTATAATACTTTAGGGAAATAAAAAAAAAAAAACATTTTTCGATTACTGTGTCAATTCATTGTTTTCACTTTCCCTTACTATAAAGATACTTTACGTTGACGTTATCAAATCCTTGTTTTCACTTTTCCCTTACAATAAAAGTGCTTTTACGTTAGGTAATTAAAACAGCATTTTCAGTTTTGCAAATTTATTCTGAGCTCTTTACCGGGAACAAACCAAATGATACCTAGCCTTACTCGTATGTGAGAAGGGGAATACGCTGAGTTTCGATGAGTTTCGCTGAGTCGACGGAAGCTGTTGCTGCGCATGCAAGTAAGTTGATCTGTACAGGGTGAATGGATTAGGTATGGCTGTGTTATGTATCAATTTGGAGTCCCTGTTGTTTTTTCAAGATCTGCCGCAATGAGAGTATCTGATCTAGGGTGAACTTTCCTGTATTAAATCCGCACTGCTAGGCGATTAAATAAAATAACAGATAGGATCTTGTAAGCGATGTTGAGAAGACTAATACCTCCGTAGTTGGCGCAATTCAGAGAGTCTCCTTTCTTGAGGGTCGCATAAATGATGTTGAGGTGCTATCGTCGGGCTTGAGCTCGATTATTTCTTATAGAGGAGTTGCTGTGTGCTCCGTACCATATCATTCTCAGCTGCTGTAAATAGCTTGGCAGTTAGACCTTCGGCTCCAGCAGCCTTGTAGATTTAAGCTTAGATATTGCTATCTCCAGTTCACCTTTGTTGGGTAGACGGAATTGTTGATCTTCATCGTCCTAGTTGAATGGAGCATTCTGTGTGACAGTGGAGTTCTGATCATCACCGTCGTTTAACAGTCTGCAGAAGTGACCTTTCCAAATTCTCACCACCGACTGTAACTCCCCTACTAGATTTCCTTCTTCATCCCCCTACAGGCTTCTGTTTGGGCTTTGTAGCATTGGCATGCTCTTTTTATTGACTCGACCTCTTTATTCTTTCCACCTTTCTTCTTCTTTCTTAGAAGCTGGTATTTTTCCCTTCTCCTCTGCTTGCAGATATCGTAAACTCCTCTCGTCACCCTATGCAGCGTCGCTTTATAAACCAATTTTTTTTGCTACGTGAACTTAGTGGCACTCTTAATTAAACTAGCGGGTTCTTTGCGGTGGATGTGAGAAACCCAGCACATCAGAGGTCACGTTCTTGATGGCTTGCTGACAATGATGCCATTGCTCATCTGAATTTAACTTTGGCGGCATTGTACTTCTTGAGAGGTTCAGGGACACTCGATTGGCGAATGCTCCGACAGTCTCTTGCGATTGTAGCTGTTGGATTTTAAAATTTCTTACAACATTTCTTTGGTCTTTTGGTGTTGGGGATATCCGCATACGTACCTTAGCAGCAAAAAGGTAGTGACCCGAGTCAATGTTTGCTGCTCTGAAGGTGCGACCATCCAAAATACTGGAGGAGTGCCTTGCTTCAATTGCGACGTGATCAATGTGGTTGACAGCGAGTTGATCCAAAGAGCGCCAAGTGACTTTATGAATATTAACTTAAGGAAATCAGGTGCTAGCTACGTACAGTACGCTAGCACTGTCGCTCCGCTACAAAGTTGATTAGCATGAATCGATTTCCGAAGTTGTTGTCGTGCAAGCTGTATTTTCCGACAGTGTTTCCGAAGATGCTCTCCGTTCCAATTTTTGCTTTAAAATCGCCAAGCACGATTTCGACGTCATAACTTGGCAATGGTCGTAAGTCCTGTCGAAGAGCTCATAAAAGCAATCTTTGGTCACGTCGTCCTTGTTCTTTGTTGGCGTGAGTGCATATTAGGCTGATTTTTTTGAATTATGTTAGATACATATATGTGTATATGTATATTTTGAATTATAAATAACAGTTTTTCATCCGCTTTTGCCTGGCCCATCCCAATTCACCTCTTGGATGGCGATGATATCCGCTTTATAGCTAGTCTAAATTGTCCGAATATTCCACGTGCAGACTAGAAGGTCATTGTCCTTGTTTCGTTTGCGAGGTTTGCCCACAGTAAAATCATCCTTAACTGGGTTTTTTTCTTTGGTAGTGCAAATACCGCGACGCACAACCCCCTACATGTACAAGGTGGATGGATTAGACCTGCCGTTGAAACTAAAATAATAAGTCGTCGGGTTACATACAATAGTTGAAATTAATGACAGATTAATGTGAATCTGTCCGGATGTTACCCCAAGTATTTGCACGTAGACAACCCCAGCTTCTATGCCGGCAATTTAGGGAAGTCGCCACCTTTTTCGTTTTCGTGTTTAGGAGAGCATTTTGCATAAGAAAAAAATGTCACACATTTTTAGCGAGTTTGTCATAATGGAAAATCGCCCCAAATCATTATTATCAGGGAAATTAATAAATTTCCGGAGATCTTTGATTTGACCTGAAAATAAACGCAAAAGACTGATGATTTCTTTCCATTAGAGAAAAATAGTTGGACTCCAACAACTCAAAAAATTACTTAATGTTTTTTTTTTTTATTACTATTGCCACTCCGTCACCACTTCTATTAGATCTATCTAAACGATGACTCTTAAATGTACCTATATACACTATTAAAATATAATATATCTGCTGGTACTCAGGCTTTCAAGATAAAGCAAACATCGATATCATTTCTACATACAAATTAAAAAAAAACTCTATTGGTTTCTTACGAATGCCTCTAGCATTCCAATTTGCCACTTTTAGATTAGCTACCATTACTAATTCAGAACATACAAATATTATAAAGCTAATTGTGCAATTATGTTAATCCGCTTAAATTTATTTTTACAATTTGATAACTGACTAGTCTTCTTTAACCCATCTGATCAAATGCCACCACCAATAAAGTCATTGTCCTTATTCGTCAACACCTCGAGGGATTCGAAACGATTCTCCAGAAACTTATAAAACTCTTAAATGATGGCAGTTGACTTAGATGATCTACCGACTGCTCATAAAGTGTATGAGTATTCTTGTCCAATTGACAAAAAAATTAAGCAGGATCGGATCCTAGTAGCTTGTATCTACCTTCAATCGCTGCAATCCCAGTAAATATTCTTGTATGGTATCATAATTATATAATTATGTTTATTATAATTATAATTATTATATTATAAACTGCGTGTAGATCTGGCATTTCCGGCTTATGCATCCGGATGGGACAATAATTTGTTCAGCCATGAAGAAACTAATAGCCGGGGGCTATCGTAACGCTCGGTTATTATTTTCTATGCTGCAGCGTAGTTGGCACCTGATACGGACTGATGGCGTATTAACTTTTCGCCTCTACAGTTAGGCTTGACTCCAGGAACCATGGATTATTTCCGTGTATAGATCCGCAAACTGCTGCCATTTGATGTAATTGCCACCGAACTTTGGCAACACTACCTTCGGCATCTTCATCGTTATTATTTGAGTTCGTAAAATCTGAGTTAAACCTTCCAAGTTTTCATGAGTCTCTTCATGAAATCATCAAAGTATTCCTTGACGTCATCATGTGTCAGTTCGTCTTCTAAGGTTCGATATATGTATTATCGTCACGATGGAGAAAATTCTAGATAGACATATCAGAGATGGGGCCCTTCGTATGAACCCCCTTCATAAAAATCAATATGCCTATCAACCTGGGAAATCAACTACCCATGCTCTTCAAAAGCTTACATCAAGAATTGATAAATCGCTTAGAGACAAAGAGATAACGGTACACCGAACACGCTCAGATATACAGATGTATCCATAACATAGGAGTAGACAATACTACAAGTAAATGGATAAAAGGTGTGCTAGAAGACAAGCAAATAAAAACCACACTAGGCAGCCATAAACTCAGCATCACTGCTGCGAAAGGATGACCTTAAGGAGGAGTCCATCGTAGTCAATGAACTGCTGACAATATTCGAAAATGATGGCTTTTATGTTCAAGGGTACGCAGATGACATTGCTATCCTAATCAGAGGTAAATCCGAAGAAACAATCTCAGATCGCCTATGGAGGGCATTAAACCTAGTTGCCGGCCGGTGCAGGAAATGTTGGCTTAAATGTCAACCCCAAAAAAAGTACCATAATTGCTTTCACTAAGAGAAGAAAGCTCGATAGGTTCAGAAAACCCACACTCTTTGGTGAAACAATAGAATTCTCAAAAGAAGTCAAATTCCTTGGCGTAACCCTGGATGAAAAACTCACATGGAATTCTCATCTCAATAAAGTCAAAGACAAAGCCAGGATGTCCCTGTGGACCAGCAGAAGTCTTCTTGGCAAGAACTGGGGACTAAATCTCAAAATGACTTTATGGATGTATACAGCCATAGCGAGACCTATTGTCATATACGCCCGTATGGTGGCAAAAAACCAAACAAAGGTCCACACAAGCCAGGCTCAATAAATAACAAAGACTAGCTTGTGTGTGTGCTACAGGAGCCATGAGAACTACCCCACGGCAGCGCTAGAAGTCATCCTAAATCTACTATCACTTTATCTTTATATCATGAAAGAAGCTATAGTTAATGCCTATATGCTCATCACAGAGGATGAAAAGAATACAGGATCTATTCATTCTCACCTTGTCCAAGAAATAAAAAAGAATGAACTACTTGAAATAAGTATAACAGTCAAATGTCTTCCGAAATTCAACTTCAGCCACAACTTCAGGGTTACATTTCCAGATAGAAGTAACGGGGAACAGAATAAACCTATATTTACTAGAGACTCTCATGTATGGTACACAGATGGGTCCAAAACAGATGAATGAGTCGGGGCCGGAGTATATGGACTGAGCACGAATACTCTCCTATACGCAAGTATGGATAAAAGTAGCTCAGTATTTCAAGCCAAAATACATGCAATAGAGCTGTGTATCCGGGAGAACATACTTTCAATTAAGGCATATGAAAATACCTCAAAACTATTCAACTGCTCATAACATTGACCAGCACAAACAGAGTTCATCTCATTTGGGTACCTGGCCACAGCGGTTATGAAGGTAATGAAAAAGCTGATGAACTAGCTAGAAAAGGATCCGCATCAAACTTCATGCTGCCAAGACCATTCTGAGGAATACCTAACAGCACTGCAAAAAGCAGTATTAAAAACTGGCTCAAAGAAAAAGTGCATAATTACTGGATGGAAACTGAAGGTAACAGACAGGCCAAAATATTCTTGTCAAATGCTTCCTACCTAAGAACGAAACAACTCTTACAACTAAGTTAGAGTCACAGGCATCTTAACGGGGCACTGCGGAGTTAAAAAACACCTCATGGCCATGGGAATAGCACAAGATGAAGTATGCAGAATGTGCAACGAAGTATCAGCAGGACACTTACTTTGCCACTGTGACTGTCTTATCAAAACACGTCATCGATTCCTAGGTAACTTCTAGCTCAAAGCAGAAGAAATATCTGCCAGCGCACCTAAAGACATAGCCGGATTCATCATAAAATCCGGCATCATGGATATGAGTTTTAATTAGAGAAAATCACAATAGGCCCACCTGTGGCCGCAGTGATAAGGGACTAGTTCCTACCTCATCGTCACTTCATTCCAATTCTGCTCCACATTGCGAATTTGGATACGGTAGAATTTTTCTGATTTATCCGTGCCCACTGCGTTCTTTAGTAGAAATCTGTTCACTGTATCTATGACCTATTTATACCGTTGTTTCAAAGAATACTAGGTCCTACATAGTTCTTGTATACGGTAAGGCAGCTCATGGCTGGACGATTTTGAAGGCTTGTACGCTCTTCTACTAGAGTTTGGACAAGAAATCTCTCGATGCAAAAATTGGGACAGCGCAACTTTTAAATCTGGAGCCTGAATTCCCGGTGGTGATTGCGCGAGTAATTTGTGATGTTTTCGGTAGTAAAGCCTTCAAGATAAGCAGAAGTCTCCCAGCTTTTTAGATCTTGTATCAATTTTTTAAGCTTATTGCATAGGTACATAGTTTGAATATGTTCTATGTTGGGGAGTGCGGTTTTGTTGTCATATTTTGCGTTCTCTCATCTTTTCACGAATAAGTTCCATTATTTGCAGAGGATAATTAGCTGATCATTGTTTGATAAAATGGAGCATTGAACACTCCATGCCAGTTAAAAGCCACCTCAGTTGCAACAGTAAGTACATACCCTTTCCTTTGAAACATGAAATTGATCTTATGAAATTAAATGATGACCTTAAACTTGAATTTTGGGAAGTATGTAGTTTATAGAGATACTGATCCTTCATCGGCTTACGATACGTTTTTAAAAATTCTGAAAACCCATATTGAAAACTCCACAAATATTTAACCTGGATTGTTTTGTTTAAACGGCTTAGACCGTGGGTTGGGAAGGGTTTACTTTTAATTATAAACAAGAAAAACGTAGTGCGTAAAAAATGTCAACGTCATCCTCAAAACTTAAGATTCAAATGGAATTATACTAAAATAAGTCAAGATGTAAAAATGCAAGTAGAGGCTAGTCGTGATAGATATTACTTTGATAAGTTTGATAATTGCAAAGGTAACATAAAAGAAGAGTGGAAAATTGTAAACTACATTCTTAACAAACAAACAACAAATAATAGGATTCTTGAAATTAAAGTTGAAAACGAGTTAGTTTCAAATGCGGTGGATATACGAGTAGCTAATAACTTTAATAAATACTTTGCGACTGTTGCTTCTGCGTCAAAACCACTTCCTCCACAAAAGGTTTGCGGATGTGACCCATATTTGGATTTAGCTGGCGAAGTATTTCAAACTAATAGTTTTGTTTTCGAACCATTTACTTCAGGTGAAATATATAAAAGCATTATGCGCCTTGATAATAAGCGTTCTAGTACATCGGACGGTATTACTAATAATTTTCTTAAGCGCATTCCCTGGTACGTTGAAGACATATTAACTTATATATTAAACTAGCTGTACCCTGCGCGCGTTGCAACGCCACCAACTAAAATAAATTTGAAGGAAAGACATTACACAATTATTTATTGTCTAGTGCCCGCATTGTAATGACATCGTTGTTCAATTTGTTCATCACTGTTTGCCATGAAATAAATTTGAAGAAACTTGTGATCTGCGTCCGGCAATGGTAGAAGCGATCCGGCACGATGATAAATTTGCCCTTCTCTGAATGTTGGCATGTAATTTTCGCGCACGATGTTCGTTGCACCGAACGATGTCATTTGGAAACATGAATTGTACTTGCGGATGTTTTCCAAGAAATGCTTCGACTCACGTGTAACACCTGATAGCAACGTTGATAGTGGTTCGGGTGGTGGATGTAATTCTGGCAGTTTAACTTTTCCACTGGCGCAGCACATTCCTGGCGTTTCGTTTTTAAATTTGAGGGCGCTACAATACATGCAAATTTTATCCATTTTTCCAATGACGACACTTGGATGAAGACTGTAATCATTATTACTGTCATAATGGAATGTACCAAGATTTGAATCAGCGTGCAGTGTTTGTCTTGATCGAGCGATGCATATTCGAACATTTTGCAGCCTTTTTTCCCGTTGTTCAGTTGTCTCAGACGGGCCTGAGTAGTACGTATTCGATCAGTTTCAAACCTCACTTCTCGTTGTTCAGATAATTCAGACGAACGGGTCTCAGCGGCATGTACTCGAAGATTTTCCAGCCTTAATGCTCGTTGCTCGTCTGATTCTGAGGCTCGTAATGCTCTTTTCTTCCATGCTTGAGGTGTAGATCGGCCAATTGCTTGTCGCTTTGGAGGCATAATTGTACGGGAACGACGTGAAAAATGCGTTTGAATTTATTAGATGTCAATCAGCAATCCGAATCTCACAATGTATCCAATCCAATTGAACCGGCTGTTCACATACGGATGGAAATGTTAATATTGACGGTGATCACCAATTCGCTGAGGAAAATTTGAAGTGAAAAAAATCAGCATTCGAGAATTGTTGAAATCGATTTTAATTCCACTCACGATGATATCCGAAAAAAAAACTGCACAGCAAATGCGTTCGGAACGTCAATCAGCAGTCACATCCTTCACATACACATTCGATGATCTTCGTGAGTTCACTGTAGAGAATGAATAAAATCATCTCACGGAAATTACGAAAATTCAATTCGATTGAATTATTTATCTAAATTAATTTAACTCACAATGAAATGAACAAAACTATTCGGAAAACGACAATATTGTCTCAGCGGACATGAATTTCACAATTTACATAAATTCTTATGTCACCCACAACTCGAAACGTTATCATTCGTTCGCTGTTTTCGTTTCAATTCAAATCAGCATGAACTGTCACGGCAATATATGAAATTCATTGGAATGACAGTGGCGCCATCTGTCGAAAATTGGTCGTACCAACTCAGAAACCTTCGTGGGCTCATGCACAACAACTTTGCTAAAGATCATCACATGATCAAATGCATAGTTTGCGATTCTATAAAGAATATATAGACAAACATTCATTTATATATATATAGATAGATGAGGGTCAGCTATGGCATTTTCCTTAATTCCTTGAAGACTGCTGAAGTGATACCATTATTCAAAAGAGGCAATCGAAGACATACGGGCCAATACAGACCTATGTCTTTACTACCAACGTTCTCCAAATTATTTGAAAAGATTATGAAAAGCCGTATGGTATCATTTTTGAATTCGGTCAATTTCTTTAGCAATGCACAATTTGGTTTTCGTAAGGGTAAATCCACTGAAGACGCCATATTGAAATTACTCGTATGCAGTGAAATATGTGCTGGTTTTAATAACGGTAATATTGTAGTAGCTTTATTTAGTGATATGACAAAAGCTTTCGATATGGTCAATCATAATATTCTGTTAGATAAACTTTATAAAGCAGGATTCAGGGGCTCGGTACATAATTGGTTTGCTTCATATTTGAGAGGAAGATCTCAAAGAGTTAAGCCCGAAGGTATATTAAGTGAGGAGTACCTCAAGGCTCGGTTTTGGGTCTCATTTTGTTTTTAATATACGTTAATTCCAAATTCCAGCAAAAGACCAATAGCAACATTACAGCATTCGCAGATGACATTGCTTTTACATATGTCGATAAATACCTATTTGAATCGCTGGTAAAATTGCAAAATTTAAGACAATGATTCGCAAAGCATGAACTTTTAGTGAGTGAAAGAACCAAAGTTATGATTTGTAGTCTAAAAAACTTGGATCTAATACACTGTAGTATCCATTTTCACTCAACTGGATGCGAAAAACTTAGTCTATCTTCTCACACTTGTGGTAAATGCAATTATAAAACAAATTTTTCTTGTACTTCCAATTGTTTTGAAATAGAATCGGTCGATAGCTTTAAATATCTAGGAGTTTTAATCGACAAAAATATGAATTGGAAGGCACATGTAGCAGAAATCAAAAGATTTATTATGTCTCTAACCCGGAACATGTACTTGCTGAAACTGTATTGCTCAAAAAAGCTTTTACTAATAATATATTGTATTATGCAAGCTACGGCTCGAGTAGATAAAACGATATTCTGTGAAATTTATTTCTTTATTTTCTAGTCTATAGAACAATTCAAGTTCACACTATACTATTCTTCGCGAATTCTTTTCTTACAAGGTCTCTTTCCTCTCAAATCACTTTATCTCCTTTCAATTACTTAATTCACAAATCCAAACTAATTACTTTTTCTTGTTTACTCTCAACTTTCAATTTATCACCAAATTACAACTTCGCCCATTATCACTTTTCCAATCTCTTCGCCACGGTTCTAAACCAACTGTGTCTTTTTGATCGCCATCTGTCCTTATATAGCAGAAGTTTCTGATAGCCAGAAACTTCTAGCAAATTCTTCGACCACTGGAACAAGAGAAATAATTCTTGCAGTTATAATTCCCTTTTATCCCTGATATTATTCGTCTCTTTCGTTGACATGAGCTGTGGAGACTTCGTCCCAGACACGAACCTCGAATGAAAGGACAGTTCGAACCAAAATTCTGCCAGAATGAAAAGTCACTTCGGAATTTGCTGCATAGTCATAGGAGCGTAGTTATTATTATGCTACACTGCCCCCCTCTTAGACGTGTTCGTCCCGAACAAGTGCATCCTCATTTCGGCCATTGTATCGACTCAGTCGGTCCACATGAACCACTTTCATTTTGGCCCTCGGTCCTCGCTGGATGCGGTAGACAACATCGTTGATGCGGGTTACTATTCTGTAGGGACCTTCCCAGTTCCGCTGTAATTTAGGTGATTTCCCCTTTTGGCGATGGGGATTATACAGCCACACCAGATCTCCTTCCTGGAATCCTGACGTTGTTGCCTTGGCATTATACCTGGTCTTCATGCGGTCGCTCGTCATCTTAATCTGGCTTCTGGTCCTTTGGTGTATGTCCCTAAGCCTTTCCCTAAGGTCCGCCACGTACTCTTCTTCATTTCGGGGGTAGGAGATCCAAATTTCACCTCACTGGGTAAACGAGTTATTCCACCAAATAAGATTTCGAACGGCGTATGTCGAGTAGTGCTATGCACGGCACTTCTATAGGCCATCAAAAATAAGGGAATCTGCCGATCCCAATCCCGTTGGTAGTCACCTACGACCTTCGAGAGATGTTCGTCCAAAGTCCTATTGAAACGCTCCACCATACCGTCCGACTGTGGATGAAGCGGGGTTGTCCTTGTCTTTTTGATTCCGAGTAGTTGACACATCTCTTGGAAGATTCTTGACTCGAAGTTCCGCCCTTGGTCAGAATGCAATTCCAAGGGCACACCGAATCTGCTAACCCAATTGTAGACGATCTGCTCCGCCACGGTTCTGGCTTCCTGGTTAGGGATCGGAAATGCTTCCGGCCACTTACTGAAGTAGTCCATCACTACGAGTATATACCGATTACCATTGTCGGTTTCCGGAAAGGGCCCTGCGATGTCAATGGCGATTCGTTCGAAAGGTGCTCCCACGTTGTATTGGTGCATCTTACCTCGAGTTTTGATTCTCGGACCCTTGCTAGCTGCACACACGTCGCATTTTCTGCACCAGTCTTCGATATCTTCCTTCGCTTTTAACCAATAAAAACGTTCTCGTACCTTTTCTAGCGTCTTATTCACTCCCAAGTGGCCTCCGGTCGCCCCGCCATGCATTTCCTGTAACACCTCCTTGACCCTCGTCCGCGGTACGACAAGCTGCATTACAAACGACTTTCCGTCGGAGGATTCCCATTTTCTTCTCAGAACACCTTCTTGGACATGGAGGGAGTCCCATTGCGCAAAATATGCCTTTAAGGTCGGGCTTCTGTGAGAGATGTCCTGATGATCCGGTTTCTCCATGTTCTCCTTCCAGGCCAGAATCGGCTCGATATCCGGGTCTTCCTTCTGAGCGTTCCGGATCTCATCTACGCTCCAGCCGGCGATAGGTTCGGCTCTCATTCTTTGGATGGAAACCAGCTCCCGTTCTTCCTGACGCGCACAATGTTTGCAATCCGTTCTGCATGGTCTCCGGGACAGTGCATCCGCATTAGAGTGGATCCTTCCTTTACGATGCTGTATTTCGTAGTCGTAGATTTGCAACCTTTCGATCCATCTTGCGACCTGACCCTCAGGACTCTTGAACTGTAATAGGCATTTTAAGGCTGCATGGTCTGTGCGAAGAACGAACTTCCTCCCGTAGAGGTATTTGTGAAAATGCTTCGTAGCCAAGATCAAAGCTAGAAGTTCTCTCCTTGTCACGCAGTAGTTCCTTTCTGGTTTAGAGAGCCCCTTGCTGAAGTACGCAACCACCTTCTCTTGGCCGTCATGCACCTGGGAGAGTACGGCTCCTACCCCGACATTACTAGCATCTGCATCCACAACGAACGTTTCCCCGGGAGTGGGGTAAGCCAGTATCGGGGCATCGCATAGCCGTTGTTTAAGTGCCTTGAAGCTCTTCTCGCACTCAATTGACCATTTGAATTGTTTTCCCTTTTCCGTCAACTGGTGCAGGCTCTTTGCGATCCCGGCAAAATCCTCCACGAACCGTCTGTAGTAGGTGGCTAGGCCCAGGAAGCTCCTTAGTTGGTGTTTATCTTTGGGGACTGGCCAGTTTTTCACCGCTTCGACCTTCTCTGGATCGGTTCTCACTCCTTTTGCTGAAATTATGTGGGCCAAGTACTTGACTTCCGATCTAAACAGGGCGCACTTCTTTGGATTGAGCTTCAGGTGGGCACTTCGAAGCCATTGAAACACATCCCTTAAATTGTCTCGGTGTTGCGCAAACGTTTTTCCTACGACGATGACATCATCCAAGTACACCAAACAGGTTTTCCATGTTAACCCTTGCAGGACACATTCCATCAAGCGCTCGAAAGTCGCCGGAGCATTGCACAGCCCGAATGGCATTACCGTGAATTGCCATAGCCCATTTCCTGCGGTGAAGGCGGTTTTCTCCCGGTCTTCTGGATGGATCTGTACCTGCCAGTAGCCACTCTTCAAGTCGAGAGTGGAAAACCATCGGGCTCCTGATAGTGTGTCTAGCGTGTCGTCAATCCGTGGCAGAGGATAGCTGTCTTTCTTGGTGACGTAATTGGGCTGCCGATAGTCCACGCAGAACCGCGTGCTGCCATCTTTCTTCTTAACCAGTACAACCGGTGATGCCCACGGACTTTTGGAACTTTCAATCAGACCTTCTTTCTCCATTGCCGACACCATCTCTGAACTTTCTGTCTGCTTTGCCAGTGGAAGGCGCCTAGCAGGCTGACGAATTGGTCTAGTATCACCAGTGTCTATTCGATGTTGTACTCCGTCCTGTGAGGCAAATACATCAGCGTACTCATTGATAAGATTCTCTGCCATAGTTCGCTGCTCCTGATTCAGCTCACTGGACTGGAGAATCGTCTCTCTCGTTTCCGCTGTCCAAGGTGATGGGAGAGGTTTTGGAGCATCATGTTCAGATATTGTTGCGACGGCGGTAATCGGCGTGCATTTTCCAGTCACCTCCCCTCGCCTTAGTTTGACAGTGTGTGGTCTTGTGTTCAAAACTCTCAATGGAACCATGGTGTTCTTTGGTTCGACTAACGTTTTCCCACGATGTAGCCTTGAGAATTCTTCTCTGGGTCTGGTTCTACTATGTAGAATCGGTAGCTCCCAAGATCACCTTCCAGCTTCGTCCAAATGATTGTCTCTGAAGACGGCGGCAAAACTTCGTCTTTGCTAATGACTGTCCTGAGAGTTACGGCATTCTCGTTTCCGTACACCATCGGAATCTCCACATTTCGATACCTCAGTACTTGCATCCCGATGTCCAAGATTACTTCATTTGCTTTCATGAAGTCTATTCAGATGATGCACTCGTCGCATATATCTGCCACCAGAAACACATGGGAGAACGTCAGTCCCGCCAGAGTAATCGTAAGACGAACTTCTCCAAACACCTTCGCCATTTCCCCTGTTGCAGTCTTCAGGCAATAGCTGTTGGTGTTGTGCAGCCAGGAGCTTCTGACGATATCTCTTCTTACAATGGAGGCAGTGGCACCTGTGTCGATGGTGGCTACGCACTTTTTCTTGTTGATTAGTGCCTCCACTGTCAGGCTCTTGTTACCCCGTTTGGTTTGCGAAACTTGAATGGTTGTCCTGGGGGCCTCGATTCCTTCTGCCCCGCGAAGTTGGTCCTTACACATTTCCCGACTGCTGGTTTTGG
This sequence comes from Pocota personata, assembly GCA_963082735.1. Taxonomy (NCBI): domain Eukaryota; kingdom Metazoa; phylum Arthropoda; class Insecta; order Diptera; family Syrphidae; genus Pocota; species Pocota personata. The sequence goes on along the minus strand of OY720429.1, from coordinate 174,618,615 downwards.
TAAGTCTGACTGACAGCCAGATGCTTCCTCTCTGCTTCTCCTACTTCCGCAATGTGGACAATTTCCTCGTCTAGGTGCACTTCTGCACTGCCGTTGTAGGTGTCCGGTTTGGTTGCAATTCCAGCAACGGATTTGACTTCCGCGAGCTTTGACGGCTGTTCTCTGGCATGAGCATTCCACGACGGACATTTCCCTGACACGGTGTATTCCCTGGTATGCTTGGTCCGCAGCCTTCATTGACAAAGCGAATGCCAATGCCTCGGGGAGTGTTCGCTTTCCAGCCATCCTTACAGCCATTTGCAGTTGTCTGTCCTCCATGGCCTGAATAAAAGCTTCCACCGCCATTTCGTTGATAAGCTCCTCACCGGCTTTAGGGTATGAAAGATGGGCTAGTCGCTCTATATCCGCTTGCAACTGTTGGAGCGTTTCCCCCCTTTTCTGGACTCGACTACGCAGCTGAACCCTGTACACCTCGATAGCCTGAACCAGATAGTCGTAGTTCTGCTGTTTATCTTCCGGGATGGTCTGCAAGAGCTCCGCAGCTGGACCCCTCAGTGCAAGTGTGAGTGCAATGGACTACTCTTCATCGTCCCAGCTATTGGTCATTGCGGCCGCTTCGAATTGCCTCTTATAAATTGGCCATGATGTTTGACCATCGAAGATAGGAGGCTGCATCTCCTTTCTTCTCAGACCGTCAGTGGAATATTCCCGTGCTTTCTGTCTCTTCACGTTGCTGAGTTCCTTAGTAAGATTTTCGACTTGCTTTTCTACTTCTTCAAACTGAGTCTCTATCTTCCCGAACTGAGTTTCATGCTTCTCAAAGTTTTCATCGAATCTAGTTTCGACTTTTTCGAGTTGCGTCTCGACCTTCTCGATTTTCTCTTCGATCGCTTCGAATTTGGATTCCAAGTTCTTGTTTTGTTCATCAAGTTTGCTTTCCAGAGCATCTGGAGAATTCTTTTGTTCGCCCATTGCTTTCTTTTGTTCGTCCATCTTAAGTTCTAGAGAATTCTTTTGTTCGTCCATTGCTTTCTTTTGTTCGTCCATTGCTTTCTTTTGTTCGTCCATCTTAAGTTCTAGAGAGTTCTTTTGGTCGTCTATTGCTTTCTTTTGGTCATCGAGCTTAAGTTCCAGAGACTTCTTTTGGTCTTCCATTGTTTTCCTTTGTTCGTCCATGACTGACTTAAGTTGCAGGAGCAGACTTGTTATATCCGGGTCGGCTACTGTACTTGCTGGTTCCTCTCCCACGTCAAACTCTACGTCATGCGGATTTTCACCGGATTTTCAGTAAGCGGAACCTCGACACAACTGGGGAAAAGATGCCCTACTGATTCGTTTGGAAGAAGCAGTAACGCAGGAAGGTGAAAATCCGCATGACGTAGAGTTTAACGTGGGAGAGGAACCAGCAAGTACAGTAGCCGACCCGGATATAACAAGTCTGCTCCTGCAACTTAAGTCAGTCATGGACGAACAAAGGAAAACAATGGAAGACCAAAAGAAGTCTCTGGAACTTAAGCTCGATGACCAAAAGAAAGCAATAGACGACCAAAAGAACTCTCTAGAACTTAAGATGGACGAACAAAAGAAAGCAATGGACGAACAAAAGAATTCTCTAGAACTTAAGATGGACGAACAAAAGAAAGCAATGGACGAACAAAAGAATTCTCTAGATGCTCTGGAAAGCAAACTTGATGAGCAAAACAAGAACTTGGAATCCAAATTCGAAGCGATCGAAGAGAAAATCGAGAAGGTCGAGACGCAACTCGAAAAAGTCGAAACTAGATTCGATGAAAACTTTGAGAAGCATGAAACTCAGTTCGGGAAGATAGAGACTCAGTTCGAAAAAGTAGAAAAGCAAGTCGAAAATCTTACTAAGGATCTCAGCAACGTGAAGAGACAGAAAGCACGGGAATATTCCACTGACGGTCTGAGAAGAAAGGTGATGCAGCCTCCTATCTTCGATGGTCAAACATCATGGCCAATTTATAAGAGGCAATTCGAAGCGGCCGCAATGACCAATAGCTGGGACGATGAAGAGAAGTCCATTGCACTCACACTTGCACCGAGGGGTTCAGCTGCGGAGCTCTTGCAGACCATCCCGGAAGATAAACAGCAGAACTACGACTCTCTGGTTCAGGCTATCGAGATGCGGTTTGGGGATGAACACATGCAGCAGGTGTACAGGGTTCAGATGCGTAGTCGAGTCCAGAAAAGGGGGGAAACGCTCCAACAGTTGCAGGCGGATATAGAGCGACTAGCCCATCTTTCATACCCTAAAGCCGGTGAGGAGCTTATCAACGAAATGGCGGTGGAAGCTTTTATTCAGACCATAGAGGACAGACAACTGCAAATAGCTGTAAGGATGGCTGAAAAGCGAACACTCCCTGAGGCATTGGCATTCGCTTTGTCAATGAAGGCTGCGGACCAAGCATACCAGGGAATACACCGTGTCAGGGAAATGTCCGTCGTGGAATGCTCATGCCAGAGAACAGCCGTCATGGATGAAGACAAAGCTCGCGGAAGTCAAATCCGCTGCTGGAATTGCAACCAAACCGGACACCTACAACGGCAGTGCAGAAGTGCACCTAGACGAGGAAATTGTCCACATTGCAGAAGTAGGAGAAGCAGAGAGGAAGCATCTGGCGGTGATAACATCCATCCTGTCAGTCAGACTTCCCAAAACCAGCAGTCGGGAAATGTGTAAGGACCAACTTCGCGGGGCAGAAGTTGGTTACTGGAATCGAGGCCCCCAGGACCACCATTCAAGTTTCGCAAACCAAACGGGGTAACAAGAGCCTGACAGTGGATTCATTAATCAACAAGAAGAAGTGCATAGCCACCATCGACACAGGTGCCACTGCCTCCATTGTAAGAAGAGATATCGTCAGAAGCTCATGGCTGCACAACACCAACAGCTACTGCCTGAAGACTGCAGCAGGGGAAATGGCGAAGGTGTTTGGAGAAGTTCGTCTTACGATTACTCTGGCAGGACTGACGTTCTCCCATGCGTTTCTGGTGGCAGATATATGCGACGTGTGCATCATCGGAATAGACTTCATGAAAGCAAATGAAGTAATCTTGGACATCGGGATGCAAGTACTGAGGTATCGAAATGTGGAGATTCCGATGGTGTACGGAAACGAGAATGCCGTAACTCTCAGGACAGTCATCAGCAAAGACGAAGTTTTGCCGCCGTCTTCAGAGACAATCATTTGGACGAAGCTGGAAGGTGATCTTGGGAGCCACCGATTCTACATAGTAGAACCAGACCCGGAGAAGAAGTCTCAAGACTACATCGTGGGAAAGACGTTAGTCGAACCAAAGAACACCATGGTTCCAGTGAGAGTTTTGAACGCAAGACCACACACTGTCAAACTAAGGCGAGGGGAGGTGACTGGAAAATGAACGCCGATTACTGCCGTCGCAACAATATCTGAACGTGATGCTCCAAAACCTCTCCCATCACCTTGGACAGCGGAAACGAGAGAGACGATTCTCAAGTCCAGTGAGCTGAATCAGGAGCAGCGAACTATGGCAGAGAATCTTATCAATGAGTACGCTGATGTATTTGCCTCACAGGACGGAGAATACGGCCGAACACACCTGGTACAACATCGAATAGACACTGGTGATACTAGACCAATTCGTCAACCTGCTAGGCGCCTTCCATTGGCAAAGCAGACAGAAGTTGCAGAGATGGTGTCGGCAATGGAGAAAGAAGGTCTGATTGAAAGTTCCAAAAGTCCGTGGGCATCACCGGTTGTACTGGTTAAGAAGAAAGATGGCAGCACGCGGTTCTGCGTGGACTATCGGCAGCTCAATTACGTCACCAAGAAAGACAGCTACCCTCTGCCACGGATTGACGACACGCTAGACACACTATCAGGAGCCCGATGGTTTTCCACTCTCTACTTGAAGAGTGGCTACTGGCAGGTACAGATCCATCCAGAAGACCGGGAGAAAATTGCCTTCACCGCAGGAAATGGGCTATGGCAATTCACGGTAATGCCATTCGGGCTGTGCAATGCTCCGGCGACTTTCGAGCGATTGATGGAATGTGTCCTGCAAGGGTTAACATGGAAAACCTGTTTGGTATACTTGGATGATGTCATCGTCGTAGGAAAAACGTTTGCGCAACACTGAGACAATCTAAGGGATGTGTTTCAAATGCTTCGAAGTGCCCACCTGAAGCTCAACCCCAAGAAGTCAAATACCTGGGACACATAATTTCAGCGAAAGGAGTAAGAACCGATCCGGAGAAGGTCGAAGCGGTGAAAAACTGGCCAGTCCCAAAGACCAACACCAACTAAGGAGCTTCCTGGGCCTAGCCACCTACTACAGACGGTTCGTGAAGGATTTTGCCGGGATCGCAAAGAACCTGCACCAGTTGACGGAAAAGGGAAAACAATTCAAATGGTCAATTGAGTGCGAGAAGAGCTTCAAGGCACTTAAACAACGGCTATGCGATGCCCCGATACTGGCTTACCCCACTCCCGGGGAAACGTTCGTTGTGGATGCAGATGCTAGTAATGTCGGGGTAGGAGCCGTACTCTCCCAGGTGCATGACGGCCAAGAGAAGGTGGTTGCGTACTTCAGCAAGGGGCTCTCTAAACCAGAAAGGAACTACTGCGTGACAAGGAGAGAACTTCTAGCTTTGATCTTGGCTACGAAGCATTTTCACAAATACCTCTACGGGAGGAAGTTCGTTCTTCGCACAGAACATGCAGCCTTAAAATGGCTATTACAGTTCAAGAGTCCTGAGGGTCAGGTCGCACGATGGATCGAAAGGCTGCAAATCTACGACTATGAAATACAGCATCGTAAAGGAAAACTCCACTCTAATGCGGATGCACTGTCCCGGAGACCATGCAGAACGGATTGTAAACATTGTGCGCGTCAGGAAGAACGGGAGCTGGTTTCCATCCAAAGAATGAGAGCCGAACCTATCGCCGGCTGGAGCGTAGATGAGATCCGGAACGCTCAGAAGGAAGACCCGGATATCGAGCCGATTCTGGCCTGGAAGGAGAACATGGAGAAACCGGATCATCAGGACATCTCTCACAGAAGCCCGACCTTAAAGGCATATTTTGCGCAGTGGGACTCCCTCCATGTCCAAGAAGGTGTTCTGAGAAGAAAATGGGAATCCTCCGACGGAAAGTCATTTGTAATGCAGCTTGTCGTGCTGACGAGGGTCAAGGAGGTGTTACAGGAAATGCATGGCGGGGCGACCGGAGGCCACTTGGGAGTGAATAAGACGCTGGAAAAGGTACGAGAACGTTTTTATTGGTTAAAAGCGAAGGAAGATATCGAAGACTGGTGCAGAAAATGCGACTTGTGTGCAGCTAGCAAGGGTCCGAGAATCAAAACTCGAGGTAAGATGCACCAATACAACGTGGGAGCACCTTTCGAACGAATCGCCATTGACATCGCAGGGCCCTTTCCGGAAACCGACAATGGTAATCGGTATATACTCGTAGTGATGGACTACTTCAGTAAGTGGCCGGAAGCATTTCCGATCCCTAACCAGGAAGCCAGAACCGTGGCGGAGCAGATCGTCTACAATTGGGTTAGCAGATTCGGTGTGCCCTTGGAATTGCATTCTGACCAAGGGCGGAACTTCGAGTCAAGAATCTTCCAAGAGATGTGTCAACTACTCGGAATCAAAAAGACAAGGACAACCCCGCTTCATCCACAGTCGGACGGTATGGTGGAGCGTTTCAATAGGACTTTGGACGAACATCTCTCGAAGGTCGTAGGTGACTACCAACGGGATTGGGACCGGCAGATTCCCTTGTTTTTGATGGCCTATAGAAGTGCCGTGCATAGCACTACTCGACATACGCCGTTCGAAATGTTATTTGGTGGAATAGCTCGTTTACCCAGTTAGTTGAAATTTGGATCTCCTACCAATGAGCCCAGAAATGAAGAAGAGTACGTGGCGGACCTTAGGGAAAGGCTTAGGGACATACACCAAAGGACCAGAAGCCAGATTAAGATGACGAGCGACCGCATGAAGACCAGGTATGATGCCAAGGCAACAACGTCAGGATTCCAGGAAGGAGATCTGGTGTGGCTGTATAATCCCCATCGCCAAAAGGGGAAATCACCTAAATTACAGCGGAACTGGGAAGGTCCCTACAGAATAGTAACCCGCATCAACGATGTTGTCTACCGCATCCAGCGAGGACCGAGGGCCAAAATGAAAGTGGTTCATGTGGACCGACTGAGTCGATACAATGGCCGAAATGAGGATGCACTTGTTCGGGACGAACACGTCTAAGAGGGGGGCAGTGTAGCATAATAATAACTACGCTCCTATGACTATGCAGCAAATTCCGAAGTGACTTTTCATTCTGGCAGAATTTTGGTTCGAACTGTCCTTTCATTCGAGGTTCGTGTCTGGGACGAAGTCTCCACAGCTCATGTCAACGAAAGAGACGAATAATATCAGGGATAAAAGGGAATTATAACTGCAAGAATTATTTCTCTTGTTCCAGTGGTCGAAGAATTTGCTAGAAGTTTCTGGCTATCAGAAACTTCTGCTATATAAGGACAGATGGCGATCAAAAAGACACAGTTGGTTTAGAACCGTGGCGAAGAGATTGGAAAAGTGATAATGGGCGAAGTTGTAATTTGGTGATAAATTGAAAGTTGAGAGTAAACAAGAAAAAGTAATTAGTTTGGATTTGTGAATTAAGTAATTGAAAGGAGATAAAGTGATTTGAGAGGAAAGAGACCTTGTAAGAAAAGAATTCGTGAAGAATAGTATAGTGTGAACTTGAATTGTTCTATAGACTAGAAAATAAAGAAATAAATTTCACAGAATATCGTTTTATCTACTCGAGCCGTAGCTTGCATATTACAATATTATGAACTTGTAAACTCGAAGCTAGGGTATGGTTTATCATATTGGGGAGGAGCCTACTATAACACCCTTGAACCCCTGGTTTTAGCTCAAAAGCATATAATCAGGATTATCTGTACAAAAAAATACATTAACAAATAGCTGGCCGCTGTTTTATCACCTTAGTGTTCTGCCATTAAAACATCTATATGTCTATAAAGTACTCAAAATATTCTTTATGCGAAGCGGTTACACTTGTACTATTCGAAGCTCAAACACACACCATCTGAGAGTAAATAATCAAGCTTTAGTTAATGTGCCTGCCCCAAATAGGACCTACCATACGAACTTTTTTACTGTCTCAGCACATAAGCTTTTTAATAAATTGCCATACAATATACGAATACTTTCTGTACGTAGCTTAGTTTTAAATAAAGTAAAAAAATGGTTTTTCACAATGGATAGCTCCTAATAAATATGGTTTAGTAAAACTAAATTTTCTTCTTTTTTTTTTCATTATTAATTGGTTGACATTGTATAATTTTATGAGTGATCTGAGGAGAGATCAAAGCTTTTCTCTGTTTTCATAAAATCTGTAGATACTCCTTTTACTACGAAGAGGTCTATTAGGTCGGACGTTTTTGCTATTTCCCCGTCGAAAAGAAATCGACCCCGAATTGTATGCTGGCTTCGTACAGAAGTATGCCTTTCCATGAATTGGATTTTCAACCCCAAAAGGTATGTTTTGCGTTGAAATCACCACTAATAATGAAATTCCGTTCGATTGAGTCAAAGAGATGTACAAAGTCGTTACTTTAAAACATAGATTGCGGAGGACAATGGACGTGATTTCGAAATACAACCTGTTTGCATTGTATCGATCTCAATCGTTGCATTCATGGAGTGAGATTATTGATTGACTCGAGATTCCTTTGTCAAATGGGTTTCAGAGAACAAGCAAGCATCAATGTTGTCATTCCGCAAGAATATTTCTTGTTGTTTAAAATTTTAAGCAAATGTTTCATATTCATATGGGAGTTCTTTGTTTGTGAGTGTTTAACTCAAGCTTGCTCAATTTATCAAATAAACGTTATTTGTCCTGGCTTGCTCTTCAAGTTTCGCAAGAATTATAGAGAAAACTTAGGAGATTTGATCTGCCGCAACACTGTTTTGTTTGTTTTCTTGCGACGCGGCTTGAGCATATTTTAGCGCCCCTGAAGTTTGTTTTTGTCTGAGGGACTTTACTTTGTTCGTCTTTTTATTATTATTATATGTAGTACGTAATCGTCTTTCGTCTTTTCTTTGGCGGGTTTACTTACGTTCGTAACCTTTTTTTTAACGGCCTCACGTCCATCTGTAATCGGTTTTGAGTTCTGGTGTAAAATATTTTTAAAAGAGTAGTTCCTTTTTTGAAGCTCTTTTGCCAATTCGTAATCTCGATAGTTCGCTGAGTGCTTATTGCAGTTTATGCATGTCGCCGGGTCCTGCTTATTTAGGCGCACCGTTTTATCCGTAATGAAAAAGGGTCTAATATTGTCATTTTAGGTGACATCAACATTGACGTTCTTATGAGTACTTCGAGCACTACATCTGATTATCATCTTGCCCTTATAGCCGAACATGGTTTTACATCCTTCACAAATGAAATTACTATCTCAAATACGTGTATCGATCATGTTTTTGGTCGTTTTGCGAAAATCCCTTTAAATCATTGTGTTGGTATCAACTTCGACTTGCAAACAACCGACCATTGTGTGACTGGCATTTTGTTTAAAGATTTTAAGGGCATGAAGCGCTCTTGTAACATTTCTCCATCGACTATTGCTAATAAAAGGTATGACTTACTAAATAATTAACTTCGTTTTGAGACAGTCTTCGCCGAGGATAATGAACCAGAACCTCTAGTTTCACTGTTGTCAAAAAGAAGTCTCAAACAAGATTAAAGTCTATCCCAGGGCTTTAGAGGTATTATGAAAAAAAATCAAAGTCAAAAACAAACCAAATTGATTTCGTTTTTAAAACCACTCTTTACACCAAATTAGTTTCTTACTTATTCTTTGTTTTTCTTTTATTGCCAAGGCGATTCAAATTGCAGTACACATTATCCAGCGTTAAACAATAGCCTCAACGATATGACGACGAAGGAATACTGTGCATTATTCATGTATAGTGTGTGGAGGAAGTGTGATTGTGCATGCTCCTGATTGTACATACATGCGTGCATGTGTGGTATACGAGTATGGGCCCTATTAGATCACAAACCCCAATACGAAATTTGGATTCATCCATTTAGGCTGCAGTCCGATATACAGACTTGTGAGACACGCTTTTTCAAGTTTCTCAAATATAGTAATACCATGATTATTTAAAATTTCGAGATCGAAAATTTGCACGAAAACAATAACTTTCTTTTAGATGAGAAAGATAAAATATGTAGATGAGATATTTAAAATAAGCATAGCCGTAAATAGATTTCAAACCGATATGTTTTTCTTAGGCCAAATTTAAGGCCCATAATGTGGTGGCATGACGGACGGACGGACATGGCTATTATACATACTCCAGTAATGTGAACCAAAAAAAGTTCACATTACATATTCTATCAACGTAACAATGTAAATTGAACCAGATCGATCACTTTGCCATTAGCCGACACTGTAGAAATTGCATCCAAGACGTCCGTAGCAAACGTGGAGCTGACATCGGAATAGAGCGGGACCTCCATCTAATGGTAGTATATGCTTTCGCACTGCATCTGTCAACAGCAAGCAATCCAACTTGCCAAAGATACCCAGGTATATTACCGACAGGCTCCGGGATCCCCAAGTTCGCCATCATATAAGGGGCAAATTTGCCACAAATGCAGAAACAATCAGAAGCTTCATTCTTGAGAGCATCGACGACCACTGGAACTCTGCGAAAAATGGTTTTACGTCTGGAACAGATACCATTGTCGGTAGAAGGCGAAAAAGCCAAAGCACATGGCTGACAGCAGACACCTGGAGATAGATCGATGAACGTATTGTACTCAAAGCAGTAGAGCGCCACGAACAAGAAGTCCAGTACCGCATGAAGAGAAAAGAATTGCAACGTGGTGTAAGACTCGACAAGTGTAATTATGATAAAATATGAAGCCATGATGTTGAAACTCAACTTTTTGCTCACTTTTTTGTTTTTTCCTGGCTATGAATCTGAAGATTTGTTTAAAAGTTTATTTTTGTAGGTATCGTCTTATTGCAAGGTTAGATCCTTGTTTTTACTTTGTGGTCTTTTCTGTGTTTCGTGCCTTGGTTTAAGCGTCTTTTGTCTATCATTAACAGATTTACTGAATATTGAATACAAATACGAGTATTATGGATTTTTTATTTTATTATCCAGTAATGTGATCCCCTCTGAATCATGTGGGGGGCCAAGCGTTATTATTTCTCTATTTTACACTACAACTTATCCAGAAAAGAGTCTGCACAAGGAAAAGTCAGAACAAAAATGTGAAGTCAAAATGTAAAGTTTAAACACACGTTTCCCAGTAAATTTGCTTATAATGTTTCTTTTGCTTGAACTGTCAAATGACCAATGCTTCCCAGTTTATACAAATAAACTAATCACCTACAATTACAAATCACACATACATATGTATATGTCTAAAATCTTATCTAACCTTAACTCTGCTTGCTTCCAAACACGATCCGATTTGAGGTCACAAATCTGAACTCTGCAGTGAAAAATCAAGCGAATACAGATTTCATACACGCCAGACTACAGACTTATACATAAGTTAATTACCTCTGCATGGAGTAGATATAAAAATCGGCCAAGTTCTCTAGTACAAAAAGAATGTAACCACATACAGACGAGTACATACCAGTCTATTTTACACATTTAAATAAACTTCGACAAGAAGCACATTTTATTTATGTAGAAAGGCATTGAAACTAGAGTGTGTAGTTCATGGATGCATCATTCAAATGAATCGAATCATTGTCACTTATCAGGCGAACGAAGTCATTTCGATTCAATGCCTCCATTTCACAAAACGGAGCAAGTTCTGGTACACACACAATTCACTCACGGTAACATTATACTAAAAGAGTCCTGTTGGGATTTTCCCTTCCATGCTCATTCTTAAATTTTTTTCTTACGACCATTCATAAAAGTGCCTATTCACACTCCAATTTACAGAGCCTAACTTGTGAGGACACTCCAAATTGGCATTTCTGGAGACAAATCAGATGATTTTTTTTTGCTCTCCTGATATCAGAACTGAATTCCAATCGACGGGCAATTTTCTTCAGTTGCCATCGGCCAGTTGAGGAAGAAGGTGGGTTGTAACATATTATGATAATAAATAAATGAATGATTTTCCACAACTTTAATTGGAATAAGTTAAAATCTTAGATATCACTATTTTTCGTGGCTGAATAGTTACATGATTTGCGCACTAGAAAAATTGACCTGATTTTTATATTAATTCCTTGGTGACATATCAATATTTTTTGGCTATGCATCCATGCCAAATCTACCTATAATGAGATAGTGACAAACTCGACAGAGACAGATTCTTGAGCTATTTTTATTATAAACCTATTTCCGTTACAGTGAAGTCTTACTCGTATGTATGGAAGGTTTTTAAATAATAATTTTTGAACTTTGTGTACAATTAATATGAATTCTGGAATCTTCTTACCAATTTACCGATTTGGGCCCCAATTTTTTAATAAATTAAAATTGTTGGATTTTATACTGGGAGAGCGAGTGACGCGCTCCCAAATAAACATTTTTTAAGTCCTACTCGTATACCGCAACAACGGCTTAAGTTAATAACTTCAACTTCATTCGGTATGGCTCATCTCAATAAGGTTTTATGTTCCCATTATTATTAAGAAAGAATTTAGAGGGGAGTAAAAGTGCTCTAAATTGTTTAAAGAATGTGGTAAATGTGGTAGGTATTCCTCACTTCGCGGTGAATTGCCATACATTTCGGTTATACATACATACATACTGTCGTAAATACCTACTAGAATGAGATATTTATTTCCAATTGACCACAAGAAACTGCACGCTTTTTGTTAACCCTTTACTTTTCGAAAGAAAGGAATACGAAAAAATTTCAATCTTTTGTGGTTTCATTTTTCAGTTCAAAATGAAATGTCTTAGTGCTCGCTGGAGGCATTATTCCGTTAATTAAGAAAGCAGGCAGTAAAACCGTTAAGAACTTGTTGTACCGAGAAGTAAATAAGGGAAAACTTTTTAGACTTAACAAATTCTTTTTTGTTTAACTTTCTTTTGTGTTATATTTTCTGCTTAAATTCTTTTTTTTTTAAAATAAAATTATGCTCCAAAGCCATTTATGTAAATGTGTGTGATTGTTTCGCTTTCCCTTCTTTCCTACTGAGACACTAATTATTCCTTAAAAATGTATACAAATAGAAAAACCGAATCAATGTTCTCAATATTCAAATATTTCTTGAACCCCGCTATGTATGTCAACCCTAATCTATTTGCCATTTAAAGATTCGGAGTTGATTGGAAAATAATGTTTGCCGACTCTCCTCACAGCTCTTAATTTAAAAGTGCAACATTTTAATTTTGTATTTTCCTTTTACTTTTTCCTTTAGGGCAAGTATTGGTTTCATGAGAATTTTCGATCTCGAGATTGTTGTCAATTCTGGTATTAGTAGTACTTACATAGGAAATAAAAGAACAGTTTGCCAATAATGCCTGTATGCATGATTATTTTTAATTAAGAGCGCATAAAGCTGGACAGTATAGGTAAATCTTGTGCGAAAAATCGTTTGAGAATAAAGAATTCGCTTTATATATTGAGGGTGCTTTTAATAATGCCAAAACTGGGGATATAGCGACTACGCTTATCAACCTAAGGATTAACAATTGACTCTGCTGCTGGATTGAGCAAAAACTAAAAAGCGGAAATATGCAGGCTGAGATAGGGAGTTGTTTGGTTACAAAGTGTGTGAGCATAGGTATTCCCAGGGCGGAGTACTATCACCACTTCTATGGCTCCCGGTAGTTAATGAGGTAATCAAAAACGCAAAAATAGGATGCAGAGTTACAGCCTATGCAAATGATAATGCAATAGCCATATCGGGGAAGTTTCTCCCAATAATAATGGGAGCTGTAAGTTCGAACTCCTCCAAGACCTAGGTAGCAGTGGCGTGGGGTGAAATTTCAAGAGAGGGTAGCCGAAAAAATTTGAAGTAAAATGTTTTATTCAAGACTTACACAGACTTAAGATATGCAATCTAAGCCACCTTTGTTATACTTTAAGTCATTGGAATTTACATAGACAATGAGCTCATCGCATAAAAAAAGTGTCTGAGAGTCTTTCTTCTTTAGGGGAATTTCTTAAGTGTGGACTATTTTTAAAGTCGAAAAAGATCTTTGGGCAGAGGCCACACTCAAAGGCAGGGTTAAAAAGATTTCACACAATGTTAGAGCTTGAGAAAAAGTATCTCTAAGCATTTGCGTATTAAAATGCTTATAAAGTTGAAAAACCTCAAGCTTTTTAAGTGAAGGGGTAGTGTATAAAACTTTGAGTTCCTTTTTTTGAAGTAGTAAAATTAAAAATTCCATGAAATAGGGTAATTAAAGAAGATATTTTGTAATCCGGCATTGAATTAGAAAAATATTCATATTTTGATTTGTTTAATAAATCAAAGAAAATATATGAACTAAATGAACTATACCCATTCTTAATCTGACTTGTAACATTATCTATAATTGCTATAATTTGTTTTTGAATCAATATTAAGTAGTCGGGGTTTGCGTGGAAGTTCTGAGCAGTTACTTACGCTCTCATAGATTGAGTCAAATGATTTCAAAAATTCAGAATGAATCCATGACTCAAAACCCTCGATCTATTTGAACTAAACTAAAAAGAATATCTGTTTTTGCAAATATGACCGAAGTAACATGCAATAAAAAACAGAATTCTTTGTTTTGCAGTTTGTACAACAAACTTTCGGATATAACTAGAGTATCGTTCACATAAAATCTGTTCAAAAGTTTTTATAATATTTTCTCTGCAATTGAATAAGACGTTCACTATACGCGAATGATATTGCCATCGAGTCTCTGATACCACGGAATGCCAGCTCTTGTTTTCCTAGAAGAACTACAGTGTCTATGAAACGCTTCATTAAATCGCGATTGCGATCAACTTTTCTATTATGAACCTCGTAAGAATTCCCTAAAGAAGTCTCTATGCGATATTCGCCAAATTCATGCAAATGCAAGCAGCTTTTCCGTTTGAATATGTTTTTTGGAAGAATTAATAAAATTGTTTATATCAAAGAAACCTGTGTGACTCCAAACACTAGGAGAATTATAAAAAAGAAGACAAGGAAAACAAAACATTCTATTTAATTTGCAACTGCCAGTCAGCCATGGATTCTTTTTGTACTGAACTCGTGGGTTTCTTTTAGAAGAAAATCAGTTAAACAACACTCAAAATTAACTAGAGACGTCTTGTCTAAGAATAATAAGAATGTTCAATGGGGCACCTCTTGAGTAGATTTATAAATACTATATATAGCTAATAACTATTCACTTAGTTCACTCACTATTTTATAATAATTTAATAATTTAAAACACTAACTTAACGTAATAGCTAAATTTTTAAAATTTTCTAATAATTAGCAGTCACAAAAATCACAAAAATTTGCATCCAAATTTTCAATAAATCACGTACAAATACATAACCGATTTGCAACTGTCATTTCAAATTTGCAAAAAAAAAAAATACCCAACAAGTAAGAAAAACTTCAAACGCCGTTCGAACCACTGCATCACCCAATAGCCCGATTTTCGTCGGCTTATTTTGTTGCCTACAATAAAAAAAAACTCCTTCGAACTAAAACCTTTCTCCTCCATTAATGTTCATCCACAAAAGCCGAGAAATCCCGGATTATTTTCCTCATTAGCGAATGTATGTTAGACAAAGAAATCGCAAATAAACTTCTACTATATGCCAGAAAGGAATAGAGTTGAAAGTTCGTACTGTGAAGAAATGAATGCATAAGCCGGAAAATAAACGGCTTTTCAAAAAAAATTCATTACACGCTCTCTCGCTAGAGGAGTTCATACAACGGAAGTGGTCGCAGCATTTCATCTTCGAGGGTATAAAGTTATGATTTATGAATGAAAAATGGTTTGATGAACAAATAATTGAATGTGATGGTTGGCAAATGGCAAAATAAAAATTTTTGATATTTGAAAACGGAAGCCGGAAGGAATCGGCTTGTATGGACGCCACGCCACTACTAGCTAGTGATATTCACAAAAAGGTACAGAGTACCATGCATTGCTTCACCAAAATTGTAAGGCACGGCGTTGCAGTTCGCAGACCATTTCATATATCTAGGATAATCCTTGATAAGAGACTCAGTTGGAAACTGAATATGAAGGACTGTGCCGGGAAGGTCTAGGTTGCCCTATACACCTGTAAAAAGGCTCTTGGTCCGAAATATGACCTACAGCCTCCGGTAGTCCACTAGATATATACGCGAAAATAAGACCTATTCTGATGTACGGGGCTTTAATCTGATGGTTGGCACTAGACAAGAAACGATACATTCCACTTCTGAAACTAATGCAGACGTTGCGCGTATTTATATAACGGGTTCACTGAGAACAACTCCAATTGCTGCCTAGAAACAATGCTCCATCTTCTTCCCGTTAATATCTTTGAGAAGCTGGTGGGATCAGAAGCAGCACTACGACTAAGGGAATCTCAACAATTAGCTAGTGTAAGAACTGGCCACTAGCAGATTGTGGTCAATTACTACTATACCAACTTAAACACACTATGATTTCGAAATGAAGTATAAAACTAGAATTCCTAGTAGAATCGATCGAGAGTCCAACAGAATTCGAAGCTGCTCTGCTACAGAAATATACACAGACGGTTCAAAAACAGCTTATAGTAAGGGAGCAGGAGTTTTCTCTTGTTCGTCTGATATACAAATTACCACTAGACACCAGGCAGTCTAGTAGCATAGACTGTAGCGTATTTCAGGCGGAAATCACGGCAGTCTAAGAAGCAGCAACTTCGCTTTCATCTCTTAATGAGATTGCAGGCAGATGCGAACTATCCGTGTGCTGGGTTCCAGGACTTAGAGACATTCCAGGCAACTGCAAGGCGGACGAGCTAGCAAAAAAGAGTACTTGTCGGAGCCTCACTGATAATAGTTGGGTTCCCTCTGTCCCTAACTCCATCTGAAAACTGTAGCGGTAAAACTGCCAATGACAAATGGAGTAATATCAGTACTTTCCTCTCCTTTGGACAGATCTGGTTAGGTCTAAATCTAAGAAAGACATAGAGACTTATCTCAATAGGTATGAAAGGTAGATATTCAAGAAGATTGGGAGTGATATTCAACGATTTCTGCACAAGGTGTAGAGACGAGGAGGAGGAGGAGACTCACCTTCTGCGTACCTGTCTTGTCTATCACATTTAAGAAGGAAAACCTTAGTCGAGTGATTTTATAACGACCTAAACGACCTGCTTTGCCTTGACATCTGCAGGATGAGTGCATTTGTCTCCAGGTCCAAAGGGCTCCCCTCATAACGAGCATTATAACCGAGAGGCTTACTGCAATGACCAGATACCTGGTCAGAAGAGCAGATGCCTAAAGAAGAGAAAGAATGGACCTATCCCTTTGGTCTAAGTGTGCCCTTGCCGAAGTTTGGGCAGCCATCTAACCTAACATAACCTAACCTACAATGCATACGTCTTTAGAGCAGTTAAGAAATAATGAAAATTAGTTTTCCACAAATAACTTCTTTCTTCGAAATTCCCTACAAAAAGATCATACTAGATACTGAAATAGGTCTTACTAGATACTGATACTTGGTAGATATGTTCATTGGGTGGCCCAAACTGATTCCTGAAGAGCCCTCTAAAATTCACAAAGAAGAAACTCTCGATCTAGTTATTGTGCCTAATCCAGCTTCAGTTTTCCTCTTTGGTTAGTTATCACTCGTCGGTATCTCAAATCATGATCAGTTTTTTCGTACAATTCAATAATTCAAACGGGCTCACGTTTGATCATAGAATTCAGATGATGGCAGGTTTGTTGACTGAAGCTATTTGTTCAAGGCATTTTTTATTTGTATTATGATCCAAGAATTCACAGTCGCATGTTTATTATTCGAAGCTGATGCACTAGCAATAGTTTTTTATTTTGTTCTAGGAATTGTTTTCATGATATTGTAGCATAATAATAACTACGCCCCCTAAAAATATGACGCAACAAATTCCGAAGTGACTTTCCATTCTGGCAGAATTTTGGTTCAAACTGTCCTTTCATTCGAGGTTCGTGTCTGGGACGAAGTCTCCACAGCTCATGTCAACGAAAGAGACGAATAATATTAGGGATAAAAGGGGATTATAACTGCAAGAATTATTTCTCTTGTTCCAGTGGTCGAAGAATTTGCTAGAAGTTTCTGGCTATCAGAAACTTCTGCTATATAAGGACAGATGGCGATCAAAAAAAGACACAGTAATTCTTAAACTGTGGCGAAGAGATTAGAAAAGTGATAATGGACGAAGTTGTAATTTTGTGATAAATTGAAAGTTGAGATTTAACAAGAAGAAGTAATTAGTTTGGATTTGTGAATTAAGTAGAAGAAAGGAGATAAGCGATTTGAGAGGAAAGAGACATTGTAAGAAAAGAATTGCGAAGAATAGTATAGTGTGAACCTGAATTGTTCTATAGACTAGAAAATAAAGAAATAATTTCACAGAATATTGTTTTATCTACTCGAGCCGTAGCGCGCATATTACATTGGTGTCAGAAGCGGGATAAAACTTATTCTGTGAATAACTATTTCCGTGGTGTGAAAGTGCACAAAAAAAAAAAAAAAAAACATTTCTGTGTTGAGTTAATTAGTTGCGCAAAATGGGTCGCAAATTGGGAAAACTAACTATAACTCAACTAAAGGCAGAACTCAGTAAGCGGAACCTCGACACAACTGGGGGAAAAGATGCCCTACTGATTCGTCTGGAAGAAGCAGTAACGCAGGAAGGTGAAAATCCGCATGATGTAGAGTTCGACGTGGAAGAGGAACCAGCAAGTACAGCAGCCGACCCGGGTATAACAAGTCTGCTCCTGCAACTTAAGTTAGTCATGGACGAACAAAAGAAAGCAATAGAAGACCAAAGGAATTCTCTAGAACTTAAGCTGGACGAACAAAAGAAAGCAATGGACGACCAGAGGAATTCTCTAGAAGTTAAGCTGGACGAACAAAAGAAAGCAATGGACGAACAAAAGAATTCTCTAGATGCTCTGGAGAGCAAACTTGATGAGCAAAACAGGAACTTGGAATCTAAATTCGAAGCGATCGAAGAGAAAATCGAGAAGGTCGAGACGCAACTCGAAAAAGTCGAAACTAGATTCGATGAAAACTTTGAGAAGCATGAAACTCAGTTCGGGAAAATAGAGACTCAGTTCGAAAAAGTAGAAAAACAAGTCGAAAATCTTACTAAGGAACTCAGCAACGTGAAGAGACAGAAAGCACGGGAATATTCCACTGACGGTTTGAGAAGAAAGGAGATACAGCCTCCTATCTTCGATGGTCAAACATCATGGCCAATTTATAAGAGGCAATTCGAAGCGGCCGCAATGACCAATAGCTGGGACGATGAAGAGAAGTCTATTGCACTCACGCTTGCACTGAGGGGTCCAGCTGCGGAGCTCTTGCAGACCATCCCGGAAGATAAACAGCAGAACTACGACTCTCTGGTTCAGGCTATCGAGATGCGGTTTGGGGATGAACACATGCAGCAGGTGTACAGGGTTCAGCTGCGTAGTCGAGTCCAGAAAAGGGGGGAAACGCTCCAACAGTTGCAAGCGGATATAGAGCGACTAGCTCATCTTTCATACCCTAAAGCCGGTGAGGAGCTTATCAACGAAATGGCGGTGGAAGCTTTTATTCAGGCCATAAAGGACAGACAACTGCAAATAGCTGTAAGGATGTCTGAAAAGCGAACACTCCCCGAGGCATTGGCATTCGCTTTGTCAATGAAGGCTGCGGACCAAGCATACCAGGGAATACACCGTGTCAGGGAAATGTCCGTCGTGGAATGCTCATGCCAGAGAACAGCCGTCAAAGCTCGCGGAAGTCAAATCCGTTGCTGGAATTGCAACCAAACCGGACACCTACAACGGCAGTGCAGAAGTGCACCTAGACGAGGAAATTGTCCACATTGCGGAAGTAGGAGAAGCAGAGAGGAAGCATCCTGTCAGTCAGACTTCCCAAAACCAGCAGTCGGGAGATGCGTAAGGACCAACTTCGCGGGGCAGAAGTTGGTTACTGGAATCGAGGCCCCCAGGACCACCATTCAAGTTTCGCAAACCAAACGGGGTAACAAGAGCCTGACAGTGGAGGCACTAATCAACGAGAAGAAGTGCGTAGCCACCATCGACACAGGTGCCACTGCCTCCATTGTAAGAAGAGATATCGTCAAAAGCTCCTGGCTGCACAACACCAACAGCTACTGCCTGAAGACTGCAACAGGGGAAATGGCGAAGGTATTTGGAGAAGTACGTCTTACGATTACTCTGGCAGGACTGACGTTCTCCCATGCGTTTCTGGTGGCAGATATATGCGACGAGTGCATCATCGGAGTAGACTTCATGAAAGCAAATGAAGTAATCTTGGACATCGGGATGCAAGTACTGAGGTATCGAAATGTGGAGATTCCGATGGTGTACGGAAATGAGAATGCCGTAACTCTCAGGACAGTCATCAGCAAAGACGAAGTTTTGCCGCCGTCTTCAGAGACAATCATTTGGACGAAGCTGGAAGGTGATCTTGGGAGCCACCGATTCTACATAGTAGAACCAGACCCAGAGAAGAATTCTCAAGACTACATCGTGGGAAAGACGTTAGTCGAACCAAAGAACACCATGGTTCCAGTGAGGGTTTTGAACGCAAGACCACACACTGTCAAACTAAGGCGAGGGGAGGTGACTGGAAAATGCACGCCGATTACCGCCGTCGCAACAATATCTGAACGTGATGCTCCAAAACCTCTCCCATCACCTTGGACAGCGGAAGCGAGAGAGACGATTCTCCAGTCCAGTGAGCTGAATCAGGAGCAGCGAACTATGGCAGAGAATCTTATCAATGAGTACGCTGATGTATTTGCCTCACAGGACGGAGAATACGGCCGAACACACCTGGTACAACATCGAATAGACACTGGTGATACTAGACCAATTCGTCAGCCTGCTAGGCGCCTTCCATTGGCAAAGCAGACAGAAGTTGCAGAGATGGTGTCGGCAATGGAGAAAGAAGGTCTGATTGAAAGTTCCAAAAGTCCGTGGGCATCACCGGTTGTACTGGTTAAGAAGAAAGATGGCAGCACGCGGTTCTGCGTGGACTATCGGCAGCTCAATTACGTCACCAAGAAAGACAGCTACCCTCTGCCACGGATTGACGACACGCTAGACACACTATCAGGAGCCCGATGGTTTTCCACTCTCGACTTGAAGAGTGGCTACTGGCAGGTACAGATCCATCCAGAAGACCGGGAGAAAACCGCCTTCACCGCAGGAAATGGGCTATGGCAATTCACGGTAATGCCATTCGGGCTGTGCAATGCTCCGGCGACTTTCGAGCGATTGATGGAATGTGTCCTGCAAGGGTTAACATGGAAAACCTGTTTGGTATACTTGGATGATGTCATCGTCGTAGGAAAAACGTTTGCGCAACACTGAGACAATCTAAGGGATGTGTTTCAAATGCTTCGAAGTGCCCACCTGAAGCTCAACCCCAAGAAGTCAAATACCTGGGACACATAATTTCAGCGAAAGGAGTAAGAACCGATCCGGAGAAGGTCGAAGCGGTGAAAAACTGGCCAGTCCCAAAGACCAACACCAACTAAGGAGCTTCCTGGGCCTAGCCACCTACTACAGACGGTTCGTGAAGGATTTTGCCGGGATCGCAAAGAACCTGCACCAGTTGACGGAAAAGGGAAAACAATTCAAATGGTCAATTGAGTGCGAGAAGAGCTTCAAGGCACTTAAACAACGGCTATGCGATGCCCCGATACTGGCTTACCCCACTCCCGGGGAAACGTTCGTTGTGGATGCAGATGCTAGTAATGTCGGGGTAGGAGCCGTACTCTCCCAGGTGCATGACGGCCAAGAGAAGGTAGTTGCGTACTTCAGCAAGGTGCTCTCTAAGCCAGAAAGGAACTACTGCGTGACAAGGCGGGAACTTCTAGCTTTGATCTTGGCTACGAAGCATTTTCACAAATACCTCTACGGGAGGAAGTTCGTTCTTCCCACAGACCATGCGGCCTTAAAATGGCTATTACAGTTCAAGAGTCCTGAGGGTCAGGTCGCAAGATGGATCGAAAGGCTGCAAATCTACGACTACGAAATACAGCATCGTAAAGGAAAACTCCACTCTAATGCGGATGCACTGTCCCGGAGACCATGCAGAACGGATTGTAAACATTGTGCGCGTCAGGAAGAACGGGAGCTGGTTTCCATCCAAAGAATGAGAGCCGAACCTATCGCCGGCTGGAGCGTAGATGAGATCCGGAACGCTCAGAAGGAAGACCCGGATATCGAGCCGATTCTGGCCTGGAAGGAGAACATGGAGAAACCGGATCATCAGGACATCTCTCACAGAAGCCCGACCTTAAAGGCATATTTTGCGCAGTGGGACTCCCTCCATGTCCAAGAAGGTGTTCTGAGAAGAAAATGGGAATCCTCCGACGGAAAGTCGTTTGTAATGCAGCTTGTCGTACCGCGGACGAGGGTCAAGGAGGTGTTACAGGAAATGCATGGCGGGGCGACCGGAGGCCACTTGGGAGTGAATAAGACGCTAGAAAAGGTACGAGAACGTTTTTATTGGTTAAAAGCGAAGGAAGATATCGAAGACTGGTGCAGAAAATGCGACGTGTGTGCAGCTAGCAAGGGTCCGAGAATCAAAACTCGAGGTAAGATGCACCAATACAACGTGGGAGCACCTTTCGAACGAATCGCCATCGACATCGCAGGGCCCTTTCCGGAAACCGACAATGGTAATCGGTATATCCTCGTAGTGATGGACTACTTCAGTAAGTGGCCGGAAGCGTTTCCGATCCCTAACCAGGAAGCCAGAACCGTGGCGGAGCAGATCGTCTACAATTGGGTTAGCAGATTCGGTGTGCCCTTGGAATTGCATTCTGACCAAGGGCGGAACTTCGAGTCAAGAATCTTCCAAGAGATGTGTCAACTACTCGGAATCAAAAAGACAAGGACAACCCCGCTTCATCCACAGTCGGACGGTATGGTGGAGCGTTTCAATAGGATTTTGGACGAACATCTCTCGAAGGTCGTAGGTGACTACCAACGGGATTGGGACCGGCAGATTCCCTTGTTTTTGATGGCCTATAGAAGTGCCGTGCATAGCACTACTCGACATACGCCGTTCGAAATCTTATTTGGTGGAATAGCTCGTTTACCCAGTGAGGTGAAATTTGGATCTCCTACCAATGAGCCCCGAAATGAAGAAGAGTACGTGGCGGACCTTAGGGAAAGGTTTAGGGACATACACCAAAGGACCAGAAGCCAGATTAAGATGACGAGCGACCGCATGAAGACCAGGTATAATGCCAAGGCAACAACGTCAGGATTCCAGGAAGGAGATCTGGTGTGGCTGTATAATCCCCATCGCCAAAAGGGGAAATCACCTAAATTACAGCGGAACTGGGAAGGTCCCTACAGAATAGTAACCCGCATCAACGATGTTGTCTACCGCATCCAGCGAGGACCGAGGGCCAAAATGAAAGTGGTTCATGTGGACCGACTGAGTCGATACAATGGCCGAAATGAGGATGCACTTGTTCGGGACGAACACGTCTAAGAGGGGGGCAGTGTAGCATAATAATAACTACGCCCCCTAAAAATATGACGCAACAAATTCCGAAGTGACTTTCCATTCTGGCAGAATTTTGGTTCAAACTGTCCTTTCATTCGAGGTTCGTGTCTGGGACGAAGTCTCCACAGCTCATGTCAACGAAAGAGACGAATAATATTAGGGATAAAAGGGGATTATAACTGCAAGAATTATTTCTCTTGTTCCAGTGGTCGAAGAATTTGCTAGAAGTTTCTGGCTATCAGAAACTTCTGCTATATAAGGACAGATGGCGATCAAAAAAAGACACAGTAATTCTTAAACTGTGGCGAAGAGATTAGAAAAGTGATAATGGACGAAGTTGTAATTTTGTGATAAATTGAAAGTTGAGATTTAACAAGAAGAAGTAATTAGTTTGGATTTGTGAATTAAGTAGAAGAAAGGAGATAAGCGATTTGAGAGGAAAGAGACATTGTAAGAAAAGAATTGCGAAGAATAGTATAGTGTGAACCTGAATTGTTCTATAGACTAGAAAATAAAGAAATAATTTCACAGAATATTGTTTTATCTACTCGAGCCGTAGCGCGCATATTACAATATGTAAGAAAATAATGTATATGTATTATAAATGCGTTATATAACAGCCGCCCAACTATTTGTGGTCTATTGTATTGTGAGGTTCTAAAGTTGATCTTAAAAATCCTTAAAGTTAAGGAGAAAATGTTTTTTTTTTTGTTTTCTTACTCATAAAAGGAGAACAATCAGGCACAAGACAGCATTAGCACCAAGGAACCCAGTTATCAATTAAAAATCATTGCAAAAGGGGAATAACTGGATACAATAAGAGATCTAGAAACTTATTCAAAACCCTTATAAAAGGAGGGTGATCAATATTTGCAACCAAATAAAGAAGTCAAATGGTTTTTATATTATTGCAAGTAGAAGAACTATTCGCTTTCAATCTCTTTTTGTGCTTCTCATTATTAATGATTTCTCTTGTCAAAACCGTTTTAAACTCAGTTATTAGGTAAAATATGAAATAGAAATACTGCATCAATTTCCGCTATAATCGAGGCTACTAACCGGAAAACTTTTTTTTTTTTTAGAGGAAGGGGAGATCTTCAAAAGATACTGATGATCCGAGTAATCAGCATGCCGGATTTTTACCGACTAAAACCACCTCCCACATAATTGCGATCTAGTCACTTGCACTAATAAGCAATTTTTTACTGACATCTTAGTCTTTGTATGAGTTACACCCCCTGGTGACCCTTTATTTCGAGTGTGTATGTATTTATAAGCAAGTATATACATTTTTATTTTTCTTATATTAAGTTAAATCGAGAGGTTTTGTTCTTTTAAGCCTTCGTAATTGATTTTCATTATGCATTAGTTTTCTTGCATCTATGTTTATATGCTCTTCTAGCTTTTCTTTGTGTTTTTTTGCATGTTTTAGAATTTCTGCAGATACACTTTCTACCTTCAGGTCTCGATGAAGGTCAGTATTTCTTATGTACCAAGGTGCATTTACTATATTTCTAAGCACCTTATTTTGGAAACGTTGTATTTTGTCTATGTTTGTCTTTTTGGCACAGCCCCATAGTTGGATTCCATATGTCCATGTTGGTTTCAGAATTTGATTATATAAAAGCACTTTATTTCCAATTGATACGGATGAGTTTCTTCCTATCAGCCAGTGCAGTTTTCTATATTTGATTTCTAACTCTTCTTTTTTCTTTTTTACGTGCTCTTTCCATCTCAACTTTGCATCTAGAGTCATACCTAAATATTTCGCTGTATTAGCGCATGGAACTATTTTTTGGTTTATAATAATTGGTATATATTCAATTTTTTTATTAGTAAAGTCAACATGGACTGACTTAGACTCGTTTAATTTGATTCTGCACTTATTAGTCCATTCACAGATTTTGTTTATGCCAATTTGTAGTTTTTCTCTGGATTCTTCATTGGTTCTTCCTACTGCTAGTATTGCAGTATCATCTGCGAATGTTGCCATAGTGTGGTTTTCTAATTTAGGAATATCACTAGTATATAATAAGTATAATATTGGGCACACTACCTTGCGGTACGCCGGCCTTTATTTCTCTTAGATTTGAATAAGTACTCTGTTGTTTTATTCTGAAATGTCTTCCATCTAGATATGATTTCAGAATAGAAGCATATTGATTTGGCAACATACATCTCAGTTTATAGATAAGTCCTTCGTGCCATACTTTATCAAAGGCCTGCGCCACATCTAAGAATACAGCAGAGCAAACTTTCCTTTTTTCTAGTGCTTCTTCGATTTTATTCGTAATTCTGTGTACCTGTTGTATCGTAGAGTGCTGCCTTCGAAAACCAAATTGATGGTTCGGAATCAGCTTTTTCCTTTCAATTATTTTATTTAAACGCTTTACGAGTACTTTCTCAAACACTTTTGATATCATTGGCAATAACGAGATAGGTCTGTAAGATGACACTTCATTTGGCGGTTTACCAGGTTTGGGAATCATTAGGACGTCAGCAACCTTCCATAAACTAGGCACATATTTAAGCTTAAATGTGGCATTTATTAAATTTGTTATTTTTATTATTGCCTTCCTTGGTAAGTTCTTTAGTACGACACCAGATATAAGATCATATCCAGGACTTTTCTTTGCATTTATTTCATGCTTAATTAAGTTGTAAATTTCATTAGGAGTTGTGAGCAGAATTTCTTCGCTTTCTTCTTCTGAAGGACCTATTAATGTAGGTTGTATATTTCCATTTTCAACTGGTGGTTTAAATATGTTTTCTAGGTAGTCTGCGAAGAGAATGGTTTTGTCCTCATCGCTTCTTGCCCAGTTTCCATCAGTTGCTTTGATTGGAGGTATTTGCATAGTAGGCTGTTTTAATCCTTTTGTTGCTTTCCATAGAGAGTAATTAGTTACGTATTCAGCTGTTAACCCTTTGAGGTACCTTTTTATTGAATCTTCCTTAAATTTTTTAATTTCTCTTCTTAGTTGTTTAGCTTGACTTTATGTTGTGGAGCTCTTGTTTTCTGCCACGTTCTTCTTGCTCGTCTTTTATCTGCTACTAAATCTTTTATTTCTTTCGTGTAGTTTCTCTTTGTGTTCTTTCTCTTTAGGGCGGGGGTGCTTTCCCAGGCCGATTGCTGAATATCGCTGACCAACTTATGCAGTTCTTTTCTACATCATTTTTGGTTATAAGGGGTATCATTAAATCTATTTTACTCGTTAAGTTCAGCTTGAAGGCTTGCCAATCTGTTTTGTTATTTGTTAAGGTTTTAATATTTGTATTTTTAATTATATGTTCACTCATTTTGAGAATTATAGGTGAATGGTCAGAGCTTAGATACTCGAACTCATCTATGTGTATATAACTGCTTGACAAATTTTTGATTATGAAAAAATCAATTAGATCTGGTATCTTATTTTTGTCTGTAGGCCAGAACGTGGGCCTTCCTGTCGAGAGAATTTCGCATTGATGTTTTTGAATAGCAGCATAAAGTTCTTTTCCTCTTGTTGTTGTCAATCTGGATCCCCAGTTAAGGTTTTTGGCATTAAAATCTCCACATATTATGTATCTGTTTCCTAGTTTTTCAAAAAAATCTGAATATTCTTCTTTTTTAATTGAATGTTTTGGAGGACAGTAAATAGAAACGATATTAATTTTTGTATGCTTAGCTTTTATACACACTGCTGTAGCTTGTATTTTCTCTGTTATATACTTCAATTCCTCATATTGTTGTATATTATTTTTTACTATTACTGCACTTCCACCTTTAGCTGTGTTTTCAGGGTGAGCGGTGTGGTAGATTTTGTAGTTTTTAAATTTTGTTTGCGTGTGTTGTGTAAAATGGGTTTCTGAGATAAGACAAATGTTTATGTTATTTGTTTCAAGAATCACCTGCAATTCCTGTTGATGTTGCAGGAGACCATTTGCATTCCAACATATCACTTTAAGATTTTGATCCATGATTATGCTTAGGTACTTTGTCCTTGGTATTTTCTAACTTTTTAAGTCGCATATCTAGTGCATTAAGTTTGGTTAGGATCAGTTGTAGTGTTTGATTCATGTCATTGCTTGGTTGAGTCTTTAGTTGGTTACACTCAGGTTGGTCCTTTTTCTGCATAGCATGCTGTTTTTTATGTGCAACCACTTGAGCATATGACATTATACCCGCGCTGGTTTCTTTAGCGTTCGGTTTTGTGTTTTCTTTTGCAATGGGTTTTTTGTTTTCTTTTGCAATGGGTTTTTTAATCTCTAGTTTTGATAGTTCCACATCTACTTTAATATTATCTGGTGATTCTTGTTTTTTATCAAGAATTTTGTTTTTGGTGTTTAGTTTTTTATTTAAGATATTCTGCAGTTCTATGGCAACAGTGCACCCCTGATAACTTGCGGGGTGGGGTTCCCCGCAGTGCACGCACTTAGGCTGCACATTTTGGGGCTTTGTGCATTCTGTTGTGTGGTGTTTTCCAGCGCACTTCACACATCTTGCCTGTCTATTGCAATATTTTTGCGTATGCCCATATGCCTGGCATTGCTTGCATTGGGGTACTAATTTTGATTTTTTAAGAGGTTCAATTTCAACTCTGCATCCCAGGATGTTTTTGATTTGATAAACTTTTTCTATCTCTTCTTCTGCACTGAATGTTAACATAAACATGTTTAGAGGTTCCTTGTTTTCCCGCTTGAGCTTAATTGTAGCATCAATAATCTTGAAACCTTTAGATTTAAGATTTGTAGTTATATTTTCAGGCTTGCATGAGTGGTGCAGATTTTTAGCCATTACTCTAATGGGCCTGGTTTGCTTATTTTCGTAGGAGTGCCAAGCATAGTTTTCTTCATTTAGTAAGGCCGTGACACTTCTGTAGATTTCTCCGTCTTCGAGATTTAGTCGTATATTGTTTTTGTTGATGATTTGTAGATCGAAATTTTCTACCAGCGTGACTGATTTTATCTTTTCATACAGATTGTCATAGCTAATTACCTCATCAATTATTATTGGAGGTGGTGGTGGAGTCTTTTTCAATTTCTTTTGAAAACCAGTCTGAAAACTAAAATACTTGGCAGGAACCAATGTATTTCAGTGATCAATGATGTAGGAGCAGCTGATGATTCGATTTGTATGGAACACGAAAGTATTACCGCACTTTACGCTTTGAATTTAATTGTTTTGACACAGATCACTTGTAATTACAATTTCTCTTAAGCAGTGTTGCCACTGAAAACGGAGGAGGATTTAACTGTTATTTTTTCTGAGTGTAGGTGAAAATCTTCCATAGACACTATGAGGCTCATAGTAGTGTGAGATTCTTACTCACCAAAAACACCTCCCTTCGATATAAATTAGTTAGTTACTTAAGACTTATCCAACTTTTTTTTTATCATAAAATAAACACGTTTGGCGGGTGTCTTTCCAATGGAAGTTCCAGCTTGTTCCGCTATTTAGGCGCGGTTAATCTTTAACGCCCTAAGTCGAAAGGTTTGGTCCTTTCTTAAAATTGGAAAAATTATACTCGTTGTAACGGTTTCATCAGTTCGTACACTATGAAGTATTTGATTGAATGCTTGCGTCAATCCAATCAGGAACACATTTGGGGCGTTCTTAAGGAATTCACAAGGAATCCTCTTCATTTGGAGCTTCATTTAACTTTGCTTTTACCAGTACATTATTTACCTTTATAATTATTATTGCTGCATTTAGATCTACGTCCTCTCAAAGCATTGCCGCATATTGTATGTCTTTTGATGTCTGCAATGGATTTGAGAGCTGCTGAACTTACTTACTTAGGTGGCGCTACAGTCCGGGGTGGACCTGGGCCTCAACCAACAAACCTCCCCAGCTAGCCCGGTTATGAGCCAGCTGCCTCCAGTTGCACACGCCTAGTTGGTTGAGGTCCCTCTCTACTTGTTTGCGCCACCTTCCGCGAGGTCGTCCTCTACTGCGCCCTCCATCCAGGGTGGATTCAGAGACTTTCTGGGCTGGAACGTTGGGCTCCATCCGCTCTACATGACCTAGCCGTCTTAGTCGTTATATATGAACTCTTCTGGCTAAGTCGATGTCATTGTAAAGGCCGTATAGCTCGGCGTTATATCATCTCCTCCACTCGCCGTCTATGTAGACGGGACCAAAGATCACTCGAAGAACTTTTTTCTCAAAGTAACCAAGGGCATCCTCATCCGATTTTGACAAAGTCCATGCCTCTGCGCCATACAGCGGGACTGGGATGATTAGCGTCTTATAAAGAGTTGCCTTAGTAGTTCGAGACAGGGCTTTGTTAGTCAGTTGCCTCCTTTCCCCATAGAAACAACGATTGGCGATTCGTTTGATCTCCCCACTGGTGTCATTTGCGGAGCTCACCATAGAGCCTAGGTAGACAAATTCCTTTACCACCTCAACATTATATCTGTCTATTGTGGCGTTCTGTCCAAGACGTCGATGTTGGGTGTCCTTTTTTGTAGACAGCATATATTTTGTTTTGCCTTCATTGACCACTAAACCCATCTTTGCTGCCTCGGTCTCAATACTCGTAAACGCCCCACTGACGGCCCGCTGAGTTCTTCCGACTATGTCAATCTCGTCGGCGTAAGCTAGGAGTTGTACAGACTTGCAAAAGATTGTACCTCCGGTGTTGGCTTGTGAGTTTCGTACAATTCTTTCAAGTATAGTGTTGAACGGTTCGGTGGTGTTCTTTCCGACTTTGATGGAGCAGCGAGAGTTCTCCATCATAATCCTGTATAAACGGACAAGTTTGGCAGGGATGCCAAGACTCGAAAGGTGGTGCGTATCGATTTCATATTCATGGGTTTTTTCCAAGAACTGCCGTAGTGTGAATATTTGGTCAATGGTGGACTTACCGGGCCTGAAACCGCACTGATAAGAACCTATCAGGTTGTTGACGATCGGTTTAAGACATAATACGGCAGATGAGATCTCATATGCGATGTTGAGAAAACTTATACCCCTGTGGTTGGCGCAGTTCAGAGGGTCTCCTTTCTTCAGGATCGGGCAAATGATGCTGAGGTTCGGCGGCAAGGCCGTCGGCTCCAGCAGCTTTGTTGGATTTAAGTTTAGATATCACTATCCTCACTTTATTCTGATCGGGTTGACGGGAATCTTGGCTATCATCGTCACTGTTGAATGGTTCATTCTGCCTGACAGCGGAATATTGGACATCATCGCCGTTTAGCAGTCTGAAGAAGTGTGCGTCCATATCTTCAGCACCGACTGCGATTCTACTATTATGTTACGTATACCATTTTCGTCCTTGCAGGCTTCTGTTCTGGCTTTGAAACCCTGGAATGTTCTTTTTACCTTCTGGTAGAATTTTCGAACATCATTCCTGCGATAAAGTCCTTCAGTTACATGGTTATCCATTTATCTGCGAAGCCTGAGGGGCTTATCTGCAGAAGATTGCATATCACTTTTTAATAAATGTTTCTTAAGTGAGCTTTAAATTATTTTTACATATTTAATGAAGAACAAAAAACAAAAATCAAAAATTAAAAGTTCAAATTTAAATAGATGGCTAATTATAGGAAACAAAAAAAGTTATATTTCAGCAAGAAAAAAATCTATTAAACGCTTTTTGCGGGTTTTGAAATTTGCAATATTTTTTAAATTTGAGGGAAGCTCATTAAACACTGTTGGAACACTATAGTTTGTTTGTCTTTTGCCATAGTTGTTGCTGCATAATGGTGTTTGAAGCATACTTCGAACTCGTCTTCTCGTGTTGTATTGATGGTCAACAGGTCTTTTAAGTCGGATGTCATCATAATATTCTAGGCATACCGTCAACTTGAAAATTTGTCTCCTCGATCGAGCGCTTCTCATGCTCCTTTTTCCTTCTTTCTGAGAAGTCGATGTTCCTCTTTTCTCCTCTGCTTGTAGAGCTCGTTAGCAGCTCTGGTCCTTCTATGCAGCAGCGCTTTGTACGCCTCTTGTTTTGCTGCATATTCTTGCCGGCATTCGTCATCAAACCAGGGGTTTCTTTGTGGTTTCTTTCTGAGGGAAACTCGGTCGGCAAAGGCTTTGGCGGTCTCTTACGATTGTAGCCGATTAACGTCAAACTATCTCACAGTATTTCGTTGATTTCGCTCCGTTCTGGATCCGCATTCGTACCATGGCTACAACTAGGTAGTGATCCGAGTCCACGTTAGCTCCTCGGAAAGTCCGGACACCCAGAATACTGGAAGAGTGCGTTGCGTCGATCGCAATGTGATCGATTTGGTTGACGGTTTTTCGATCAAAAGAGAGCCATGTCCCCTTGTGAATATCAAGACGCGGGAACTGAGTACTAGCTACGACAACGTTTCGTCCCGCCGCAAAGTCGACTAGCCTGAATCCGTTGTCGGATGTGGTGTCAAGCAGGCTGTACTTTCCGACCACGCTACTAACGACGTCCTCTCTTTCTAGTTTTGCGTTAAAATCACCCAGAACGCATTGCACATACGTGTTGTCCAAGAGCTGGTAGAAGTCATCCTTCGTCTTATCGTCCATCTTCTCGTGAGGGGCGAGGCCGCATATTAGGCTAATGTTGGCGAATTTAGCCTTGATGCGGATAGTCATGAGGCGCTCGTTCACATGCCGAAAACCTAAGACTTCTTGCCTAAGTCTGCCTCTAATAACAAGTCCGCATCCAAATAGACGCTGTCCTTGTTGTCTGTAGCAATCGCTGTAGTAGATATTACCGTTTTTCATCCTTCTTTTGCCCGGCTCATCCCATCGCACTTCTTGGATGGCGGTAATGTCTGCTTTACAGCAGCCTAGGGCCTCCGCAAGTTGTTCGGCTGCACGTGGTTTGTAGAGGGTCCGAACATTCCACGTGCAGATACGGAGATCGTTGTCCTTTTTACGTTTGCAAGGGTCGTCAACAGTAAAATCATCCGTATCCGAGGCTGTTGGTTGCTTCGTAACCATATTTTTTTTTTTAACCCCTAGGATGAGGGGCCGGTTACACCGATATCAGTAACCCACTTCGGGGATATGAGCGCTGCCGTTGACCTATTAAGGGCTCCTCCGCCACCAGCTATCCAGCGGGCACCACGGGGAGGTGTTCTAAATGCAGTTATTTCTGGATGTTCTTGTGTGGTTTCTTTTCTTATTTCCTTGGCGATCTTCTACTATTCCTTCCTATCTTTCACCATATTAATTTTATCTTCAAGACGTTTGTAGTACTCAACTTTTTTCTCCTCACATGTCTTTCTATATTTTTTGTTTGCCTCAATGTATTTTTCTCTATCCCGCAGGCTCGATGTTTTCTTAAGTAGCTTCAACGCCTTAAATGACTTCCTTCTTGCCACAGAGCACTTTGAGTCGAACCGCTTGTTCTTTTGTAGATTATTGAAACTACTTGAATTATTCAACGTACTCGACGAGGCCTTTATTATGTCAGCTAACTTTTTAATTATATTGTGGTATATGTATCTATGTATTTATTTATTGCTCTCTCCTCACTTGAGCGTTGGTAACAGGTTCCGTTTTTTTCGCGGTCTAAGTGATTCGATCATGTTTTTTTCTTCTACTGAGAAGCTTCCAATGTGAGTAAGTACTAGGTATTGAAAAGTATACAGCACATATATCGTTGACAAAAGTTCCAAAGCCACTGATATACAGTAACGGGCATATAAATCCGGACAGTGTAAACAAATTCTTTAACTTCAGTTATCTTGACAACCAGCAGGTAGTTTTTTAGGATTTTCCATAAAAAGGCTTTGATGACGTGTATCTAGTTCACTTTGTAATAGTTCAAGTAAGTAGTTTGAGTGAAAGTGGAAATAATTTTATTAATATGGAAAGAAGAAAATGAGTGATAAAACAAAAGTCGAAATAATGACTTTAAAAAATGAAAAATTAAGTGTTCGCGATATAGCGCGAAAAGTGGGATTCAGAAAGTCGTCAGTGGCTGAATTCATCAAAAAATTCGAGGCAACGGACTCATTGCAAGGAAAAAAAGGGGACGGGTCGCTGAAGAAAGACTAAAAGCGCTGAAGATCGGGTTTTAAAATGAATAAGTCTGCGTGATCGATCCAAAACGGCGGAAGATTTAAGGACAGACTTTGTAGAGGCTGGTGGATCAGAAATAAGATCAAGGACTGTAAGACGAAGGCTTCAAGAAGCTGGTTTGAACGTAAGAAGATCTGCCAAAAAATCATTTCTAAATAAACGAATGCGCCTAAAACGTCTCCAGTGGGTCAAAGATCATGAAACTGGACCATAACGGATTGGAAAAATGAGACCTTCTCAGATGAGTCCAAGTTCAAAATATCCGGCTCTGAGCAAATACAGTACGTGAGGTGCAGAACTGGAGAAAGATTCAATGATGAGTGCGTGACAACAACCGTGAAACAAGGAGGCTCAAGGATGATTTGGGGATACTTTTCCTATCACCGCTGACTCTAATAAATGAAACGGTGAACGCAGAAAAATATGAAGAAATATTGGAACACAATCTGCTACTATCTTTAGAAGAACACTTATCATACTATGATCAGCTGATTTTTCAAGACGTTCCTGCGCCATGTCACCGCGCAAAATTGGTAAGTGCCATTTTTTTACCTTCCACAAAATATTAGCAGGTCAAACATTTTTTAACCCAGAATAGTATTGCAACATTGGAGTGACCTGGAAACAGCCCTGCCCTGAACCCGATTGAGAACCTTTGGTCTATAATTAAGGCTCAGGTAGCGAAGAAGAAGCCACGGACAATAACTTAGTTGGACAAATTTATTGAAAAAGTGTGGTATGAGGAAATCGCACTGGATACACAGCCCACATCAATGCCCGACCGGGTAAAAACCGTAATAGAAAAAAGGAGGGACTACAAAGTATTAACATCTTCAGTTCTCGGAAGTTTGAGAAGCATGTTTCCTGCAATAAAAATTATAAACTCGAAAAGCTATAAAAACTATTATTATGCTTAGACATTTACTCACATTTTTCAATGAAACTTAAAACAATTTGAAAATATTTGTATTAAAGCCCTTTTTTCGGAAATTGGTTAATTGTTTTCCGAATCTGAAATATATTTCAACAAATTAACGTTCGGTAAAAATGGATCTTTATTATCTTTAAAACCTCCAAAATTATACTAAAATTTGTTTTTTCACTATGTCTAGATTTCTATGTCCGTTACTGTACATACGTGAAATATCCAACTTCGTCTCCTTTTGTTAATCCATTGGTTACGATACGACTAGCACATATTCACTGCAGAATTCAGTAGCATTAATGACTTAATCCTTTGATTTCCTTATACGAAAATATGCGCCTGCTTTATCGAATAATATATTCCATCAATTCTGACACTTACATAGATCCTCAATAATTATAGGGTTGTGTAGGTTTTTCTCTATAACAAACTGTTTTACCACATTAAACAATCATCATTTGGTTATGAACTGAGCAAAGGCTTTTGAGCGGTATAGACGTGTTTAGAAATTGGTCTGATTATAATTTGAAATTTTCAAACAAAATTGAACTTAATTATAAAGATCGTTTCACGGGAAAAACAAAAATTAGAATAAAATGCGATGGTTTTTGCGAGGGATCATTTCATGAAAAATACACGCAATTGCCTGAGTAGGATTTGAACATAGTGCGGTCAAATAAGAATATTGCTTTCATTTGTGATGATTGTCTGGTTGATAAAAATGCGATTCACTTAAATTTGCAAGAAATATTAAAATCTGTTAGTGTAAATGAAGAAAGTATTGCAAAACAGGAAAAAGTAGTGCATGAAATCCTAGCGAAATTAAACTCGTTCAACCCACGGGAATGTGAAGTGCATACGAGTAGTGTGAATAAAACTGAAGCATATGTAAGTACACGCAGGATGGTGGCGTTCTTCAAAGTGTTTGTGGTGTTATACTATTGAACTCGGTGTATCTCCCTAGACACATTCTCTCTTATGGCACCTAGATCTCGATCGGGAGTGTTTAACCCCTTTTCCTAGAAGAATTCGGTGGGCTTGTTCACTACAGAGAATCGCTGATCAACTCCGAACAAGAGCTTGCTGGGTGAAGTATGTATTGACCTATTGTTCAGAGCATACTCTACCCGCGACAGGGTTCACATATGACTGGGTACAGTTTCACGAATTTGCTAAAGGCGTCAACGACCAAGAGTATATACATATATATACGAGTTAGGAGTACATTTTTCATAGAATACAATTCTTAAATAATTTGTCTATCTTGTCCTGCATGCCTGGGAAACAATAATGCATGCGCATTTGGTTGCAACACGACTAGGTGACCGATCTTTTCGTGAATGTGCCTGATGAGATTAACTACCATTTCCGAAGGAACATATGTACAAGCAAAGTCTGCCAGTCCGATTTTTTTTAAATATGATCCCGTTTTGCAATACGTATAGGCTAGAATTCTCGGAGCATAACCTTTCCCCTAAGTTTGAAACAATCAGATCACGATTTTGAGCGGCTCTTAATTGAAAGTCAATGTCTTCTGAATCTACGACAGAAATCACATAGCATCTGCTAAGCGCGTCAGCGTGGGCCATGTTCACTCCGCTTCGGTGCTTCACTTTGTAATTGTAGTTCTCTAGTTCAAGGGCCCATCGCGCTATCCTAAAATTTAAACTCTTTTTGCTTAAATTCAATGTAAGTGAGCTGCAATCAGTGACCATGGTGAAGGGGCTGCCTTCCAAATGCACTCGCAAACGTCGTAAGGCGGATATGATCGCTAGGGTTTCGAGCTCGAAGCTATGATACTTGACTAGTTGTACTCTTGGAAAAGTAGGCCACCTGGTGAAACCTAGCGAGCTCGCGTCACAATGTTGTTGTGTTTCCCGAGTTGGGTCATAAATCGCTAGTACCGGTGCGGTAAGGCAACCTTGTAATTGTCAGAAAGCATTCTCACACTCAGTGGAGAGAACAAAAGTCTTGTCTTTTTTCAGAAGCTCATATAGTGGTGTAGCTATCCTAGAAAAGGAGCTTACAAACCGCCGGAAGTAGGAGCTAAGGCCAAGGAAAGAGTGCATTTCCTTCATATTTCTAGGCACGAAATACTGCCGTATGGCCCTTAGATGTAAATCGCTAGGCTTAATCCTCTGTTCAGTTATATTGTTAGGTGCGCAACTAAGTTCTCGCTGTTTTTTTTTTTATGAAAATGCAACTTAATTGTGAAAAAATGGTTACAAATGAATCATTCAAAGAATTGCCCATCGCTTGCTGCCTTTCTGGCAGAGCTTGAATACCGTTACGGTAAAAGTGTTCATCTTCTGAGGCTATCCATGAATCAAGCCATTTTTGGATGTCTTCATATGAGCGGAACTGCTGATCAGCCAGACCATGCGCCATCGAACGGTACAAGTAATAATTGGATGGCGCAATATCTAGGGAATATGGCGGGTGGGGTAGGCTTCCCATTTGAGCGTTTCCAGGTAGGTTTTTCACGGGTTTGGCAACGTGAGGCCGAGTGTTGTCACGCTGTAGAATCTCTTTTTCGTGCCTCTGCCACTGCTATTGTGGCAGTTTTTCGCGCAGTGCTCGGCTTAATCGCATCAATTGAAGTCGATACTGTTCCCCAGTGATGGTTTTGTTGGGTTTCAACAGTTCATAATAAATGATACTGACCTGGTCCCACCAAATACACAGCATAATCTTCGCAGCGTGAATATTCGACCGAGCCGACGCCGTAGAAGCATGACCGGGTGGTCCCCATGACTTTCTTTTCTTTGGGTTGCTGTAATGAATCACCCGTCAAGATGCGATGAAGGATACCCTTCCTTTTTTGCGGCTGGAGCAGTTGTTCACAGGCGAAAAAACGACGCTCACGTCCCTTGGCTTCAAATCATAAGGAACCGAAGTTCCTTATTTTTGAATCATTCCAAACGCTTGCAATCGCTTGACGGGTAACTCCTAATGCTGAAATTCAGCGTCTTCGAAGGATTTTGGCCTTCCTTCACGCGGACGATCGTGAACATTGATATCACCGTCTTTGAAGCGACGGAACCAAAAGAACTTAATTGCGCACCTAATATATCCAAGGTACTCGTACTCGATAGTTTTTTTTTAGTTACCATCACTGCGATAAGCATCGCCAATTCTGGTAGTGACAAAAAAATGGATAATTCGGGAAAACAGAAGACTTCCGTATTATACCTTATCGCAGTGATGATAACAAAAAAAAAGTACCTACCGGTCTTGGAAAAAATCCCTACTTCTCCTCACACATTCGCAAAATGTCCCTACGTGATTTTTCAGAAAGGAGAATTAAACACAACGCAAAAAAGGCTTAAAATGCTTAAGTTTATTTTATTTCTTTTCATAACAAACCAAAAACAAAAAAAAAAAAAAATAAATAAATAAATACATAATTAAAAATATGTCAAAGAGTCAAGACATATTTTGAAGGAAAACATAAAATAAACTACTCAAAACAAAATATTATCCACCCAAGATTTATTTTGAATTTTGTCTAACAATTAATTAACCCATCGCTCTAAAAAGCAATCAATGCAATAATTCCTGCACTTGTTTTCTCAGTACTGTTCTAAGCGTTGTTGCTAAGTGTTACTCTCTCTAATTGTTTTTCTTTATTTGTTCGTGATTAAACGTGATTACCATTCCCGTTTCTCGGCATCATATGGATACTGAAAACGCAATAAGAGCGGTAAATATGCTTCAGCAAGGAGAGTCTCAAAAGGGCTGTTGCAAGTAGTATCGGTGTGTTGAGGCGAGCTATCCAAAACGTGTGGTAATGCTTCCAGGAAACCGGGAGTATAGCAAGAAGACCGGTACATTAGAATAACTGCACGTCGTGTGCGTACCGTAACCGACCGGGCCTTACAAACTCAACTGCGGCAGTCAAACCGTACGCAGTCGACTCCACGTAGAAGGTCAACGTTCCAGAGTGCGTGCTATTCGGCCGAAACTGACAGCGGCCCATTCGGCAGCGTGCTTAAGGTACTCCCGTGAGCATTCGGATTGGACTATGGACAACTGGAGGTCTGTACTCTTTACAGACGAATGCAAGATCAAGTTTTTTAGTGATGACAAACGAGTACGCGTGTAGAGAAGACAAGGTGAACGTTTTACCGACCAGTGCATTCACGGAATGACCGTTTTGGGCCCCAAGTGTTATGATATGAGCTGGAATAAGTTTGCTAGGCAAAACAGAGCTGATAACCCTGGATGAGGGTACCGTTACCGCCGCCAGTTACGTTGAAATGGTAATACGACCTATTGTGATCTAATTTTCACAGAGAGTTAGCGGTGGGTTTGTTCTTATTCAAGGCAATGCACGCCTACATATGGCCCTTATTACCCAAGGAGCTGTTTCTGACGCCAATATTACACTTTTGTCATGGCCAGCAAAGAGCTCAGACCTCAATCCCATCGAACATTTATGGGACCAATTAAAAAGAAGCCTCAAAGAGAACCACAGCCATGTCAACACTAAACAGGAGCTCATAAACGCGTTAAAAGCCTGTTGGGAGCTCATACCCGAACAAAATGTTACTCATCTGATCGAAAGTGTACCAGGTAGGCTAATACAGTGCATACGGAGCAGAGAAGGCCCCACTCGCTACTAAGCAAAACATCTGTCAACAAATCATAACAAAAAAATAGTGATATGTAAAGTTTTATTTTTCTTTATTTTGCGCAAATTTTCCTTTAAAATGTTTTTTGTGTGTAATTTGAATAAAAAAATGTTTCCGTATTGATTATGTGTACTCAATTTCTTAATCCTAAGCTCAAATATATTAACAAAAAAATACATATAATCACTAATTTTTTCAAATGAAAGCCAAAAAACTTAGTGGGCCCTATTTTGTTTTGAGTAGTTTAGAAAACATAAGGTTATCATTAAAATTGCGTATCTTACTTATTTGCAACCAAAACTGTTCAACTTCTAACTCAATTAAACTGGTCCTTTCTCTATCTGTAAAATTGTATTCTATTGACCTCCATTCTTGTGATAGATCGTTTAAGTTCAAAGAAAGTTGTTTAGAAAGAAGTACGAGTAAAAATTCAGATCAGTTCCCACCTAATCCTAATACAATTTTAGGGTTCAAAAAACCAAATTCCTTGAATATTGTTTCACATTTTATGGGTAATAATTTTTGCATTTCCTATAATGCTGTAATGTAAAATTGTCCTATCATACCTGCAGCGTTTTTTTGGATACTTTTATTACATCACCGCATTCTGGTCCAATGTATATTTCATCAACTTTTAAAGATACATGATGTGATCCTACATTACAGTTCAATTTAAGTTCGGATTTTTTAATAAAATTTTGTCCCAATTGAAAAAGTATGTTCACTGACTCACTATGCAATTCATGTATTAAAGTTCTTTTGGACTGAAAAAGTGCATTTAAAGTGTTGAAATGTCCAAGGACATACTTGAGAAATAACAAATGTGCTTTGTTACATTAATTTGTCCGTCCTGCTGAAATTAATTTTGCTGATTTCAATTTGTCTGATATTACTGCCTGTCTAAAATATTCCAAAATTACTCCCCAATTCTCTAAAATTCGCTTCAATACTGTGAACTGTATTGAATTTTTAACTGAGGAAACATTTTTTTATGCAACTTGGCATCACCATTTTTAAAGAGCTCAGATTTTCAGCAGTTAATATTTTATCACATGCTTCGCACTTGCATTTAAATAAATGAACTTCCTATTTGGTTAACCATGCTTTGAAATAATTCGCTTCCAACCACCCATCGTTAAACTTTTGTTTACGGTACTTTTTTTGTCTACCGTTCTTAGAATTTGTTTCTTTCTTACTACCGGCAGAATTTGACCCTGACGTCGAGTTCATTTCGATTCTAAAAAACTATCCTCGTTAAATAAAATGTGTACTTTACCCAATAATTTCTAATTCTTAAAAACGTTGATACAAAACTTAAAACCAATACTATGAAA
Organism: Pocota personata; assembly: GCA_963082735.1. Classification (NCBI taxonomy): domain Eukaryota; kingdom Metazoa; phylum Arthropoda; class Insecta; order Diptera; family Syrphidae; genus Pocota; species Pocota personata. The sequence goes on along the minus strand of OY720429.1, from coordinate 174,578,990 downwards.
ATGAGCCTTTTAAGAATAGCACAATATTTGAAATATTTAATTTACCTAATATAATGCTGACAATATCATAGAAGAACAAAGCGAAACAAAAACAAGTAAATTAATTACTTTTTATGCACACAAAAACAAACCGACCAATCCAAAGAAAACGAAATTTGATTTGAATTTGACAAGCGTGGTTGACTTTTAACAAAAATTACCAACTCCAGTGAAGTTAGTGGTGGTTAGAAAATGATCAAGAGGATAACGCAAAAGCTGAGGGTAAGATAACTCATGAAATCATAAATTAGAACTCTGGAAGAATTCAAATATATTTAGAACTAAAAATTAGCCGGGAGTTTTTAATATTGAAAGTACCTACATTTTCGTTTATTTTAAAAATTTGTCTTTTTTTTTTTCCTACGGGTTCATTTGTGAGCTTCTTGAACATGTTCTTTGCTTCGTTCCAGCTTTGACGTGTGATAATATTGAAGCATGGCTTGCAAAATGTTCAGCATAGCTCGAAGCTATGATACTTGACTAGTTGTACTCTTGGAAAAGTAGGCCACCGGGTGAAACCTAGCGAGCTCGCGTCACAATGTTGTTGTGTTTCCCGAGTTGGGTCATAAATCGCTAGTACCGGTGCGGTAAGGCAACCTTGTAATTGTCAGAAAGCATTCTCACACTCAGTGGAGAGAACAAAAGTCTTGTCTTTTTTCAGAAGCTCATATAGTGGTGTAGCTATCCTAGAAAAAGGAGCTTACAAACCGCCGGAAGTAGGAGCTAAGGCCAAGGAAAGAGTGCATTTCCTTCATATTTCTAGGCACGAAATACTGCCGTATGGCCCTTAGATGTAAATCGCTAGGCTTAATCCTCTGTTCAGTTATATTGTTAGGTGCGCAACTAAGTTCTCGCTGTTTTTTTTTTTATGAAAATGCAACTTAATTGTGAAAAAATGGTTACAAATGAATCATTCAAAGAATTGCCCATCGCTTGCTGCCTTTCTGGCAGAGCTTGAATACCGTTACGGTAAAAGTGTTCATCTTCTGAGGCTATCCATGAATCAAGCCATTTTTGGATGTCTTCATATGAGCGGAACTGCTGATCAGCCAGACCATGCGCCATCGAACGGTACAAGTAATAATTGGATGGCGCAATATCTAGGGAATATGGCGGGTGGGGTAGGCTTCCCATTTGATCGTTTCCAGGTAGGTTTTTCACGGGTTTGGCAACGTGAGGCCGAGTGTTGTCACGCTGTAGAATCTCTTTTTCGTGCCTCTGCCACTGCTATTGTGGCAGTTTTTCGCGCAGTGCTCGGCTTAATCGCATCAATTGAAGTCGATACTGTTCCCCAGTGATAGTTTTGTTGGGTTTCAACAGTTCATAATAAATGATACTGACCTGGTCCCACCAAATACACAGCATAATCTTCGCAGCGTGAATATTCGACCGAGCCGACGCCGTAGAAGCATGACCGGGTGGTCCCCATGACTTTCTTTTCTTTGGGTTGCTGTAATGAATCACCCGTCAAGATGCGATGAAGGATACCCTTCCTTTTTTGCGGCTGGAGCAGTTGTTCACAGGCGAAAAAACGACGCTCACGTCCCTTGGCTTCAAATCATAAGGAACCGAAGTTCCTTATTTTTGAATCATTCCAAACGCTTGCAATCGCTTGACGGGTAACTCCTAATGCTGAAATTCAGCGTCTTCGAAGGATTTTGGCCTTCCTTCACGCGGACGGTCGTGAACATTGATATCACCGTCTTTGAAGCGACGGAACCAAAAGAACTTAATTGCGCACCTAATATATCCAAGGTACTCGTACTCGATAGTTTTTTTTTTAGTTACCATCACTGCGATAAGCATCGCTAATTCTGGTAGTGACAAAAAAATGGATAATTCGGGAAAACAGAAGACTTCCGTATTATACCTTATCGCAGTGATGATAACAAAAAAAAAGTACCTACCGGTCTTGGAAAAAATCCCTACTTCTCCTCACACATTCGCAAAATGTCCCTACGTGATTTTTCAGAAAGGAGAATTAAACACAACGCAAAAAAGGCTTAAAATGCTTAAGTTTATTTTATTTCTTTTCATAACAAACCAAAAACAAAAAAAAAAAAAAAATAAATAAATAAATACATAATTAAAAATATGTCAAAGAGTCAAGACATATTTTGAAGGAAAACATAAAATAAACTACTCAAAACAAAATATTATCCACCCAAGATTTATTTTGAATTTTGTCTAACAATTAATTAACCCATCGCTCTAAAAAGCAATCAATGCAATAATTCCTGCACTTGTTTTCTCAGTACTGTTCTAAGCGTTGTTGCTAAGTGTTACTCTCTCTAATTGTTTTTCTTTATTTGTTCGTGATTAAACGTGATTACCATTCCCGTTTCTCGGCATCATATGGATACTGAAAATGCAATAAGAGCGGTAAATATGCTTCAGCAAGGAGAGTCTCAAAAGGGCTGTTGCAAGTAGTATCGGTGTGTTGAGGCGAGCTATCCAAAACGTGTGGTAATGCTTCCAGGAAACCAGGAGTATAGCAAGAAGACCGGTACATTAGAATAACTGCACGTCGTGTGCGTACCGTAACCGACCGGGCCTTACAAACTCAACTGCGGCAGTCAAACCGTACGCAGTCGACTCCACGTAGAAGGTCAACGTTCCAGAGTGCGTGCTATTCGGCCGAAACTGACAGCGGCCCATTGGGCAGCGTGCTTAAGGTACGCCCGTGAGCATTCGGATTGGACTATGGACAACTGGAGGTCTGTACTCTTTACAGACGAATGCAAGATCAAGTTTTTTAGTGATGACAAACGAGTACGCGTGTAGAGAAGACAAGGTGAACGTTTTACCGACCAGTGCATTCACGGAATGACCGTTTTGGGCCCCAAGTGTTATGATATGAGCTGGAATAAGTTTGCTAGGCAAAACAGAGCTGATAACCCTGGATGAGGGTACCGTTACCGCCGCCAGTTACGTTGAAATGGTAATACGACCTATTGTGATCTAATTTTCACAGAGAGTTAGCGGTGGGTTTGTTCTTATTCAAGGCAATGCACGCCTACATATGGCCCTTATTACCCAAGGAGCTGTTTCTGACGCCAATATTACACTTTTGTCATGGCCAGCAAAGAGCCCAGACCTCAATCCCATCGAACATTTATGGGACCAATTAAAAAGAAGCCTCAAAGAGAACCACAGCCATGTCAACACTAAACAGGAGCTCATAAACGCGTTAAAAGCCTGTTGGGAGCTCATACCCGAACAAAATGTTACTCATCTGATCGAAAGTGTACCAGGTAGGCTAATACAGTGCATACGGAGCAGAGAAGGCCCCACTCGCTACTAAGCAAAACATCTGTCAACAAATCATAACAAAAAAATAGTGATATGTAAAGTTTTATTTTTCTTTATTTTGCGCAAATTTTCCTTTAAAATGTTTTTTGTGTGTAATTTGAATAAAAAAATGTTTCCGTATTGATTATGTGTACTCAATTTCTTAATCCTAAGCTCAAATATATTAACAAAAAAATACATATAATCACTAATTTTTTCAAATGAAAGCCAAAAAACTTAGTGGGCCCTATTTTGTTTTGAGTAGTTTAGAAAACATAAGGTTATCATTAAAATTGCGTATCTTACTTATTTGCAACCAAAACTGTTCAACTTCTAACTCAATTAAACTGGTCCTTTCTCTATCTGTAAAATTGTATTCTATTGACCTCCATTCTTGTGATAGATCGTTTAAGTTCAAAGAAAGTTGTTTAGAAAGAAGTACGAGTAAAAATTCAGATCAGTCCCCACCTAATCCTAATACAATTTTAGGGTTCAAAAAACCAAATTCCTTGAATATTGTTTCACATTTTATGGGTAATAATTTTTGCATTTCCTATAATGCTGTAATGTAAAATTGTCCTATCATACCTGCAGCGTTTTTTTGGATACTTTTTATTACATCACCGCATTCTGGTCCAATGTATATTTCATCAACTTTTAAAGATACATGATGTGATCCTACATTACAGTTCAATTTAAGTTCGGATTTTTTAATAAAATTTTGTCCCAATTGAAAAAGTATGTTCACTGACTCACTATGCAATTCATGTATTAAAGTTCTTTTGGACTGAAAAAGTGCATTTAAAGTGTTGAAATGTCCAAGGACATACTTGAGAAATAACAAATATGCTTTGTTACATTAATTTGTCCGTCCTGCTAAAATTAATTTTGCTGATTTCAATTTGTCTGATATTACTGCCTGTCTAAAATATTCCAAAATTACTCCCCAATTCTCTAAAATTCGCTTCAATACTGTGAACTGTATTGAATTTTTAACTGAGGAAACATTTTTTTATGCAACTTGGCATCACCATTTTTAAAGAGCTCAGATTTTCAGCAGTTAATATTTTATCACATGCTTCGCACTTGCATTTAAATAAATGAACTTCCTATTTGGTTAACCATGCTTTGAAATAATTCGCTTCCAACCACCCATCGTTAAACTTTTGTTTACGGTACTTTTTTTGTCTACCGTTCTTAGAATTTGTTTCTTTCTTACTACCGGCAGAATTTGACCCTGACGTCGAGTTCATTTCGATTCTAAAAAACTATCCTCGTTAAATAAAATGTGTACTTTACCCAATAATTTCTAATTCTTAAAAACGTTGATACAAAACTTAAAACCAATACTATGAAAATGAGCCTTTTAAGAATAGCACAATATTTGAAATATTTAATTTACCTAATATAATGCTGATAATATCATAGAAGAACAAAGCGAAACAAAAACAAGTAAATTAATTACTTTTTATGCACACAAAAACAAACCGACCAATCCAAAGAAAACGAAATTTGATTTGAATTTGACAAGCGTGGTTGACTTTTAACAAAAATTACCAACTCCAGTGAAGTTAGTGGTGGTTAGAAAATGATCAAGAGGATAACGCAAAAGCTGAGGGTAAGATAACTCATGAAATCATAAATTAGAACTCTGGAAGAATTCAAATATATTTAGAACTAAAAATTAGCCGGGAGTTTTTAATATTGAAAGTACCTACATTTTCGTTTATTTTAAAAATTTGTCTTTTTTTTTTTCCTACGGGTTCATTTGTGAGCTTCTTGAACATGTTCTTTGCTTCGTTCCAGCTTTGACGTGTGATAATATTGAAGCATGGCTTGCAAAATGTTCAGCATAGCTCGAAGCTATGATACTTGACTAGTTGTACTCTTGGAAAAGTAGGCCACCGGGTGAAACCTAGCGAGCTCGCGTCACAATGTTGTTGTGTTTCCCGAGTTGGGTCATAAATCGCTAGTACCGGTGCGGTAAGGCAACCTTGTAATTGTCAGAAAGCATTCTCACACTCAGTGGAGAGAACAAAAGTCTTGTCTTTTTTCAGAAGCTCATATAGTGGTGTAGCTATCCTAGAAAAAGGAGCTTACAAACCGCCGGAAGTAGGAGCTAAGGCCAAGGAAAGAGTGCATTTCCTTCATATTTCTAGGCACGAAATACTGCCGTATGGCCCTTAGATGTAAATCGCTAGGCTTAATCCTCTGTTCAGTTATATTGTTAGGTGCGCAACTAAGTTCTCGCTGTTTTTTTTTTTATGAAAATGCAACTTAATTGTGAAAAAATGGTTACAAATGAATCATTCAAAGAATTGCCCATCGCTTGCTGCCTTTCTGGCAGAGCTTGAATACCGTTACGGTAAAAGTGTTCATCTTCTGAGGCTATCCATGAATCAAGCCATTTTTGGATGTCTTCATATGAGCGGAACTGCTGATCAGCCAGACCATGCGCCATCGAACGGTACAAGTAATAATTGGATGGCGCAATATCTAGGGAATATGGCGGGTGGGGTAGGCTTCCCATTTGATCGTTTCCAGGTAGGTTTTTCACGGGTTTGGCAACGTGAGGCCGAGTGTTGTCACGCTGTAGAATCTCTTTTTCGTGCCTCTGCCACTGCTATTGTGGCAGTTTTTCGCGCAGTGCTCGGCTTAATCGCATCAATTGAAGTCGATACTGTTCCCCAGTGATGGTTTTGTTGGGTTTCAACAGTTCATAATAAATGATACTGACCTGGTCCCACCAAATACACAGCATAATCTTCGCAGCGTGAATATTCGACCGAGCCGACGCCGTAGAAGCATGACCGGGTGGTCCCCATGGGTTGCTGTAATGAATCACCCGTCAAGATGCGATGAAGGATACCCTTCCTTTTTTGCGGCTGGAGCAGTTGTTCACAGGCGAAAAAACGACGCTCACGTCCCTTGCCTTCAAATCATAAGGAACCGAAGTTCCTTATTTTTGAATCATTCCAAACGCTTGCAATCGCTTGACGGGTAACTCCTAATGCTGAAATTCAGCGTCTTCGAAGGATTTTGGCCTTCCTTCACGCGGACGGTCGTGAACATTGATATCACCGTCTTTGAAGCGACGGAACCAAAAGAACTTAATTGCGCACCTAATATATCCAAGGTACTCGTACTCGATAGTTTTTTTTTTAGTTACCATCACTGCGATAAGCATCGCCAATTCTGGTAGTGACAAAAAAATGGATAATTCGGGAAAACAGAAGACTTTCGTATTATACCTTATCGCAGTGATGATAACAAAAAAAAAGTACCTACCGGTCTTGGAAAAAATTCCTACTTCTCCTCACACATTCGCAAAATGTCCCTACGTGATTTTTCAGAAAGGAGAATTAAACACAACGCAAAAAAGGCTTAAAATGCTTAAGTTTATTTTATTTCTTTTCATAACAAACCAAAAACAAAAAAAAAAATAAATAAATAAATAAATACATAATTAAAAATATGTCAAAGAGTCAAGACATATTTTGAAGGAAAACATAAAATAAACTACTCAAAACAAAATATTATCCACCCAAGATTTATTTTGAATTTTGTCTAACAATTAATTAACCCATCGCTCTAAAAAGCAATCAATGCAATAATTCCTGCACTTGTTTTCTCAGTACGGTTCTAAGCGTTGTTGCTAAGTGTTACTCTCTCTAATTGTTTTTCTTTATTTCTTCGTGATTAAACGTGATTACCATTCCCGTTTCTCGGCATCATATGGATACTGAAAACGCAATAAGAGCGGTAAATATGCTTCAGCAAGGAGAGTCTCAAAAGGGCTGTTGCAAGTAGTATCGGTGTGTTGAGGCGAGCTATCCAAAACGTGTGGTAATGCTTCCAGGAAACCGGGAGTATAGCAAGAAGACCGGTACATTAGAATAACTGCACGTCGTGTGCGTACCGTAACCGACCGGGCCTTACAAACTCAACTGCGGCAGTCAAACCGTACGCAGTCGACTCCACGTAGAAGGTCAACGTTCCAGAGTGCGTGCTATTCGGCCGAAACTGACAGCGGCCCATTGGGCAGCGTGCTTAAGGTACGCCCGTGAGCATTCGGATTGGACTATGGACAACTGGAGGTCTGTACTCTTTACAGACGAATGCAAGATCAAGTTTTTTAGTGATGACAAACGAGTACGCGTGTAGAGAAGACAAGGTGAACGTTTTACCGACCAGTGCATTCACGGAATGACCGTTTTGGGCCCCAAGTGTTATGATATGAGCTGGAATAAGTTTGCTAGGCAAAACAGAGCTGATAACCCTGGATGAGGGTACCGTTACCGCCGCCAGTTACGTTGAAATGGTAATACGACCTATTGTGATCTAATTTTCACAGAGAGTTAGCGGTGGGTTTGTTCTTATTCAAGGCAATGCACGCCTACATATGGCCCTTATTACCCAAGGAGCTGTTTCTGACGCCAATATTACACTTTTGTCATGGCCAGCAAAGAGCCCAGACCTCAATCCCATCGAATATTTATGGGACCAATTAAAAAGAAGCCTCAAAGAGAACCACAGCCATGTCAACACTAAACAGGAGCTCATAAACGCGTTAAAAGCCTGTTGGGAGCTCATACCCGAACAAAATGTTACTCATCTGATCGAAAGTGTACCAGGTAGGCTAATACAGTGCATACGGAGCAGAAAAGGCCCCACTCGCTACTAAGCAAAACATCTGTCAACAAATCATAACAAAAAAATAGTGATATGTAAAGTTTTATTTTTCTTTATTTTGCGCAAATTTTCCTTTAAAATGTTTTTTGTGTGTAATTTGAATAAAAAAATGTTTCCGTATTGATTATGTGTACTCAATTTCTTAATCCTAAGCTCAAATATATTAACAAAAAAATACATATAATCACTAATTTTTTCAAATGAAAGCCAAAAAACTTAGTGGGCCCTATTTTGTTTTGAGTAGTTTAGAAAACATAAGGTTATCATTAAAATTGCGTATCTTACTTATTTGCAACCAAAACTGTTCAACTTCTAACTCAATTAAACTGGTCCTTTCTCTATCTGTAAAATTGTATTCTATTGACCTCCATTCTTGTGATAGATCGTTTAAGTTCAAAGAAAGTTGTTTAGAAAGAAGTACGAGTAAAAATTCAGATCAGTCCCCACCTAATCCTAATACAATTTTAGGGTTCAAAAAACCAAATTCCTTGAATATTGTTTCACATTTTATGGGTAATAATTTTTGCATTTCCTATAATGCTGTAATGTAAAATTGTCCTATCATACCTGCAGCGTTTTTTTGGATACTTTTTATTACATCACCGCATTCTGGTCCAATATATATTTCATCAACTTTTAAAGATACATGATGTGATCCTACATTACAGTTCAATTTAAGTTCGGATTTTTTAATAAAATTTTGTCCCAATTGAAAAAGTATGTTCACTGACTCACTATGCAATTCATGTATTAAAGTTCTTTTGGACTGAAAAAGTGCATTTAAAGTGTTGAAATGTCCAAGGACATACTTGAGAAATAACAAATATGCTTTGTTACATTAATTTGTCCGTCCTGCTAAAATTAATTTTGCTGATTTCAATTTGTCTGATATTACTGTCTGTCTAAAATATTCCAAAATTACTCCCCAATTCTCTAAAATTCGCTTCAATACTGTGAACTGTATTGAATTTTTAACTGAGGAAACATTTTTTTATGCAACTTGGCATCACCATTTTTAAAGAGCTCAGATTTTCAGCAGTTAATATTTTATCACATGCTTCGCACTTGCATTTAAATAAATGAACTTCCTATTTGGTTAACCATGCTTTGAAATAATTCGCTTCCAACCACCCATCGTTAAACTTTTGTTTACGGTACTTTTTTTGTCTACCGTTCTTAGAATTTGTTTCTTTCTTACTACCGGCAGAATTTGACCCTGACGTCGAGTTCATTTCGATTCTAAAAAAACTATCCTCGTTAAATAAAATGTGTACTTTACCCAATAATTTCTAATTCTTAAAAACGTTGATACAAAACTTAAAACCAATACTATGAAAATGAGCCTTTTAAGAATAGCACAATATTTGAAATATTTAATTTACCTAATATAATGCTGACAATATCATAGAAGAACAAAGCGAAACAAAAACAAGTAAATTAATTACTTTTTACGCACACAAAAACAAACCGACCAATCCAAAGAAAACGAAATTTGATTTGAATTTGACAAGCGTGGTTGACTTTTAACAAAAATTACCAACTCCAGTGAAGTTAGTGGTGGTTAGAAAATGATCAAGAGGATAACGCAAAAGCTGAGGGTAAGATAACTCATGAAATCATAAATTAGAACTCTGGAAGAATTCAAATATATTTAGAACTAAAAATTAGCCGGGAGTTTTTAATATTGAAAGTACCTACATTTTCGTTTATTTTAAAAATTTGTCTTTTTTTTTTTCCTACGGGTTCATTTGTGAGCTTCTTGAACATGTTCTTTGCTTCGTTCCAGCTTTGTCGTGTGATAATATTGAAGCATGGCTTGCAAAATGTTCAGCGAAAGTTGTTGGTTATTACTTCGACTACAGATTTCTTCTTCCTCCTTAGCATCTCGTTCAACAGTATCCATGTCTTCTTAGGATTACTTTTTGTACTAAAAAACTGTTTTTTTTACTAAATTGACATCTAATGTTTTTAATACTCGTATCTTAGTGCACTTCATAGCATTTGCTTCTAGGGTTATTTTTCCACTTGCTATATAACATATCTCTCGTTTTGCATAATGGAATAATCTCAGGGGTTATACAAACTTTGTTTCGATGACTGTTTCTGTTTGTTGTCACAATTGATTCTGCATATACATATGTATGCTATTCATTTGATTCGCAAACAAATTTTCATAGCACAGTCCCTGTCAATTTGTTTGTTGGATTGGATGGTTAATTCTGTGCTGGTTAATTTTGACATTTACCTCAGCGTCTACTTACGTTTCGAGTTGTTTGTTGTAGCATACATTGTCACAAAGTGGTCAGATATATCAGTTTCTATCAAAGCGGATTTCGTATCTTGCTTTGAGATGGTAACCAATACATACATGAGCTATTAATGTAGACGATCGCGTACTTTCATCAATACGCTTAGATTTCATTTGATAGACCCTTAGATGCAATAACTTCAATATACCTATGTCATAACTACTTGATATTCATGTCTCATAAAACAATTTTTTTTTTTTCGTATTTCATATTTCGGTTTATTTCTTATACCGCATGAATAAATTGTGTACCTTTCATAATTTTTTTTTTTTTTTTATTATCTTTATTAAACTTACATTACTAGACAAAAATGGCTAAATGTGACTTAAAAATTAACAGGTTTCTTATTCTAGCTTATTGGTCCTTATGCGGCCGCTCTAAACTTAACTATGTATATCCATATAACTATTGCCTTTCGGCCTAAAAACTATTTTACGAACTAATCTTACATATTGTAATATGCTGGCTACGGCTCGAGTAGATAAAACGATGTTCTGTGAAATTTATTTCTTTATTTTCTATTTTATAGAACAATTCAGGTTCACACTATACTATTCTTCGCAAATTCTTTTCTTACGAGGTCTCTTTCCTCTCAAATCACTTTATCTCCTTTCAATTACTTAATTCACAATCCAAACTAATTACTTCTTCTTGCTAACTCTCAACTTTCAATTTATCACAAAATTACAACTTCGCCCATTATCACTTTTCTAATCTCTTCGCCACGGTTTTAAAACAACTGCCTCTTCTCGATCGCCATCTGTCCTTATATAGCAGAAGTTTCTGATAGCCAGAAACTTCTAGCAAATTCTTCGACCACTGGAACAAGAATATTCTGATGTAATAATTCCAAGATGACAATCATTTCGTGCAGTTATGACTCTCTCTTATCCGTGATATTATCCGAACTGTGGAGACTAACCGCAGACACGAACCCCGAATGAAAAGACACTTTGGAATGGGCTGGAGGAGCGTAGTTATTATTCTACATTATTGTAGCATCCTTTTAGGTGATGTTACAATATTATTATTTACCAAGAAAATATGAATTATAAAATAGAAAAAAGAACTTGGTATCTTTTTTTTTTTTAAATAAATCTCTTACAAGCTAGCTACGCTACTTAACCTACAATAACTATAATCAGTGTGGTCACACACCGAGTGGTCACTATCCCAATTTCTGGGCGCCTGGCAGTCACCAACATGGTGTACATGCGCCGCCGGGAGCTGACCGAGTCCAAGAGGCGTCAGTCAACTCTCGGAAGCACCAATTCATGTTGGTGAGCCCGGCTTCTCCCAAAAACACCCTAAATAACCTAGCTAACTTAAACTAACTTAAAACTAAGAAGATGTTACCGAAAGTAACGCACCGTCCTGGGAAGCGTGTTGACCCTTTTCCCTTCGAACAGCCATCAGAACGTGGTGTACTGTTTTGCAGTATCTATTTTGTCCCTCTCCGCAATTGCGGAACTAAAACGGAGGAGCTGAGGAGCATCGGTGACGTGGCTGCCATGGTTAAGCCGTTTATCTCTTGCGCTGTGGTGGCGGTGGTACAATACCGGGATACCATCCCTCGTCTGTACCAGCCCTTTTGCATCGATATGGATAAATGCCTCCGACGGTATGAAGCCAGACCGGAGCGTAATCTCGCGGTACATTTCATTGGGGTAATAAGCCCCAAAGATCAGGCCATTGTCGCTGGCCATCGCCATTGCAACGTGCCTTCGAATCACTTTAATAAGGAGATTGTCAATCCTGTTCAATTGAGCCCCATAGTATAGGGCCTTGTTGGGATAGTATTTTATATAGTTGGATTCAGGTGTTCGGAACAACCGGAGACAAGTCCTAAGATATTGTCTCTACAAAACCCGAATCTTTTCCATATAACTAGTTCTATATTGAACCACAATGGACAACCATAAGCGATGATTGGCCTTATCAGGGCCACGTAGCATATGACCTTCATCCTGGAGGCAAGTTGACCGTTATGAAACAGTCTCCTTGCCAGAGCAAAAGCCCTCTTGGCCCTGGCAAGACAAGCACCCGCATGTTTATCAAAATATAGATACTGGTGGAGCCAGATACCGAGATATCTAACTACGCTTCTCACCGCCAATGCCTGTCCGTTTTGTCCAATAATGGCAGTTTTTCAGTTTTTTCTGGGATCCCTAGAGGCACCAGACAATGGAGTTCTCAACAGGATTGTTTCCGACTTCTGAAAATTGATTTTCAGCTTCCAGTCGTCGCAATATTCCTTAATTTAATCGAAGTCATGCTGCCAAAGGATGTTGATGACCTCGATTTTAGGACTTGATCTGTATGCCACTAAATCGTCAGCATACGCTATAGCGTGTTTGAGTGAGCTCATCAGATCACTCGTGTAGATGTTAAACAGTATCGGCGAATTCACCGCCCCCTGCTGTAAACCGTTTTTAATGTCTAAGACTCTGCTAGAAATCACGTTGCCACATTTGACAACGAACTTCTTTCCCTTAAGCATATTGTAAATTACATATAGCAAAGGTTTGTGCATACCCTGCATAGTCAACTTATAGAAAAGACCCTCTAACCATACAGTGTCGAAGGCCTTTTCAAAGTCAACTAAGCGAGCACCCGTGTACTGGTTCTTGTTCCATTGTATGTCGGATACCAGTATCGACGCGGCATGAATAGTGTCATGCCCCGCCCTGAAACCAAACTGGTTGTCCGGAATAACGTTATTGTCCTCGACCCACTTCAACAGGGCTCTATTGACATTTTTCTCAAAGACCTTCCTATCATTCGAAAGTAAACTAACTGACCGAAGATTAGAAGGGTTCGTCCTATCCTACCCCTTTTTGGGATAGGGTGTACCACCGCCATTTTCCAATGCGCCGGATAATATGCATTATTAACCGCATTGTTAAACGGCGTGACGAAAATATCTACAGCCTCTAGAGGTAGGCGTCTCAATACGACGTTTGGGATACCATCCACTCCCGCCGACTTTTTATTCTTAAGTGAATCGAAGATGCAGAGAAGATCATCTTTCGACATGAATAAGTGAGATGTGTCTCGTCTATCGGCGATGACGTATAACATCTTTAATGAACATTGCTATTTATAAAATTTAGCATTAAATCCATTGTTTTCATAAAGAGCGTTGGTGTCTTCTTCTAAGTTGATGTAATACATAATAGTAGACATAACATAAACTAAAAAAAAAAATAGATCTTTTGTTAAAAGAAATACAAGAAAAATTAACGTTTTTCATAAAATTTCCGGCGATGACGGTATGCATGCATTACTCTAAATTCAGTATCTGCTTATCATCAAAATGTTTGTTTTTTTTTTATCTTGTTCAGTTATTGTTCAATTTTTTAAATTTAATTTACATCGTTTTCGGCTTTTTTTGCGAGTATTTTGCCAGATGTCTCACACACAAATCTCTGGTTACATTCTCTGGGTTTATTTTTGGCGAGCCAAAGTAAAAGTTTGTTGGTAGGAGTCAGCTGCTTACAAATACAAGTATCTTACCATATGTTTTGCTGTTTTGGTTTGTCTGCGGAGCTATTTTGTATTTTTTTTTGTCATGCGTTTTGCATGTGTAACTTGAGAAGGATGCGAATTTAGTTGATCTATTCGGATTTTTTGTTTTGGTTCTGAATATGGCAGTAATATCAGAACCGTTTATTTCGCAATGTATTGTTTTGCCTACAGCTTTTACCACTTTCATTTCAGTTAAAGTCGGTGGAATATTTTTGATCTTAATATATTTCAATTGATTTCAAAAATATTTATTCGTAACAAACTCCTAGCTAGAATTACTTTCAGAAATTTAGTTTCTTAAATTTTTCATTCCGTCCAGCAGTGGACTCATAGAGTTGTTTTTATTTACGTTTCTGTTTGTGTTGACATCCGGGGAGCTTGCGCTCCTTTTTTTTATATAGAAGGTGGGAATCTTGAAAAGATACTGTAGAAGTAGTGGGTTCAAAAGCATGCCGGATTTCTACCGACTAAAACCACATCCCCTCCTCTCCCCTGTTCTCTGCGGTACCACCAATAAGCATTTTTTCACAGGGGGGATTTCGGCTTTCCTTGCTATCATTTTGTATTGGCTGTGTGCTCACATTATTGTAGAGCTCTCTTCACTCAGCATGCACTGCATACTCTAATTGCGCAGAGTGGATATGTCGATTCAATTTTACGCCTATATGATCTAACTTTCATGGCTTCAGCCCATATTGGTGCCCCGTAGAGTATCATAGATGTCACTACTCTGGCTTAGAGTCAGCGTCGGGTGTATCTTGGTCCCCCATGGTTTGGAAAGATGCGCATTAGTGCATTATTCACATTGAGGTCTTGCCACTAACATATTCCAGGTGTTCATTAATGGAAAGCTTTGTATCAATCATGACGCCTAGGTATTTGATGGTGTGCTTCGATGTAATCTGGTGTCCTCCTATCATAAGAGTGATTGTTTCCCTCTTCTTTCTGCTACTGATTAGTACCGCTTCGGTTTTATGTTTTGCCAGCTTAAAACCCACAGATTGCAGCCAGAGGTGACCTTTTAGTTGAATCACTTCTTCCAGTAGTTTGGCGACCAAGGCTATCGCAACATCATCGTTGCGAATGAATCCCATAATCATAGCTTGTTTTGGTAAAGGTATGTTGAGTATCTCATCACACATAACATTCCAGAGGAGTAGGCCCAACACAGATGCCTGCGGTACCCTTCCTGTCACAGCATACTCCTTGGGACCATCATCTATGTCATATATCAGAATTCTTTGTCTGAAGTAATCTACTCACGATGTTTTCCAGCAACCTTGGGCAGGTGGGAGCTATTGCCCGGAAACTCTTTAGTTTCTTCATTACCACCTGACATGCCATCCCCCTAAGGGAATGCTACGAGTACTTTAAGACGTCTACGCGCTGATTTGTATTGCTGTTGTAGTTCCCTGAACCCCTGGAGCGTTGGTTTCAGAACGCAGGCGTGAGATTTCCTCGTTCCACCAGTAAAGTGGTGTACATCCGCGGGTGTTTCATCTACGTGGCATAGATATGTCACATGCCCTTATAATGTAACTAATCATCTGTTCCGTCTTGCTAGTAGAGGACCTGATGCCTCTTCGTCAAAGCTGCCCGATTTCCAGCCTACTTTGGCTAACAGTTCAAGTTGTTTTCCGTATTGCGGAGCTACTAACAAAGGTAAGGTCTATGATTTAGCCTAAACGTGTTTTCATTCCCGCTGTTGACAAGTATTACATCTAGAGTTGCCTCCAATAGTGTAGTTCCTCTCCTATTCGTCCTTTGGCTACCAATATCTACAGCCCATGCGTTGAAGTCGCCAGCTATTACCACAGGGCTTCTCCCTCTGGCATCGGTGGTAAGTCTGTCCAGAAAGTTTTCGAACTCATCGATTGGCATACTTGGCGGAGCATAGCAGCTGTATAAATTTATGTTATCAATTTTGGCTCTGACAAAGAAAGGGTGTCTATTTCTTGAAAATGACGTTTCCCACAAGGCCAGATAGCGGCTGTGTCTGTTGCGTCAAATACCCATCCATTTCCGCTGTGTTGTCTGTACGGTTCACTAAGTATAGCTGCATCTATTCCTAACTCACGTACGGACTGTGAAAGCAGGTCTTATGCAGCTTGGTAATGATTTAAGTTTAGTTGGAGTACCTTCATTTTCTCCGCAGTTCCATCATCGGTTTTTGATAAGATGGGCATCTCCTATTTCCTGTGACATGGTTATTGTCAGTGGATTCCTTGCTCTGGCAGAGTATGCACCTAGTGTCTAGGGAACACGTTTTTATCGTGTGGCCCTCTTACTCGCATCGGATGTAGTGGTTGGACCAGTCATTTACACTTTCGCAAGTTCTTTATATGTGTCCAAAACCCATGCATTTATAGCATTTTATTGGAGTAGTCTATTCGCTTATGCGGCAAACCATCCATCCTATTCGAATTTGCCTATAGTGATTAGTTTGTTTGCTGCCTCTGCTGGTAAGCTTATTGTTGCCGTCTGTGTACCACTGTAGGCTTTAAGCAGTGTCTTAATCGCCGACACATCCAAGTGATAAGATGTTCGTTGAGAGCATCGCAGATTTCCTCCTTGGTTATTATCTCGTCAAGATGCTTTACTTTGAGTACCAACTCGTGTGTCAGTGTCCTCACTTCCGCTTGTTGTAGCAAAACTTTTTCGACTTGGCCTTGGAATTGTAAGTTCTTTAAGTCCGCAGATCTCTTTAGTTCAATTAGCAGGTCTCCTGTGGTCATTTGCCTAATGCGGTTAACATTTTGGCCTAGTTCCTTGAGCTCAGGATCGCTTTTGTCTTTTCGGAGAATATCTGTATCAGGACAAATTGGCTTCTTAGATCTTTTCACACGTGCTTTTACCTTTTTCCAGTCAGCTCCGATTGGGTTTATCTGGGCCGGTACCTGATTAGGTAGTTTCCTCGGTCCTTGATTGACTTGGCTTTTAGTAGTCCTCGCTACATTCGGCGTTGGTTGCTCTCCAATGATTGTTGCCTTTCTTTTCATTTTGGGGGTGGAAGTTGGCTATTTTGTGGACTATTTTGCGGAGCTACTTGCACTCCACCTTTTGGTGTGACGTTTCTTTTTCTCTTGGGAATGGAGAACGCATCCTTGTCACAAACTGCAGGACCCAACCTTTTCTTGAAGGCCGCAAGGTAATGGCAAGAAGGCGGTACCGTAGGGATAAAGGAAGAAGGGAGAAAGGGTTAGTGGGTAAAAATCCCACACTATTACTGAGTACGCTCAGTTTCGTCTTTTAAAGATTACCACCTCCCAGCGAAAAAAAAGGCCGCAAGGTAGCTCATCCGGAGTATTGGTCCTGTTTGGGTTGCCTTTGCTGTAGGTTCGCGTTTGACTTACTTCCGACTTTTCTTTTGTTCCTCCACCACTGTGCAATAAGGAAGGCAAATATTATTTGTTAGCCGTGTTATCTCCTGGTGTACGTTGTTTCTACCCTCAGTGATCTTACCGCCTAGCACATAAAGGGTACTAGAACCTCCTTCTATTTTTTCGGTGATAGGGTTTTCCAACTCATTGCTGCAACTGCTAGTTGTTGGTGTATTTTGCCGCTCTTTAATTTTCAGGGTACTTGTACCTCCCGTATCTTTTCCAATATCTTCAAGTATTTGGTTGGCAGGACTTTCTGCCTTCTCCGTGTTGATGCACCCTTGTTCTTTCGGTAAGACCACTTTTGTCGGTGACCGTTGTATGCGCGTATTCTTTTAAAAGGGCTAGAACAAATTCTTCCTTGTAACACTATCTATGTACTACTTCAGCCAAGTTCTCCACCGTTGTAGTACCTATTGCAGTCATTGTATATCGACGACTCTGAGCCTGCTCGCTCACTCTCGGTCACCGGTACTGGGGATCCGACTCCCTGCACCGTAAGTTTGCTCCTTTTTTCACTATTCATCCTTGGTTTGTTTTCAGGGTTCCTTCCCATAGCCGTTTATACCTTTAGCCAGGTTTGATTTAAAGAAGAGTTAGAAGTCAAATATAGAAAACTGCACTGGCTGATAGGAAGAAACTCATCCGTATCAATTGGAAATAAAGTGCTTTTATATAATCAAATTCTGAAACCAACATGGACATATGGAATCCAACTATGGGGTTGCACTAAAAAGACAAACATAGACAAAATACAACAATTCCAAAATAAGGTGCTTAGAAATATAGTACATAAGAAATATGGTACATAAGAAATACTGACATTCATCGAGACCTGAAGGTAGAAAGTGGAACTGCTTAAATTCTAAAACATGCAAAAAAATACACAAAGAAAAGCTAGAAGTGCATATAAACTTAGATGCAAGGAAACTACTGCATAATGAAAATCAATTACGAAGGCTTAAAAGAACAAAACCTCTCGATTTAACTTAATATAAGAAAAATACAAATTTATATACTTACTTATAAATACATACACAGTCGAAACATAGAGTCACCAGGGGGTTAAACTCATTCAAAGATTAAGATGTCAGAAAAAAATTGCTTATTAGTGCAAGTGACTAGATCGCAGTTATGTGGGAGGTGGTTTTAGTCGGTAAAAATCCGGCAAGCTGATTACTCGGATCATCAGTATCTTTTGAAGGTCTCCCCTTCCTCTAAAAAAAAACTTCCTTACTGTTGCCACTTTATACACCACCGTTATATGATATATCATATGTGATATATGTATCTTATCGAACGCTTTTGAGAAATCAGTATATATGTACATACAAAACATAACTCTCGGCGCATAATATTTGCAAAAGACTAACTTTTGCAATGGAGTACATTTGTCTTCCGATGGAGTATTGGAACGATGTTGTTTTTTGTGACGAGTCCAAAGCAATGTTGTACTACCATGCAGGACCGCCATGAGTCTGGAGAAAACTGCTAACAGCCCTCGAAAACAAGAACATAATTCCAGCAGTTAAATTTGGAAAATTGTCGGTGATGATATGGGGATGTTTTTCAAGCAAAGGTGTTGGTGAAATAAGAATTATTGATGAAACGATGACTAAGGAAGTATGTTTGAATATCTTAAGAGAATACTTGAAAAGAAGTCTGCAAAAATTCGACTTTGTTTACCCATAAAACGGAAACAAATTGCGTTTTGCGTTTTACCAGGATAACGACCCAAAATATAAATCCTATTTATGAAGAGAGTGGTTGCTTTATAACTGCAGCAAATTAATTGACACCGCTACCCAAAGTCTTTCTTTTTTGTGTGGGAATATAAGGAAGTTGTTGAAAAAAGGTGGGAAATGTAGTTTTTCTTTTACTTCTTCTCGTCCGAAACTTTCGGCGCAATAATTTAAAGTGGTAAAATGGCTTACTATGAATTTACTCATGATCCCGACGTGATTTTTTACGAAATATTTCTGTTTGCTGAAATCACAAAGAAAAGAAGAAAAATTCCACAGATCAGTACAGGCGACCTAATAGTAAAGAGCCTCGAATATAGGGTGAGAAATAGCGAGACTAACTATTGATCCCAAATCCAAAATAATGATTAGGAATCCTATGAAAACAGGTTGGTCCATCTTTGTAAGAAATCTTCAGGCAAGGCTATCACCAACTCAGGTTAACAACTGTACTGAGGTTAACCATTTAAACAAAAAAGTCCTTAAAGTACAGAAATGTATCATAGAATCCTTTGAAGTCATCTGTCCTCTGAAAACCGTACCTAGAAGTGCAAATCAAAAATGGTGGAATGGAGACCTCCACGAAATAAGGAGGGTTGCTAGACAACGCCTAAACAAAGCCTTATGAACAAACGAAGGAGCAGACTGGGAATCTTATAAAGAAAGTAAAAGAAGCTTCAAAAAGCTCACCAGGGCTGCCAAAGATAATCATGGAAAACATTCTGCACAACGTATGCGACAAAAATGGAGCAGCGCGATTAAAGAAAATCCTGTCTAAGGAACCACCAAGTTATCAACTTCTACAGGCGGGCAATAACTTGGCAACCACAGCCGACACCTTGGAGACGCTGATGTGTGTACACTTCCCAAACTATTTCAACGAGGCAGCTACACCTTCTAAGTGTGGGCTCACTCGAACTGATACAAAATGGGAGAACACTGAGAACTTAGTTGATGCAGATAAAGTGAACTGGTCTATTAACTAATTTACGCCATATAAATCACCGGGCATGGACGGGATACTTCCCATCTTTTTACAAAGAGGGATAGAATTAGACACAATAAAGAAAGCAGTGGTTAATATCTCCAGGGAATGTCTATATCTCAGATACACGCCAACACAATGGCAAGAGGAGAGAGTGGTGTTCCTACCAAAACCCGGGAACGATTTATTGACAGTGAAGGGCTATAGATCTATTAGCCTAACGTCCTTCCTACGAAAATCAATGGAGAGAATTTGTGATAACCATACCAGAACACAGATTACAAATCCGTGTCAAATCAGTTGAGACGGCACTATGTTGTATCCACAATAGAAGATGCTTTTGAAACGAAGAAATCAGTCGCAGGCGTCTTTCTAGATATCGAAGATGCACTCAATAATGTTAAAACTCGAAAAATTGTGAATGCACTCTTGATATACTGTAAAAACCAAATAATTAACAATTAGCTAGAACACATGCTTTCCAACCGACGGAGCCTGTGCAAAATGCTTATGCAAAACACCCTACGAACCATAACGAAACGGGCGGAGGAGAGTGGATTAGAAATAAATCGAAATAAAACGGAACTAGTTCTCGTTACCAAGAAAACCAAAACTATGAAATTCACAGTCCACAACTTGGAGGAGCATCACTGCAACTCCGTGACAGCGTCAAGTACCTGGGCATAATATTGGATAGGAAACTGACCTGGAGAAAGAACCTGGAAGAAAGAGTTACCAAAGCTAAAAGGGCATATTGGATATGTAGGAGGGCCATCAGGAAATCATGGGGTCTGAAACCGAAACAGGTCCACTGCATATACGAATGCGTAATAAAATCTATTATCTTCTATGGAGTAGTTGTATGGTGGCCAGTGACAAATAAAAAGTATGCAAAAGTCTTGCTAACAAAGGTGCAGCGTACAGCCTGTTTGGGTATCACAGGAGCACAATCCTCAACACCAATACTCGAACAAGCGAAGAAGATTACCGGTCTTTCAGCCTCAAGGCTTAGAATTTCCGCCCACAAGAGAATGTTGGACGAATGAAAGGACGACAAGAAACTCCAACGGGTTATCGGGATATACAGACGGCTATAAAATATCAGGGAAATCAGGGGCTGGCGTCTTCTGTGCCAACCCACCGATTGAAGCGAGTAACATAGAAATTAATCCTGATAAGATAATAGGGGTCTCTCTGACAACTAATTAATGAGAAGATACGACAGGAGTTCAACAACTACTAGACGAATCTAGACACGTATAAAGTGGCCAGATACGTGGTAATAGAACCGAGTAATAACACAGCAAAAAGAGCTTTCAACTCAAGCAGAAAACAGTTAAGAGTTATGGTGGGACTTTTAACACGGCACATCAATCTCAATAAACATTTCAATTTAAACTCGTGCTAGCTGATACAATCTGTACCAACTGTGAGGGGGAGGAGGAAGATAAAGAATACAATACTTTCTCTGCCACTGGCCTGCAACAGCGAGGTTAAGACTGAAGGTACTGCGATCCTTAAGGATACCGGATCTAACACACCTCAGTATGAAAGGAATCGGTGATATATTGGAGTTCGCTAGACGAACAAGACGATTTCTTCTCCATCAATTGGCCAGATAAGACTCAACGAAAGTTTATCGATACTACAAAACAAAGTTTTTAGTTGGGTTGACTCCGGGATTTGCAAACCATAAGTCAAATCTACGATTCGTTAATAATGTGGTATGGCTTGAAGGAAATGAAAACCTGGAGGAAATTCGGCTACAAACGTAGAAGGATAGGCCAGCGGATATACATTGTGAAGGACCGTGCAAAATATTCTTCCGCCATACATACTCGTACATAAATACGCACGTCTTACAGCTGACATAACTCAAATATATCGGTTGATTACCAACCTTATCGTGGTGTAGAGGCTGAGTAAGGGTAATGTTTCTCGAGAACTATTCCTAGAAGAGTCCTGAAACCAATTGGTAACTATCCCCCTAAACCATGGTGTTAAGCGAGCAGTGCCCATTGGATAGTTTGTAGCCAGGGGGTATACCGGAGCCTCTCTGATACCAGACTGCCTCAGGGAGTAACCATGGTCTTACTGCACTATACGGGGCTCTGGTGCAGCGGACAATTCTTTCCCGCTTTACTCGTGGGATATGTAAACAAATAAAAAAAAAAAAAAAAAACAATTTAAGCAGGATGCGGAGTGACAAAGTGTCTACGATTGGTCGCATAGAGCACAGGCACTGTGACGAAGACCTAACCAGCCAAAAGACCGCTACAACCTCAAGGAGTGTCCCCGGGACTTCAAAGAGCCAACTGACAGAAGCAGCAGTAGCAGTAACAGCAG
Source organism: Pocota personata (assembly GCA_963082735.1). Classification (NCBI taxonomy): domain Eukaryota; kingdom Metazoa; phylum Arthropoda; class Insecta; order Diptera; family Syrphidae; genus Pocota; species Pocota personata. The sequence goes on along the minus strand of OY720429.1, from coordinate 174,556,678 downwards.
CTGACCAAAGCGTCTTTATGAACATCTTACTACTAACAACAACTGGCAACAGCAACCCAATGGGTTCAAATAGTTGGGCCACTTGACTGAGCACCCGTCTCTTGGTACGAACATCATTCTGCGGTTAATCTTCACTCGGAAAAAAAGCTCATCCGATACTGGATCCCATCGCAAACCAAACACTGAAGCAGGTAGGTGACTCGATAATGAGCTTTGGAGCAGGAGTTTTCTCCCCCGTGATCTAATGAATTACCTGAACATTGTTGAAATTCCATTTCCGAAGTTTAAAATGGCCAGTGGAAAGGACCAAGTCGACATTCGCAGCTAATCCGGAAAATAACCGGACCAAATACGACCCACCCCAAATGCGTGTGCTGGGCATGTGGTTCTTCAGATCTACCATAGATGGTCTCATTCTCGACTATGAGACCCCACATGTCAGCTCCAAGAAGTGTATCGACGCCTCCAGGGGTACCAAAACTTGCATCAGCTAACTGAAGACCATCCACGTGCACCGCTGGGGTTGTAGAGGTTATCAACGAAATGACAAGCGCAGTAATCGTCAACGTAAAATCAGAGTGCGTACTGAAGTGTGAGCAAGACGCTGCCTCTGATACGTGTATGAGCAACTGCCCCGAATCCCTCTACCACTGTTTCACATTTCTTTCTGCAAAGGTTTGATTGGTTAGCTAAACGTTCAGTAACAAAACTTACCTGCGATCCAGGATCGCAGAGAAGACGAGCCACACGTTGTTCCGTCAAACTGGTTACATATGCCCACGCAGTTGCCAACAAAATGATAGAATTTCCTTGAAAGAAGTAGGTGGTAGGAGGATCGATCGAGTCAAATGTTCGACTGCGCAGCGACGAGGGCTCCAATCGATGTAGAGTCTTGACTAGAGGATAGTGTTGGTTTTTTTTACTGAGGTTGATGACACCGTGGGCTGCAACTGAACTCATCTACAAAACATCGTATGGTGCTTACGACCGCACTGGCGACATCCACTGGATGGGCACTGTTTCGATGTATGCCCAAGTTTAAGGCAGTAGAAGCATAAGTTGAAAATCTTAAGTGACTCGAAGCGCTGTTCGGGATTCATGGCCATTAAAATATGACATCTTGAAATCCTATAAGATCCTTGGCAGTGTGGGCAGTTTCCTTCTGGCATTGTGATCAAATGAGATTTAACTGATTGCTGAGCGCGGTAAAATTAACGCATTGTCGACGCCTCTGAGCGATTTGTAACACATATGAGCTCCGTTGTAAGACTATAGGCTCTTATCTCCAAAAAGGTCAGTAAATCGGTCAGGACGGGAATGTCACGCATCCCATTTATCTACTGAAAGTTTCATGACACGCAGCGCCTGAAAGGATTCCTGCACAGTATCTACTATAGCCAATAATGTCTTCGGTGTTTCATCTGCCGACGATTTTATGTTAATGAAACGTGAGACGTGGATTTCCGCTAACAGTTTGGGGTTGTCATAACGATTCTTTAGCGCTTGTCATACTTCTTCGTACCCACCAGAGTACATACTGTCAATCAAGGGAACCTTCGCAGCTTTAATTACCTGTCGAAGCTTGTCTCAGGAAGCTTCGTGTTATGATTCAGTGTCTCGAATGCATCTTTAAAGGCCAATCAATTCTAGAACGGTCCGTCAAATGTTGGAATGACAATTGGATCAAGTTTCAGGTCGAAGCAGCGCGAATCACCATCCACAGTTTCAGCTTTCGCTTTGGGTTGGGGAGCAGACGCCGAATTAATCGCCAACAACTTCCTGTTGAGCTTGACACATATCGCATTGTAGGAAGTCTCTACTTGCTACCATAGTTGTCCATGCGTATCGTATTCAGTCGGCTTAGCAGCTCCCACCAACCGTTCGTGATTTGCGACGAAGCGGGCATAGAGAGCGGTAATGGATTTGAACTCCTGTTCAACCTGAGTAGCGTCGCATATCTCCAGGCTCTCTCCTTCCAATAGTATACGTAATCGTTTTATCGGTGTTGCAGCAGCCGTCCGCAAGTTCAACTCAGCCATAAAGAACACCGGCAAATAAAAAATACAAAATAAATTGTAGAAAGACAGCAAAGTATACCAGTTTTCACCAGGAAGTCAGTTCAATCCTCACAGGAGGCACCAGAAATTATGTGCAATACCACCAAAAGAACTGAAAAGAGAAATTGTCGAATATGAAAACTCCAGCGACTTAACCTCTAGAAAGTGTCTTTATTGAATGGGAAGAACAAAGGAAACTAAAAGTGGTAATCTAAGTAATCGTCAAAGTGACAGGTTCTATGTAAAGAAAGAAAGAGTAGTAGATTAGCTGTCAGCGCAAGGTAGCAGCACAGGGTGTTTTGTTCCTTAACATAGGGAATACTCCAACATTTGTTACTAGAGTTAGACAAGAAGTTCTCGATCTCACACTTGGCAGTCCTAGCATAAGTAGGTTAATTGAAAACTGATTAGTAAAACTCCAGCCGGTTACTTAGAGTTAGAAAACGCGGTAGAGAGCATTAGGAGCGCTATCACAAACGCGTTTGAAACAAGTTGTCCCATAAGCAACAACAAGGGTGGAAAAGATGTGCCATGGTGGAGCAAAACACTGGGAACGGAATTTATTGCAGTAGGCGACTTCAACTCCAAACATACCTTCTGGGGCTCTCGACTTCATTCACCAAAAGGTAACAGCTTATATTCTGCGATTACCAACAAAGGTTTGCACGTTCTATCAACAGGGGAACCTACTTACTTAGTAAAAAAATACCCGATAATATAGATTTTTTGGTATGTAAAAACTTAAGGAGAGAGTTTAAAGTCAAATCATCAACTCCAATCACCAATTATACCCGTAACCAAACAAGCATCACTCATAGAGATATTGAAAGTCTATTAAGGGCAAAAAGACAATTAAGAAGAGGGTGGCAGAACCATAGATCACCCGATCACAAGAGGAAACTATCCGAATGCACAAGAAAACTGCAAAAAGTATTAAAACTTAATAATGAGAAATCTTTTCAAACCTACGTTAAAAACTTGTCGCCGACGAAGTCCTCTGACTACACGCTGTGGAAAGCTGCTAAAAACCTAAAGCGACCTATTACCACTGAAGCACCAATTCGCCTAGAAAACGGTAACTGGGCGGAGTGATGCTGAAAGGCACTGCTTTCGCAGAACATCTGAAAAGGGTATTTACCCCGAATCCACCGTTAGTGAATAACCAACTTAGTGATCTACCTGTGATGTCCCTTCTATAGAACCTCTTCGTTTTGAGTTAAAAGACTTAACCATAAAATATAACCTAGATAAAAAAAAACTCCGGGAAATGATCACATTATATGCAGATTTATACTCCTTAATACTCAAACTGCAGTAAAGTATTTACTACACATATTTAACGGTATCCTACGTACTGGCCACTATCCAGAAAAGTGAAAGCTCTCCGAGATCATTATGGTCCCCAAGCACGATAAGAACCCAAACTCAACCTCTTCTTACAGACCAACTAGTCTACTATCAATTTTTTCCAAAGTATTCGAAAAACTCCTGACTTCAAAAATACAGTCTTTGTTAGCGTCCGAGTCCATCATACCAGATCACCAATTTGGATTCAGGAAAAACCATAGTTCTACCAGTCCAATCGTAAAATCATTCTCAAATATAAAAGCTATAAGTCGGAAATGCATCCCATCAACGCCGGTGTACCAAAAGGAAGGGTCCTTGGTTTGCAGACAACACCGCAATTATAAGTTCTAGCAGAGATCCAACAAATGCTTCAGTTAACTTGCAAAACCATTTCTCAAAAATTGAAAAATGGTTGGAAACGTGGAGAATAAAAATAAACGAGTCCAAAAGTTCGCACATAACTTTTACTCTGAACACGAATACATGCCCATCCGTTAGAATCAATGACCAGCTCATACCCGAACAGACGTCAAATACCTAGGCTTTCACGTCGACATGAGAGAGGAAACGTGGAGAATAAAAATAAACGAGTCCAAAAGTTCGCACATAACTTTTACTCTGAACACGAATACATGCCCATCCGTTAGAATCAATGACCAGCTCATACCCGAACAGACGTCAAATACCTAGGCTTTCACGTCGACATGAGATTGACATGGAAAAAACACCTAGATGCTAAAAAAAAACTTAATATAATAAATTTTTGTAACTTTTGCATTTTAAGACTTTAAAGTCTATTGTAAAAGATGTGTCTATACAAATAAATGAAATGAAATGAAATGAAAAACTCAAATAAACATTAAAGTGTCAAAACTACATTGGCTTATGAACCAGAAATCACAACTAAGCCTAGATTGCAAAATACTAATCTATAAGTTTGTATTGAATCCGATCTAGTCCTATGGCATTCAGCTATGGGGTACTGCTGCTGCTTCAAATATAAACAAAATCCAAAGGTTTCAATCCAAAATTCTCCGTAACATTACTGGAGATCCCTGGTATGTTAAGAACTCCAACATCCACAGGGACCTCGATATACCTACTGTCACTGACGAGATTTGTTCACAGTGTGTCCGCTACTTAAACAGGCTAAGAAGACATCCAAACGTTCTGGCAACAAACCTGCTTACTCGCCGATATTCCAAGGGAGCGTAAAGATTCACAAGATATCTGTATCACCAGGCGCCCGTCAACAACAATCGTAATTCATATAATGTATTCATCGTTAATTTTGTTCACACCCAATAAAATTTTAACCTTAAATTAAATCTAAATGAAATTCCATCTAAACAATTACATATCTTAAAGCATTGGCCAAAAATATAATTCTTAAATTTAGTTTGTAAGATTTGAAAACTTATTGTTAGTTTCTTAAATAAGAAAGAAGTTGTTAAAAAAAAGGGGGGAACAACAATTTGTCAAAGTTAAGATCCGTAACACGCAAACTGTTCAATGGGACAAAGCGTAATGGATACTGGCAAAGCTACAGAGAGGCACTAACATAGTACAATAAAGAATTGAGGAAAGCTTTAGGAGATTTTGCGAGGCAATTACCGGCACTCCTGCTGCAGCTAAACTGCATAAAGCTCTGGCAAAATCGGGGGGAATGCAAACGTCTCTAGAAAATTCCGACGGTAGTTTCACTAAGGATGAGGAAGAGCGAGCGCTACTGCTCTTAGAAAGGCACTTACCTGGAAGTACATATGCAGAATACAAATGAAGAGAGCACGACCAACATAAAAAGACCTCGAAAAGAAGATTGGAATATAGTAGGTGCAATCTGTTCCAGAGGGAGAATTGAATGGGCAATCAGCTCCCTACATACCAGCCCTACTACAGAAAGGATAAGGAAAACTGCTACCATACCTAGTCAGAATAATGAAAAGTAGCCTTGCACTGGGGTATATTCCAAAGCAGTGGAAAATGTTATATTCGTACTAAAAGTGGTGAAAAAGGACCTAACACAACCGAAGTCATACAGATCAATCAGCCTAACATCTTTTCTTCTCAAAACAATGGAAAAAGCTGTGGATAACTTCATAAGAGAGGAGGTACTAAACACGTCCTCACTTCATTGCCGTCGACATGCATACAGAGCGGGCAGATCTACTGAGACTATTCCAGTTGACGGAAACCATACAGAAGCTCTTGAAACGAAAAAAGCAAACGCTATCGTGTGTTATACGGCACAAACCTGGGGACATAATGAGTTTGAGGAAGTGAAACAACTTTTAAGGTAATTTTTAAAAAAGGATTTTCAAGCTGCTTTGTACGACCCCAAACCATATGCACCTTACTACATGACTACATTCTAAAGAGGTTAGATATGTATGGTAGAAGACTTTCAAAAATAATTTTCTTGTTGGTTATAAGGTAAAAAATATCATGGTTTAGGTCTTGGAGAAACTTGGCGGAGAACAATTTGTGGAGATGAAAAGAAGCGTCATGCAAGCTAATAAGAGCAGTTCACATAAAAAAGTGAAGAGTACATTGCGAAAGTCAAAAACTCTGTGGCCCGGGTAATTTACATTCAGTTAAACCATAATCTAGGGGACGTCAAAAATGTTACTCCTATTTATGTACGAGTATATATATCTACAATGCTCAAGATAAGAGGAGAGTTGCTGCCCTTAAATTTCATTCCACACAGGAACGACTTGCAGGAAACTTGTAGGAAGGAGAGAGAGAGAAAGTCCACCACTTCCTAGGATAATGTCCTATTTTGAGGGAAATCCGAAGAAGCGTTTTTGGTAAAAACATTTCAAGCACTACGGAAATGAACAACTTCTTAATTGGTCAGAATTTGGCAGCTCTCTTCGAATATACCACGCGTGGGTTAAAATATAGAAAGCAGGTTGAAGAATATTTTAAATGGAAAGATAAATTTTATCTTAATAAATCACGTTTAACTTAATTAGTTCAATTAGTTATGTTTTAAGAACTTGTTAAGATGTCAATCTGGCTAACGGCAGTAGTCATGCTTATTTTAATGATTGTTATATAACTTAATCTTAAGGTAAATTGCTTAATATAATAATTCTGAAATTTAAATTGAATACTACGGCAACTCCTACAAGGCACAGAAGCTGCTTTTATTTGAAAGAAGATTTTCGTCAGAGGTAGACTTGGGCAAAAAGTCTTGAGGCATTACTCAAAAACACCAGTCTACTATGCGCTCACGGCCCACAGAGGATAAGGAAGACGAGACCAAAGACAGTTTTTATGAGAAGGAAATTTAGTAGTAGAGTTACAGTCGGAGCTGAGAATGACGACCAAAAATTAGCTGGCAAGCGGGACAGGACGATCACCAATTCCCTCCATCCAAACAAAGTGAAGTAAAGATAGCAATATCTAAATTTAAATCCAACAAGGCTGCTAGAGCCCACGGTCTAACTGCCGAGCTATTTACAGCAGCTGGTCATATGGTCGAATGAAAGTATGCCTGAAGAAAGGCGTCCCTATGAACTGCACCAAAACCGACATATTGGCCCTCCTATGCAGCAAAAACACCTGACCTAATATACTTCTTCGTAACAAAAGGAGTCTGCTAATTTTGCGAGAGTAGAGGAAAGCTTTGATCTCTTCTCAGACCATTCACCGGTAATTTTGAGAATAAGTGACCGGCTAATGAAAGTAAAAGGTATGCCTAGATTGACTAATACCAAAACACACTGGGACGGCTTTAGAATTCCTTGCGAAGAAAACATTATCTTAAATTCGTAAATTCACCATTCGAGATAGAAGTAGAATTTGGTAAATTTATTGAAGCTATTCAGAATGCCGCATGGAAAAATACACCCTTATGGAGAAAAGTAACCAAAAGCAGTGAAGCTAATTATCCGCCGGAAAAAGTAATTATTCCTGAAAAGAGGAGAGCACGCAAAATATGGCAACAAACCCGCGCCCCCCAACATAAAATATATTCAAACTACTTATGTAAGAAACTTAGAATAGCGATTCAAGATATAAGAAACCGCGAGAAGGTGTAACAGCCGAAAAATGCACAAATTACTTACTCTGGAAAAACCATGAAAAGTGTCAAAAAACCCAAAAGGCAATAGCCACTAATCAGAAAAAATAATGGCGAATGGGCAAAAGGTGACAAAGAAAAGGGGGCTTTTTGTCGAACACCTAGAAGAAACGTTTAAGCCATTTGATATAGCAACGACATCTGACGACGACGAGTAATTTTAGAATAAAAAGCGTATCGTTAACCGAAATTCATCAGACGATAAAAAAAACTTGAAAAATAATAAAGCCCCTGGCTATGATTTAATAACCGGGCAAATACTTAAGAAATTGTCAAAAAACGCATTAACTAAACTTTAATTAGATTGTTATACGTTCCGTGGAAAGTGGCGAAAGTGATAATGATTCCGAAACCGGGAAACCCTCCAAACGACAAAATATCGTACAGACCGATAATATCAAAGGTATTTCAAAGACTCCTATTGAAACCCATCCAACCGGTCATTTAAGAAAGACGTCTTATACCTCCAATTCGGGTAGAGAATCAAGCATTCCACAATCCGATGATATTGTGAAAGGCTCCAGGAAATAACCCCCCGAGAAATAAGCCCCCAAAATTAAAATTAAATAACCCCCCAAAATTGGGGACTTATTTCACTGCGAAATTAGTCCCGAAATGGAGAATGAAATAAGTCCCCAAAAAGGTATGAAATAAGACCCCAAAATGAAAATGAAACAACCCTTTTCTTTATGTTGTTTCTTAATATTTTTTGTAATTTTGGGATGAGTACTGTACTGTTAATGAAAAGTATTGATGACATAGGCGCCTGCCTAACGAAAAGCACCTACCCCGAGCGGAGCAACGAAGTGTGTTTAAATCCCTTAATCCCGCGAAGTGAGCCACCCGGTTTTTTTGACATTTACGTGGTTTTCTTTTGAGGTTAGCGAATAAATACCCGGGTGGCGGGATTAAGGGATTTAAACACTCTTTTCGCATGCGGCAGGTCTCGCTCACGCAACTTCGCTACTCCGCTCGGGGTAGGTGCTTTTCGTCAGGCAGGCGCCTATGTCCACAGTTTTCTTAATTAACAGTACCCGGGTGGCCCGCTTCGCGGGATTAAGGGATTTAAACTCTCTTTTCGCATGCGGCAGGTCCCGCTCACGCAACTTCGTTGCTCCGCTCGGGGTAGGTGCTTTTCGTCAGGCAGGCGCCTATGTCATCAATACTTACATACATCCATTTGGTATTAGAGATAGATACATACTTTTCACAGACGTTCCTAAAAATTGAGCGAATGCCACTCATAGCGTTAACATCACTTAGCACGGTAACGCTATTCAAACAAATTTAGGGACTTATTTCATCATGAAATAACTCCCCAATTTGAGGTATGAAATAAATCCCCAAAAACCCATGAAATAAATCCCCAATTTTGGGGGTTTATTTCATATGAAAAAAATGCCAACCTCCATACAAATTTTAGGGGGTTATTTCATATTTATTTTTGGGGGATTATTTCTTGGGGGGTTATTTCCTGGAGCCATTGAGAAAGCCCTAGAGTAAAAAAAGATTTGCTCTAGCGTGTCTCAAGCATTCGACAAGGTTTGCCACGATGGCTTGAAGTACAAGCTAAGACGGGTTCTTCTGGAACATTTATTTAAGATCTTAGAATCCTACCTTGAAAACAGATTACTTTGTGTTAAACACGGAACTAAATATTCCGAGTTCAAGGAAATCGCCGCTGGAGTTCCGCAAAGAAGTGTCCTTGGTCCTATTTTATTTTGGCTGTACACTCGGGATATACCCAAACCGAAGGCACTGTAGTAGCTACGTTCGCGAACTATACGGCTATTTTGTGTAACGGAAAGTTCAATCGAGTCAGCAACTGAAAAACTCCAATGAGCTTTGGATAAAATCTGCGACTGCACAACATTTTGGCACATTGTTCTTAACGAGACCAAATCGACACATGTTAACTTCACATACAAGTACAAGAAAATAAACAATCTACTAGTATTCATTAACTCGGTACAAATACCGACTGACACTAGTTCGATTTAGCTCAATAAGAAGTAATGGCATTTAATGACGGTATCAGCAGTGCTTTCGCCGAAAATCTACCTGCATCACGCGAATATTCCTCGAAGTTTAAAGTACTTGATTAGGAAAACTTAGTTGTAGTAAATAAGAAAAAGGGACGGGTGAGTTTAGTCACTAAAAATCTGACACTACTATGAGTAAACGGTGTCTCATAGTGTCTTATGAAGATTCTCACATTCTCTCTTTTGACATCGGTTACTATTGAAAACATTCTTACCAATTCAGCATTTAATTTAATTTGTTTCCCAAATGTAGTGATAATTGTTACGCGACCAGCCCCATCAAACAATATAGGCCTTATATTAACCTTTTCACAATGCAATATACTGCTTATAACGATAATTTGGTGAAATATTGCATAAACTCTTTTTTCTTCAGTTAGCTGAAGCTGCAGTTGTGAATGTTGTTTTGGTTGTTATTGGTGTGGCTGCTTCGAGCGTTAATGAAAATGATATGTGTGTGCGTGAGGATCATGTTGCTTTGGTTCTTGCTGTTTCTCCTAATGAAGTTTCTGCCAAAATTTAATTTAGTGACTACGATAACATGTACTGATGATCATGTTGAGATTTCTACTGTTCTGATGTCTCTGCTCCTGATGTACTTGTAGGTATGGTGTGGGTATTCATCATGCAGCTGATGATGACGTGCGGCTTGAGATTAACTTGGGATCATAATCTTTCATCCAACAACCAAAAATCTGAATGTAATGTTTGTAAGCCGCTCTGTAACATTGCTCTGAGTCATGCTCTTCAGTAGCTTAAAGTCCATTATCATAATGCCAGGGCTGCAGAGAAAAAACTTTGGATCTGTTTACGGTTTCAAGACACAACGAGTATGATGTCATTATAATTACGGAAATCTGGTTCTATGATTGATCGGTTTAGATCGGTAGAGGAACGAGGTGGAGAAGGGCTGATTTTCATTCGGACAATGTTTCCCTGAAAGCAAATCACACTGCCTATCTTAAACGTCAGACAAATGTGTATTTCTGTCAATGTTGAGGGAACTGAAAAATCTATAAATTCATTGTGACATTAAACCATCTAAAAGTAAACTAGACACATGAAAAATGTATACAAAATATTGAGATTGTAAATAGTCGTTGCTCTGATTCAAATAATATTTATGTTCTTGGTGATTTTAATATTGCTGATGTAGTTTGGCCTTGGTCTGGAGATGACAAAATGCTTATTCCACATAATGTGATAAACGATTTCGAAGTAGCTCTCATTGACTCTTCATTTTCCTTAAATTTGTATCAAAAGTATTCGATAACGAATTTGCAAAACAGAATTTTAGATTTTGTTTTTATGAGCATAAACACTGAATCGGTTGTTAAAAGCAACAATTTTTAATAAAGAAATATAATTGAAATTGAGATGTGTAATTATCTAAAGAGGAATATGATTTCAGATATAATTTCGGTGGATTAAATTCGTATTTTAGTTTGTTCAACGTGAATTTTGGATTTGCCACGTTTGTTCCATGTTCATTGAGGAGAGACATTTCGAAACCACCATGGTATAATAGGCGGCTTTTCCACTTAAAACTGTGTCGCTTGTACTTGCTCCATATATGCTGTTCGTTTGAAAATTGATCAGATTTCAAATTAAAGCGAAATCAAGAAGCGAACAAATTTGTTTTTCGTAAAAAGCATTAAAAGATTGAAAAATTTGTTTGGCCATATGTCAAAACATTTAAATATAAATTTTTAATAAAATCTGATGGCACTTGTATCAACCGAACTAAATGAAACCTAGAAATTAAATTTCATAAAGTCACTCTTAGAATGTGGGAAAATAAGAGGGGGAGGTAGCAATTTAGAATTAAAACTGATTCTACGGTAAGCCGCGATCATTTCAAGTCACCCTCGTAAGTGTTTTTGGTCCTTTATAAAGCGTAACAGATGCTCTATTGGGTTGCCGAAATCAATATTATATACAAATTTTGAATCCAATGATGCTCATACTATAGTTGATTTATTAGCGGAATTTTTCAGATCTATTTTTTCTAATTCAGTTATTTGACTGGTTTTATAATTTCCTGTGTGGCTTGCAGTCTCAAGCCTAATTCTAAACCTAGCGCAGGTGTATACCGGACATTAGATTAAAAAACTGTCAATTTGAAAACCTTTACTTAACATTTTCTAAAAGGTCTTTGGTTTCTATTTTCAAATCTTAATCTGAAAGTGACATTGAAAATTACAGAGGAATTCGCAAATTATCGGCTATACCAAAGTTTTTGGAAAATATTGTTAAACATCAATTAGAATTTCATGAAAAAGTTCAACAACATCAATCTAAGGCCATTTTACATTTTATATCATCAATGCTGTTAAAAGTGGATTCTATGTTGACACTGTCTATACTGATTTTTTTATTTTTTCGATTCGAAGACTTCCCGGCCGGAGCGTTGAAGTCCATTTGCTCTACATATCCTAACCACTTCATGCGATGGGTTCGGACCCTTCTGACTAGGTAGATGTCGCTGTACAACCGGTATAGTTTGCTGGTACAACAGTTGTCTGCATTAACCGTCGATACAAACGGGACCAAAAATCACACGAAGAATTTTTCCTTCAAAGCACTCAAGGGTATCTTCATTCGCCTTTGATAATGTCCATGCTCCTCTCCGTATAGCAGGACTGGGAAATAAAGTCACCTTAATTGTCCGTGAGAGGACTTGCTACTGTTAGCCTAAAGAAACAGCAGTTGCCAAGAGTTTGATTTTTTTTTTTTTATTATTATTACAACTGAGATAAAATGGGTAAAAAGGTAAGCCCCAATGGTTGATTGTGAATAATTTAGCAAAAAAAATTAAGTTGAATTTACAAATTTTAAGAACGAACAGCGAGGTCTACGGGTAGTGTTCTTTGGAGTCGTCTGGATTCCGGTAAGTTCACTAGGCTCTGAATTTCATAGTTTTTATGTTGGTGAAGCCGTTGTATAGGGTAAACGATGAGGTCCCATTCGTCTGGCATACTTTCATCCGACCATAACTTACAGATGAGTTATTGTATGCCTCGTTCCAAATCATTTCCAGCTGCTTTAAATAGCCCGGCAGTTGGACCGTCGGCTCCAATAGAATTGTTGGATTTAAGCATAGATATTGCTATCTTTACTTTGGTCGTGTGGACGGAATTGTTGATTATCATTGTCCGGTTTGAATGGAGCATTCTGCCGGCAATGGAAGTTTGATCGTCACTGCCGTTATACAGTCTGTAGAAGTGATCTTTTCAAATTCTCAGCACCGACTGTGACACTACTACTACGAGTATATTTGCAGTCATTCACAGACCTTAGTAGAGATCGCACGTGTTTCGTCTTCTCTTGAAATTTCCTTGTCATTTTAAGTACATAAATAGACAGTGGTGCATCAAGTGTCGCGGTAGCGCAGAGCTAGTGTTAGAGTCCTGCTTCCCATAGCGGGAGTAGTGGACACAAAAACATCGGCCGATGACAGTGAAAACCACTTGGCAATTGTCGAAAGTGGAACCACGGTAAAGAGGAGGAGGAAGCAGAGGCTGACTCCCTACGAAGGCAAGCGCCCTTCCCTATCAGCTTCGACTGAAAAGCTGCCGGGAGAAGTGAGGGTAGGGGCGCCGTCAACAACAACAACAGCAGCAGCAGCAGCAGCAAAAGAGCGTACATTCGTCTCGGACGGTGGAGAAAATTGCTACAGAGGTGGTAGCAATAGCTTCGCCACGTTAGCGGCCTCCGAGTCCGAGGATGAGGACGAAGAGATGGAGGCCATCAATGATAGCATACAGCAGCTCCAGAGGGTGCTGACCATAAAGGCTTAACAAACAGCCAGAAGAGCAGAAGATAGCCAGTCACGGAAAAAAATACAACAACAAAAACAGCTGCTGATATGCAGCAGCAACAACAACTGCCTGCAAAGCAACAGAAACAAAACCAGCTGCCAGCAAAGCAGCAACAACAACATCAACAGCTGCCAACAAAGCAGCCACAACAAAAACAGTTGCCAGCTAAGCAACAGCGGCAACAACAACAACAAAAACAGAATCAGCAGCAACAACAACATCAACAGAAAGACCAGCAACAACAACAACATCAGCAGCAGAGGAGTGCAAATGAGAAGGTGCCACCTATCAACACATTCAAGATGGAATTAAAAGACACCATTGAGCTATGTAAGTTGCCATAGGCAACAAATTTTTTATTAAACGCATTAATGAAGATAGGCATACTATCCACTGTAATACAGTGGAGCAGTACAAAAAAATAAAAGGTTTATTAAAGGAAACGACGACGGAGTTCTTCTCCTTCACCCCGAAGGGGGAAAAGTTGCAAACGATTCTACTGAGGGGGATAGATCCGTCTATCGAACCGGGAGAGCTCCTTAGGATGCTGAAAGAGAAGGAGTGCGATGGTCTTGAGTTCGTAGGAGTCAAGCCGTTCACCACAGCAAAGGCCAAAAGGGAGAAGCGGAAATTACCGTTCTTCCTTGTTCAGATAACTCCCAACAGCAAACTGGATGGTCTAAGGAGTATTAATGTCCTAGACTACCAGGTTGTCAAATGGGAAAAGTAAAGAGGAGCGATAACATTTTACAATGTGTTCGCTGCCAAAGGTTCGGGCACGCCGCGTCAAACTGCGAAATGCAGCCTCGATGCGTAAAGTGTGGAAGAACCACAAAGCAGAGGAATGTTCCCTGGGTAAGGATGGCGTCAGGCCGGAGAAACACGGTACAACAACAACCGAAAGTTGCCGCACAGGCCCCAGTGCCTAAAGCACCTGAGGCTCAGCCTGATATGCTGACTATTTTGCTCTCTATTCAAGGGCAAATGAACCAGCTTCAGCGTCAGTTAGAAGAGCAAGCGAAATAGGTGGACCAGATCTACGCATATCTGCCGGGCCTAGCGCACCTCCAATCGTAATGGATACGATGGCGGAGAAACCCTTAAAGATCCTTGCGGTGAATGTGAATTCACTGATAAGGATCGAGCGAAGAACCGTACTTTTTAAGTTGTTAGAAGATCAAAGCCCTGATGTGCTTTTGGTTAGCGAAACTAAGCTATCCCAGAAACACAAACTGAGCCATAATAAATACAATATTATAAGAAGAGACCGACCCAACTCTACTCAAGGAGGAGGTGTTGCGATCTTCATTCACAAAGACTTGCGTTATAAGGCCGTGTACAGCGGTGAAGTGCGGAGATTCCAGGAGCTGGAAGCATGTATAGTGCATTGCTCTCCGTACTGGAAAGAGGATGTACATGGTCGCGGTCTACGCATCTGGTTCTAGTCAAACTACTTCATTTATTACAGAGCTCGAGACACTTTTTCGATGTCTAAGGCTGGAGTCGGAGGAGAATTATTTCCTCATTGCCGGAGATTTAAACGCCAATCATAGTGATTGTTGAAATAACATACCAAATTCTAGGGGGAACCTACTATTCAGTTGGTGGGGTCAACACAATGTCGAGTATAGACTCGATTTAGTAGCTACAGATAGCCCGTCGTATCCTAGAAGCGGCTCCTATCTGAATCTTATGCTGTTCGACGTACTGTTACATCTGACCAACACGAACCGACAAACGAGAAACTGCCTTCACACTTTTGTGTATGACAGTGACCATTGCGGACTCAGTGCCGAAATTACAATTCCCAATGAAATTGCGGAATTGGACGAGTTTGTTCAAACGTACCCCTACAATTAGAGTAGGATGCGTTGGACACGATTCTCCAGAGCTATGACGAGAGCACTCTCCTTGAATTCGCTTCACCCACCGTCCAATAGGAACCTGTCAAACGAGAAGATCGACACGTACCTAAGACCAATGGACGAGACAATCAAACGAACGATGGACAGTACGATACCTCGTTATCATCACACTGACAACGTAGACATATTCCGCAATGTAACAATTGACGCACTACACCAACAAAAAAGTAGACTTCTGTCAAGACTCAAAACCCTGTACAGACAGTTTACTGACAGATAAAACTCGGAGGTTAGGACAATGAAGTCGTTGATTAAAAATCTCCAATAGTTAATTAGAGAAAATTACAGACTGTCTGTAAATCTGCATTGGAACAACAAAATTCGGGCTGTAAAATCCAACAACCCGAGTATGTTCCCGCAAATAAATAAAATTTTTCGGAGGAATAATCAAAACGACCTCCGTGTCTTAAGATCCCCCGAACGACGAATAATGGACAAATACTAATAACAGCAGGTATAGATCCAGATAACGCAGTAGAGGATAACAACTTCTTTGTGATCGAAGATCCGCAGGAGAAAGTAGAGGCTATAGGAGCGACTTTCCAGGAAGTGTACAAGGTGAATGATACCATTTACCCGAACCACGACCTGGAAAATCGAGTCCTTGTGCACAACGTCTAGCTTCGAAATGATATACAGCACTGGCGATCAGAGAACATAGGTTTTACCGAGTTCAATGACGATAACATGGCAAATAATATCGTCGCCGATGAGGGGTTACATCCCCCGTTCATATCGAAGGTGGAGCTCCAAACGATCTTCGACTCACTGAGGAGGAAGAAATCAGTAGGTATAGATGGAATATCTAACATTGTGCTTCGACATCTCCCTCCAGAAGCGGTGGACATTTACCCTACCCTGTTTAACAATGTGCTGAATAATGCACATTATCCGGCGCATTGGAAGACAGCGGTGGTACAGCCTATTCCCAAAAGAGGTATAGATACATCCAATCCGGCGAATCTCCGGTTGATAAGTCTCCTTCCGAACATCAGTAAGGTATTCGAAAAAGTGGTCAATAGAGCCCTGATTAAGTGGGTTGAGGACATGCATATAATTCCGGATAACCAATTCGGTTTCAAGGCGGGTCATGATACAATACATACCGCGTCTAAACTGGTATCTGATATCCAATGGAACAAAAGTAAGAAACAATGCACGAGTGCCTGCCTGGTTGACTTGGAGAAGGCGTTCGATACCGTATGGCTAGAAGGACTCTTCTACAAGTTGAACAGGCTGGGTATAAGTAAACCACTGCTGTACATGCTCTGTAATATGCTCACCAGTAGACAGTTCATTGTAAAAAATGGCAATGTGACCTCTGCTGGGACGTTCGAAATCAAAAACGGTATACAAAAAGGTGCGGTTAATTCGTCGATACTCTTTAACATTTACACGAGTGATTTCGTAGGATCTCTTCCCCATGCTATTGCGTATGCAACTTGATCGCGTATAGGTCAGGGCCAAAGATCGAGGTCATTGCAATACTCTTGCAGCGTGATTTCGATAAGATCAGGATATACTGCGACGACTGGAAGCTGAAGATCAACTTCCAGAAGACAGAGACTATTCTGTTTAGAACGTCGTTATCTGGGGCCTCCAGGGATACTAGAAAGAATTGGCGAAAGTTCTCAATCGTGGGACAGCACGGGCAGCCACTAGCGAGTCGAAGTGTGGTTAGATACCTTGGGATCTGGCTAGATCAATATCTATATTTTAACAAAAATGTAGATGCTGCTCTGGTCAGAGCCAGAAGTGCTTTTGCCCTTACAAAGAGACTGTTTTATAGCAGCCAACTCGATGCAAGGGTGAAGGTAATCTGCTACATGGCCCTTATTCGGCCCATGCTCGTATATGGATGTCCCGTGTGGTTCAACGTGGGAGCAAGCTGGATGGAAAGGATTCGGGTGTTTGAGAGGCCTTGTCTTCAGTTGTACAGAACACCAGAGTCCCAGTACATAAAATTTTATTCTAATGAGGTCCTGTATAATAGGGCGAACATGAACAGAGGGGATAATTTCCTGATCAATATGATTCGAAGGCACACTGTAAGAGCAATGTCCTCGATGAATAACCTGATCTCCGGGGCATACTACCCCAATGATTTGTATCACGAGAGCGTGCGTCTTAACGGCTTCATCCCCCAGAGGCGTTCCTATATTTAGATAGGGAAGGTCTGATACAGGATAGGGTAGCGGTGCCGCTAATCTACCATGTTGCCCGAAATGCTGCGGACAGGCGACTTAACTACGACCGACACGTCGCACACAGCACCACGGAGCGTCTCCGGTTTAGTAGAGCGGTATCAAGCCGTGATATGGCAGATGTAGTGAGACAGCACCAGAAATTCTGGTGGCTCGGGGACGGAGAGGGAACTCCCTCGTCGTTTCCTTTTGATTCGGGGTAGCCTCCGAAGGGGAAAAGTCGGTATAGCTTTTATAGCCTGGCCGGCTTACATAGTTTTAAGGTCAGTTGAAATAGCTTTAAAATAAAAAAAAAAAAAAATAAAAAAAAAAAAAAATTAAAAATTAAAAATACAAAAAAAAAAAAACCTTATACATGTGTATGTATATATGTATACTATATGTATATGTAAGGTATACAATATATCTATGTATATGTACATGTATATGTATATCGAAAAAAAATTTTGCGTGTTTAATCACGTACCTTAGAATAAGTAGTTTTTAGGTAGTTTGTAAGTTTTATATAGTAGTAGTATATATATTTTATTTACATAGTATAAGGCATACATTTCATTTATACACAGCTTGCACAGAGATATGATATTTTTATCTTACTACTGAAAAATTGTCTAATTAAATTTACAATTATTTTATTCTCGAAGGAAACAATGGAAGGAAAACTATGTAAAAAATCTTCATTTAACCATTTTTTTTCTTAAAAATTGGATAAAAAAAAAACTTAATAATAGGTGAATAATTAAAGAAGTTAATATATGGGTTAGTTATACGATAAATTAAGAGTAACAGATAAATTAATAAATAGTAGGATAAAATAAATAAATAAATAAATAAATAAATAAGTAGAAATACGTAAATAAATATATTAAACAAATTGAAAATTAATTAAATTAACAGGAACAAAAATAAATAATAAATTAACAGAAATAAATAAATGAATATTAAACAAACTACATAATGTAAACATAAATTATAAATTATGAATTAAATAAATTAACAGGAACGAGATATTTATATACTATTTACTTGCATTATTGGTTCTGTGAATACAAATTTCTTATTAATATGTTTTCTGATTCTTGACATTTAGTAAAGAATTTTTCATTAAGTATTTCAATTTTCCTTTTGATCTGTAACACTCCTGCTTTTTCGTGTAATGTTAACGTCGAGTGGAGCCAAGGGGGGTTTAGCATCATTTTTAATGTTTTGTTTTGTGCAATCTGGAGTTTTTTGATGCGCGTTTTTGCACAGCTTCCCCAAACCGGACATGCATAAAGAATAATTGCTTGAAAAATAACTTTGAATATTGTGATTTTATTAGTTTTACTTAGTAGGTACTAAGAGGGTACAACATTTTTGTTGCTAGACTAATTTTGTGGAGCGTATTTTTTATGTGTTCACCAAAGGTTAGTGTCTTATCTAAGTATACACCAAGATACTTAACAGAATTAACCCAAGGGATATCACAGTTGTTCAGATGTAACTGACCCAAAGGCATAAAGGAAGCCTTTCTTTTCCTGGTAAAAAAGATGGCTTGCGTTATGTTAGCATTTACTTTAATTTTCCATATTTTATAGTAGTCAGCAACAACATTAAGTGCATTTTGCCAGACAGTCTCTATCATCTGACCAGATACGTTTGAGCTGAAAATAGCAGTATCATCAGCATACATTGCTACTTCACAATTCGGGATATTTGGAAAATCAGCAACATACAAGATGTACAACATCGGTGCCAAAACAGATCGTTGAGGAACCGCTGAGATTATCGACCTTAGAGAGGAATAGCACTTGTTTAGATCAACTACAAATGTTCTGTTGGATATAAAACTTTGTATAATTTTTATTAGATAGAGTGGGCATCCAAAGTTCTGAAGTTTATGCAGAAGTGCCTTATGCCACAAAGAATCGAAAGCTTTTTCAACATCAAGTAAAACGAGACCTGTTCATTGCATTAAAGATAGATTTTCTTTCACGTGCTTGCAGATACGTAATATTTGATGTGATGTGCCGTGATTTTGTTTGAAGCCGAATTGTTCTTTTGGGATAACTTCACTTGTTGCGGAAAAATCTAGCAACTTGTATTTGACGATTTTTTCCAAGATTTTACTTAAGCTGTTTGGGTCATTTAGGGGTTTTCCATGCTTGCGAATGGGAATTATTTTAGCCGTCTTCCATTTGATAGGGAAATATTGAAATTTTAAACAACAATTAACAATAAAACAAATAAATTTTAAACCAATTGTTGGAAGTTGTTTAAGAACGATATTTTTTATATCGTCGAGCCCTGGAGACTTACAGTTTCGGAGATCGTTGGCTATGAACTCAATATCTTCTATTGACACTATGGCGTTTGATGGTAAAGTTTCAGTTCTACTGTTTATTGCATTGATACTGTCATTAACAAAGGAACTGACTGAGTTTTGTTCCGAAATCAAAGGGTTGTTAAAATTTTTAGAAAAAAACTATCTGTAAATATTTCAGCCTTATCTTTATCCGCAACAATGAGGGTATTTTGGCTTTCAAGATGTGGTATACTACTATTTCTATTCTTAAGCACCTTAGCAACATTCCAGAAGGGTTTGGAATTTGGGTCAAGGAAACTTAATTTCCACATATTATTTCTGAATACAGAGATTTCAGTAGTTATTGCTTTGTTTAAATTTTTCATTTCTACAAAATTATGACGCTGTCTAAATCGTTGCCATAGTCTTCTGAATCTATTCCTTAACTTTATTAGGTTTAGTATGAAGCGTGGAAGTTTTATTACTCGGTTGACTACCGATTTTTTCGGAACCGCCTCATCAATGCTATCCAAAATCACCTTTCTAAAAGCATCGATGTTAGTATCAATCTGCTGGCTGTTATTAATACAGTCTAAATCACAGGAAAAATGTTGTAGTTGTTGCTTCACTTTATATCTAAACTTATCCCAATTGGCGTTCTTAAAATCTAGGTATTGCACATTTCTTTTCCTACTACTGAGGAGGATATCACATGTAATAGGGAAGTGATCCGAGCTCAATGCATTGAGAGCGATGGGTTGCATCACTATCTCAGAAGAGTTGGTTAATATTAAATCCAATGTTGACGGTGTAGCCCTACTACTAGTCCGCATAAACGATGGACTGTTAGGGTTTAGTATACTTATAGGATACCTCATATAAGTATCTACCAATATATTGCCCCATTTGTTTCCCTTTGGCAACTCCACATGCGATGTCTACAATTTAGATCTCCCCCAATTAAGAATTTACCATCATTAGAAATTAATTTTCTTAAGTCATTTTAAAAACAATTAAACTTTTGCACATCTGCGTTACCGCCAGGAAAGTATACAGAAAAAATTTTGAATTTGGAATTATCATTTACCGTTAATTCAATACCGATTGTTTCAATAATGTTCGTTTGAACAAGGGGTAATAAATTGTGCACGATCGTTTTTTTTTAACAACGATGGCAACTCCCCCTCCTCTTCTTTCGTTACGATCTAATCTATGGCAATAATAATCTCTATGAGAGAATCGAACACTACTATTAAGACCAGTTTCACATACAAGACATATATCAACTTTACTAACACAAAGAAAATTGAAAAATTCTAAACATTTGTTTCGAATGCCTCTCGCATTCCAACACACAATTTTAAGTGAGTTTATATTACTTACTTTACTTACTTATGTCCTGTATCCCCTTGTGGGTCCTAGGGCCTCTACAACGCCTACGCGCCATCGTGTGCGATTTCTGGAAATGTACCTCAGCTCTCCCCAACTCTTTCCCAGTTGCCGTGCTTCCTTCTCAACTGTTCTGCGCCACGTACTCCTAGGACCGCCGCGTATCCTGCCATCCTGGGTAAGCGGGTTCCATTGCATCGCTTGGTTAGCTATGGACCTGTCACCCTTTCGGAGAGTGTGACCGATCATCCTTAAGATGTAACGTAGACACCTATTGACAAACGTTTGCAGCTTCCTCGTGATAGGGACGGTCACTCTCCAGGTACCACATCCATATAGCAACACGGATTCAACGTTGGAACGGAACAGTCGTAGCTTGGTGTTTAAGCTAATTGCATTTCTTCGCCAAACTATGGATAGCATCCCAAACGCAGATTTTGCTTTACCTATTCGGCTGGCTATATCCAGTTCGGTTCCGCCATCGGTTGAGACAATACTCCCAAGGTATTGGAAACTCTCTACTCTCTCAACCGTTTGTCCAGCAATGCATATATGAGTTGATGAGTTTGGTCCTAGGCTGATCATTTTTTTTGCCGAGTTAATTTTCAGCCCAACGACGTCTGCTTCCCTCTCCACATTTGCTGTCATTTGGTGAAGGTCCATTATTCTGTGAGACAGTAGGCATACATCGTCGGCGTAGTCGAGGTGTTTGAGTTCAGATGTAAGAGTCCATCGAATTCCTCCATTTCCTGTTGATAAGGCCGCATTCAGCACATCGCTAATCACCAATAAAAACAATATTGGTGAAAGTATGCAGCCTTGCCGAACCCCACTTTGGACTTCGAATTCCTCAGACAGCCTTCCTCTGTGCAAAACGTGACATGTGGACCCATCATATGTAGCTTTGATAATTGCTATTAATTTATCCGGAATGCCTCTCCTGCGCAAGGCACGCCAAATAAATTCCCGATTGACACTATCAAACGCCTTTTCAAAATCGATGAACAACAGGTGAAGTGGTGATCGATATTCAACACATTGCTCGATGATGATCCGCAGGGTGTTGATGTGGTCGACACAGGAGGATCCAGAGCGGAAACCTGCTTGTTCGGCGTCAAGTGTGTCTTCAAGGTGTTCTTTGATTCGCTCCAGGATGATTCTAGCTATTATCTTGGCCACAGCAGGCAGCACGCAGATACCTCTCCAGTTTTCGCACTGCATTAGGTTGCCTTTTTTAGGGAGCTTGACAATCATTCCCTTTTTCCACTTATCTGGAAAACTCTCGGCTTCCCATGTTCTCCCGACAAGTGGGGACAGTAGCTCTGCCGATGCTGTTGGCGCAGCTTGAAAAGCTCCGCGGGTATGCCGTCAAGTCCTACCGCCTTATTAGTTTTCAGTGCTTTGATTGCGGTAATAATCTCTTCTTTACTGGGGGTTGTGGTGCGAATTCGGGAACTTCTTTCTACGGACACTTCAGTCTGACTTGGGTGCATATTGCTGGCGAATACTCGGTTTAGAACCGAAGCAAAATGCTCCTTCCATCTCTTCAGTTGATCCTCATCCGATATTAGCAACGAACCGTCTAAGCCTTTCACTGGGTGTTGAGTAGAGCTTCGGCCACCTATAAGCTCTTTAGTGATTCTATAAACGGTTCTGCTGTCGCACCTCGCTGCTGCTTCTTCTGCTTCCGTAGCCAGCGCATTGATGTAATTGCGCTTGTCACGTCTCACGCTACGCTGTACTTCTCTCATCTTCATGCGATATAGGGACTCAAGCTCGATCCTCCCTGCTGCTGGAGTTGCTGCAATTTGAGCTACTAGCTGTTTTCGTTCGTTGATCCTTCTCCAGGTATCCTCGGAAAGTCACGCCCTATGGTTTCCCTGTGATCGACCGACAATCCTTTCAGCACCTGATGTGAAAACAGTTTTCACAGCGCACCAATGGTCTTGGATGGTGGCGGGCAGGAACTGCTGATTGTTTCCACTCCACGTGAGAGATGGTCCCTTAATTCTTGGCGCACTGTGGGAACTCTCAGTCGGTCTACATTGAACCTAGGTATTCTTGTGTCGTTAGATCTACGAACGGCAGCAGTGCGTAGTCGGAGAGTAGCTATCATAAGATGGTGATCTCGTACCAACCCCATGTCGGCACCTCGCCTGTTTCGGACGTCTAGGAGACTACTTCTAAAACGGCGACTGATGGCAAAATGGTCAATTTGGTTGGAGGTTGCTTGCCTGTCAGTTGACACCCAACTGATTTTATGGCAGGCTTTGTGCTCAAACATGGTGCCACCTATGACAAGACGATTTGCGTTGCAAAAGTCAACAAATCTTTCGCCGTTGTCATTCCGATTGCCTAGTCCGTGCCGTCCCATAACATGTTTGAGCCCTTCGTTGTCGCAGCCTACCTTGGCATTCAGGTCCCCCATCACAATGACAATGTCGCCATTGGGTGTTGCATTATGAACAGCTCCCAACTGGTTGTAGAAGTTCTCCTTTTCTTCCTCAGACGAACCATCCGTGGGGGCGTAACACTGTATGATGGTGACGCGACGTACTCTCGTCCGGAATCTGGCCGTTAAAATCCTATCACCGTGCGGTTGCCAGGTAATTAGGCCTCTGCGTGCTGTTGGCGTTAGCAGCAGTCCAACTCCATATCCACGGGGGTTTCCGGTTGGTCTTCCGGAGTAGAGTAATACAGTATTACGCGTTGGGGATTGGTACTCACCCGCATCTAACCATCTTATCTCGCTTACTCCCAATATGTCCAGCCTATATTGCATGAACTCATGCTCCAATTGAAGGAATCTGGCGTTCTGAGGTCCTTTACTCTGAGAGTCAAGGAGCGTCTTCACATTCCAGAAACCAATCTTAGTCCGGGTACGATAGCCAAAGGTCGTCAACGTATTATCAGTCCTTATCCGAGGCATTGTGTCGGTTTCCATAGCTATTGTAGTTTCGGTAACGCGGGTTGCTGGCCCAGGTTACCTAGCCTAGGCATAACACCCTAGACAATCTCGCACTTGCAATTTTGGCCTATATGTATAAGGATTTATACATGCAGTTGCCCGGGACCACCACGAGGAGGTAAAGCAAGCACTACATTACGAACTTGATTGTTGCGCTACTGGTCCAATCCATGTTTTGGACAGTCAGTAGTTTCCCGATCAATCGCCATGCAGATCCCCATATTACTTGACATTGTTAAATAAATATTTTGTTGCAAGCTGTGCAATACAATTAAACTGTTCAATCTTAGATCTACATTCACTAAACTTAGATATCATATCCATCGTGAGTGAGCATAACTCTTCTTGAGTGAAGAGGTCGCTTCGGGTTGACGGATTGGCAGTTGTGTTTTTTGGTTTCCAAGTCGGTGTTTGCCCTTGCACTTGTGCAGCGGATGAAGAAATTGGTGCAGTGTTTGCATGCCGGTGGTTTTTTGGAAGAGAGGGGAAATCACTTGTGCTCTTGTAGTTTGGAGCACTTCGGGTCGTATGATGCTTGGGCTGTGAGACTAAATGAGTTGTTTTGATATTTGAGCTCCCTCTTATTTCAAGATATTTGGCTCTGCTCGAACAATTAACATCGGGTGACTTGTGGTTTCCCTTACAGTTTGCACATTTGAATAGCCCGTTGGATGTACAGTCATTGGTTTTATGATTTTCGGAACAGTTGGTGCTATACGTTTTTACTCAGCAATTTCTTTCACCGTGTCCATACATTTGGCAATTGTGACACTGTGTTATTCTGTGCTTGATTCTTCTTTGATATTCCCATCTCACTTGAGTACGGAAAATGGAGCGAATGTTTTTTCTAAGATCTGAGATTTTTAAAGATCCATTAACTAAATACACTATATAAAAAATATCGTTGTAATTTTCATAAGATTTTTTTATCATTTTGATGTCCTTGCATTTAAGCCCTAAATTTATAAGTTCATTTTTGAGCACATCAATATTCTGTTCATCTAAACCGAAGAGAACAACTTTAAACGATCTTTCGCTCTTCAGATCGTGTGTAAAATATTGACAATTATTTTCCATTAGAGCATCGCACACCGAATTGAATGACTCAATGCACTCACAAAATATTTTAATCCCGATAGATATTTTTTTTATAGAGTAGTCTTGAATTTTAATTGTTTTCATAAGATTATGAACGTATTCACTCGATTTAATAGGTGGAGTTAACACTTTTTTTGGTTGTTGTGGCGTAGATATATCATTGTCGTCGCAATCTGAATCTGGTAGTCCCTGAAGAACACTCCGGTAATTATTACTGGTATTTTGCCTTCGAGGTGGCATATTAAAATTGTTTTTTCTAACTTTTGCCACCGAAGATCTAAGATCTTCGTCACTTAGACTACGTTCCCGCTTAGCAATTTTGCTTTTCTTTTCGATTTGAAAGGAGAAAGAGAAAGGACGTCTTACTCAGCTTAGAGCGCGACGAGGACTGTAAGTTTTATATATAGATAATAAATATAGTTCATTTACTAAGATTTTGCTTAAACATTTTTTCTTAGTTTCCCAATATTTGTATGTATAGATTTAATAAATATTTTAAGTTATGTCACGTCGAAAGACATATTTTAAGCATTAGGTTTAGCTTAGAGCGCCCGCATAGGGCCACTAAGTTAGTATATAACATAGTTAACTTAGTTAGCTAGTTTTAAGCGTTTTTTGTGTCTAGCTGTTAAGAGTCATGAATTCGAAAAATAAAAATGCATTAAAAACGAAACAAACGAATGAGTATATTTGCTTTTTCTTCTGTTCGGGCTCTGTAGTCTTGGCATTCAATTTTTAACTTTCGAACATAATTTTATAACACCTCTCCATTGACTCGATCTCGCGTTTCTCATATTCATTTTTCTTCTTTCTTAGAAACTGATGTTCTTCCCTTCTCTTTGCTTGTAAATGGCTTAAGCTCCTCTCATCACGCTATGCAGCGTCGCTTTATAAGTCTCTTGTTTTCATGCGTACGCTTAGCGGCACTTTTCATCAAACCAGGGGCTTCTTTTTGGTTCAGGGACACCCGATCGGTGAAGGCTCTGGGCAGTCACTTGCGATTGTAGCTATTGGATGTTAAATTTTCTCACAGTATTTGGTGTTGCGGTGATGATGTTTCGCGCCAGCGCACAGTTGATTAGCCTCAGTTCACCGGAGATGTTGTCGTGCTGTATTTTCCGGAGGTGTTTCGTAAGATGCCCTCCTTTCCAACTGATTGCGTTAAAATCGATAAGCATGATCTTAATGTCATAACGTGGACATTGGTCGTAAGTCCTGCCGAGGAACTCATCGTCTTTAATGCGGATTGTCACAGGGGTTCGTTCACATGCCTAAAGCTTAAGTCTTTTTGCATAAGTCTGCCTCTGGTGACAAATCCGCATCCAAATAAATACTGCTTCTGCTTCCTGTAGCAGTCACTGTAGTAGATGCCACAATTTTTTATCCGCATGTGGCCAGTTCAGGGTTCGAACATTCATTAAGGGTTCATCCGCCACCATCTCCTTTTCAATACCCTTACGAAGTCTTGAAAATTTGTATTGACCTGAGCATCGAATATGTCAAAGTGGCTAATATGAGGTAATCGCTAAGCTTACTGTTGATGCCACCGTTGATTACATCTAGTGAATTCTACCGTCGCACGTCCATCTTCTGAGGAACTTTTGTTGGACTGAAACGAAGATTTCACCCAATCAGGTCAACAAGAGATGCCTTGTCCGGTTTGATGCATTTACATATGTTGAAGTTCACATAGATGTGCTTACGCAGTTCCGAGTGTTTAGCTGCAAATGTATAGTCAGGCGCAGCATACACTCATCGTTAGTTCACTATTATATAGCTATCCAGAAAGCAACGAGTGGAGGTGATTATGCCATTTTGCCTAACAAAAAACTATAATATTTGACTACCAAAAAATTATGACATTATCTAAACAAAATTCTAACGAACATTCAAGATGTTTTAAAGACTTCACGAGTAGAAGTAACTTATTTGTAGTTGGCTATAGTAAATAAACAATATCATTCTTCTAAATCAAAATCTTGTGCGTGTGTATCAATCGCTAATGTGCAATTATGTGATTACCTAGAGTTTAATTTCAACTAATATTAGAGATTTCCTAACAAGAATTTCCTATCTGATTCTGGTGGTGATTATGTGAATATTATTGCAGGAACTCCCAATCTCACTCTTGAGTAAGAAATATAATACACACTCATATAAAAAAAAAATTAAACCCTATCTTCCGATACAAAACGTTGAAATCATCAGAATGCAGGATGAGTAGAGTAGTTGCAACGAGGAACAACATCAGAATAGGCAGTGGAGATACTTTCCTATGCTGAAGCAATTGGCTTCGTCGGGAGAGGGAGGCGAGTACACTGCAATTTATACACAAAAAATGCATGCAAGTGCATATATACATTTTACGGATATGCGGGTTTTCACGCACACATACGCATTAATTGCGCGGAAGGATATTTTGATTTTGACGATAGCTTCCCTTTTTTCTTATTTTCCTTTTTTTATACCTTTCATTCAGTTTAGCGACTACCCTTACGTACCCTGTTGTCCAAAGTTGATGACCATGTGATATATGTTTCGAGCGTGAATCCTCGTTTGTACGGAGCAGCAAAAATGCATCTACGTGCAATCAAAGGATGAGTGCGACAGTCTAAAAAAAAATAAATAAATTAGATAAGGTAGGTCCCGGCAGCGAGCTGTTCGATTTGCCTTTGTATATCGCTACAACATTTAGTTTGGCAGCGAGTATTTCGCAAAGTTTGTAGGATTTTTTTTACGCAATTCTTGTTATGGTTCGGATTTGTATGCGATTGGAGTGGAATGGAACTTGATGACCGCACACGTTTTTATAGGATCATATACATATGTATAAAAGCTTTGGAAATATGTAATCATAAGCGTATAAACTCACGCGAAAGCACTCGAGCATTTTTCATCTTGTTTGGTGGTGGCCACAGAAGGGATCATCCGACAGATTCTCCACTTGTGGGCAAGTGCAATTTATCGACTTTTTCCCAACTCTAGTTTTTTTTTTATTATTGTTTTGCATTTGACTTGGGTTTTATACCCAACTTCGGTGCATACGTACATGTATAAATACATACATATGTATATATGTATTTACAAACTTTAAAACGAAGCTGACATCTATTGTCCCAGCCGAAGGTGTGAGAATGAGGTTAAAAGTTAAACATAACCAAAAATAAAATATACACACATTTGTACACATAATACATTTTTGCTGCATCTCACACTCGCAGGCGTAAGTGTTCAGTGATGGACACTGTATATTGTATATTTGTTTATTCATTATTGCAATAGAAGAAAAATTTGCGTGTTGGTTGAGACAAATTCATGCGTAAGGTTTATAGTTTTTATAGGCTAAATTTGTAACTAGCGTCTCTTAAAGAAATTTCTTTTGAAAAACAAATAAAAATTAACTGATTTTAATAGCAAATTTCAAATTGCTCGAAATATAAAATACGTAATTTACTTATACGTAATGTTATTTCATACCTCTAATGTGATGATATCATTGTAAAAGTAGCAAGAGTAAAACAATTTTTGTACGATACAACAGTACAACAACAAAGTGCATAGTTTTTATATGTACTACACCGCACCAATTAAGCAACGGCAAATCACTATTATGGGAGTGTAAATTAATATTGACAGTAGCCTACTAGACATTAAATTGTTTAAAAATGAAAGATTTGTTGCCACTTTTCTATTATTTGAGAACTTAAGAAGTCCTGATAACACATACATATTTAGTATTAGAGACTTTTTGGACAGCTAGTCATTTACCACAGAGAGTGACTTGTAATTTTTTTAGAACACCCTCGTTTTCTTCTTAATGTAAGAATAAGAAATAGTGCTTGATACTTATACAACACAGGAAGCTAAAAAGAAGAACACACTTATTTAAATTATTCACAAAAGGTGCAATGAGACCTAAAAAATAATTTTTGGAATTTTGTAAATACCAGTAAAAAAAAACTGTGGACCTGATCCCTCTGTTCTTAAAATTAAATTTTTTTTTTCCGAGAGGGTGAAAATCTTCTAAAGACACCATAAGGCCCGACCGCGCGTGCTTATGGTAGTGTGAGATTTTTACTCACTAAAAACACCACTCTTCAAGATTAATACTACAACTAAGCCGACGCTTATCCAGCAGTTTTATTTTCGCTTACGAGACTCGTGATTTTTGGAAAAAGATGTTCGTATGTAATTTAAAAAGAATGTAGCGCTTTAGACAGGTTAAATTCCAATGAAAGTTCCTGCTGTTTTCAAGACCGGCATCTACTATGACGCGAGGTCAAAAGGTTTTGTCAAGTAGTTGAATGACGGTACTGTTACAATGGCTGTGAAGACGGTCTTTGTGTTTACGAGCAAAATTTGTTATCTCTTCGACGACGCTAGGAATTCCCAGGTGCCGATGAATATGTTCGTTACGTACGTACCACGGTGCGCTAACGATCGTTCTAAGAACTTTATTTCCAAAAGTTTGTAGGATGTTTCTATTGCTTTTCCTGGTACAACCCCATAGTTGTAGACCATACGTCCACACTGGCTTTAGCACTTGCTTACAGATAAGCAGTTTGTTATGTAGGCTCAACTTCGAATGCCTTCCGAGTAGCTAGTACATTTGACGGTATTTGTTTTCGAGCTCGTCGCGATTCTTTTTTACGTGCGATTTCCATTTAAGCTTAACATCTAGAGTCATTCCTAAGTATTTTGCTTCGTTCGCGTGCGGTATTTGAGCCGGGTTTAAATATACGGGTAATCTGTCCACTTTTTTGTAGGTAAAGTTGACGTGAATAGATTTGCTTTCGTTCAGCACAATACGCCAAGAATTCGTCCAAGCGTGGACTTTGTTAACAGTATGTTGCAGCTTTTCAGTTGCTGCTTCAATTGTATCGCCCGTTGTCAATATCGCCGTATCGTCCGCAAACGTGGCGACGACGCAGTATCTTTCCTGCGGGATATCACAAGTGTAGAGTACATATAGAAGCGGGCCAAGGACACTTCCTTGTGGGACTCCGGCCGCAATCTCCTTGAACTCAGAGTAATCATTTCCGTGCTTAACACGAAAAAGTCTTTCGGTGAGGTACGATCGTAAAATTAGAAAGAGTTGCCATGGCAGTAGTCGTTGCAATTTATACTCCAAACCTTCGTGCCAAACCTTATCGAAAGCTTGTGAGACGTCAAGAAATACACCACAACAAATCTTTTTTTCTTCGCGAGTTTTCTCAATCACGTCAGTTATTTTGTGGACTTGGTCGATTGTTGAATGTTTGACTCTAAATCCAAATTGATGGTTTGGAATGAGACGTCTTTCGTTGATTACGGGTTGTAGTCGTTTTGAAAGTAGTTTTTCATATGTTTTAGAGATAACCGGCAATAGGGAAATAGGCCGATATGATTTCTTCTCATTCAGAGGTTTACCTGGTTTCGGGATCATTATAATCTCTGCGACTTTCCATTGCCTCGGAACATAGAGCAATCTGAACGAAGCGTTAATCAAATATAGCAGTTTGATAAGAGTTTTATTCGGTAATTCCTTGACAACCTGCGCCGTTATCAAATCGTAACCCACCTTTTTTAGTCTTTAGATTTTTAATCACTTGCCTCAGTTCAATTAACGCAACTTTTTTTACTTTAAAGTTGTCAGATGTCGTGACTGGGAAGTCGGGCGTTATCAAAGGCCCGTCGAATGGCTTAAACGTATCTTCTAAGTGCAAAGCAAAAAGTTCCGCCTTTTCTTTGTCGCTCTTGGCCCAAGTTCTATCGTTTTTCCGAATTGGTGGCGCTTGCATTTGAGGTTTCCGGATGCCTTTTAGCGCTTTCCAAAGTGAATAATTTGATTCTCTTCCAGTGGAGAGATTTTCAAGGTAGGTCGCTATCTTATTGCTATTAAATTCCCGAATACTATCTCTAAGGCGATTGCATAGTCGGTTAAGGATCTTTTTATGCTGCTGTGCACGAGTGATTTGCCATTTCTTTCGTGCTTTTCTTTTCACACTCACCAGTTCAATGATTTCACTTGGATACTTTTCGTTGCGGTTAATCTTATAGCTTCTAGAAGGAGTGTTTCTCCACGCCGCTCTTCGTATTGCTTCCACGAAACGATCAACTTCGCCCTCTAGTTCACAAGGTGTTTTAAGTGATACATTTAAGGCGATATTTGTTTCGCAATCATTTCTAAAGCCCTCCCAATTTGTTCTATTGCTAGTAAGTCTTGGAGGTCCTTCTTTCTTGATCAACGCTTTACCAAGTAATAAAATTACCGGAGAGTGATCAGAAGAGAGTTCAAAACTTTCTTCGACTGTAATAAATTTATCGTAAATACCTTTTGAAACGAAAAAATCGATAAGATCCGTAATTTTTTCTGAGTCGGTTGGCCAATAAGTGGGTTTTCCTGTCGAATAAAAACAACAACCGAATTCATTTGCCACTTCGTAGAGAATTTTTCCTTTAGATGATGTACACCTTGAACCCCAGAAGGTGTGCTTCGCGTTGAAATCTCCACCAATAAGGAAATTTGAACCAAGGACATTGAAGACACGAAAGTAGTCGTCTTTTTCAAGCGAGCATCGCGGCGGACAGTAAACAGACGCTATGTTGTAGCTCAAGTATTTATTTTTAACCCTCACCGCGCACAACTGAAGTTTTTCGAGCTCTATGTTTATATCGACCGAGTGTTCGATGTTAGTTTTAATGAATAAGGACGAACCGCCCCGCGCTCTATCAGAAGGATGATAGGCGTGATAACCAACGTAGCCTCTTATCTTTATTTGCGATTCCCTTGTTAAATGTGTTTCAGAGATCAAACATATGTCGATATTTTCTCTCATTAGAAAAATTTCTAATTCGTTAAATTTTTATAGGAGTCCGTTTGCATTCCATGTTATAATTTTAAGCAAAGAGTTCATATCTTAGCGTAAATGCAGTTCAGAATTTCTTTAAACGGATCAGAGTGCGGCCCGTCGTTTTGTCTGGTTGCTTTGTCCGCAGCCTGAGAATATGTCAGAAAACTGGGATTCGTTGGCTTATCCGAGATTATTTTTCTTTCAGTCTTTTTAGTGAACGACTTCGACGTACTTTTAATCAGCTTAGAGGGCTGATTGACTGGTTTAAGTGTCTGCACTGATGATTCGAGCGTCCTTTCAGTCGGCTTAGGAGTCTGTACAACTGGCTTACGAGCCCACTCAGTTTGCTTAGCAACGCGCTCCACCGACTTAGGAGCCCGATCGACTGATTTCGTTCCCCGCACAGTCGGCGTTGTAGATTTTCTCCGTCGCATCTGCAATTCCTTTGCGACCTCGCACCGCGATAATTTGCTGGGTGCCTTCCTTTGCAGTTAGCGCAAGTTGCTTTTTCATTTTTGCTTAGACTGCAATTTTCAGAAGAGTGTTTTCCAGCGCACTTAACGCAGCGCGGCTCTTTCCGACAGTACGCCTGCGTATGATTAAACTCTTGGCAACGCTTGCATTGAGGGATTGTCTTCGTGTTGACACGTAGGTGCTCGATTTTAACGACCATACTCATGAGTACTAATGATTGTACTAATATTGTATATCTTTTCCTGGCTTTCTGTTTTATCAAACGATAGCACAAAAAGCGGAAGTTTACGTTTCACTATACCTTCTTCTCCACGATCGGGTCGTTTTCTCTCTTTTTTTAAAAGGTTCACAGCGTCAAGAATGTTATAAACTCTATTGCGTAAATCACCTATAACGTCTTCCTTAGCACATGATGGATGAAGTCCTCTAGCTACGACCCTCAAAGGTCTCTCAGACTTGTCTTCGTAAGTATGCCATTGAATTTTTTCGTTGTTAAGCTTTTGAGATACAGCCCGGTATCCCTCAGCGTCATTAACCTTGATTTTCCATGCATCGTTTGGCAAGGAAGTTACTTTAAATTCAGTAGCGATCGTTGTTTTTAAAATTTTTCGCAGAGAATTATAGTCTGCAACGTCGTAATATTTATTGGAGGAGGGGCGCTTTTGCTTTCAATTTGATTTTCTGCTTTTCGCTGCGCTTTGCTTAGGTTCGTGTTGCGGAACAACCTCGGGCGATGAACCGGCCTTACGTTGTTTAGATGGTCTTCGTTTAAGTATCCAATCTGTTTCGCGCGTGAGGTCTTCTTCGTCCATACTGCAGTGATGGGTACGCGGAGAGGGCTCACTATGACTCGTTTTGAAGCAAAGGTACTTTATTCTCTGATTCAAGTTTTTCTACTTTACGTTTGAGCTCCCGATACAAGAGCTCCATTTCGTCGAGCCTCTTTCGGAGCTCGGTGTTTTCTTTTTCCAGAGAACTCTGCTTCGAGGTTTGCGTTTCCCGAATTAAAACATCCGGGTTCACGAAACTCTAATTAGTCTTTTGAGGCGGAGATCTTTGTAGCCTTGCGCTTTTCCTAAACTTAAAATTGAATGACATTTCTAGTCACTACTAGAGTTTTTCGAAAGTGATCATGTAGTAAAATACACAACTCATAAACCTGGGAAAACAACCACGAGATCCCGGGAAAGAATCAAAGAAAATATTTCAATCGTATAAGATAAATATATAAATATTTTCGAGCTAACAGCCCACTCGTGCTGTGCGCCCCACGAATGTTTGGGACCTACAGTTTCATGCCGTTTCCGAAGCACAATTTTTTCGATTTAGAGAAGCTTCTCATGACAGTTTTACTATCGGGTGTTCTTCAGTCGTTCGCGAGAGGTGGGATCTCGTGAGAAAACTTTTTTTTCGAACCTTGAAACTCTCGCTCAGTGATCGCGTAGATAAGGATTCATGTTTGCTGCAAAAAAGGCTTGTTTCTAATGCCCAAATCACTATCAATAATAATAATTCTATCAATATTGGTGTAAAAAAGTATGTAGAACTACAAGTACTTTGTGTAGGCAACAAAATTTCGAAATGCTTTTCTTACCACTAAGAATTTCCAAGTCTTCCGTGAAACAGACACAAAGTTTGAGTACGATCGCGACTGTAACGCACATTGTACATTCATATACAATATAAAAGGTATATACAATACATATAGGTTTATGGCCTAATGTACGTACTATTACGAATAAATGTGAATGATATCCCGGGAACCGCATGTGTCATCGAGCCACTTAAATAGCAAAATTTGGCATAACTGCTTTTCATCGAGACCTAAAGAAGCACCATTTTGGCATCACTGTTTTCTTCGCTTTCAAGTGTAAAAGGGCGGATGATTCTCACATGGTGAGCTGCGATCGGTGCAAGAAGTGGTGGCATTATTCGTGCGCTAATTTTGACCCCAGTCAATACGACACGGCTACGCCTTGGTTTTGTAGTGTCGGTACCTGTGTGGAAGCAACTGAGGAGGGTGCATTAGGTCTCGATGTACATCAGCACGATAACTTCGTTCCTCCGATATCCTCTGTGCAGGACGATTTGGAAACGTCTTTGGATGTCGCGTTGGAGGCTGCTGTTGTAGCTCAAGCTACTGCTGCACAAAAGGACGCTGAACTGGAATCTCTTCGTAAGGAATTGGAAGAAGTAAAGCTGAAATTAGCCATTGCCTCGGTTCCAGTGCAGCAAGCGCATGTAGTCGTAAGCAAGCCGAGTTCTTCCAGTCGACCACATGTCAAAATTTCTGATGAGAGGTTAGAAATGTTACGCACCATCCAAACAAATCATCAGGCTCTTTTGAAGAGTTCTCAGCTTCGTAATGTGAACTGTGCAAAGCCCTCTGACCATCTTCAGTCGACGCCTATTACTGGGACCAACAATCGTCGTGGGAGTTTTCAAGATTCGTCCATTCAACAGAGTGAGATATCCGGTTTGCTGACAATTTTGAATAGGAGCAACGTGCAGGAGTTACCTTCGTTCTCCGGCGCCAACAAGAGGGAGTGGCCGTATTTTGAGGAGATTTTTAAGTCAACCACAGTTGAGGGTAAGTACTCTAATAAAGAGAATGTCGTTCGCTTACGAAAGGCGCTCAAGGGCGAGGCTTATCAGCTGGTGAGTGACCGGCTGAAGTATTCATCTGACGACGTCGCCATAATGGATTCGTTGCGAGCTATCTTTAGTCGATCCGATGTAATTGTTCATGGCCTAACTGCGGACCTGCTCAAACTTCCACCACTGAAGTCTCGTTGCGATCCGAATCTGCATCTGTGGACCGTCCGAGTTAATGGTTTCGTAGCTGATATCAAGTCAATGGATAAACATGAAGAACTCTACAATGGTTATGTACTCACGGATCTGGCTTGTAAATTAGGGGCAAGTTTATATCAAGACTGGCGAAAAAGGGAAGCATCAATCTCTCGTGCTTCTCTCAAAGACTTTGCGGATTTTCTCACCGCGAAGGTGGTTGATTTGCCTCCCGATCTGGTGAAGCCCTTGGAGTCAGCGGCTGGTAGGAAACCTTAAATTTCAAAGCCTACACGTCAAGTGCTAACACAACAACAAGTCGCATCCACCGCTAATCAAGCGCTGTGTGGTGTGTGTGGACGCAAACAACATCCCTTATGGCAGTGTGAGGAGTTTAAGTCAATGTTACCGGAGCAGAGGTTAGCTTTCGCACGAGAGAAGTTAATTTGCTTCACTTGTTTGAACCCTTCGCAGCACGAGTGGCGATCGTGCTCCAAAAAAAGGATTTGTGGTCTCAATGGTTGTACTAAGCGACATCATCAGCTGTTGCATCCTATGTTTTCCAACATGGACAAGGAGTTGAACACCGCGGCGGTTCCCTTCGCGCCTCAGCCAAATTTTGTGTCTTCCCACGCCAAGGCTGATCTGCCAGTTTTATACAAGATTGCTCCAATCCGGATTTATGGGAACAATGACAAGTTTGTGGATACCTTTGCCTTCCTGGATGATTGCTCTAGTTTGACAATGTTGGATCGGGATCTTTTTAATGAACTGGATCTAGAAGGCACTTCTGAGGTCTTGACTGTTCAGTGGACTAAGGGAGTGTCTTGGTCTGAAGAAGCGATTCGAACGAACATTTCTGTATCCGGAGTTAAGAGACGTAAGCGCCATTTCCTAAAGGTCGTTTATTCCGTTGGGGATCTAGGGCTACCCAGTCAGTCAGTCGATGTGGGAAAACTGAAGGCATTGTATCCGCATCTCCGTGGTCTTCCGCTGACAGACCTGGTCGATGCTAAGCCGAAGATCTTAATTGGCTTGAATCAAGCAAAGTTTCTAATGGGCCATGGACAGCGGCATGGGAATGATGAGGAACCATGCGCTTTGAAGACACTTCTTGGCTGGATTGTGTTCGGATAGTCTTCCCTTTCGGTCAGTGCATCGTCCCTTAACCAAGTAGCTAAGCCAACTATGCGCCTGTTATTTCACGATGCTATTAAGACAGAAGACGATCTCCATGATCTAGTCAGGCGTCACTTTTCAACAGAGGAGTTTGGTGTAATGCCCCCAAAGGGGCAGTTAGTGAGCAGAGAAGTTAGTCGGGCACTGGACATCATGGAACAGACCTTGAAGCTGAGGGACAACCGTTACGAGATTGGGTTGCTTTGGGATTCTAACGACGTCAAACTCCCTAACAGCTACCCTATGGCTTTAAACCGACTCATCAGCCTTGAGAAATCGTTGAAGAGAAAACCGGACTTACTGAGATGGAAAAACAACTACGTGCTAGAGTTGTTGTCGAAGGGCTACGCAAGAATCGCTTCTGCAGAAGAGTTGAAGAGAGAATGGCCGCGTGTTTGGTACGCACCCACATTTATTGCCCATAACCCTAACAAATTTCCGCCGAAGCCCCGAGTCGTGGTTGATGTGGCCGCTAAGGTCAATGGTGTCTCGTTAAACACCCATTTGCTGAAAGGTCCTGATAATCTCGTTCCGCTTCATGCAGGCCTGTTTAAGTTTCGAGAGCGTGAAGTGGCGGTAAACGCTGATGTGAAAGAGATGTTTCACCAGCTTCGTATAAAACCGGAGGATCAACAGTGTCAACGTTTTCTGTGGACCTAGGTGTTCGCCCACATGCTCCCAGTTCGTGAAGAACCATCATGCGAAACTTTTCCGGGCTGAATGCCCTGAGGCTGCGGACGGCTTGACAAATCGTACCTACGTCGATGACTACTTCAATAGCCATGATACCATTGAGCAGGCGGTCGCAGTCACGCGAGATGCAGTTCAGATATGCAAATCTATGAGCTTCAGCCTTGTCGGTGTCCAGTCGAATAGTCGTGAATTTCTGTTGAAGGTGCCGGAGAGTCACATCAATCCCAAGCTCGTTAGTGTGGACCCAAACGAATCTGAGGGCTTCGTCGCTAAGATTCTAGGGATGTTTTGGCATCCGTCGTCTGATTACTTTTCATACGTTTTATCGGATGATGGTCTCTTTGACAAGATGCAGCTACCAGAATTCACTGTGTCGAAAAGGATGATTCTCAGGACCATAATGCGAATCTTCGATCCACTTGGTTTAATTTCCCTCTACATCATTCGTGGCCGGATGGTTCTTCAAGAAGTTTGGCGAGAAGGTTTCGACTGGGACGAGCCAGTGTCAACAGTTCTAAGATCTGAATGGTTGGAGTTTATTAAGGAATTAAAGAACATTGAACAACTTCAGGTTCCACGACGCTACGTTTCTTGGATTCCTGACGAGTCAAAATTGAGTCTCATCGTTTTCGTGGATGCCTCGGAGAAGGCTTTCGCTGCAGTTGCCTACTTCCGTTTCGAGAGGGCTGGTGTGGTAGAGATCTCTCTAGTCATGGCCAAGGCTAAGGTTGCTCCGGTAAAGAGGCTTTCTATGCCACGTTTGGAATTACAAGCTGCAGTCCTGGGTGTACGCCTGATGTCTACAATCAAGAGTTCGCACACCATTCCGATTCATGAAGTCGTCTTTCTCTCCGACTCAAGGACCGTGCTAGCTTGGATCAACACATCGAAGTTCAAATTTCCTTCCTTCGTCGCAGTAAGAGTAGGAGAAATCTTGGATTCTTCTTCTCCCCGCCAATGGTTCTTCATCAAATCCGTCGACAATGTGGCAGATGATGGCACAAGATGGAGCGACTCATCGATGAGAAACCATGATGCGAGATGGTTCCGGGGTCCGGATTTTCTTAGAAGCCCATTTGCGGAGTGGCCAATCACGCCTAGTAAGTCGGATGGGACTCTGGAGATGAGCGAAGGTCAGGATATGAGGATTTTTGTGCACTGTCGAGCTGTAAAGGTTAGTTACTCTATTTATGACGAAGTGTCGCCCAGGTTTAGAGCGAAGTGGTCTTCTTCGGTTCGCGTCATCGCCTTCCTACTTCGTTTTAAAGACATTTGCCAGAAACGGAATTTGGAGAGGGAAGTCTTCATCACTCCGAACGAGTTCCGTCGAGGAGAGGATTGGCTATTTAGGAAAATCCAACAAGATGCCTTTCAGAACGAATTAACATCGTTACGGGCGGACAACAGAGTGGCCAGCTCGAGCCCAATTTTTAATTTGTCTCCCTTTCTGGATGAGGAAGGCTTAATTCGCATGAGTTCGAGAGCGCAAAAGGCCTTAATCT
Organism: Pocota personata; assembly: GCA_963082735.1. NCBI lineage: Eukaryota > Metazoa > Arthropoda > Insecta > Diptera > Syrphidae > Pocota > Pocota personata. The sequence continues at coordinate 174,517,982 of OY720429.1, read as the reverse complement.
CCTACGCAGCTCGCAACCCCGTGATCTTGCCCAAATATCATCCGCTGTTAGATATTTTCGTCCAACATCACCATGATCGAAACCTTCACGTGGGTTCAGCGTTAATCATTTCGGACATAAGAGAAAGAGCTTGGGTGATAAGCATTCGAGGAGTAGTCCAAAGGATAAAATCAAGATGCAACATGTGCAAGAGGATCAGGGCTAAGCCAGTTATGCCGTTGATGGGTCAGCTTCCTCGAGCTCGCATTGCTTTCGAGTCTAGGCCTTTTACACACGTCGGAGTGGATTGTTTCGGCCCTTTGTTAGTCAAATTTGGAAGAGGAACCGTTAAGAGGTATGAAATGATTTTTACGTGCCTCACTTTCCGAGCTGTCCAAATCGAGCTGCTAAATGATCTGGGTTTGGACCAATGCACAATGGGACTTCGTCGTTTTCTCGTCAACCGAGTTGTAACCCGGTATTTGTATAGCGACAACGGGTTAAATTTTGTTGGGACCAAAAATCTTTTAGAAAAGGATGTTAAGGAAATGGAAGTCGGCCTTAGTGAACGTGCAGCGAGGTATGAAGGAATTGTTTGGCGATTTATATCGGCTTATTCTCCGTGGATGGGAGGCGCTTGGGAACGGCTCATACGATCCATTAAAATCAGCCTGGATTTTATTCTTAAGGGAGTTATTCCTCATGAGGAAGTTCTTCGTAATGCGCTCGTCGAGGCTCAAGGCCAAATCAACCGTCGCCCTCTCACCTACATTCCAGTCGATCCAGAAGACCCCAGGCCTCTAACTCCGAATTCTATGCTCTTTGGTGAAGATGACAGGGACGTAACTGCCCCAGGGGTGTTCTCCGATAAGGACGCGTGCGGCAAACTCTACAGTCGCCGGTCGCAGCATCTGATGAGAGAATTTACGAGACGTTGGTACAAGGAGTATCTTCCGGAAATCACGAGACGTTCTAAGTGGCATAGTACCTCGAGGCCAGTAGAAGTTGGTAGTGTGGTGATTCTCGTGGAACCAAGTGAGATTCGTTCAGCATGGCAATTGGGTCGCATTACCGACGTTTATCCAGGTGCAGATGGAGTAATTCGCACCGCCGATGTGCGGCTGCCGAATGGGATGATTAAGAGGAAAAGAGCGGTTGGAAGGCTCGCTGTCCTAGACCTGGAGTCTTCACCTGATGTTTCAGACGGGCCCCGGAGTGTCATCGAGCCACTTAAAAAGCAAAATTTGGCATAACTGCGATTCATCGAGACCTAAAGAAGCACCATTTTGGCATCACTGTTTTCTTCGATTTCATGTGTCAAAGGAAAAGACAGGTTTTTACTTGAGGTTAATTTTAAGATTCTTGTAAGCTGGCTAGCCAAATTCACGGATGTGAGTATTTTATTTTTACTTTGTAAAAGGGGCAAATCCCTTGAAATAAAATCGCTGTTCACCAAATTGTTTTCGTATTTTCCTTTGTTTTTGGGAATTTTTGGTGAACTACTAGGCGATATTTATAGCCGGAATTTTCTGGAGGCTGGCGCAGCTACAGCATGCGTATAGAGAATGTCATTGCCCCAATGTCAACTGTCAAGCAATTTGACTCACGCTGAAGTAGTTTGAAAAAGCGAAATATGGTCAATTTTTTTTTATAATTTGCACGTGTTAAAAAATACCCTTATATTAACTTTAGGACACGGGCGTTTTTTTGTGGAAAGGGGAAGAGACAGAGAGAAAGACAGACTGTCAAAGTTACTGCTAAGACATCATAAGAATAATATGAATATGTATCTCCAAACTCACAATTGTCATAATCAAACACTGCGTTATCGACAGACAATCTTAAGGACTAGGAATTACAAACAAAGATTTCTGCAGAAGCTGCAGAGATGACGAGAAGGAGGAGAGTATAGTTCACTTTCTCCGTACATATTCACTTGTCCATATCAGAAGGGTTGCTCGAGGAGTACGCATATGATCACATATTTATAATCTTACATATTACAATTATATTTTGAAATAATGTTTAAATAATGATATACTTTTTTACTCAGATTTTTATAAAACATTTTTTCACATATTATTCCAAATCCCTGGAATGAGAAAATTTCGGGAAGTAGAAACCCAAATTTTGAGGCTTTTTTTAAGTTGCTTATTGTGATACTAATATTACTATTAACTGTACTATTTACATTTTAAATATTGCCCACACTTGACTTAAATTAGATGATAGTAGTATGGTGTGACATCTATTGTGCTAAAACATTTTGTTAGTCACCTGCCGTTAGCGAATTCTGCTCTATTAAGTTTGAAAACTATGTCTTATAATTCCTTCACGCAAAACTATTGGCAATTCCTAAATTCTTTTAAGTAATCGTTTATGAATCATTGTATTTTTATTTAAAATCTCTAATTGCTCCTAACCAACAAGGTTCTTCGAAGGGTCATTTAACGGTTACAACTTATGTAACTATATTTTAGAACGCACATATTGTGGTTGTCCGTTATAGAAAGTAAGTAGGTTAACGATATCCGAACATGTTATATATTGACTTGACATCAAAAGAAGAAGCTGAAAGAAGTAAACTAAGAAAATTGTGTGGATGTTATGATATTTTTCTGTTCAGAGAATATTTTAGCGATTTTTAAGAGATTTTATCAGAAAACTGTTGACTGGCTGACTTTCTGTAAACCGAAAAAGGGCTTGACTGCCAAAGTTTGTAACCGAAGTTCATGATTTCTGATGAGATATGTATTCACAATAAGACTTAACCATTACCGTAAAGAGCTTTCGAAAAGTAATGCATGGCTTTTTTAAGAAACATAGAAAAATAATTGCGATAGACCCCCAATAGTACACATATATGTATATTTATATATTTCTAATCGTCATCAAAAGTTATGTCGATCCAGCCATGTTCGTCTGTCCGTTTATCCATCATGTCACCACTTTTTGGGGGGGGGCGCTTTCTTGAAAAAGAACCTATAATGATTTCTCAAACAGATTTGAGTAAAGCAAGCAAGCAAATGAGCTTTTTTTTTTAAATGAGAGCTGGGTTGAATAAGAATTTTGTATTTTGTAATCTTATTTCTTATACTAATTATAATCCATCCTTTTTAATGGTTATTCCTTAAGCTGTCACCTCCTTGATCATGACCAATCAACTAGTGGTCGACAAAAGATTTTATTTTCAACGTTAAGTCCGTTTTGAGAAAGTTCTCATAATTGTCAAAAAGTTCATGAGGTTTGGTTCTTCTTAACCTACGAATATTGTATCGTACATTTAAGACGTCGTCTATCTCAGGATTAATATGCATATGCAAATGCTCGTTGTGACGCATTGCAAACATTTTAATCACTTTTGTTACGAGGTCAATCTCCAAATCTCGATGGAAGTCACTATTTCTAATATACCATGGGGCTTTCACTATTATCCGAAGGACCTTATTTTGAAATGTTTGTATTATTTGTACATTCATTTTTTTTGTACAACCCCATAATTGGATACCATATGTCCAAACGGGTTTTACTATCTGATTATATAATACGATTTTATTCTCAATGGACAGTTCTGAGTTAAATGGTAAAAACCAATAAAGTTTTCTATATCTATTATAATATTTCGGCCTTCTATAGTGTGACCAGATAAGAACGATAGGAAAAGAAATTTAAATAAAACAACAACGGTGTGAGATATCAAATATACATATGTACATGTCATTATGTATGAAATAGCACATCATTTCAATAGCCGCCTCAGCTTCGCTGGCAGTGCTTCAAGCGGTCGGTCCAATTTTTGTTGACTCGGTGCAATATGTGCACCGGCAATAGCGTCCCGAATGTTGGCCTCGAGCTCGCCCAAAGTGGTTGGCTTGTTAGCGTAGACTAAGGACTTGACGTAGCCTCAGAGAAAATAATCGAGCGGTGTCAAGTCGCATGATCACGGCGACCAATTGATGAACGCTCGCCGTGATATGCGGCGTGACCCAGTCGCCAAATTTCTCCATCACCACTCGTCGCTTGTATGGCATGTCGCGTCTTGTTGGAACCACATCTCGGATATATCGATGAAGTCGGTTAGCATTGCTCTATACCGAGGACCATTGACGGTAACGGTGTCTCCTTCCTCATTTCGAAAGAAATAAGGTCCGATGATGCCGCCGTACCATAAACCGCCCCAAACAGTCAAGGAAAAAAAGTACCTTGTATATTCCGTATTACGGAAATCGAAAACCTCAGTCTTCTAATTGATAGGTGCGTAGTGTCTTACGTTCCAAAATTTCGGTTACCTAGGTCATTCGAGGGACACTGTAGCCCTCTGAAATACAGAATGAAAAAGGCATTTTTTTTAGAAAATTATACGTACTTATGAAGTGGCAATATTATGGATGTGACAAATGTAAAATTATTAATTTTGCACCTAAACAATCTGTGTTGTGTTACACCCGTAGTTATAATTTTAACGTTGTCACTGTCTAAATCTTTTTCTTTTCTGTCTAAAGTTGACAACTTATACATACTTGCTCTTGTGTTTGAATTAAACTTGACTTCACTTTGCAGATCAACATAATTTTTAATAAGACCAATTCAATACTCGGTTGGGTGTTAAATGAATCAAAAGAGTTTAGTATGCGTATGTTAACAAACGAGTATGTTAACAAACGATTGTTTTCTACATTTGTGATACCCGAACTAAAATATGCTTGTCAGGTATGGTCACCTTATTATGAATGGTAAAAAAGTCAGCTTAGAGCAAGCCCAAAAGGCATTCCTAAAGTTTGCTCTTAGATGCTTAGGCTGGTAAGTTCCTTACGATCTGCCTCCTTATATCAGTAGACTCATACTGATTCACCAATATTATGTGGTTTGTTTTATGGGGAGAGAGTTTTTCTGTCAACAATTTGTTCAGGTAAAGAGGAATATAGGATTCACTAATATGATACAAAGTCAATAAGTTTGGTTCATCTCGAGTGCTTATGTAAATTTAAGATGGAATTTTAACGATAACAACATGGTTTTTCCAAATTTGGTAAAAAAATGTTTTAAAATCCCAAATGCAAGTATACATACATACATATTATGGAAAAAACAGCTTTGATTTTAAAAATTCAAAATATTTAGATTATTATTGTCCTTACTCAACAAGTTCTTACTGACAGACAGAAATCTGTATGTCCTTCACCAAAGCGTGCCATTTTCAGGACATTTGAAAAGAAAGCTAAATCCACGTATAATTTCCGCTTTTATAGTTTGCCTCTGATGTGGCGCACGAATCTAATACCTTTAATTATCTCCACACGGCAATGAGTCATCACGGGAGGGGGGACCGTGGACAATTTAGTTGGTTCTTCTGGGACTCTAACCATGAGTCTCTCGCTCGGTTGATCGCGCACTTAACCACTGAGTGCCCACAGTAATATTTAGTAGAAAATTGTGCCATATTTGTCACCCTAGGCATCTAAGATATGTGTGTGTGATATATAAGTAGTATATAGAAGATTTTGGGGTCGGGGTCCCTAACTGGTTGCCTAAATCGCCTACGGTATAACACGCCTCTGTTTTGAGTTCAGGAGACAATGAACTGAGATAATAAACTTAGAAACACAAACAACTTGAACTTCGGCTTTGTCGATATTACGAGTAATAAAATTTCTTTTAGTTTTTAGAGCTTTCAAATGCAGATTTAAAGCCTAAAATAGTATTCGTACGCTATCTCGAAGCTGAACAATATCAAAATATGTGTCACCCTACAAGGTGGCTACGAGGGACTCTACGTGGGATACAACGTTGGACCTTACATCTTTCACGCGTCCATGGGCGCGTTACATAATATGTGGAACACTGGAACAGTGCGAAAATAAGTAAATCCAGAAGCGCCTGATCCAGAATGGGCGGCTACCTGGTCTGCCTTTGAATCGGAGTGGTCGGCAGACTTAAAAACCGGGTTGAAGATAAAAACGGCTATGGGAAGGAACCATGAAAAATAAACCAATGATGGATAGTGAGAAAAACATTCCTTTACGGTGCAGGGAGTCGGATGCACCAGTACCGGGGACCGAGAGTGAGCGAGCAGACTCGGAGTCGTCGATATACAATGACTGCAATACTACAACATTGGAGAACTTGGCAGGAGTAGTAAATAAAGCTACAAGAAAGGACGTAATTCAAAAGGAGTTCTTGCGTGCAACGGTCGCCAAAATAAGCGGTTTAGGGGATCAGATGCGCATCCAAAAGGAGAAAACAGAGATTTCAGTCGGCCGTGTTTGGAAACGTTGAAGCAAGGCAGGAACACGCAGGTAGTCCCATGGAATCAGAAAAGGATGCGTCACAAGAAGCAGCGCAGGCGGACAGCAATGACTGGGAGAGTCCAAAAGTGCGCATTTTGAAGGATGCTATCGAGGGATAGGAACAATGTCCACTATGAAATAAAGGAAAGAATAAGACAAATCAGATCAGTATTTGCAGACCTAGAGGAAGAATCCAAGGGAATCTTAACGAAAAACTGGCTGTCGCAACAAGAAAGAAAATCGCAGGCTACACAAACGGTGATACCTAGAAAGCAACCTCGAAACGCAAGCTTTGATCATCAGAAAGAATCAACGGCTGCTCCACAACCAGCAAAGCTAGCCAGGCCGATAGAGATGGGCTCGATCAAAAGAAAAAGAGAACCCTCGGACGATAACGCAAGACAAACATCAAAGAAGGAAAAAACAGGACCACAGTGTCAACAAATAAATAGGTAAGTGCGACTCCGGACACTCAAGGAGGCTGATAAGTCTCTAGGAGATATACATGAACAGATCCCATCCAGTGGTCAAAGATCGCAGAAGGAAGGCCAAACATCATAATCTTGTAGAAGAGCACAAAGTAAAAAGTGTGAAGAGACAGAGATCGGATTCCATCTTAATAACAACAAGAAGGGAAAAGTCATACGCGGACATCCTGCGACAAATGCAAAGCGATGTTAACCTTAGGTTAGGTTAGGTAACTGGGTGCCCTTGTTGACAGGGTTGTCAACAGCTCACTTAGACCACTATAAGTCCATTGTGCCCAATATTTAGAACCCTGGGAATATAAAAAATTTCAATCTTCGACCACTAGGCGAAACCACCCAGATAAATTAGACTTTGGAATTCTTTACCCATAAATATAAGTCAATCTAATACGCTTTTTTAATTTAGCTCATCCAGCTCTGAAAAGAAGTATCTGCAAAAAGCACGGCTTCTTTTGCTGGCCAGAGCTGGACAGTCACACAGGAGATGATGAACGCATTCTATTTCCTCTACGTCCCTGCAGCTTCTACAATAGTCGCTATGAGGTAACCCTAGCCGTGCTGCGTGATTACCCATCACACAGGGGTGGCCATGGTGTAGTGGTAACATCATCGCTTGTCACGCTGTTGATTCACAGTTCGAATCCTGATGTCAAGAATCATCTATTTATTTTCATGAAATTAATAAAAAAGTTTCGCATGAATTAAATAAAAAAGTCGTTCACTTGCGAAAGCTAAGTCAACTCCGGTATCGATCTTCTAGCACTATCTCGGTTTTCGCCGGATTCACTTCCAGACCCCTGCTCTTGATCCAGTTATTCACTAGTTTTAATGCATAATTGAGTCGCTCGCTGAGTACCGGAAGGAACTTTCCGGATACCAAGATGGCAACATCATCGGCATAGGGCGCTAGGTTCAAACCATTCCTTTCTAGTATATCTAACATCTCGTCCACTACTAGAAGCCATAAGAGTGGTGAAAGGACTCCGCCTTCTGGGGTGCCTCGCTATCTTGAGTTGATTTGTTAAGAGCACTAACTACTGATTTTCCTTTTACTCGTATGTACGCATTATGTGATTTTGATTTAAAAGTTATCCGCAATCTCATATCTGACGTGCATATCTATCAACCATTCCAGTATTTTCAATAAGAATGAAGATAAACTTATTGGTCTGTAATCCTTGGCATTAGCGTGGTTTATTTTGCCCGCCTTTGGTATGAAAACCACACTAATCTCTCGCCAAGCTTTTGGAACATATCCCAACCTGAGACGCCTACCATAAATGTACTTGAGCCATGGAACGATATATTCTCCCGATTCTTGTAACATAATAGGATGAATCTCGTCAATGCCGGGTGCTTTGTATGGTGCAAACGATTTGACTGCCCATAGTTTCATTTTCAATGTTAGCTGGCATAGATGTGATTCCCAGACAGTATGTCCCTACTTCTTCACAGCCAGGAAAGTGACATTTCAGGAGAGCTTCAAGCGTATTCTCGTAAGCGTATTCTTCAAGCGTTACGGGTGGCCGTGGTGTAGTGGTAACATCAACGCTTGTCACGCTCTTGGTTCACGGTTCAAATCCTGATGCATCAACAATCATCTATTTATTTTTGTCTGAAATAAATAAAAAAGTCGATCAATTGCGAAAGCTAAGTCAACTCTACTGCGAAGGTCAGGTCATATGACTGAAAATGCAACTTGATCGTGATTATGACATCAGGAGGACGGAAAAAATACTGTGAATCATGAGCAACGACAAAAGCAAAAACAAACAAGCTCTCCAGTTATCTGGACGCTACCCTTGGAATTTACAGAAACTTAATACCATCTAAGTTTCAACTGGAGCTACTCGTATATAATGGATGCGTTAACAAATATGAATACCTCGGGATATATCCTGCGAATAGTAGATAACTATTCCCACCAAGGATTGCTGCTATACGAAACGGAAATAGGGACAAAGGAATACTCCATAACCTCTGGCGTTCCACAAGGCTCCGTCCTCGGACCAGTACTGTGGAATATAATGTACGGTGGTGTATTGAGACTACGAATCCCCAATGGAGTAAAAATCATAGGTTTTGCCGACGACATAGGTATAGTGGTTACGGCGAAACACTTAGACGAGCTAGAGTTAAACGCTAACGAGACCATCCCATCTCTTAAACAATGGTTAGAGTCAAAAAGTTTAACTTCGGCAGAAAAAAACGGAGGCAGTGCTTATTATTAGCCGCAGAATAAGGGAGACCATCAATGTCGAGGTGCGGAGTCATACCATAATATCCAAAAGATGCATTAAATATCTCGACGTTATGATAGACAACAGGCTAAACTGTAGTAACCACATGGAATACATATTAAAGAGAGCCGATAGTTCTTCGCTGCTAGTGCTCTTAATCATTACTATTAATAAGAGATTTTAATGTATTATTGATAAGAAATAAATAAATAAATACATATTAAAGAAGGCATCGAATGTATACGCTCCTCGGCGCTTTCGAGAATGTTGCCAGATGTTGGGGCCCAAGAAGCACCAGAAGACTATTACTGGCTAGAGTTGTGACCTCAACAATGCTATACGCATCTCCAATCTCGGCTGACGCATTAAAAGTGAAGATAAATCGATCGCGTATAAACAGCGTCTATAGACTAACCGCAATTAGAGTTATATCGACTTATAGAGTTATATCGGCTTTCGGATGAGGCGGCGAACGTCATTGCTGGTATGATCCCTATCGATATCCTAGCTGATGATGCTAAAAGAATTTGAGTTGGAAAAACGGAAAACATTTCAGATAAAGAACTTAGAAGACAAGAGATGTCATTATCGCTAAGAGTGTGGCAACAACGATAGAATGCCTCACATAAGGGTAGGTGGGTACACAAACTAATCTCCAGCATAGAACCGTGGATAAGTAGAAGACATGGGGAAGTAAACTACCAACTGACGCAATTTTTGTCGGGTCACGGTGGCTATCGCCGATACCTTCATCGCTTTAGGCTAAACACCTCGCCAGAATCCTCAACATGTCCTGGATACGAAGAAGACCCGGAACATGTTGTTTGTAATTGCCCAAGGTTTATTGAGGGAAATCGAAGATTGGAGAGTGAAATAAATAAAACATTTAATGCTCTAAATATAATAACAGAGATGCTAAGAGCGGAGAGCAGTCGGGTCGCGACTAGCACATTACTAACCCGATTACAAATCGATCTCAGACAGGCAGAAAGCCAGAGAAGAATGCTGGAAATGCAGATAACGAAGGACGTGTAAACCGAAATACCCGCCTCGTGAAGTAATACATGGCGGTGATACCGTGGGGCGAGGATCTGATCTACAAAAAAAAAATCACACAGCATGGGTATCTATAACATAGTCTATGGAAATGACTTAGTGAGAAGACAATACTTTTTTGCCTTAGAAGTTGCAGGCGGGCGAAGTAAGGAGAGCACCAGTCAGCTAGTCATTTATATAAATCTGTTGAATAGTTCCCTCTTTGAATGTTTGTTCCACCACAGTTTTTAAACGATCAATAGATTTTGACAAATTGTTGCCCACATGTTTTCCACTCTTTATAGTTCGCTCAGTCCACTTATATTAAATAAAACTGTAAATAATCTTTTACTTATTAAGTGCATCGCGTTCTTGAATGACTAGTATAGCTTTTGACCATGCCATGAAGAACACCGGCGAAGTCGAGTTTGCTAACGCTTGTGTTGAATATTAAAACTTGCATCGTTAGTCGCAAGTTCAAATCCCGCCGATATGGATGATTTTTTCATATTTTTATTAATTAAAATCAACAATACAAACCATTTTTGAAATATTGCTGGAAAATTGAGCAAAGAAGAAAACATTTGATCTAAGACTATCCACTGTTTTTGAATCTAACATTTTATATACTCTAACATACCTACTGTTATTAGTATGCCGTACCAGAATAGTATAAAACGAATGTTCGAGTCGAGGCGAAGTTAACTGAATGCGTTAATTTGCTGTACGTGTATTCCACTCCGTAGCTTCCCCTGTCAAACGACGTTTCTTGCATTTTCGATTTGAGCCTAGCAAGAGGAGAAACTGAGGTAATAAATATTTTGTTATTTTATTATCATTTTGAAATGTACATTTTTTATTTAACAGAAATAAATGTTCACAATATATACATCTGTATCTGTATATTGTATCTCACCAAAAAAATTGCTGTAAAAAGAGCCAAGTTTTCCAGTACAGAAATCTTTTAGTAATTCATCCACAAAAGGAGTGAAATAAAAAAGTGTGCCAAGTTGAACTTGAACTTAATATTATTGGTGAGATATCAATATTTTTTCAAAGATTAGGCATGGGTCTACAACTACGCAATGTAATAATTTAGTGATAAAAAGAGACCACCGATAAGCAATCGTAAGGTGAGACTTCAGTTTTTTGAGCTATAATATATATATATAATAACCCAAAATTCCACCAAATATCTCATATAACACATATAACCCTAAATACCCCAAAATATCTTAAAATATCCGATATAACACTAAATAAACCAACATATCCTAAAGTATCCCAAAATGCCACCAAACATCGCATATCCCAACATATTTTAAAATATCCCAAAATACCATCAAATATCCCATATAACACTAAATATCCCAAAAAATCACAAATTGTCCACACACCAAGTACACTGTACCAAATTTCATTATTCAGTCAGTCAGTCTGTCTGTAAATACGAGTAAGCTGGTAGTGCACCAGTTGCTGGAGAACTTGGCGATGTTCTGCTGTGCACCTTGATATCAACATTGCATATTGAGTTCGATCGGCAACACGGGACATTAATAGATTCAACATGGTGTCTATCACAGGCTTATGAACCGTTATGTGGGGGCCTAGATTGCGAGTAGCCCGAGATACTGGCATGCACGATTCGCAAATCTGAATGATCGACGCCAGGAATACGCCTACGTATTAAACGACACCCTGCACACTTGGGACCACACTCCCCGCGGCCCTGCCGTAAGGTATTTCTTCACGGGGCTGGTTAGTCTTTTAGGCTATATTCTCCTCTACGCCGTTTTGTATCCTTACGCGATTGGCACTCCACTGTTCGAATTATTCACGGTACGTTGGCGCTATAGGCACGTAAGGTTGTTGAGTATGCGTACCGTCACGTTACTTACGATGGTCCAGTTTTCATTATTCTGAATTTACAACATTCTTTCGGTTTCATATCGTGGGCAATGAAAAAACACGGTCCGCATTTTCCGGAATATTTTTACAATGTGGACAGTTTTGGATAGTTTCACGTCCGCGGTCAGATAAAAGTTCGTTTCGCCGTGCTTCTGTTTTATTCATATAATACATTGATCAATGGTATAAGCCAATGCGTCCATATCCCCTTTGGAAGTTGTGATACTGCGATTTCTTTCGTATTTTCTTTTTTCGTTGTCTACCCGGCCATTTCGAATTCTTTCGCTCTTTAGTCTTTCATACCGTCATACCGAGCCTTCTGGGACGCCGCCGTCATTTACTTTGTACGTCTTGAGTCTGAATCGTGGAGGAGGACTATGCTCGCAAAATAGCTCGTTATTATTTTGCAGAGATAATCCGGTATTTCGATTCGTCCAGGGTTATAAAGGAGCAGTATTTTGCGATGCCGCTTTTCCAGCGCCTGCCTTCTATAGTGGTTCGGCCTCTCGTTCGGCATCTATCGCGCAGCGTGCATTACAGAAAAAGTATTGGCGTTCCGAGAGGCCTTCTGCTGTTTCAATAAAAACAAATTCAGGCCACTGCTTTCAAAAGTGATGTCAACGGTAGATCCCGCTCTAGCTGTGTTAAAGGTGTTTGTGCTTCCGTTGTTAGCTAAATCGATATCCAAAAAAGAAAAGACTTCCAGTAGAACAGTCCCTCTACGATTCGTATATGAACTGTCCCATTTGGTTGCCAATGCATTGAAATCGCCCGCTATTATGACTGGACTCTTGCCTGTAATGCGGGCGACTAGTCTATCCAAGACCATTTAGAAACTTTCGATAGCTGCGCTAGGTTGCATTTAGAAGCTGCTATTCGGTCTGTCTTTATAATCCTCCAATTTGTGACCGTTTTCTTCGCATCTAATGCCCAGAGCCGATCGGTCGCTGCCATTTTCTCCCATTGCTTCCTTGATTTTGTATTTATAGGCACTTGCTGTTTTTCGTATTCGGCTTACGTTCGTCTCTACTTCTCTAAGGAAAGGATTAACCTTCAATTTTCGAAGCAAGTTAGCGTACGATAGATCTTCGCTCTTTTTAATTACTATCGTATCCAGGCGCGATGATTTTCTAACGTTCGCGGCCCGCATTTTTTTGCTAACTGTTATGTGAAGTTGTCTCTCTCTCTCTTTTATCTAGCATTGTTATATATTAGTTTTTTTTTTGTCGGGGCGGGTACACCTACTGGAGCACTCATGTTAAGAAACAGGTTCATTGTACAACCAGGCAGAGACCCCATTTTAATGTGTTTTTTTCGTCTATTGTAAAAAGACGAGTAGACGCTTAAGTAATGAAGAGCTTATATATATATTAGTTTACTTAGCTTTAAGTTTGTATTAAGCAGGCAGTCACCATTGGGCTTTACACTAGAATAAATGTATTAACTCGTGACTACGAGAAAGTCTTAATTCGTCATACAAATATAACACTAACCATAAATCATTCTTGTACCGAGTTGTCTTCGGAATTGGATTTAAGTTTCGTCGTACTCGGCTTGCCCATTTCTTTTCGCTAAGGCGGATCTAAACTGATGCTACTACTTGACATTTTCGGCGAGTTAATCCGCAACTTTTTCGGAGCTTGGGCCTTTGTTTGTTGCTTCTCGGACCGGTTACATGTTCCATCATCATCCCTATTTGTTTTTACAGGTTTTCCGGACCTTGTGCTTCTTTACCCGCCACATTCTCTACAATGTTTGTTTCGATCGGAACTACAAGGTGGGGCAAAAGTAATGTCATAATGTGAATTTGCTGCCATTTTGTTAGAAATGAAAACATTGGGCTCTGTTCTCACGAAAAGTTCATGTGGATTCTCCGTGCCCTAGAAATGCAAATTTTGTTTATTCACATAACCACTTAAGTGGAAATGGTTAACTTGCTCTATTAAATCTGGTGCAAGAAGAGGATGATTTCGTATCCAAAATCATAATGAGTGACGAATCATTATGATTTTGGATACAAAATCATCTTCATCTTGCACCAGATTTAGCAGAGAATGGGAGTAAGTTAACCTCACTTGACGGTCAGCAGGCAGCAATTGGTGAACGGTTTGCACTTTATAAGGGAACATCTTCGGGCTTTCACCAAAATTCTACTCAACGAACATCTGCTGATGCTAAATTGTGTGCATCGTTGTCTCGTCGACGTTTGTGGATTCTCTCGGACGTCCTCGGCCGAAGGAGTAATACGGGCCGGCCACTTCTTGCGACATCTCTAGTGGACCCAGTTTGCACGAGGCTGGAAATTGGTCAAATAAGCAGTAGCAATAATTCCGCGTTCTTCAGGTGTGTATCGCACATTCGCAATATGACATTACTTTTGCCCCACCTTGTATATCCGTTTGTGTGGATATTGGCGCTGTTTTTTCTGCGCATTACGGCTGATCTTTAGATGTTCTGGAGATCAGATATTTCCCTTCGTAGATCAGTGACCTCAGATTCCGCCTCTCAGAAAACGGACCCGTGGCAGGATCAGTCTGGCTGGGGACCCATCACAAAACTAACCCAATCTTTAACGGAGTATTCAGAAACCTGGCGACTTCCGAATTAACCAGCCTTATCTGTATATTGCGGATCTTTATACAGACGGACCTTTCTTTCTCCACCACTCGTGGAACCAAATTATATCTTAAAAAAAAAACATTAGAAAAACAATATGTAGTTGAGACCGGTTCTCCTTTTAAACCGGACGGTAGCACGGAGCTTAAGCTGTCTACTGGTAATGCCTGCTTCACATGGACTAACTAAAGTGTTTCGCTCTCCATTCAAGGTTCGGCCAGGACGATGAGTTGCAGCGGAAGCTTGCGAAACAAATAGCCTTCCAGGCAGGTATATAAAGATCGCCGTACAGCAAGCAACACTTTGGCAATATGCCGGAGAATCAAAGATCGGAGTGGGTTAAAAACCAATTAGACTGGGCAAAGAAAATCGTCAGCCGAATCATCCAATATTGACGATATACTCCACATCATGCAAAATCGTAACCCATCCCTCCCAACTCACAACTGGAAAGTCGCTAAGCTGGAGGAGCAAAGGGGTCTTTATAGTTTTTATTGTGATCAATAAAGAATTCTTTGCTCCCTTGGCGAAGACTGAAGGAGTGATAAGTTACGGGTTTGGCGTGAAAAAAATCAAGGTCTTCTAAAAGAATGAGTTGGATGCTGGGAAATTACCTCCTCATCCTCTGGTCTCGAATGCGAATCATATGAACGCTGAAGCATCTACTTCGCTTCCATCCTCGGAGGGGGATAATTCCCAGGCTCATATCTCATATATCATATAAACTCCTCAGCAAAATTGAGGACCGCTAGAAGCTCCTTCTATATTGCATCGGCATATCTCGCCCTTACCACGTGGACTCTCTTCCTGGCGATAACCTGGAAAGATTGATCTAAAAAGCGAGGAGGCACAAAACTCACCATGCCGTATGGGTAGCTCTGATATAAACGAAAGGGGTGAGCCTCTTTTTGATTACATTCTAAAAACAAACCTGATTTTGTGCGACATGTGGAAGGAACCCACATTCATACCCAAAAACTGACAAGAAGTCTTAGACATCACCCTTGTCTCCGACAAAGTGATTAAAAATTGAAGGGTATCAGGTGAACACTCCTTTTCCGATCAACGCTACCTTCAATTTAGTCTTGATGATGAACCTCCTAGCCGAATAGCTTTTAGAAATCATCGTAAAACCGATTGGCTCAAATACAGGGAAACATTAAATAAATTAGTTACCTATGATCTTCAAAGGCCACCCTGCAGCACTCAGGAGTTTGATTATAGGGTTAGTGATCATACTTCATTTGCATGTTCCGCAATCTAGGCGCGGTTGATTCCTGCCTCGCCAAGTCGAAAGGTTTCGTCCTTTGTAGTTGGCGCAATAAATTGCTTTCATCCAGAATTTATAGGATTGTATTGTTGACATGTCCGATTAGTCGGTTTCTATGCTTTCTCGCGAAGCTTCTAATTTCAGCTTCGATTGTCGGAATTCCGACATCCCTGTGGATATCATCGTTTCTAGTATACCACGGTGCGTGGACAATTTCTCTTAGCACTTTATTTTGAAAAGTTTGTAAAATATTGGCGTTTGTTTTCTTGGTACAGCCCCAAAGTTGTATACCGTAAGTCCACACCGACTTTAGCACTTGCTTGTATAAAAGCAGTTTGTTTTCAGTACTGAGCTGGGAGTGTTTTCCGAGCAACCAGTTCATTTCTCTATATTTGATTTCGAGTTCTTTACGTTTCATTTTCACGTGAGAATTCCATTTCAGTATTTGGCCTCGTTTGCAAAAGGTATTCGGGCCAAGTTTAGGAAAATTGGCAAAACATTAGCTTTTTTATAAGTGAAATTCACGTGAACAGATTTAGATTCGTTGAGGGCGATCCGCCAGTCCCTCGTCCATTCATTTACTTTATTCAGTGCGTTTTGCAGTCGTTTCTTCGATTGTTCTACCTACGGCTAGGATAGCGGTGTCATCGGCAAACGTAGCCAGGATAGTGCCATCTTCTTTCGGTATATCTCGAGTATATAACAGATAGAGAAGTGGCCCAAGAACGCTTCCTTGCGGTACACCGGCCGAAATTTCTTTTAGCTCCGAGTATTCATTTCCATGTCTAACACGGAAGAGTCTATTCCCGAGATATGATTCTAGGATGTCGTATAGGCATACAGGGAGAACTTGTTGTAATTTACAATTCAAGCCATCATGCCACACCTTATCAAAGGCTTGCGAGACGTCAAGAAATACGCTTGAGCAAATCTTTTTCTCTTCAAGTGCTTTCTCGATTACATCAGTAATTCTATGCACCTGGTCAATCGTCGAATGCTTACTTCTGAACCCAAACTGGTGGTCAGGGATAAGATTATTTCCTTCTATAACCGGTTGGATGCGCCTTAGCAATATCCTCTCGAAAATTTTGGATATGACTGGAAGTAGCGAAATTGGTCTATAAGATTTTACCTCATTTGGCGGCTTTCCTGGTTTTAAAATCATTATAACTTCCGCAACTTTAAATTGGTTAGGCACATCTGAGCGCAGCATTTACAATATGAAGAAGCTTAATCAATGCTTTTCTAGGTAAAGCTTTGAGAATTTCTCCGGTGATCAAGTCATAACCAGGAGCTTTCTTAGGTTTTAGATTCCCGATCTCATGTTTGAGTTCCCTCAGTGTTGCACTTGTAAGTGCTAACTCGTCAGATGGTAAATCCGGCCTATTGATATTGTCGTAAGACACTTGACCATCGTACGGTTTAAAGGTATCTTCCAGGTGGGCCGCAAAAACGTCCGCTTTTTCTTTATCTTCCCTTGCACATTCATTGTGATCTAATTTAATAGGCGGCGCGGGGACCTTGGGCCTTTTGGTGCCTTTTACAGCTTTCCAAAGTGAATAATTGGAATCTTTTTTCGCTGTTAAACTTTCAAGGTAAGAGCCTATGGCACGATTCTTAAAATCCTTTATAGTCTTCTTCAACGAATTGCACAGGTGATTCAAGTGAGCTTTATGTTGCGGAGCACGACTCTGTTGCCATTTCTTACGCGCTTTTCTTTTTTCCTTGAACAATTCTTTTATTTCCGTAGGATATCGTAGACCATATTTGTCCGGAGTTTTCCTTGGATTGGGAGTATTATTCCAAGAGGCGAGCTGTACGATCTCAACGAAGCGATCAACTTCAACCTCAAGTTCATAGGGTGTCGTAAGTGGAACGCTCAGTTCAACATTATCTTCAATTTCGTTCCTAAAACCTTCCCAGTTAGTTGTTCTACCGGTTAATCTCGCTGGCTCTAGGGTATAGACTAGTTTTTCGCTCAATGTCAAAACAACTGGGGAATGGTCAGACGACAGATCAAAGCTCTCTTCAACTTTAATGTGGTTGGTAGAAATTCCTTTCACGACGAAAAAGTCGATCAGGTCAGGTATTTTCGAAGTATCAGTTGGCCAGTAGGTCGGTTTCCCCGTCGAATGGAAATCACAACTGTACTCCATACCTGCCTCATAGAGCATTCTGCCTTTTTGCAAGCTGTGTCTTGAGCCCCAGAATGTATGTTTCGCATTAAAATCGCCGCCAATAATGAAATTAGGTTTCAGCAATTTAATCTTTTGTGGCAAAATAGAAGAATCCTGTAAGGCTTCAAGGCTAAGGAAAATCCTCTCCACAAATCCAACAATGCCAGCTATTTAAAAAAAGATCAGATGGCTCCTGGACGATCACCAGCGAAGACTCGCTAAATTTGTTAATTGATATACATTTCCCAGGTAGGTCTCAAGTTATTAGTGACATAAACCTTAATAGGTCCAATATACTACTAAACAACTCCCTAAGTCTGATTATACATGACAAACTCCTTTGGACGCTACAGGGATTCAAACCATATAAATCCGTGGGATCAGAGGCATAATACCTGACGAATTACTGAAGACATCTGATATCTTTTGTCAGTGCTAGAAATCATTCTAAACAGTCTTGATCTGGTCTGCATTCCACTATTATGGAGAGAAGTCAAAGTGGTTTTCATACCCAAAGCTGGTAAAAGTTCACATGTGAGTCCAAAGGATATCAGACCTACAAGCCTATCTTCAGTCCTTCTAAAAATTCTAGAACGACTGATGGATATCCATTTAAGCGGTAGTATTGATATTCAATCTATGCCTAGGTCTCAGCATGCATATTGAAATAGCAAATCAGTGGAAACAGCACTGCATACGTTAGTATGTAAAATCGAGTATTCCATGAATCATAAGAAGTATACGATGGTAGGTTTCTTAGACATTTCTAACAACGTCAACACATCGGCGATCATAGATGCGCTAGCAGACCAGAAGGAGGATAACACACTTGGTGAGTTGATCAATCTACTGCATACTAGTCGCATTAGCAACGCAAAACTGAGGGGTATTTGCCAGAAGGTCTGTTAGGAAAGGCACCCAACAGGGTGCCACCCCTCTTCTTTGAAACTTGGTGGCAAATTAACTTCAGATAATTCTGGAGGCTGAAAGATGCACTGTGATCGATTATGCAAACGACGTCACTATAGCCTTCTCGGGGAAGCACCTAAATACTTTCTACAAAACGCTTTAAATAAGATAATGAAATAGGCAGTTAGGTGTGGTTTGTGTATGAACCCCCACAAATCTGATCTAATCCTCTTTTCTAAGAAATATAAAATTCCATTCATTGAACCTCCTTCTCTTAATGGTATAAGCTTAACTTTCTCCAATGAAGCAAAATATCTGGGTATTATTTTGGATAGGAAATTAAGCTGGAAACCCAATATGCATTAGCTCTCTTGCAAAAAAAATATCGGGGATAAATGGGATAAACCTCAGTAAACTAAGCAAAGTCCAAAGATCAGCTTGTCTGTGTATAAGTGGGTCACTGAAGTTGACCCCGTCTCCAGTACTGGATATTCTGTTTCATCTGACACCCCTCGACATTTTTGGCAGACAAATGAGGGCTAGTGCAGCTATTCATCTTAAAGCAATCTTACATAGGTCAAATAAAGAATTTGGTCAAGCCTGATTTCGAATAATTTCAGAATTATCCCAGATGACATCGACTACACCATACCCAAGTTAAACTTTGATAGGAAATTTTAAAGTCACCATCCCTTCCAGGTCTTTCTTTGACGAAAATTGATTTGTAGGAGATAAGTTCATTCACTTTTACACGGACGGTTCAAATACTAACGACGGGTTGGGTGAAGGTGTTTTTTCTGATAGGGTAAATCTTAGCCTCCTCATCGGTCTTCCAAATCAGTGTAGTGTGTTCCAGGCGGAAATAATGGCGATTAAGGAAGTCTTATAGTGGCTAAAGAAAAAGCTCATATCAAAGACATACGAGTATATACGCATGTTTTCGGATAGCCAGCAGCAAGCAAGTCCTTGGAATTGTATTCCCTAATTATAGTAACAGTCTCAGATTGCCGATCGTCTCTCATAGATACACGACCAAAATTGAGGCAAAAATCCTTCAATGTCCCAAAGGTAGTAAAAATTGTTGGTCATTTGTCAAAAATATTAAAAATTCTGCCTCGTCTGCCATCCCTACGCTCATTTTCAAAGACGTTCCAGCTGTCAGCTCCTTAGACAAAGCCAATCTGCTTGCTGCTCATTTTACAGCGAACTCCACGCTGCCAGATGTCATTCCTGCCAAACTCGTGCACTTATGTAGGGTGACGTATGGTATAAATTATATACTTACTTATTTCGCTGCGATCATTTCGCAATTTATTATTTCTTATTTCATTAACTCGCATTTTGTTATTTCACAGTGTTTATTTGGAAAATTGTTAAAAAATGCAATTAATTGACCTTAAGATATTCTGCATTCATTATTTCGCAATTAGAATTTCGCTTTTTGATAAGTTAGCGTTTTCTTGATAAGCTTTAACTTACTTAGCTTTACTCGTTCCCTTATTTCGAAATCCCGAAAAATTTGGTTGGGTTAAATTGTAAATGCTTGTTGTTTGGCAGGCGTATGTATCTTAACAGTACTTGGGTGGCACGTTTCGCGGGTTAAAAGACATCTCTTCGACTCATACACCGGACGGCCTTCGGCCTCACATGCAGGTGCTCAGGGCGCCGTAACCAAACACCAAGTTTTACAATTCGAAACAACACTTTGAGACTCGGCCGGCGTTTGCAAAGCAATCATTTTTTATGTCCTTTATCACAATTTTTATTTACGAGTACAAAAAAAAGAAAACAAATTACAATGCACAATATTCAGTATAGAAAATCTTTATTAACATAAAATTAAATTAAAATATTAGGAAAAATGGAAGTTACAAAATAAAGTGTTCAATATTATAAGTGATTCAATATATTTAAGGATCATTGTATTTATTATTTGTATATTTGCTTCAACGAAATTAATAATCCAACATATGGAAAAACAAAAAAATATTTGTCGTAAACAAACTAAAACAATTTTATATTAGAAGCAAGTGACCTCCATAGACAAATTTCAGAATAATCTTTTTCTTTTTCTAAAATAACTCTAATTATTGCGTCTTTATCTAAGAAATTTCTTCTTTTTGGTATAGAATCTCCTCTAAATATGTATTTTCTCTATAGCAACCTCGACATTTTTTGTTTCTTTAATATTCGCCGTACCAACAACAGAATTGATATGTCCATGAAACGATTCTGTGTAGTTTTGTGTAGTTGGCATTTTCATGTTAAACTGATACGATATACTCCAAAGTGTAGGGAGATGGGAGGTTTTCCATTTTTTCCCTCAACGTAGAACTCTCTAAACCAGTCCATTATTGGCTTTGTCTCAGTAGGCATTTCTTCCTTTAATTTCCTAAAGACCAAAGAAATGCGATCTGGAGACACAACAGTAAGCGCACCTATCTGCCGAATTTTGAATGAAAATTCTGCATCAGAGTCATACCTACTTTGTAAGCCGGATTTCTGGACATATCGGTAAATTGATTGGAGAAGATGAAAACTACACCCCTTCGCATCACAGTCATCATAACAGTGTCGAACACTATTGACAGCAGCTTTTTTCAAAGTCCATTATACATAATTTTGGGCTTAAAGTAATACCATGTTTCCCCAGCGATGGCTATCCACCCCCAGCCCCAGCACCACGACAAGTGCTGGGGCTTAAGTAGGGCTGAAGGGTTGGCGAATGTTGATTATTCATCGACTCCTGGAGGTCCGAAACTAAGATATAGCCTCCCTATTCAAACGGTGGTGTGAGCAAGTAAAGGGTCTTTCATTAAGCGCTTCCTATCTTTAAATTTAAATAAAACAAAGTGTGTGCGAGATATCATCGAAATTTTTTCGGAAACCCCCACAAGAAAAAGTCTAACGGGGTCAAATCCCACTTTCTCGTTGGCCAGTTCACATCACCTCCACGTGAGATGACCATGCCCTCGAATCGCTGGTGCAGAATTTGAAATGCGGCGTGAGCTGTGTGGCACGTAGCGTCGTCCTGTTGAAACCACATATCGTTGGTGTCCATATGATTGTTCTAAAAGAAATATGGACCTATGACGCCGCCAGCCCAGCATTTCGTCGACGTACGGGTGTTGGTTGATCGTTTACTGAAACAGTGGACTCAAATTTATTCACCACACTGCGAATAGTCCTCTCGGAAGGACGATTATGGCGACCGTGAAATGACCGAAGCCTAGAGAACACCCATTTTGATAAAACAATTTTATTATTTGCACGTGTTGTTGAACGCTATATCCATCCATGGTGATTTGGCAAATCAGACTGAATAAATGACAGCCAATGTGACAGATATAGCTTCAACAATATGGCCGCTATCAACTGTCAAAGTTCGGAAGTCCCTATTGGAAGACCCTGTATAAAACCGTGCCGAACATGGAAGATTGGGGGATAAAAAACCAACCGCTAACGAGCTCTCACTGATGCCCTGCCGAGGTCTGTGATCTGAAAATGCTTTACCCCGGCATGGCGGCTCTGACCTATATTCCTATACCTATATTCCGACCTTACTCGTGGTAACAAAATGAACAAAAAAGAAAAAAACAAAACAAAATAAACAGCAGTTCGGACGCTGACACGCTATCCGTGGGCGTACCAGAATTGGCTGAGCGGCAGCCACTATCGGCAGCCAACACGGGTGAGAAGATCTCTATGGAAATGGAGGAGCGGCTATTACCAGATCCATCCGAGAGTACCCGGAAGTCGGAGATGAAGATCCTCGGAGGACACTATAAAAACCCCCAAAAGGTCGAAGGCTGATACGGAGATGAATTTCAGCAGGGCGATTCGTAGTTCACTACAACTAGCTGTAGTGGACTTCAGAAAATCTAGTGGCCAGTACTCCCAACAACTCGGTCAAATGATTGAGAAGGCCTTAGCTGGAGCAGTCTTTGACCGTATTCGAAAGAATACTGGTGGAACGGCACCCACATTCGGGAGAGCGAAGTGGTATCGTGGAGTTATTCTGATAGACAGTAAAGACCAGTTATCACTTGAATTCGCGAAAGCCACGGTTCGCGGTCTTAAACTATGGGAAGGGGCTGCACTGCGAGCGGTACCTCCCGATGAAATCCCCACCATACCCAAGGGAAGGCTCTGTGTTTCTGACCGGGGTGTAGACAAAACAGAGATCCTCAGTTTCCTAAAAGCCCAGAACCCTTCTACTGATTTGAAGAGCTGGGAGGTCGTTGTGGAGGAAGAATCGAAGAATAGGACCAAGGGATTCATCATCCTCATGAATGAACCTCCGGCTTCACTTCTGGAAGATAAACAGTTGAAGCTGTTCTATGAAGCGGGAGAAGTAACACTGAAACTCCTAAAGCGGACTCAAAAGGCAGAGAACGATGGGGCGGATGACGCAATGGAAGTTGAAATTGCGACAATCAATGAAGGTAGTGCAAATCAACCTCTATCATAGTACAGTCGCCTCCAACAACTTGAGGCTGCTCCTCATGAAGGAGCAGCTGGATCTGGCCCTAATCCAGGAACCGTGGATTCTCAACAACCACGTGATGGGATTAGGGTCAAAGGACTATAATATATATTATAGAAGTGACGCTGGCAAGGTTAGGACTTGTATCGTGGCTAAAAGAGTCTTCAAATTTTAATGCAGTCTCATTTCAGCTCCGGCGACTTGACAGTGGTGAACTTGAGAGGGGTGAACGGGAACTGCACGGTGGCGTCTGCATACCTACCTTACGATGAGGGCATCAACTTCCCCTCGGAAGGCCTGAGGTCGCTCATATCAGCGTCTCAAAAAGGTAAGAAAAACTTAGTCTTGGGATGTGATGCTAATGCTCACCACACAAGTCCACTTTTAACAACATTAATTCTTGACAATTTTTTCAAAATCATAAGAAAACCCATTATCATTATGTTTATTTCTACCCCTTATAGACTTAAATAAACTACGAGTACATACGAGTACTCTTTCCTTATTATCCATTACTTGCCAAATGTACTTAATGTTATTAAACCAACTCCCGTAGGCAATTACGAGTAAAAGATCACTCCATACAAAATCATTAAAATTGAAAAAAATAGAAATACATGCTGATGTAAACAACCGGCTAATTAACGAAGCGCAAATTAACGGTTTGCCAGATAAGCCGCGGGAAAAAAACCAAAGCCGCTTGATAGAAACGCTAAACATTAAAGTGCAAAAGAAGAAAAGCGAGCTAACCTTACGGTGAGACGAATGCAAGGTGCAATGACAATGTGCCACATGACTGCTGCGAGATAACAGTTTGCAAAATGTAAACAGCGAATAGACGGTCACCCAGGGTGACGATGGATAAAGCTCCATCAAGGTCGTAACGACCTTACCGAAACCTTTGATGCCAAAGAAGGATTTAGACGAGGCGACGAGGTGACATAATTGGTAGAACACACGAGCTGTCACCAGCGTTTATGAGTATAGAAAGAAAAGTGGCTAAAATGGGTTTAGCGGTTAAGGAGAGCAAAACCAATTATATGCTGCCAACAAGAAAGGACACCCAACATCGGCGAGTCAGGTAGTAAGGGCCTTTGTCTACCTAGCCTCCGCTATAAACTCTGACAACGACATCACATCAGAAATCAAGCGAAGAGTTACACTGTCAATCGCTATTTGTTTGGCCTATGTAGGCAACTGAGTGGTAAGGTATTGTCAAAAAACATTAAGGACACTCTGTATAAGACTCCCATCATCACATTCCTGCTATATGACGACTTGAAAATTTATAGTAGTAAGAAAAGTTTTCGAAAATTAATTTAGGTATTTTGTAAAGTTTTCACACAAATTAGTGACAAACACTTTTCACACGAGCATGAATAGATTTTTTTTTTGTGTTTTAAAACCATTTTTCCAGCAACAAATAAACAAAAACAGTATTGAGGAATTTGAAGTGATCGGTTGTGTATTGATTTTGCTCTAAGTTTAAAATTTTGAAAAGTGCGTTGTAAACCATCCAAATAAAAAAAATGTTTGTAAACATAAATTAAAAGACAGTGACTTATTATTTTATCAATTTTGGATTGATGTCATGCAAAAAATATATTATTTCTGTCCCCAATCTTTTGATTTTGATAATTTTTCTTTGCTTAAAATCATATTACTCATATTCCCTCAAATCCTTTTCCCCTTAAATTAATTATGCATGTATGCAGTGAGTACTTCCTCGATCTCCCAGCGGAAGGGGATTTTGTGACAAAAAATGTGATTGCAAAATACATTTTGGATGCACCACGATTTCGGAGAAATCCTATTAAAAAATGTCCATGATCAAAAGGAGGAGTGGAGTTGTGCTACCTGCAGACGGGAACTTCAAAACAGTGTGGTTGATGGTACACTTAAATCTGTACCAGCGTCATCGACCCCAACTCAGCCATACGAGTATCCGAAGAGAACGAGAAGTACAAGTTCCCCTGATGACACTGAAAAAACAAAGAAAACAATAAAAGAAAAGATCAATACATATTTTTACTGAAGACAAAAGTTAATACTCTGGAGCAACAAATATATAAGTTAACACCACTAAGATTTATTTTTCCGCACGCGCATCTACAATTTGCTGACGTTGCGTCTGTGACATCGTGAGAATGAGAACGACATTCCAACACGTTCGCGATGCGGTAACTGGAGAGCACCTGTGGGAATGAACCAGTCAGCATACCTGTGGGAATGAACGCTTCAAGCAGAGGATTAGTTTTAAGTAATGCGCTTTGGAAAATTTAGTCTTAAGTTATTAATCAAATAAAGAGGTTCTCTTCCATAAAATATTTTTTTTTAATTAATTTTTGTTTATTAATATTTAACTGGCGCCCGAGCAGGGACCACAGGGAAGACGGGTTAACTAAATTAATCGAAAATAACTCGAAAAAGTAAACTCGCGATCTAAACAAAAAGTGTTTCTTGTTTTACTTTGCAAAAGTTTGAACTCTTATCCGCGAGTGAGCGTTTAAAGAGAAACCCCTGTGGTTCAATACAAACGATCGTGTTGTGGTGAAATAAACAGAAAAACTCTGTAAAAGGGCCCCGCAGTAGCCCTACATAATAGTGAAGTGTTGTGTGGAAGGACGAACCGGAAGCTTAAGTGAGCTAGCCGCACCACCCGATCAGACTTAAGACTCACGAGGAATGAAGAACCTGCAGTTTATTCTGATATTGTAAGTTATTTTATAAGAATTTAAGAAAAAATAAAATTACAATTTTACTGTGCTTAGAGA
Organism: Pocota personata; assembly: GCA_963082735.1. Taxonomy (NCBI): domain Eukaryota; kingdom Metazoa; phylum Arthropoda; class Insecta; order Diptera; family Syrphidae; genus Pocota; species Pocota personata. The sequence goes on along the minus strand of OY720429.1, from coordinate 174,491,813 downwards.
ATTGAAATGAGTTAACACACAATATATGAATTTATCAATTTAAGTGGAAATTTAAATAAGTGAAAGTAGTTAAAATTTTGGAAATAAGAAGATAATTCCGGAGTTACTGTCTTTAAGAAATAATTAAAAAATAGAACCGGAATTTAGTAAAATAAGTAACTAAAAAATACAACCAGAATTTAGTGATATATTGTAAATAATCGTAAATATCGTAAAATTTGTCAAATCAAATCAGTTTTTATTTGTTTTTACCTGTGGAATCTATAACGTAACGTAATTAGTTGTAACTATCTTACTATTTCATTAAACTCCCATATTCATTTTCGAATATATATTTATCTGAAACAAGAACAGGTGCAGGTGAAGACGTGCAAGTTGATCCTGAGAATCAAGATCGTACTTATCACGATGTTCCACTTCCTATCCCACAGGAACCCGCTTCTTCACGAGGCCCTCTCTCTAATGTTAATCCTCCCATGCAAGGATCAACAAGACACAATATCCCAATTAATGTTCCCCCCAGTTATCCATCGAATCAAGACCAAAATAGTTCTTTCCATTCAAGTGCGTCTCATAATGATATTCCTGAGGTTATATCCACACCGGCATTAGACGCCCTAGTGACTTCTATTGTAGGCCGCGTCTTTGAGCAACAGGGCAAAAAAATGATAGAAAAAATTATGAATCCCAGCGCACGACATTTCTCTGGCATAGATCAGACCATATTTCCCCAGTATCAAACCAACCTGGATGGTTTGGATAAAATCCCCGATGTCGTAAAATGTCTACGAGACTCCTCAGGGGAAACTAGTAAATTCTCTTCCTGGAAGAAGAGCGTGGAACGCGTTTTAGGAATCTACGAAGGCATTAAGGGGACGCCAAGGTATTATGGCATTATCAATGTCATTCAAAACAAAATTGTTGGGCAAGCGGATGCAGCCCTAGAGGCTTATAACACACCTTTAAATTAGGAAGATATCGCTTACTGTCTTACAATGCATTATGCTGACAAGCACGACGTCACCACCTTGGAATACCAAATGTCGAACTTAGCTCAAGGAAATCATAGCATTCAAGAATTCTATCAGGCAATAAACTCGCAACTTACCCTAATAATAAACAATATTTCCTGCATGGAAATCGGCCCAGGGGCAATACGAATCTTAACCCAAACGTATCGAAATAAAGCTTTAGAGACATTCATAAGAGGTCTAAAAGGCAACCTGTCCGACCTATTGAGCATGAAAGAACCTGTGGATTTACCACAAGCCTTATACCTTTGCCTTAAATATGAAAATCAGCAAGCCAGATCTCATTCCATTCAGACTAATCAAGGAGGGATAAGAAAGAATTTCAGTCCACAACCTCTACGCCAACAATACTCTTTTCCTCAAATCCCACCAAGAAATTTTAGTGTATTTCCTAATCAACAACGAAATCCAACCTACCCCTCCTACCTTATTATCCTGCATATAATCCACCATTACACCAATCTCCAGCCGTTGGTTTTCAATCGTCCAATAATCTCCAACCGAATTATTCTAATAATTTTCGGCAAAACCAGTTTCAGCCTCCCAGGCCATGTCAAAATCAAATTCAAGTCAAAAGTGAACCTTTAACGCAAGGACGGAATAACTATATTAAGGGTATAAATAATCAGAATAATAGAGCGTATTTTGGCACAAACCAACAAGCACCAAAATAATCCCATCAACAACCTTCGGCATACTATAGACCAAGACAGCCGAATTACCACATAAACCAAAGTATAGATCCTTGCGAAATACCGTTAACATCCCAAGCTGATGGAAACGTCAAATCCGAAGAAGATGCATATGCCCAAAGCTGCGAAGAGTTCGCCCAAAATGTTAATTTAGACCAAAGCAACCATTCACCAGCTGAATTCCCAACCGAATATTCGGAATACCAAACCCCCATTGATCAATCGCCAGAATGTAGTGATATCCATTTTTTAGACTAACCCAGTCCTCATTACCCTATTTCGAATGTAAAGCGGGGACTGGAGATATTTTCAAATTATTAATCGACACCGGCTCCAGTAAGAATTATATAAAACCTGAGCTGGTCAGTAAACCCCTTTCAAATGAAAACGTATTCTATGCTAAGTCAATAGTCGGCGACGTAAAAGTCAGCCATCACACTTACCTCAATCTTTTTGGACTAAACGATGTCAGAATTAAATTCTTTATCTTACCAACGCTTAAAACCTTCCACGGCATTCTAGGCAACGATAGCCTTAAATCTTTAGGCGCCGTATTTCATACGCAAGGCAGCTTTATGATAATCCTCAATAGGGTGAGCTTCAAAATTAAACAACTCGAATCGCAGTCAGTTAACTCAATAGCAGTAAACACTGATGATTTAACAATGGCTCAAAAACATATGCTAAATTCAGTCGTAAACAAACATCCGAATTTATTCTCGGAGCCGGAGGAAAGACTGACTTATACAACAGCAGTCGTAGCAGAGATAAGAACATCCACAGACGATCCTGTATATACTCGGTATTATCCATTTCCAATGTCGCTGAAATCCGAAGTGGAAAAAAAGGTAATGCAATTGCTTGACGAGGGGATAATAAGACCTTCACGGTCGCCATACAACTCACCAGTATGGATAGTCCCGAAAAAACCTGACTCCACTGGTGCCAAGCAATACAGAATGGTCATAGATTATCGTAAGCTTAACACCATCACGATTGCCAATAAATACCCCATACCCGATATCAACAAAGTAACCGCACAATTGGGAAAAAATAAATTGTTCACCGTGCTTGCTTTGAAAAGCGGCTTCCATCACAATCCCTCTAAAGGAATCTGATATTCAGAAGACAGCTTTTTCAATTAACAACTGCAAGTACGAGTTCACAAGACTCCCGTTCGGCTTGAAAAACGCTCCTTCGATTTTCCAGCGAGCTCTCGACGACATACTACGAGAGTACATCGGAAAGTCTTGTTACGTGTACATTGATGATATCACCATTTTTAGCGAAGACGAAGCGCAACATGCCAAGCATATTAAGCAAGTTTTCAGTAAACTGAGTAGAGCTAACATGAAAGTCCAGCTTGATAAATGTAAATTTTTCAAGTCCCAAGTAGAATTTCTTGGTTTTCTTATTTCATCTGAAGGCATAAAGACGAATATTGAAAAAGTCCAGTCCATATTGGATTTTCCCATCCCAAAAACCTTAAAGGAACTAAGATCTTTTCTAGGATTGTCCGGTTACTATCGGCGATTTATAGAAGGATACGCGCAACTGGCAAAACCTCTGACAAAGAGGCGAGGAAGGACGTGTGTCCAAGAATCAATCCGCTAAAATGCCAATAAAATTTGATCAGGAAGCTTTGACCTCTTTCAACAAAATAAAACATTCGCTCATTTCAAAAGACGTGATTCTGGCATACCCTGATTATAAAAAACCCTTTTACCTCACGGCAGACGCCTCGAATGTTGCTATCGGAGCCGTCCTTGAACAGGATAACAGACCTCTAACTTTCATAAGCGGAACACTCAGTAAAATAGAAGAAAATTACGCTGCTAATGAAAAAGAGATGTTAGCCATCGTTTGGGCATTAGGCTCACTTCGAAATTACCTTTACGGTAACAACAGCAAAATGAAGAGATGGAAGGCCATACTCGAGGAGTACAACCATGAGTTAAGATACAAACCTGGGAGAACGAATGTAGTCGCTTTATCCAGGGCTTCCCTTCCATCTAACGTTAACGCTTTGTCTGTAACCCAGCATAGTGACGACAGCTCATCACTCAACTTAATACCTAGCGTCGAGGTCCCAATAAACGTATTCAAGAGCCAAATAATTCTACAGATAGGCGAAACTTCTAGCCAAACCTTTCACATAATTTTTCCCACATACCATAGACAAGTTATCACAGTGCCAGAATTCAATCCGGAAAATCTCAAACGTATTCTTAAACAAATTTTAAACCCCTCCGTAATAAACGGCATTAAAGCCGATGAACATATTATGGGCATGTTACAAACCATATACGCCTCTCATTTCAATAACTATAGGATTAGGTTCACACAACTGCAAGTGCAGGACGTGATTAACGAAGCGGAACAGGAAGAAATAATTATCAGCACACACAAACGAGCACACCGAAACGACCGGGAAAACAAGGCACACATTTTAGAAAAATTGTATTTTCCTGCAATGACGACAAAGTTGAAGAAGATAATAAAAAAATGCGTGGTATGCGCAGAAAACAAATACCGCAATACCCAGGTCAGATTGTACATATAGATATATTTTCTACAGAAAATAACCTCGTCTTAACGTCCATAGACAAATTTTCTAAATACGCACATGCAAAAGTTCTCAGATCCAAAGCGGTAGAAGACATACGGCAACCTCTAAGGGATATTCTTTTCTCCTTCGGCGTACCCGAAACAGTTGTAATAGACAACGAAAAAGCCTTCAGTTCAGTCTCTATTGGCCTGTTACTGACAAGGAAACCTGTAATAAAATGTTTATTAAACCGTAAAGAAAGGAGAAAATATTGTCAAAATAGATTTTAATGAGATACTGAAAGGTAAACAAACAACGTTTGGCATAAAGGAAATATGTAAAACTTTTAATTCTCTTTCAATTTGTAAACAAAATTGTATTTTCGATATAAGTAATGATAAGTGCATTAGTTATCTATTATCGAGCAAACCCCACTCGTGAGTTGTAGTCAACAATCAACATGTTCCCGTAGTTGAAGAGTTAGCTCCTGGAATCATTCTGCTAAATCAATTTGACGACAAAATTGAAATCGATGAACGCGAAGTCCCTTTGAATGGGACATACATTATTCAGTTTCATAACACCACCATCAATGCCCGGCAGTACACATTCACAGAAACGGAGACTACCGAACATAAACCCCTGCCAGCCCTGCTACAACTCTCTGCAGTCAAACCACAGATCGAAGAGTTAGTTTCCTTAGAGATGATTAAGGAAATGGAAACCAATAACACCCGATACATCCAGAAATTGGAAATATCTAACGGAAGAAAATCCATAGTCATGCTAGTTCTTCTAACACTAGCACTCACAATAATCGTATTTATGCTTTGGTGGAAAAAAGAAGGGTCGATTCCCTGTTACAATTCAAGGAAGAAATTGTCAAAAGAAGAAATTTCCATGGACGAACCAAACACTGAAACAAGAAGGCCAAGCATACCCATTCCAACATCGAGAATAATAGGGATAGATGACCTACCCCAACACATAAGATCGGTTGCATCGAACGAGGCTGTCCGATTTTAAAGGGCGGAGGAGTTAACACCACTAAGATTTATTTTCCGCACGCGTATCTACAATTTGCTGACGTTGCGTCTGTGACATCGTGAGAATGAGAACGACATTCCAACACGTTCGCGATGCGGTAACTGGAGAGCACCTGTGGGAATGAACGAGTCAGCACACCTGGGGGAATGAACGCTTCAAGCAGAGGATTAGTTTTAAGTAATGGGCTTTGGAAAATTTAGTCTTAAGTCATTAATCAAATAAAGAGGTTCTCCTCCATAAAATATTTTTTTTAAATAATTTTTGTTTATTAATATTTAACTTATACTAAAAAATAACATAGACATAAAGAACATTCCATCCACGATCGGCGAAAATTTAACCGACGTTTTCAAAACAGTTGGAAAAACAATAAACTGCGAGATAAACACTTCTGATGTAGCTGACATTTACAGAACAAATAAACCAAACCCAACAAAATCATCGATAATTGTTTTTTTAACAAGCTATGCATGCAAAACAAAAATTATAAGAAATGCAAAAGGTCCCGACCCATAAATCCTTTGATCCGTTGCTGCGTCGTCAACGAAGGTATGCGACGGATATGAATAATAATGGATATGGATGGATAAACACTTACTTTGGCTGGCCAAAAACAAAGCCAGAGAATGCAACTGGAGGTTTGAGTGGGAGTCATCGGGCAAAATACTTGCAAGAAAGTCTGAAAACGACGAAACATAGGTATGTACATATAGGCTCTGTTAACTATGTGGATAAAATCTTCATCTAACTAATATATTGAAATGATGAACGAAATAGAAAATCGAAAGAGAAGAACCAAACTTGGTGGAAAACCAATATAATGACGCTGATATCGATTTTAGGCAAATGCATGGTTTTACTGGCATCGATGCAGATTTTATTGAAAATGTGAATGTGTATGTTTTAACATCAGATCAATACGGAATACTTGGAATGTTTTTCTAGCAGAAATTGAGAGTTCTTTAGTTTATGTACTTGTAAATGTTATATTATTTTAAATGAAATCAATGTGAAAGAAGAAGAAAATGAGTTCTATAATATTGTAGCATAATAATAACTACGCTCCCTAAAAGTATGATGCAACAAATTCCGAAGTGTCTTTTCATTCTGGCAGAATTTTGGTCCGAACTGTCCTTTCATTCGAGGTTCGTGTCTGCGATGAAGTCTCCACAGCTCATGTCAACGAAAGAGACTGATAATATCAAGAATTATTACATCAGAATTTCTCTTGTTCCAGTGGTCGAAGAATTTGCTAGAAGTTTCTGGCTATCAGAAACTTCTGCTATATAAGGACAGATGGCGATTGAGAAGGTGCAGTAGTTTTTAAACTGTGACGAAGAGATTAGAAAAGTGATAATGGGCGAAGTTGTAATTTTGTGATAAATTGAAAGTTGAGAGTTAACGAGAAGAAGTAATTAGTTTGGATTTGTGAATTAAGTAAATGAAAGGAGATAAATTCTTCCTCAATTTTTACATGATTGTGAAGTTCTTCTATAAATTTTGCGATACCTAACTTTGGTGGCATGAATATATAATTTCCCCTTTTTGTCATCTCTTTATATTTGGACGTTTTCATAAAATTCAGGGTCGTCATACATTGTTTGGTACCGTATCTTATTTTTAATATAAACTGCAATTCTCCGCCTTTGCACTTTTTTCTATTAAGGGATTCAATATTAAACCCTTTTATATTGTAATATGCGGGCTACGGCTCGAGTAGATAAAACAATATTCTGTGAAATTATTTCTTTATTTTCTAGTCTATAGAACAATTCAGGTTCACACTATACTATTCTTCGCAATTCTTTTCTTACAATGTCTCTTTCCTCTCAAATCACTTATCTCCTTTCTTCTACTTAATTCACAAATCCAAACTAATTGCTTCTTCTTGTTAAATCTCAACTTTGAATTTATCACAAGATTACAACTTCGCCCATTATCACTTTTCTAATCTTTTCGCCACAGTTTAACAACTACTGCTGCTTTCTCAATCGCCATCTGTCCTTATATAGCAGAAGTTTCTGATAGCCAGAAACTTTTAGCAAATTCTTCGACCACTGGAACAAGAGAAATTCTGATGTAATAATTCTTGCAGTTATAATTCCCTTTTATCCCTGATATTATTCGTCTCTTTCGTTGATATGAGCTGTGGAGACTTCATCCCAGACACGAACCTCGAATGAAAGGACAGTTCGAACCAAAATTCTGCCAGAATGAAAAGTCACTTCGGAATTTGTTGCGTCATATTTTTAGGGAGCGTAGTTATTATTATGCTACACTGCCCCCCTCTTAGACGTGTTCGTCCCGAACAAGTGCATCCTCATTTCGGCCATTGTATCGACTCAGTCGGTCCACATGAACCACTTTCATTTTGGCCCTCGGTCCTCGCTGGATGCGGTAGACAACATCGTTGATGCGGGTTACTATTCTGTAGGGACCTTCCCAGTTCCGCTGTAATTTAGGTGATTTCCCCTTTTGGCGATGGGGATTATACAGTCACACCAGATCTCCTTCATGGAATCCTGACGTTGTTGCCTTGGCATCATACCTGGTCTTCATGCGGTCGCTCGTCATCTTAATCTGGCTTCTGGTCCTTTGGTGTATGTCCCTAAGCCTTTCCCTAAGGTCCGCCACGTACTCTTCTTCATTTCTGGGCTCATTGGTAGGAGATCCAAATTTCACCTCACTGGGTAAACGAGCTATTCCACCAAATAAGATTTCGAACGGCGTATGTCGAGTAGTGCTATGCACGGCACTTCTATAGGCCATCAAAAACAAGGGAATCTGCCGGTCCCAATCCCGTTGGTAGTCACCTACGACCTTCGAGAGATGTTCGTCCAAAGTCCTATTGAAACGCTCCACCATACCGTCCGACTGTGGATGAAGCGGGGTTGTCCTTGTCTTTTTGATTCCGAGTAGTTGACACATCTCTTGGAAGATTCTTGACTCGAAGTTCCGCCCTTGGTCAGAATGCAATTCCAAGGGCACACCGAATCTGCTAACCCAATTGTAGACGATCTGCTCCGCCACGGTTCTGGCTTCCTGGTTAGGGATCGGAAACGCTTCCGGCCACTTACTGAAGTAGTCCATCACTACGAGTATATACCGATTACCATTGTCGGTTTCCGGAAAGGGCCCTGCGATGTCAATGGCGATTCGTTCGAAAGGTGCTCCCACGTTGTATTGGTGCATCTTACCTCGAGTTTTGATTCTCGGACCCTTGCTAGCTGCACACACGTCGCATTTTCTGCACCAGTCTTCGATATCTTCCTTCGCTTTTAACCAATAAAAACGTTCTCGTACCTTTTCTAGCGTCTTATTCACTCCCAAGTGGCCTCCGGTCGCCCCGCCATGCATTTCCTGTAACACCTCCTTGACCCTCGTCCGCGGTACGACAAGCTGCATTACAAACGACTTTCCGTCGGAGGATTCCCATTTTCTTCTCAGAACACCTTCTTGGACATGGAGGGAGTCCCACTGCGCAAAATATGCCTTTAAGGTCGGGCTTCTGTGAGAGATGTCCTGATGATCCGGTTTCTCCATGTTCTCCTTCCAGGCCAGAATCGGCTCGATATCCGGGTCTTCCTTCTGAGTGTTCCGGATCTCATCTACGCTCCAGCCGGCGATAGGTTCGGCTCTCATTCTTTGGACGGAAACCAGCTCCCGTTCTTCCTGACGCGCACAATGTTTACAATCCGTTCTGCATGGTCTCCGGGACAGTGCATCCGCATTAGAGTGGAGCCTTCCTTTACGATGCTGTATTTCGTAGTCGTAGATTTGCAGCCTTTCGATCCATCTTGCGACCTGACCCTCAGGACTCTTGAACTGTAATAGCCATTTTAAGGCTGCATGGTCTGTTCGAAGAACGAACTTCCTCCCGTAGAGGTATTTGTGAAAATGCTTCGTAGCCAAGATCAAAGCTAGAAGTTCTCTCCTTGTCACGCAGTAGTTCCTTTCTGGCTTAGAGAGCACTTTGCTAAAGTACGCAATCACCTTCTCTTGGCCGTCATGCACCTGGGAGAGTACGGCTCCTACCCCGACATTACTAGCATCTGCATCCACAATGAACGTTTCCCCGGGAGTGGGGTAAGCTAGTATCGGGGCATCGCATAGCCGTTGTTTAAGTGCCTTGAAGCTCTTCTCACACTCAATTGACCATTTGAATTGTGTCCCAGGTACTTGACTTCCGCTCTAAACAGGGCACACTTCTTGGGGTTGAGCTTCAGGTGGGCACTTCGAAGCCTTTGAAACACATCCCTTAGATTGTCTCGGTGTTGCGCAAACGTTTTTCCTACGACGATGACATCATCCAAGTATACCAAACAGGTTTTCCATGTTAGCCCTTGCAGGACACATTCCATCAATCGCTCGAAAGTCGCCGGAGCATTGCACAGCCCGAATGGCATTACCGTGAATTGCCATAGCCCATTTCCTGCGGTGAAGGCGGTTTTCTCCCGGTCTTCTGGATGGATCTGTACCTGCCAGTAGCCACTCTTCAAGTCGAGAGTGGAAAACCATCGGGCTCCTGATAGTGTGTCTAGCGTGTCGTCAATCCGTGGCAGAGGGTAGCTATCTTTCTTGGTGACGTAATTGAGCTGCCGATAGTCCATGCAGAACCGCGTGCTGCCATCTTTCTAAACTGCCGACACCATCTCTGCAACTTCTGTCTGCTTTGCCAATGGAAGGCGCCTAGCAGGCTGACGAATTGGTCTAGTATCACCAGTGTCTATTCGATGTTGTACCAGGTGTGTTCGGCCGTATTCTCCGTCCTGTGAGGCAAATACATCAGCGTACTCATTGATAAGATTCTCTGCCATAGTTCGCTTCTCCTGATTCAGCTCACTGGACTGGAGAATCGTCTCTCTCGTTTCCGCTGTCCAAGGTGATGGGAGAGGTTTTGGAGCATCACGTTCAGATATTGTTGCGACGGCGGTAATCGGCGTGCATTTTCCAGTCACCTCCCCTCGCCTTAGTTTGACAGTGTGCGGTCTTGTGTTCAAAACTCTCACTGGAACCATGGTGTTCTTTGGTTCGACTAACGTCTGTCCCACGATGTAGTCTTGAGAATTCTTCTCTGGGTCTGGTTCTATTATGTAGAATCGGTGGCTCCCAAGATCACCTTCCAGCTTCGTCCAAATGATTGTCTCTGAAGACGGCGGCAAAACTTCGTCTTTGCTGATGACTGTCCTGAGAGTTACGGCATTCTCGTTTCCGTACACCATCGGAATCTCCACATTTCGATACCTCAGTACTTGCATCCCGATGTCCAAGATTACTTCATTTGCTTTCATGAAGTCTATTCCGATGATGCACTCGTCGCATATATCTGCCACCAGAAACGCATGGGAGGACGTGTGTCCCGCTCTAAACAGGGCGCACTTCTTGGGGTTGAGCTTCAGGTGGGCACTTCGAAGCCTTTGAAACACATCCCTTAGATTGTCTCGGTGTTGCGCAAACGTTTTTCCTACGACGATGACATCATCCAAGTATACCAAACAGGTTTTCCATGTTAACCCTTGCAGGACACATTCCATCAATCGCTCGAAAGTCGCCGGAGCATTGCACAGCCCGAATGGCATTACCGTGAATTGCCATAGCCCATTTCCTGCGGTGAAGGCGGTTTTCTCCCGGTCTTCTGGATGGATCTGTACCTGCCAGTAGCCACTCTTCAAGTCGAGAGTGGAAAACCATCGGGCTCCTGATAGTGTGTCTAGCGTGTCGTCAATCCGTGGCAGAGGGTAGCTATCTTTCTTGGTGACGTAATTGAGCTGCCGATAGTCCATGCAGAACCGCGTGCTGCCATCTTTCTTCTTAACCAGTACAACCGGTGATGCCCACGGACTTTTGGAACTTTCAATCAGACCTTCTTTCTCCACTGCCGACACCATCTCTGCAACTTCTGTCTGCTTTGCCAATGGAAGGCGCCTAGCAGGCTGACGAATTGGTCTAGTATCACCAGTGTCTATTCGATGTTGTACCAGGTGTGTTCGGCCGTATTCTCCGTCCTGTGAGGCAAATACATCAGCGTACTCATTGATAAGATTCTCTGCCATAGTTCGCTTCTCCTGATTCAGCTCACTGGACTGGAGAATCGTCTCTCTCGTTTCCGCTGTCCAAGGTGATGGGAGAGGTTTTGGAGCATCACGTTCAGATATTGTTGCGACGGCGGTAATCGGCGTGCATTTTCCAGTCACCTCCCCTCGCCTTAGTTTGACAGTGTGCGGTCTTGTGTTCAAAACTCTCACTGGAACCATGGTGTTCTTTGGTTCGACTAACGTCTTTCCCACGATGTAGTCTTGAGAATTCTTCTCTGGGTCTGGTTCTATTATGTAGAATCGGTGGCTCCCAAGATCACCTTCCAGCTTCGTCCAAATGATTGTCTCTGAAGACGGCGGCAAAACTTCGTCTTTGCTGATGACTGTCCTGAGAGTTACGGCATTCTCGTTTCCGTACACCATCGGAATCTCCACATTTCGATACCTCAGTACTTGCATCCCGATGTCCAAGATTACTTCATTTGCTTTCATGAAGTCTATTCCGATGATGCACTCGTCGCATATATCTGCCACCAGAAACGCATGGGAGGACGTGTGTCCCGCTCTAAAAAGGGCGCACTTCTTGGGGTTGAGCTTCAGGTGGGCACTTCGAAGCCTTTGAAACACATCCCTTAGATTGTCTCGGTGTTGCGCAAACGTTTTTCCTACGACGATGACATCATCCAAGTATACCAAACAGGTTTTCCATGTTAACCCTTGCAGGACACATTCCATCAATCGCTCGAAAGTCGCCGGAGCATTGCACAGCCCGAATGGCATTACCGTGAATTGCCATAGCCCATTTCCTGCGGTGAAGGCGGTTTTCTCCCGGTCTTCTGGATGGATCTGTACCTGCCAGTAGCCACTCTTCAAGTCGAGAGTGGAAAACCATCGGGCTCCTGATAGTGTGTCTAGCGTGTCGTCAATCCGTGGCAGAGGGTAGCTATCTTTCTTGGTGACGTAATTGAGCTGCCGATAGTCCATGCAGAACCGCGTGCTGCCATCTTTCTTCTTAACCAGTACAACCGGTGATGCCCACGGACTTTTGGAACTTTCAATCAGACCTTCTTTCTCCACTGCCGACACCATCTCTGCAACTTCTGTCTGCTTTGCCAATGGAAGGCGCCTAGCAGGCTGACGAATTGGTCTAGTATCACCAGTGTCTATTCGATGTTGTACCAGGTGTGTTCGGCCGTATTCTCCGTCCTGTGAGGCAAATACATCAGCGTACTCATTGATAAGATTCTCTGCCATAGTTCGCTTCTCCTGATTCAGCTCACTGGACTGGAGAATCGTCTCTCTCGTTTCCGCTGTCCAAGGTGATGGGAGAGGTTTTGGAGCATCACGTTCAGATATTGTTGCGACGGCGGTAATCGGCGTGCATTTTCCAGTCACCTCCCCTCGCCTTAGTTTGACAGTGTGCGGTCTTGTGTTCAAAACTCTCACTGGAACCATGGTGTTCTTTGGTTCGACTAACGTCTTTCCCACGATGTAGTCTTGAGAATTCTTCTCTGGGTCTGGTTCTATTATGTAGAATCGGTGGCTCCCAAGATCACCTTCCAGCTTCGTCCAAATGATTGTCTCTGAAGACGGCGGCAAAACTTCGTCTTTGCTGATGACTGTCCTGAGAGTTACGGCATTCTCGTTTCCGTACACCATCGGAATCTATACATTTCGATACCTCAGTACTTGCATCCCGATGTCCAAGATTACTTCATTTGCTTTCATGAAGTCTATTCCGATGATGCACTCGTCGCATATATCTGCCACCAGAAACGCATGGGAGAACGTCAGTCCCGCCAGATTAATCATAAGACGAACTTCTCCAAACACCTTCGCCATTTCCCCTGTTGCTGTCTTCAGGCAGTAGCTGTTGGTGTTGTGCAGCCAGGCGCTTCTGACGATATCTCTTCTTACAATGGAGGCAGTGGCGCCTGTGTCGATGGTGGCTACGCACTTCTTCTTGTTGATTAGTGCCTCCACTGTCAGGCTCTTGTTACCCCGTTTGGTTTGCGAAACTTGAATGGTGGTCCTGGAGGCCTCGATTCCAGTAACCAACTTCTGCCCCGCGAAGTTGGTCCTTACGCATTTCCCGACTGCTGGTTTTGGGAAGTCTGACCGACAGGATGCTTCCTCTCTGCTTCTCCTACTTCCGCAATGTGGACAATTTCCTCGTCTAGGTGCACTTCTGCACTGCCGTTGTAGGTGTCCGGTTTGGTTGCAATTCCAGCAACGGATTTGACTTCCGCGAGCTTTGTCTTCATCCATGACGACTGTTCTCTGGCATGAGCATTCCACGACGGACATTTCCCTGACACGGTGTATTCCCTGGTATGCTTGGTCCGCAGCCTTCATTGACAAAGCGAATGCCAATGCCTCGAAGAGTGTTCGCTTTTCAGCCATCCTTACAGCCATTTGCAGTTGTCTGTCCTCTATGGCCTGAATAAAAGCTTCCACCGCCATTTCGTTGATAAGCTCCTCACCGGCTTTAGAATATGAATGATGGGCTAGTCGCTCTATATCCGCTTGCAACTGTTGGAGCGTTTCCCCCCTTTTCTGGACTCGACTACGCAGCTGAACCCTGTACACCTACTGCATGTCTTCATCCCCAAACCGCATCTCGATAGCCTGAACCAGAGAGTCGTAGTTCTGCTGCTTATCTTCCGGGATGGTCTGCAAGAGCTCCGCAGCTGGACCCCTCAGTGCAAGCGTGAGTGCAATAGACTTTTCTTCATCGTCCCAGCTATTGGTCATTGCGGCCGCTTCGAATTGCCTCTTATAAATTGGCCATGATGTTTGACCATCGAAGATAGGAGGCTGCATCTCCTTTCTTCTCAAACCGTCAGTGGAATATTCCCGTGCTTTCTGTCTCTTCACGTTGCTGAGTTCCTTAGTAAGATTTTCGACTTGTTTTTCTACTTTTTCGAACTGAGTCTCTATTTTCCCGAACTGAGTTTCATGCTTCTCAAAGTTTTCATCGAATCTAGTTTCGACTTTTTCGAGTTGCGTCTCGACCTTCTCGATTTTCTCTTCGATCGCTTCGAATTTAGATTCCAAGTTCTTGTTTTGCTCATCAAGTTTGCTTTCCAGAGCATCTAGAGAATTCTTTTGTTCGTCCAGCTTTTGTTTGTTCGTCCAGCTTAAGTTCTAGAGAATTCCTTTGGTCTTCTATTGCTTTCTTTTGTTCGTCCATGACTAACTTAAGTTGCAGGAGCAGACTTGTTATACCCGGGTCGGCTGCTGTACTTGCTGGTTCCTCTTCCACGTCGAACTCTACGTCATGCGGATTTTCACCTTCCTGCGTTACTGCTTCTTCCAGACGAATCAGTAGGGCATCTTTTTCCCCAGTTGTGTCGAGGTTCCGCTTACTGAGTTCTGCCTTTAGTTGAGTTATAGTTAGTTTTCCCAATTTGCGACCCATTTTGCGCAACTAATTAACTGAACACAGAAATGGTTTTTTTTTTTTTTTTTTTTATATTGTGCAATTTCACACCACGGAAATAGTTATTCACAGAATAAGTTTTATCCCGCTTCTGACACCAATGTAATATGCGGGCTACGGCTCGAGTAGATACAACAATATTCTGTGAAATTATTTCCTTATTTTCATACTTTTAGGGAGCGTAGTTATTACTATGCTACACTGCCCCCCTCTTAGACGTGTTCGTCCCGAACAAGTGCATCCTCATTTCGGATATTGTATCGACTCAGTCGGTCTACATGAACCACTTTCATTTTGGCCCTCGGTCCTCGCTGGATGCGGTAGACAACATCGTTGATGCGGGTTACTATTCTGTAGGGACCTTCCCAGTTCCGCTGTAATTAAGGTGATTTCCCCTTTTGGCGATGGGGATTATACAGCCACACCAGATCTCCTTCCTGGAATCCTGACGTTGTTGCCTTGGCATCATACCTGGTCTTCATGCGGTCGCTCGTCATCTTAATCTGGCTTCTGGTCCTTTGGTGTATGTCCCTAAGCCTTTCCCTAAGGTCCGCCACGTACTCTTCTTCATTTCTGGGCTCATTGGTAGGAGATCCAAATTTCACCTCACTGGGTAAACGAGCTATTCCACCAAATAAGATTTCGACGGCGTATGTCGAGTAGTGCTATGCACGGCACTTCTATAGGCCATCAAAAACAAGGGAATCTGCCGGTCCCAATCCCGTTGGTAGTCACCTACGACCTTCGAGAGATGTTCGTCCAAAGTCCTATTGAAACGCTCCACCATACCGTCCGACTGTGGATGAAGCGGGGTTGTCCTTGTTTTTTTGATTCCGAGTAGTTGACACATCTCTTGGAAGATTCTTGACTCGAAGTTCCGCCCTTGGTCAGAATGCAATTCCAAGGGCACACCGAATCTGCTAACCCAATTGTAGACGATCTGCTCCGCCACGGTTCTGGCTTCCTGGTTAGGGATCGGAAACGCTTCCGGCCACTTACTGAAGTAGTCCATCACTACGAGTATATACCGATTACCATTGTCGGTTTCCGGAAAGGGCCCTGCGATGTCAATGGCGATTCGTTCGAAAGGTGCTCCCACGTTGTATTGGTGCATCTTACCTCGAGTTTTGATTCTCGGACCCTTGCTAGCTGCACACACGTCGTATTTTCTGCACCAGTCTTCGATATCTTCCTTCGCTTTTAACCAATAAAAACGTTCTCGTACCTTTTCTAGCGTCTTATTCACTCCCAAGTGGCCTCCGGACGCCCCGCCATGCATTTCCTGTAACACCTCCTTGACCCTCGCCCGCGGTACGACAAGCTGCATTACAAACGACTTTCCGTCGGAGGATTCCCATTTTCTTCTCAGAACACCTTCTTGGACATGGAGGGAGTCCCACTGCGCAAAATATGCCTTTAAGGTAGGGCTTCTGTGAGAGATTTTCTGATGATCTGGTTTCCCCATGTTCTCCTTCCAGGCCAGAATCGGCTCGATATCCGGGTCTTCCTTCTGAGCGTCCCGGATCTCATCTACGCTCCAGCCGGCGATAGGTTCGGCTCTCATTCTTTGTTCTTCCTGACGCGCACAATGTTTACAATCCGTTCTGCATGGTCTCCGGGACAGTGCATCCGCATTAGAGTGGAGTTTTCCTTTACGATGCTGTATTTCGTAGTCGTAGATTTGCAGCCTTTCGATCCATCTTGCGACCTGACCCTCAGGATTCTTGAACTGTAATAGCCATTTTAAAGCTGCATGGTCTGTGCGAAGAACGAACTTCCTCCCATAGAGGTATTTGTGAAAATGCTTCGTAGCCAAGATCAAAGCTAGAAGTTCCCGCCTTGTCACGCAGTAGTTCCTTTCTGGCTTAGAGAGCACCTTGCTGAAGTACGCAACCACCTTCTCTTGGCCATCATTCACCTGGGAGAGTACGGCTCCTACCCCGACATTACTAGCATCTGCATCCACAATGAACGTTTCCCCGGGAGTGGGGTAAGCTAGTATCGGGGCATCGCATAGCCGTTGTTTAAGTGCCTTGAAGCTCTTCTCGCACTCAACTGACCATTTGAATTGTTTTCCCTTTTCCGTCAACTGGTGCAGGCTCATTGCGATCCCGGCAAAATCCTTCACGAACCGTCTGTAGTAGGTGGCTAGGCCCAGGAAGCTCCTTAGTTGGTGTTTTTCCTTGGGGACTGGCAAGTTTTTCACCGCTTCGACCTTCTCTGGATCGGTTCTCACTCCTTTCGCTGAAATTATGTGCCCCAGGTACTTGACTTCCGCTCTAAACAGGGCGCACTTCTTGGGGTTGAGCTTCAGGTGGGCACTTCGAAGCCTTTGAAACACATCCCTTAGATTGTCTCGGTGTTGCGCAAACGTTTTTCCTACGACGATGATATCATCCAAGTATACCAAACAGGTTTTCCATGTTAACCCTTGCAGGACACATTCCATCAATCGCTCGAAAGTCGCCGGAGCATTGCACAGCCCGAATGGCATTACCGTGAATTGCCATAGCCCATTTCCTGCGGTGAAGGCGGTTTTCTCTTCAAGTCGAGAGTGGAAAACCATCGGGCTCCTGATAGTGTGTCTAGCGTGTCGTCAATCCGTGGCAGAGGATAGTTGTCTTTCTTGGTGACGTAATTGAGCTGCCGATAGTCCACGCAGAACCGCGTGCTGCCATCTTTCTTCTTAACCAGTACAACCGGTGATGCCCACGGACTTTTGGAACTTTCAATCAGACCTTCTTTCTCCATTGCCGACACCATCTCTGCAACTTCTGTCTGCTTTGCCAATGGAACTCGCCTAGCAGGCTGACGAATTGGTCTAGTATCACCAGTGTCTATTCGATGTTGTACCAGGTGTGTTCGGCCATATTCTCCGTCCTGTGAAGCAAATACATCAGCGTACTCATTGATAAGATTCTCTGCCATAGTTCGCTGCTCCTGATTCAGGTCACTGGACTGGAGAATCGTCTCTCTCGTTTCCGCTGTCCAAGGTGATGGGAGAAGTTTTGGAGCATCATGTTCAGATATTGTTGCGACGGCAGTAATCGGCGTGCATTTTCCAGTCACCTCCCCTCGCCTTAGTTTGACAGTGTGTGGTCTTGTGTTCAAAACTCTCACTGGAACCATGGTGTTCTTTGGTTCGACTAACGTCTTTCCCACGACGTAGTCTTGAGAATTCTTCTCTGGGTCTGGTTCTACTATGTAGAATCGGTGGCTCCCAAGATCACCTTCCAGCTTCGTCCAAATGATTGCCTCTGAAGAAGGCGGCAAAACTTCGTCTTTGCTGATGACTGTCCTGAGAGTTACGGCATTCTCGTTTCCTTACACCATCGGAATCTCCACATTTCGATACCTCAGTACTTGCATCCCGATGTCCAAGATTACTTCATTTGCTTTCATGAAGTCTATTCCGATGATGCACTCGTCGCATATATCTGCCACCAGAAACGCATGGGAGAACGTCAGTCCTGCCAGAGTAATCGTAAGACGAACTTCTCCAAATACCTTCGCCATTTCCCCTGTTGCAGTCTTCAGGCAGTAGCTGTTGGTGTTGTGCAGCCAGCAGCCTTTGACGATATCTCTTCTTACAATGGAGGCGGTGGCACCTGTGTCGATGGTGGCTACGCACTTCTTCTTGTTGATTAGTGCCTCCACTGTCAGGCTCTTGTTACCCCGTTTGGTTTGCGAAACTTGAATGGTGGTCCTGGAGGCCTCGATTCCAGTAACCAACTTCTGCCCCGCGAAGTTGGTCCTTACGCATTTCCCGACTGCTGGTTTTGGGAAGTCTGACTGACAGGATGGATGTTATCACCGCCAGATGCTTCCTCTCTGCTTCTCCTACTTCCGCAATGTGGACAATTTCCTCGTCTAGGTGCACTTCTGCACTGCCGTTGTAGGTGTCCGGTTTGGTTGCAATTCCAGCAACGGATTTGACTTCCGCGAGCTCTGTCTTCATCCATGACGGCTGTTCTCTGGCATGAGCATTCCACGACGGACATTTCCCTGACACGGTGTATTCCCAGGTATGCTTGGTCCGCAGCCTTCATTGACAACGCGAATGCCAATGCCTCGGGGAGTGTTCGCTTTTCAGCCATCCTTACAGCCATTTGCAGTTGTCTGTCCTCTATGGCCTGAATAAAAGCTTCCACCGCCATTTCGTTGATAAGCTCCTCACCGGCTTTAGAATATGAAAGATGGGCTAGTCGCTCTATATCCTCTTGCAACTGTTGGAGCGTTTCCCCCCTTTTCTGGACTCGACTACGCAGCTGAACCCTGTACACCTGCTGCATGTGTTCATCCCCAAACCGCATCTCGATAGCCTGAACCAGAGAGTCGTAGTTCTGCTGCTTATCTTCCGGGATGATCTGCAAGAGCTCCGCAGCTGGACCCCTCAGTGCAAGTGTGAGTGCAATGGACTTCTCTTCATCGTCCCAGCTATTGGTCATTGCGGCCACTTCGAATTGCCTTTTATAAATTGGCCATGATGTTTGACTATCGAAGATAGGAGGCTGCATCTCCTTTCTTCTCAGACCGTCAGTGGAATATTCCCGTGCTTTCTGTCTCTTCGCGTTGCTGAGATCCTTAGCAAGATTTTCGACTTGCTCTATCTTCCCGAACTGAGTTTCATGTTTCTCAAAATTTTCATCGAATCTGGTTTCGACTTTTTCGAGTTGCGTCTCGACCTTCTCGATTTTCTCTTCGATCACTTCGAATTTGGATTCCAAGTTCTTGTTTTGCTCATCAAGTTTACTTTCCAGAGCATCTAGAGAATTCTTTTGTTCGTCCATTGCTTTCTTTTGTTTATCCATTGCTTTCTTTTGTTCATCCAACTTAAGTTCTAGAGAATTCTTTTGTTCGTCCAGCTTAAGTTCTAGAGAATTCCTTTGGTCGCCCATTGCTTTCTTTTGTTCGTCCATCGCTTTCTTTTGTTCGTCCAGCTTAAGTTCTAGAGAATTCCTTTGATCTTCTATTGCTTTCATTTGTTCGTCCATGACTAACTTAAGTTGCAGGAGCAGACTTGTTATACCCGGGTCGGCTGCTGTACTTGCTGGTTCCTCTTCCACGTCAAACTCTACGTCGTGCGGATTTTCACCTTCCTGCGTTACTGCTTCTTCCAGACGAATCAGCAGGGCATCTTTTCCCCCAGTTGTGTCGAGGTTCCGCTTACTGAGTTCTGCCTTTAGTTGAGTTATAGTTAGTTTTCCCAATTTGCGACCCATTTTGCGCAACTAATTAACTCAACACAGAAATCGTTTTTATTTTTTTTTTTTAATATTGCGCAATTTCACACCACGGAAATAGTTATTCACAGAATAAGTTTTATCCCGCTTCTGACACCAATGTAATATGCGAGCTACGGCTCGAGTAGATAAAACAATATTCTGTGAAATTTATTTCTTTATTTTCTAGTCTATAGAACAATTCAGGTTCACACTATATTATTCTTCGCAATTCTTTTCTTACAATGGTCTCTGTCCTCTCAAATCACTTTATCTCCTTTCGATTACTTAATTCACAAATCCAACCTAATTACTTCTTCTTGTTAAATCTCAACTTTCAATTTATCACAAAATTACAACTTCGCCCATTATCACTTTTCTAATCTCTTCGCCACAGTTTAGAAACTACTGCTGCTTTCTCAATCGCCATCTGTCCTTATATAGCAGAAGTTTCTGATAGCCAGAAACTTCTAGCAAATTCTTCGACCACTGGAACAAGAGAAATTCCGATGTAATAATTCTTGCAGTTATAATTCCCTTTTTTCCCTGATATTATTCGTCTCTTTCATTGACATGAGCTGTGGAGACTTCATCCCAGACACGAACCTCGAATGAAAGGACAGTTCGAACCAAAATTCTGCCAGAATGAAAAGTCACTTCGGAATTTGTTGCGTCATATTTTTAGGGAGCGTAGTTATTATTATGCTACAATATTAATAGTTTTAATTTAAGGGTCCTAGATGTTAACGCCATATTTAAGATGATAAGTCTTACTACAATATTATGATCATCAACGCTACCAACAAAGTAAACGCCATAATCAGCGTACAAGAAGACGGGCTCAGGGGCTTGGAAATTCGAAAAACTTTCAACATCTATGGAAGAAGACTTCCAATCTACGCCATACCAACAATAATGAATTCACTACCAGCAGAGTAAAAAACTATTATCAATTTTAAAAAACGTAAAATAAATTTAAAAACTTATTTTCTTAACATCCATTTTGTAACTTAAAAAAATTTACTTTAACTCTAAAAATGTGTAGTTAAAAAGTGAAAAAATACTTTTGATAATTTTCGCAACCATTAAACTCCAAAAAATTATAAATATTTAATCACCTGCAGATAAGCAATAAGTCGCGGGTAACTCAAACTATTGTAACGTTTTTAGGAGAATATAAAAAAAAAAAAAATGAAAATATAACTCCAATTTACTCCAATATTTCTTCAGCTTGAAGACATCTTTTTCCTCAATGCCCTCGAAGAATATCGCATAGAATAGGATATAGAGCTTTCTACGAAATGACGTATATCCTCCCTATCCTGTAGATTACACAGCGTGTACTCTGTGTTTTGGAAAGTTGTGTAAGGCATGGAGTTAGGATTGAGAAGCTTCCCTGTGGCTTTCAATATACGCAAGTCCAGGCTATACTGGTGGTAAAATACTTCCTATCTTCTAAACCATGTTGAAGTATCCGATATGTGCTTCACTTTGGTTTTTCTGTAAACTTTGTGAAGGTTCAGCTTTGTATTTTCACAAGCAAATGCTGGAGGCCATCTTTCCAGTGAGGTAGATTCTCCTCTAAAATTAGGGTGTTGTGTTGGTTACTTATTTTCATCAACTCCCTGCAAATCTGCTGCTTATAGAGTAGAAGGTACTATACAATTTTATTGGGAATACGGTTACTTAGAAGAGCTTTTATTTTTCTTATAAAGCTGAAGTGCATTTTTAGCATGAATCGTACAGTACCGAAGGAGCCTCTCAACTTCATCATATTGGACTATTCCCTATACTTGCGCCACATAACACATAATGGATCGCGTAACGGCATCAACAAGTTTATGTTTCGCACTTGCTGCAATGTTCATTTTGGTCCAAAACCCACCAGTTGCAATTTATTGCCTTTTGTTTTTTTGATAGAGAGCCGTGGAATAATAATGATTCATAGGTACCTATATTCTTTCACTTTTTTGAGCTCCTCATTTCCCCATGCCCATCTTTCTCTTGAGTATCTCCGTCTTCCCGTTCGAAAAACTCTTCAGTTTCAAATTCCATATTAAACAGTATTCAAACAGCCTGTTTATCATGATTTGCATCATATTTGTAGTCTCTTCCAGCAAAACAATGTCGTCAGCATACATTACAAGATTTATTTTTAGACCATTGAATACGATACTCCCGCAAAAAAGTTAGTAGATGATCAAGGAAGATGGAGAACAGCAGCAGTCTCTAGAGACAACCCTGTTGTCTCCCAGCGTCGTCTCAAACCAACGAGACATTTTGTCCCCTTCCCATACTGCAGTTCTACTTTCTTCATAAAGAAAATACTGTCAATAGACCATTTTCTTTCTTAAATAAGGGAAATACAAATGATAACAATTGACAAAAGATTTATTGTTGCATTCATTTTTTGGGTTGAAATTATTCTGTCTTGAACAATGCTTTTAATAAAAGGATAGGCATAATAAATCCAGTTTGAGCTAAGTTGGCAATGGGCATCACAATGGATCTACATTGATCTAAGTGTGGCGTAGTAGGGTCTTTCAACCTCTACGTCAACCCATCAAACCTAACCTAACCTAAGTGGTTAATTTAGCACTTTTTTGAAATGTTAGGCGATTACACGCATATCAATATTAATGCTTCGTACAAATAACGCACCGTTGAAAGCCCTTGCTATCATCCAAAAGGTATAACTGTCTTTAACCCCATCTAGGTCTTACATCAGGCATTGAATATATATTTTCAACTTTTCTTTACATAAATTTTGAAAAACTTGTTTGCCTCCTGATACATGTTTTTGACAAGAATAAGGTTTGAGTCTAAAATAGGCAAATGATTTTTTTAGGGCAGCTTCGCATTCCGCATCATACCATCGGTGCTCCCTTTTCCAGCTTCACTTAGCTAGGGATAGTCTAGTAGCTTCTATAATATCAGAAATCAGCAAGTTCGTCCCTCGATTTGAATATAAATCCCTCTTCTCAATCGAACCAACTTGCAGATTTAAGTTGGTTTTGTACTTTTAAGCGAAATAGTCCTTCCACCGAAGCTTCTGGGAGTAGCTGCATTTCGGTGATAGGAGCAATTGGTTGTGCTTTCGGATTTAGATCTACGTTTAAGGGTAAGTGGTCCGAAAATGCTAGCTCATTTACATAATTCAGCGCCCACGTACAAGCCACTAATCAATGATGAAACAAGCAAATCTACGAATGAATGTTAAGTGACTGCTGTAGTCACTTTTTATTTATTTTATTTTATTTATTTCTTTATTTATTTCAACAACATCTTTTACAATAAGCTTTAAGCCAATAAGTGTAAAAGTTATAATTTCATTTTGTTTACAAAAGCAATTTAAACAAGTGGCAAGTAAAAACATTTCTAATTAAAAACGATTAACAATTCAAATGAATAAAAAGAAATACAAGAAGAAATAAAAATACTCAAAAAAGCATTAAAATAAAGAACGATCGACCATATTCGTATACCTGAAAGCGACCTCATCAAATTGTTTTGTGCCTCGAAGTCTTCGTATGTTTAAGGGAAGGGAGTTACGAGTATACTGCCTGATAGCATAAACAAGAAACTGACGTTCAGTATTAAGTTCTGCCGTTTAACATTGTAAGCCCGATAATCTCGGACATTTCACTAACGCATATCCACCGCCCTCCTGGATACGTTAACTATGCTGTTTATGAACTCTGGTTGAAGCTGCAGTACTCGTAGCTGTGCAGATCGAACTCTTGCATTGCAGTTCAAAGTAACCATTACGTTGCTTTGATTGAATTTTAGTTAAAAAAAAAAACAAAACGAAAATATCATATTGATCTAAATATTCGAAAAAAACAATTTACTGATAAAACCCGTTACGATTCGTGGATTTCTGTAGCAATTCCTGTACTCCGACGAATGTTTATAAAGCGTAGGTAATAAGTGCAAAGAAAAACTTCTCGAATATTTTACATCACCGCACGTTTCTTTGTTTGACTTGAAGAGGTCAAAATACGATGCAGATAATGATAAAGCGTTTCTTTTAATATGGCGAATTTCGATGGATTTATGTAGTTATTTATGAAATATTTCCGGGCTTTTGGAATCACTGGGATTTCAAAAATTATAGGGACTTTGGGACTGTCACCAACTACAACGCCGAGCAATAGTAAATTTTTAAGAATCCGTTAACAAGTAAATTACTGTTACATACATATGCATATGTACATATGTACGTATGTATTTTTTCGCAAAAACCTGATACGCCATCTGATAGCTTATGTATCTCCAACTCAAATATCGTATTGATTAATATTGTTATAGCCGTTTTCGAGAAAACTTAGAATTTAGGGTTAGAATGAAAAATTCGATTTCATATCGAACTTTGACCCCACAGACCCCGATATGAAGTTTAAGGAAAACCTGTCCAGCCATTTAGGATACGACCGTGCGTACAGACAGACAAAATTCAGAAACCCACTTTATTGAGTTTCTCTATCATAGCAATTTCAAGTTTATTTAAAATCTCGAGATCGAACACTTTCAGGAAACCAATACTTTACGTTATAAAAATTGGAAGAAATATAAGATTTCTGAGTTTTCGAAACTTTATTGCATTTTTTGCAATTAGGTTGTGTCAAATTTAAGGGCAGCGAACGCTCAATGTTATAACAATATGTTGAGCTATTCAGCTTCAAGAAAAATGTATGGAAAAGTATTCGTCAGGTAAGAATATGGAAGCAGTCTCCAAAAATTCCCGACAATTAGATTGCGATCGACTAAACTAAAATTTGGTCGTTTTATCTCTAGTATATAAGTATCTGATCACGTCACTGATGCATAAATTGAGAACAGTTTTGGTTTCAGGCGGATATTCTAACGCAACTAAAAAAAAATAATTCAATATTTGGCGCAACGGCTCTTCAAGTGCAAGGGCCTAGCTTCTTGCAACCACTCGTGTTGTGTGCGTTATATTTTTCACACAAATGGAAGGGACCTACAGTTTAGTGCCGTATCCGAACGCCAATTTGTTCCTCGTGACAACAATACTCTCGGATGTTTGTCAGACGTTCGCGAGAGGTGGGATCGTGAAAAAACCTTTTGGTGTTTTCTGGGATTCGAACTTGGAACCCCTTGCGTAGTGATCCGACACACTAACCACTACGCCACGACCCAATCTAACGCAACTGGTCTCGATAAAATCAATCCGATTCTCAATCATAAAATTGATATTACCCATCATATTGCCATTCATAACCTGCATATTTAATTTTGTTATAACTACCAACTATTTCTTCGGAATGAAAAAAAGTCAAAATAGTTCCTTGGAGTAGGTAAAACAAAATTTGATATACCATAATTGTGTATACATATGTATGTCAAATATTCTATAATATCGATCGAAGCGTAGCAGAGAAAAAGGAAATTTTCAAAAACCAGCTAATAAGTAAATTATAAGTTATATTTTTTTTTTTGCAAA
This sequence comes from Pocota personata, assembly GCA_963082735.1. Lineage (NCBI taxonomy): Eukaryota > Metazoa > Arthropoda > Insecta > Diptera > Syrphidae > Pocota > Pocota personata. The sequence goes on along the minus strand of OY720429.1, from coordinate 174,466,329 downwards.
AACCTGGTACGGTATCTGTTGGCATGTGCCCACTGAAACCCATATATTAAATTTGAACAAAATCGTAATTTTTTACAAAGTCGGCCATTAGTAAAGTGTGATAGTTAATTGTGAACCTACTGATCACAGATATGAGTTTGAAGTAAATCCGTTCAGCCGTTTAGGCTGCAGCCCACCACTCATGTGTACATGCAAGTAGACAGACAGATTTGCGAGACAAACTTCTTCTTAGATTCTCCATTATAGTACTTCCAAGATTGATCAAAATCTCGAGGTCAAATTTGTTCGCGAAACCAATATTTGCACTTATACTCGTAGATGCAAGTAAAAATACCTACAATAACTTAAAAAAATTGGGTATCATTCATCCCCTACGAATTTCCCCACATTCTTACATACAATTTTGTCTGGAAGTGATCCTTATCGATATAATAATAATAATAATAATAATTAAATAATTATTTTGTTCAGTCCACTTTTTTTTTTTTAACCGTGAACCCGACTAGCGATGATGTTACCACTACACCACAGCCACGCTTTTAGATTAATGGTTTCAGAAAACAAATAACAAAAATTATAAAGGTAACAATAATAAATTGCTATAAAACAATTATAAAGTAGCGCTTTAAGAAAACAAATAATAAAAATATTCCTTCATAACAATACCAAAATAGTAAGTACTGTATTTTGCACAAATTCACAATTGATGGCTATCAATAGTTCTTTAGAAACATTTTTCTTTTGAACGAGTATATTCTCTATATTTAAAATAATTACCATCTAGTTTTGTGTTTTGCAGATAGAAACGGATTACCTATACGCATTGAGTTCACATTGTCAACATCTATTATTATTGAAAAAAAAAACTATAGTCCAATTCGTAAACGTATGTGTTGCGCAAATAATTAAACTAAAAAGTGTGTTCTTGAAGCTACAGATCTTTTAGTAGATTTTCTAATAATGCAAATCATCTGAAATTACGAATTAATTGCGAATATGCACAGTTTTGAAAGCTGTACTCCACTTTTGTACAGGTTGGTTTGTTGAGATAAAATTGGAAATATTATTTCAAAGTTATAAATTATGATTTTAACCCAAAGCTTCTCAATTCTCATCTTCATTAAAGTGCATTTCTCATTTTCAACAAAATTAAACTGTACCCCATGAGTACCCCACTCATGTAACAAATTATTTACGTCTGGTCTCAATTTTCCACACATTATATTAAATTTAATTTCAGATCTAATTACGATTCCGATCCAAGTACAAATTTCGAACTAAGAAAGTAAACAACTGAAGCAGTTGTATAAAATTTGAGGCAACCCAATCTTATTTGATTGACAGCTGACTTTGGAAGCTCATTTAACAGCTCATTCACTCGGGTTCAAGATATATTCCGTCGATTGGCAAGGATACATGAGGTGATCTAACATTACAGTCTGATTTGAATTTTGCGACATTTGTGCGGTAAATTGTTGCCAACGAAAAAAAAAAAAAAAAAAAAGACATCGTGCCAGCTGACAGTTCAGAGTTATTAAAAATGGAGTGCTTCACGAAAGAACAACGCGTTTTCATTGTTGAGCAATATTTTAAAAATAATAAACCTTTGGCAGCTACAGTTCTCAATTTCCGTACAAAATATGGTCGCAATAGTGATTTAACTCCATCAACTGTGGAGAGACTAATTCAAGAGCCTGGATCAATTAGTGATCTTAGACACAGTGGCCGTCCTTCAGCAAGTCGTTCAACACAAAACATCGAACCAGTTCGTGAGCGTGTTGTTGAGAGTCCAGGATCATCAATTCGGGACCGTCGTCGAGAATTGGACAGTTCGAGAAGCTTTCTACAGCGCATTTTCTAAAGCGCAATTGACTCAAGAACTGAAGTCTATTGACCAAATCCAAAAAGAACACATGTAGGAAAGATATAATCAATCTGGAACAATAATACTTGTATAACTTTCTAATTATACACCAAAACATTAGAAGTATGCGTAAAATTTTGACAACTTTATTGTGCATTTGAATTCTTTTGTAAATAAGCCTGATATTATTTTTTTGTCGGAAACGTGGATTTACGATGTAGAAAAGTCGCTTTTTGATATTGAAGGGTATGATTTTTTATCATGCTGCAATAATGAATATGCTTTTGCGGTGTTGCCGCTTTTACTAAAAATGTTATTAATGTGGAAACGTTAAGTTATAATTTGCGGAGTTGTGATGTTCTAAGAGTAAAGGTAATTGACCAAAAACTAACTTTTTTCTGTATCTATAGATTTAATGAGTCTTCTTATAATGTGTTTTATGAGGAATTAGAAAAACTGTTATCAAACGAGTCATCTAATGATATAATATTATTGGGTGACTTCAACATAGACATCCTTCAGAATTCTATTCAAGTTGACAATTATTTATTCTTACTGTCATCTTATGGCCTAGAGTCATGTATAAACAAGCCAACTCGTTTTTCAGACTCTACTATGACTTGCATTGACCATATTATGGCACGCCTTTCTAACTCCAGACATTTCCTACTTAGCAGCTCTGTATTGGATCTTCGTTTAACCGACCATTGTATGACATGCTTAAGCCTGAAATATGCTGCTGATACGTATTTAAAAAACCTGCCTTTTTGTTCTTCCTTCATTAGAACTGATTTTGTGGCACTTAACAATCTACTGCGTTTTGAATTCTGGGATAACATATTTATTGAGAGTGACCCTTCTAAAGCACATTCCATATTTATTGAGACTTTAAGTAAGTATGCAAATCTATGTTCGAGGGAAGTAAAAAATGGTAAGAATAGGCCAAAAAGGTAAAACCTTGGATAACTTCTGAGTTAATCAAAAAAATTAAAGTGAAGAACAAATTGTATAAGAAGAAGTCTAAATATCCGAGTAATACTAGTTTTTGTAATGCCTATAAACAGATATGCAAAGAGATTTCTAAAGATGTCTTGCTATGTAAAAATTCAAAAAAAGAATGGAACTTGGTTAAAGAAATACTGAACAAATCAACTCATACCGAACAAATTCGAACCTTAAATATTGATGAGGCTGTCATAACTAATCCCAAGGACTTAGCTGATAAATTCAATGTTTATTTTGCCACTGTCAGTAAAATAGTGGTGTCAGATAGTTGTGCTGAGTTTACTAAATGTAATTGCTTAACCAATGATATTTCATCCTCTCAGAGCTTCTTCTTTGACCCAATGACATCTTCTGAGTTGTACAGTATAATTATCTCGCTCAAAAATTCCAACTCTAAAACGATTAATTCCTCCTCTAATAATTTCGTAAAGAAAATAGCTTTGAATATTTGTGACATTTTATGTCACATTTTTAACATGAGCGTTTTCAAAGGTATTTTCCCAGATGACTTAAAACAAGCCGAAGTAATACCATTATTTAAGAAAGGTGATAAAACGTCATTAAGGCATATAGGCCAATTTCTTTACTTTCGGTTTTTTTTGAAGATCTTTGAAAAAGCTATAAAGAACAGAATGATTAAGTTTTTAGAAAAATCAAATGTCTTTAGTGCGTGTCAATTTGGTTTTCGCACTGGTCCTTCTGCTGCAAGAGCACTGTTAAATTTCTGCTCAAATATTTATAGCGGTATTAATAACAAAAACTTAACTGTAGCTCTCTTTATTGATATCAGTAAGGCTTTTGATACCGTTGATCACCAAATACTTTTAGACAAGCTGTATAAATGTGGTTGTAGGGGTGCTATGCATAGTTGGTTCTATTCCTACTTATCTGGCAGAGGGCAGAGGGCAAAGGGTTAAAATCAATGGTCAACTCAGTTCCAATATGACTATCTCCATAGGAGTTCCTCAAGGTTCTGTGCTTGTACCTATTTTATTTTTGATTTTCATTAATTCACTATTCTTATAGGAATATCGTAGCAAAGTAAATGCATTCGCTGATGATATGCCATGTGCTTTTCACAGTGACTCTGCTCTAAATCTTTCTGCTGATATAAATTATGATCTGGAAGTTTTAAGCCATTGGTTCCAAATTCATAAATTGGTAATTAGTGAAAAAAACAAAATTATGTTTTTAATGTGTGTGGCAACGTAGTGGACTATGGACCATTCGTTTTCCATTGTGCTAACTGCAACAGATACAAACACAGTAAAGTTATATGTGAGTCGCAAGAAGACTCACAGACATTTTTTGAGTCACGTACGTGCACCAATAAATGTTTTACAATTGAACATGTCAATTCATTTAAGCATCTTGGAGTTTTGCTTGACTGGAAAATGGGTTGGTCTGCTCATACCGATGCACTTAAAAAGTATCTTTTCGCGGCCACAAGGCAAATTTACTATTTAAAATCCTATTGATCTCGGGACCTTCTTAAGTGCATTTATTATGGTTTAGTGCATTCGAAGCTTGAATATGGCACAGTCTCCTGGGGTGGTACACATTACAACAAAATATACCCTCTTCTGATTTCTCAAAAACATATTATTCGTCTTATTTGTAATAAAAGTCGCTCAAATAATAGTCTAATACTTTTTAGGAGCCTTAAAGTTCTCCCTCTAAAACACTTGTATTGCTATAAAGTTTTAAAGATATGTTTTGCTAGATCTGGCTATTTGTTGAACAGATGCTTTTCTTCTTATAATCTCAGAATTAACTGTCAATCTCTTGTTTTAGTACCTCATCACAATCTCCAATTTTGTTTTCATTTTTTTTTTGTCAACTGCACCGAGATTATGTAATAGCTTACCTTATAATATTAGAAATATTAGAACTGAATCTATTTTCCTCAAAAAAGTTCATTTGTTCATATTATAAATACAGCGATAATGACTTCCACTTTTCCTGAGGCCTGGAAACGTGCGAAAGTGATTTCTATACTTAAAGCTGGCTCATCTCCTTCAACGGTTTCCAGTTTTCGTCCAATTTCTATTTTACCTATTCTCTCCAAAGTTTTCGAAATCAACTTGAAAAATCAGGTAACTGAATTCCTCAATGTAAATGATCTACTCTACCGATTTCAGTCCGGTTTTCGACGGCATCACAGCACTACTTCAGCTATGATTGCTATCACTGATGACATCAGCTTCAACATTGACAAAAAATGTGCTACCATTCTTGTCCTGCTTGATTTTACAAAGGCATTCGACACCATCGATCATAACATCCTATGCTCCAAATTAGCTTCTAATTTTCACTTTTCTCGCACTTCTTGCAAACTTATATGGTTTTACCTTAGGGGTAGGCAACAACAGGTGTTCTTGGAGTCCTCGGTGTCGTCGCTTTTAACTCTAGGTCAAGGTGTTCCTCAGGGCTCTGTCTTGGCACCTTTGCTTTTTAGCCTTTTTATTAACGATCTTCCATCTACTATCTCGTATTCAAAAATTCATCTGTATGCTGATGATGCGCAAGTTGTTCATTTTGCGCCCTTGCATGACATTGAAAGATCCATTCGCAAAGTAAATGATGATTTGAAGAATTTATCTCTATGGGCTTCTTTGAATAACTTGAAGTTAAACCCCCGAAAATCGAAAGCCATTGCAATTTACAGAAATTCTATTTCCTCTAATCTAGGCAGTCTATATCTTAATGGAGTATTGATACCCTATTCTAGAAGCGTTGAAAGCCTCGGTTTTAAAATTGACGAGACTTTGTCCTGGGAGGCACATATAAATGGTATCAGTAGCAAAACTTATCTTACTCTCCGTACTTTGTATTTAGTCAAACAATTCTTACCTGTGAATATTCGTGCAAAGTTAGTTAGAAGCCTAATTATGCCTTTCTTTACATATGGCTGCGAACTTTTTTCTGGTTGTTCCATCGGTGTACGAAACAAGTTGCGTATTGTTTTTAATAGTTGTATCAGGTTTATATATTCTCTTAAAAGATATGATCATGTCAGCCCCTTCCATCTAAGTTTTCTTGGCTGTTCTTTTAACAAGTTTCTCAACATCAGAAATTTGATTTTTCTTTTTAAGATTTTTCATTCACGCGAACCCTCATACATTTTTTCTAAATATCAATTCTTGTCCTCTTCTCGAAGAAGAGGTCTAGTTATACCAATTCATACATCTGTGATCTCAGAATTATCTTTTTCTGTACGCTCGTCCAAACTTTGGAATGCGGTTGCGACCAACGTTCGGCGGTTCGAGTCTATAAGCCTAAGTTAATTTAAATATATATTTACCCAAAGTAATTATATTAATATTTAGGAGTCTTATTACGGTCATTTATCTTATGTGTTTGCAAAACTAAATTAAGAATCTGTGTATCTTCTGAATTTATAATATCTGCATATGTATATGTAAATAACCACTGTTTAGTTTTATTTGCTGTCATTTGTATTATTTCTATTCAACCTTTGCATAAGGCATTGTGTTCCTTTTGGTTGATCAATAAATAAAAAAAAAAAAAAAAAAGTGAAACAATGGCTTTTAAACATGAATTATAATGATATTTATGAATTGTTGTCTGTAACTGTATAACTATCTTGCTCTAATTTCTACTCCGTGTATATTTTTTATTCTATAGATTGCAGATACTTTATTATTTTATATTATTTTATATTATATTACTAATGTTAGTTACTTATATTTAAGCCTCAAAAATGTCATAAAATAATAGAGAAATAAATTGAATAAAATAAATAAAATAAAAATGGTACCCTATCCCTCATAGTGGGCGTGGTGTTCCGAAATTGTCAATTCAAAGTCAATAATATGTACATCTTTTTATTCAGAGTATACTTCCACGATTTCTAAGAGATGTTATATATTTTTATCTTCTTATAAGAAAGTGGGTGTAGCTGCAACTATTTACTAATAAAGTTGATGGATTCTGATGAGAAGTAGCTTTACAAGAACAATATTAGTTTTTTTAAGAAAAAGCCCACAAAAAGTATGCGTGGCATGAAACGTATGGACGAATTGTAGAGAATGTAAAAGTCTATATAATTTGTTAAGGCGATATTTTTCAGTTTCTAGTAAATATGTTGTAAAAAGGCATTCTTTTAAAAGTGGGCATGTCTGTGGGCGGATTTTAAAAATGTTTCCACTTGCATTGCTGTGGATTCTAAAATAGTTTATATTCCCAAATCTCTTCCTATCACAAAATGTAAGGTCTAGAAACTGGTGACATATGGACTGAAAGATGGACAGATGGACATATCTAGATCGACATAGCTTCCGATGCTGATCACAAATGTATGTATATATATGTAGGTACTTTAGTGGGTCTATCATTATTATTCCCCATGTTACAAACTACATAGTATCAAAATTAATATATCCTATGTAATAGGGTATAATCAAAGGCACATGCTTTTGCATAAAAATGATTTAGATGTGTCTGTTTTTCCTGCTTTCAACTTAACCAAAGTTTGATTGAACACGTCAATTCTGCTAAAAATTTCTGATCGATTTTTACCAAAGGTTACAAAATAAAAGTAAAAATAAAAGTTATGAATTTTTTTTATATTTGTCTTAACTTTGAACTGATTTTGAATACCAATCTTGTTTAAATAGGAAAATTAACACCCCGTAATTTGGAAAACAATACTTTGGCACTGTTAAGATTTAAAATCAAACAGTCCAATAAATATTAGAAAAAACTATATATTTTGCCGTCATAATATTGGACTGATTTTGAACACCAAGTTAACCAAGATAACTAACCCAGCAATTTGTAAAAAAAAACTTTACCACTGCTAGCATTTATAATTGTAGCGGTCTAGTAGCGTTCATTTTTAGAAAAATATATTCTATGTCATAATTCGAACTAACTTGGAACACCATGTTAATTTCAATCGGACGATTTGGTCACAAAGAATAACAGCATAAGTGGACTTATGTCGGAAAATGGGAAAAAACTCGTTTACCTGTTTTTCGATAAATTAATTACAAGCTAGGATATACTTAAGGACTCAAATTAGTTAAGTCTGCAAAATATATAAAAAAAGTTCAAAAAAATAGTTTTTGGGACCTTATATCTTTGTGCGTTTTTAATTTGGAAAGCACCTTATTATCTTAAAAGAACTCCTGTAAAACACTTTAAATAAGCTATCTAGATGGGTAGCTCGGTGTGATTTAGGTGTCAATTCCCACAAAACTGAACTAGTCCTCTTCCCCAGAAAATATAAAATTCCAGTCACTGACTTTTGGTACGACTCCATTTTGAACAACTTCAAAATCTTTCCTATAAACATCTACTACACCGTACCTAAGTTAAATGTTGACAAAAACTTCCAAGTCACTATCCCTTCCAGGTCATTCTGGGAGGAGGATGTATTTTTAGAGGACAAGCCGATATATTTCTACACCGATGGTTCAAAAACTGATAAAAGAGTTTGGGGAGACGTCTTCTTTGATAGGCTTAATCTTAGCCTTCCCGTCCATTTCCCACATCATTATAAAGTGTTCCAGACAAAAATAATGGCAATAAATCATCAGTACTTATCACATCAGCACCGAAAATCTGACATCTGATACGAGTAAAAGCAGGACAATCATAGAGGAAGTGTTCCGCAGTGTCGTCGCACAAGCAAAGTGCCCCGTGAGAACGCCGATAAGTTGTCTGAAGTCTTTAATGCTGAGGGACAGCAAGTATGCCGCGGATTTCTTACAGACGTCCGGGAGCATTTGTTTAGTCTGCCCGCATCCTGGAGAACCGTGTTCATAAGAAACCCAATCGTCGATGGAGGCCCTGACCGAAGATGGAGAAAGACCCTAGCGATACCCATTCTACCAGACAAAAATACTTTCGGTACACCGACCGCTACATGTAAACTCAAATTAAAGCAGGATGAGAACAAATCTTTGGTGGACGTTTTGTACAACGTGTCTTGGGAAAAAACAGATTTGACTTAAGCTGGATCTCAAACGCTCTAAGAATTTTTCTCAATAGATTGCATATTAGCGCTGTAATTGGTGTCATCACTGGGCACTGACTTATAGGGAAGCATGCAACAGGCTTGAAGCATAATCAAACGATTTCTGTAGAAGCTGTAGTGATGGGGAAGAGGAGGCAACTATTCTTCACCTTCTTAGTACCTGCCTGGCTCTCTCCCAAAGAAGATGATTCCAGTTTAGAGCCTACTGATTCAGCGACCTAAGAAATCTGATAAATGCAGACACTAGAAGCCTAATTCGAGTAGGTAAGGAACCACAATGGTCTAAGTGGCTATCATTGGTCTAGGTGTATTTAACCTAACCTAACCTAACTCAAACCTAAGTCTCATGCTCAGTGCCCCATGCACTATTTATATAACTGCAATACTTCCTAGTAAATTCTGAAGGCTTTTCCTCACCGTTACAAAGTCCGCTATTTTCATTTGGTTGATGAGTAGAATCATACTTACATACTATTATAAGCTGAATAATTTTTATGTTATTTAGCGCAAATCATTGGTGGACAGAACTCAAAAGAGTGGTGTATATTTATGCAATCCGAGTGTCCTTTTTGCACAAAATGATATGTAGTTGGAGTACAAGTCAATAAAAAAAAATTTAGTTACAAAATTAGATATATGCCCTTTTCGAAATTACCTATTCGAAAACGTGCTTGGAATTATATTTTGCTCATTATAATTACAACTGGCCTATTAATTGACTCATATCATGGCAAAACGTAATTCATCTCTCCTTAAATCGGGATAATTACACGTCAAAATGTTGGACTGTTTGGCGTCTGCACATATCGGACATTGTAAGTCGGACGAATTCGTTGTAGAAGTCACATGCTAATTAACTTGATTTCCTTCTTAAATAAATAAATAAATAAATAGTTGTATCTACAGTTTTTACATTTTCAAAATTCATCGACACATCGAGCTAGACAGTTTTGTATCAATTAATCGGCTGTACTTGCCGATAGCGATACTTTCTATTTAATACTTTTGAAACTCAAATATCGATACATTTTCAGCATACTCCTAAAAGTGCATAGTTTTTACGCACGATTAGTCACAGTCGAAGTCTATAATCAAAAACTGTGTAAAATTATTTCTAAGATTTACTTTGGTTAAATAATAATAATCAAAAAGCCATAATATAACTAGGGATTCCCAAACGTTCTGCATAGCATAGGTACACACAAATAATTCTGTTATTTATACGTGTTCGTATCTACAAAAATTAAATCTATACTCGTAAGCTATAATAAAAATGAGGTCTTTTATAATTTTGTTAAACCTTTTATTCTTAACAACATCATAAATTGTAAATTGCTTCAACAGCATTGCATCACACAATATAATGACACAAAGAATCCAATTTCAGTGTGCACCAATCTGACGGAAACATTAAAAAAAAGAAATTTGAAATGATGGGGGCAATCCATCGTTCACATTAACCGCTGCGGTTGAGAATAATATAAACCGAATGTGTATATTTTACACCTATATTTTATTGCAGAAGTTGATCTTAGCCACAGCATATTTCTATCCAAACATAGAAATGCGGGCAACCACCAAAGCAAACAAAAAATATCCCAAATTAATGGCTGATTTGTTTTTATCCTGCGAAAGAACCATTGGATTTTACATCACATTAAATGACAACTCAGAAAATGCTCAACAAGGTCCCACTTTACTTCCTTTTATGAAGGAAATAAAACGAAATTAGAAAAACATGCCAATGACAACTTTTATTGGAAAGTAAAGTAATTCAGACTGGGCTCAAGTCCTTAAGAAAACACTGTCCTAAATCGAATTAAATTCGTTGCCATGGAGTGAGTTTGATGTAAAGGTTTGTCTCTCACTACATTTCGCTCAGGTAAACAATTGGTCTCTCCTTACGCATGACCTACTCTATCACTTTAAGAATAACAAGTGTCGAGTTAATAACACGAGAATTACTATCAGATTGTTCAAACATCTTGTACACTTTGTGCATTTATGTATGACATTCTTTGGGATTATTTGGAGTAATAATGCCAACGCATCCTTATCTGTTTCTTAGTGACCGATAGAAAAAACATACGAGTATGTTAATAAGATATGTTAATTTTGACACACTGCTTGCGACATAAATAAATATGTAATTAATGTACAATAGGTCTTCAAAAGAATCCAGATGTTTGAAGTTCTTGCAATCAAAATGATAGGGTAGGTAGGTTAGGGTGCGACAAAAAAAAAAAAAAAAAATTGTTTGAGGGGGGCCCTTCCCCATCTACCTTGTCATCCATATTTCCTATCTCCCTTCCTCTATGAGTAGGTCAAATAAATTATTGGTTTTAAATAATACAATAATACTAGTTTTTTTTTTTTTTTTGAAAATTAGAAAAACAACATTTTAAGGAAAATATCCACCGGGGATATTTATCTTCGAGTTAAAGAAAAATAAAGCTTTGAATTATTATTTTTTTTTTAAAGCTTTAATAAAATTTTTAAATAATTCTATTTAAAAATTTTGCGTAATTAAGTATTATTTATTTTTGGGTACTTTATGCACCGACCCCTAAGGGGCTGTTTGGATTTGGAATTTATTTGCGAGTATTTATATCGTGGAGAAAAATGTTTCGCGTACCAAAGAGATTTATTTCTTTAATAAATCTTACAGTCATGAGTGTCGTGAATAAATTGTCCTACCTGTATACAGTGCTACCAGAAGAAAATGGTTCGAAATCTTATTCTCTTACATAAAAAATAATGGATATTCGATTTTTTAAAAATATAAAATAAACACCGAACAATTTGGTATTATTATTACGTATGTTATACATTGTAGATTTATTGTAGGGTGTAAACTCATTGGAACCTTTGTAAATCGTTTGTGCTCCCCTGCCAATCCACCCCTCCAAATCAACTGGCTTGATGAATCGGAGTATCTGGGCTCGTATGCATACAACTTCTGATAGTTGATAGGTATCCAGGTTGTCTCTTATTTATTTAGCGTATGGAGTTACATATTACATTATTTGTTATTGCCCTTATAAAGTTATACTTAAAGGACTTATATTAACATAAACATTCTTTGAGAAAATTACTAATATATTTTTACAAAACAGCTAGGCTAACCAATGTAACATCTAAGTTTCGTAACCAATCTATCACAGTTATTTTGTTGTTAGTATCTGTCAAATCTTGGATGTTACCAGGGTAGGAGCTCTTATTATATTCCCTAACGATATGGTGGATGGTTTGTCGTTGAGCCCCGCAGTCGCACGCTGAAGAACTGACGCTTCCCCATAGGAACAGGGAGTCTGCACATTTTCCATTATTTCTTCGGATTCTGTTAAGAGTCGACCAGAGGTTGCGAGGTAGGTCAAACCCGAAGAGTTGGCATGATGGGTTCGAGACGGTAATGGTGTCAGCTTGCATAGACGATGCCCATTCCGTTATCCAGGCAGAGTTCGTGTTAAAGGCATCATTTGCCAATTCGTCAGCGAGCTTTATGGTTTGGTGACGAGATTTTAGTCTTTCCTGATGTGACCGGAGGGTTGCAATGTCCTCGTGAATGGGAAGTTCGGCGTTAGTCAGCATTTTGTTGCGCTACCTTAAAAAGCTCTTTAGGCGGCGCAAGTGAGGTTGAGTAATGTTGCTCAGCACAGGAAGTTGGTGGTGATTTTATAGTGCCGGATATGAGTCGCATGGTATTGTTTAGTTGCACGTCCACCTTCTGTACATGGGCACTATTCAGCCACACTGAAACGCAGTATTCCGCTGTAGAGTACGCAAGTGCAAGTGCTCCAGTACGAAGCGTTGATGCACATGAACCTCAGGTCGATCCAGTTAGTTTTTGCAGGATGTTATTGCGCGTTTTGAGTTTGCCAGCCACGTTTGTTGCTGCTTGTAAGTGAGGGATCTGTCCAGTGTTACGCCTAGGTATTTTGGGTTTCGGGTGTGGTTAAGTGCAGTGTTGTTTAACTGGACGTTAAGTCTGAAGTTTGCAATTTGGTTTGTTCGGTGGAAACAGTATACTCCCTTTTTAGGTATACTGGGACACAGTCTCCATTGTCGAAAGTATATGCTGAGTTGCTCGATGTCTAAAGTTAATATCTCTGTGTTCGTTATGTCCTTATCCTGCGTTGCTATTGCCAGTTCATCCGCGTATCCAAATTTCCTCGATATGGTCGCAGGGATATCGCTGATATGCAGGTTGAAAAGCAAAGGGACAAGGACGGAGCCCTGGGGGAGCCCATTATTTAGCTTTCTTACCCTGCTTTTCTCATCATTAATAAAAACTTGAAAAAGGCGGTTTGAGAGTAGGTTGTTTATAAGGCTTGATGTCCTTAGACAGGTAACTACTTCCAGCAACTTAAATATGAGTTCATTCTTCCAAACAGTGTCATATGCTGCGGTTAAGTCGACAAAAGCAACGGATGTTTTGAGCTTCCTTTCAAAGCCTGCCTCAATATGTTTCGTCAAGGATAACACTTGGTCAATACAATTATCCGCACGGAAACCAGCCTGTTGGGTGGGTATGATTTCATTAATGGCAGGGTTTATCCCATTGAAGACAAGGCGTTCGAGGAGTTTGTAGCAAGAGCTTAGAAGCGCTATAGGGCGATAGCTTTCCGGTTGGTCGTTAGGTTTACCTGGCTTGAGAATAGCAATGATTTTCGTTCGATTGAATGCAATTAGGATTGTTCCTGTTTCTAGTATTGCTGTAGAATTCTGCTAGCCACCGTCTTGTATTTTTACAGCTTTGCACAAGAAACTCCGGATGCATACCATCAAACCCTGTTGCTTGCCCTGTTTTTACTGCGGTGAGAGTAGTGCTGACCTCTTCTGGTGTGAAAGTGCTCGAAAACTGTGATGTTTGTGGGGTGTTGTTCTTGAGGTTCCTCAGTGCACGTTCGAGGATGACTGTATGCGCGTTATCCACGGGGCACGGGAGACGTCTACAATGCTGTTAGCTACTTTATTTGGGTCGATGCAGGAACTTGTGGTGTTTGAGCTACTACTTCCTCCAAGTTTGCGGAGAAGGCTGCATGCTTTCCTTCTAGAGTGGGTGAAGATAAGATGGTTGACAGTTGATGTTCACTTCTTTTTGCTAGTCACGTAAAGCGATCTTAGCAATTCGTGGCCAATTCCTGGGTCTCCAGATGCCTCAAAGTCCTCGTAGAGTTGTTCACTTTCTTCAGTCCATCCAGGAATGTACTCCTTTCGGAAACCACGGGGATATGCTTTTTGGCGATTGCTTTTACAATTCCTACGAATCTATCATAGTTTTGAGATAATGGTGGAATGAACCGTAAGCATGAGTCAAGTTCATTAGCGAAGTTATTTCAATTTGCTTTTTAAAAGTTCCATAGCGTCCTTTGAACCGAATCTATTAGTGGTATTTGAATACCGATATGGATTATGACCGGGCGGTGTTGGCTTTTCGAGAAATCCAACAGCACTGTTCTGGAAGCTGGCAGAGGGTGATGTTCCGCATCGCAAGTAACGAAACACAGATCTGGGTTATAGCCTTTCCGCAATCTGCGGGAGTGAAAAGTTGATTTATCTTTGGCGTTGAAGATTAAATGTAAATGGTTTGAATCCGCCGATTCTATTAGTCTATCTCCATTGTCATCGTTATTTTCATATCTCCATAAGCCATGATGGCTATTGAAGTCACAATTGAAAACTGTTGGTTGGTTTGCGACATCAATCAATGTTGGTTGGTTTGGAACTAATAAGTTTTACGTCATCTATACCGTTTTTTACATAGGTTGCTGATCCATATGTCTGGTGGTAGTTGGATCTGGAAGTAACCGGCGGCAGTCCCTCTAACCTTTCGAGCAGCTTCGGTGGCAGTATGAGTCTCTTTGATGACGGCTACATTGATGTTGTTAGTCAATAAAAGTTTTGATAAGTAATCACTTTTGGCTTTACTTATACCTTCGATATTAAGTTGGCATATTCGAACAGAAGGTAGTCTCTTCTTTTGTGGATCAGTGCTCCACAGCCTACCTTGTCGTGGTGGAGGGGCTGAGTGAGGACCGATGATACTCTTGAGTTATACCTGGAATAGATCGAGGGAAGGAAAGGGTGGAGGTCCAGAAACTAAAAGGTAAACAAAAAAGAACCTACAGTGAAGTAGCAAAAATACATGGAGAGTACAACTGAAAAAGAAGAAACAGGGATGGGGATATACATCCAAGAGTCGGTAGAGGCCACGGCTGCCGGCGAGGGCTTGGCCCCGAAAGGGGATAAGTCGCCAGTGGTTACTACCCTCAAGCACAATACGAACACAAATAAAAATAAAACGCAGCACCTCTTCACAGCACCTCTTCACTGCAACAGATAAAATCGAAGAGGGTGCAACAACATCGACATTGACTGCTCGTAAAGAGGACGAGTCAGCGACCCGAAAAGACGCAAAATCTCTGGAGCCCAACAACGAAAAAGGGCCAAAGAAAGAAGACGACTGGAGATGGAGAAGCAAGGAAATTTGGTTTCAAACCCAAACTGCCTAGCTTCAACACCTAAAGTCGCCTCCCCGCGTGGTCAACCAGCAAACAGTGGAATTACCGAACAAACACTAAGCGGTGAACGGATGGAACACCCTACTCTATCACCAGAAGATGACTCGGCAAACTCTGATGGCAAGAGGAGGATGCGTCCCCCATGCTGAACCACCGCAGAGAAAAAGAAGACGTGTTGCTAAAGACCATCCACAATCTAGGCTTACTTCTCTTACACCAGGGCGGGCTAACGCTCACCCACGGAGGAGCGAGGGAAGTACTGTCGCACAGTCAAAATTCAAAGACCTGAAAAGGCCGTCAACTTCAAGAGGACAGTCAGCCCCACCTATGAAATCTCGTCACACGAGGTCGTATAGGGATGTAGCAGCCAACCTCCTGGAGATGGTGGTCTACAACAGAAACGACGAGGATGGGAAGATACCGGAGGAGCTACATGAACGGTAAGAAAGCCCTCAATGCTGCCCTGGACCAAACACTTTGTGAGAATCCGACGACTTCCCTGAATTTCCTGAGGGCAGGTTTCAAAGGCAGCCGCTACCACATATCCCACAGATCAGCACAGGCGACCTCACAGTCACAAGTGTATCACCTGGACGAGGTCCCAACAGAAGAGCCTCATAGTGGGAATGGACTCTAACGCCCACCACACTAACTGGGGAAGTACGAACATCAACAAAAGAGGTGAGTGTTTGGCCGATTATTTAAATATTGAAAACTTGATTACCTTGAATGGGGGCTGTACACCAACCTTCATAAATAAAATTAGAAGGGAGGTATTAGATATAACCTTATGCGACGTTAGGTCTATACACCTGGTGTCGAACTAGAGGATCAGTAATGACACCTCTTTTTCGGCCCAAAGGTGGTTGAGTTTTGATATGGGAATTGATCACAAATCCAAAATAATGATTAGGAATCCAAAGAAAACAGATTGGTCCATCTTTGTAAGTAATCTTCAGGGAAAGCTGACACCAACTCAGGGTAACAGCTACACTGAGATTAACCAAATAAACAATGAAGTCCTCAAAGTACAGAAGTGTATTATAGAATCTTTTGAGGCCACCTGTCCTCTAAAACCGGTACCTAGAAGTGCAAAGCAAAAATGGTGGAACGGCGACCTCCACGAAATAAGGAGGGTTGCTAGACAACGCCTAAACAAAGCCTTATGAACAAACGAATGAGCAGACTGGGAATCTTATAAAGAAAGGAAAAGAAGCTTCAAGAAGCTCACCAGGGCTGCCAAAAGGTAATCATGGAAAACATTCTGCACAACGTCTGCGACAAAAGTGGAGCAGCGCAATTAAAGAAGATCCTGTACAAGGAACTACCAAGTTATCAACTTCTACAGGCAAGCAATAACTTGGAAACCGCAGCAGACGCCTTGGAGACGCTGATGTATGTACACTTCCCAAACTGTTTCAACGAGGCAGCTACACCTTCCAAGTTTGTGCTCACTCGAACTGATACAAAATGGGAGGATACTGAGAACCTAGTTGATGCAGATAAAGTGACCTGGGCTATTAACTAATTTGCGCCATATAAATCACCGGGCATGGACGGAATACTTCCCATCTTTTTGCAAAGAGGGATAGAATTAGACACCCTAAAGAAAACAGTGGTTAATATCTCCAGGGAATGTCTGTATCTCAGATATACGCCAACACAATGGCAAGAGCTGAGGGTGGTGTTCCTGCCGAAACCCGGGAAAGATTTGTCGACAGCAAAGGGCTATAGACCTATTACCCTAACGTCCTTCTTACTAAAATCAATGGAGAGAATCTGTGATAACTACATCAGAACACAGATTACAAATCCCGTGTCCTAATCAACACGCATACCTCAAAGGAAAATCAGTTGAGACCGCACTACACCAGGTTGTATCCACAATAGAAGATGCTTTTGAAACCAATGAATCAGTCGCAGGCGTTTTTCTAGATATCGAAGGGGCATTTAACAATGTGAAAACTCAAAAAATTGTGGAGGCACTCTCGATATATTGTAAAAACCAAATAATAAGCAATTGGCTAGAACACATGCTTACAAACCGCATTATCACAGCTTCACTGGGAGATAAAACAAGAAGGGGAACAGTCCGTACGGGAACACCACAGGGGGGGTAATATCTCATTTTCTGTGGATGCTCACAATGGACAAGCTTTTAAAAGCACTGGATGGAACCTGTGCGAAATGCGTAGCGTACGCAGATGACCTAGCCGTTCTGATAAGAGGTAAGCTCCTAAACATCATAGGAGAGCTTATTCAAAACACCCTTCGAATCATAAAAGAATGGGCGGAGGAGAGTGGATTAGGAATAAATCCAAATAAAACGGAAATGGTTCTCTTTACAAAGAAAACCAAAACTAGTGACTTTCACATTCCACAACTCGAAGGAGTATCACTACAACTCCGCGACAGCGTCAAGTATTTGGGCATTATATTGGACAGGAAACTGACCTGGAGAAAGATCCTGGAAGAAAGAGTCAACAAAGCCAAGAGAGCATATTGGATATGCAGGAGGGCAATCGGGAAGTCATGGGGCTTAATAAAACCTATCATCTTCTTCGGTGTAGTTGTATGGTGGCCAGTGATGAGCAAAAAGTATGCAAGAGACTTGCTAACTAAGGTGCAACGTATGGTATGCCTAGGTATTACAGGAGCACAATCCTCAACACCAACCGCGGCCATGGAAGCGATCCTAAACATTCTACCAGTGCACCTCGAAGCGAAGAAGATTGCTGGCATTTCAGTCTCATGGCTTAGAACTATCGGCCATTTCATCGATGGTGCAAATACGGGACAACTGTTAAAACAATAATCAATGAAAAGATACGACAGGAGTTCAATAACTACTGGACGAATCTAGATACGTGCAAAGTGGCTAGATCTTTAATAACAAAACCGAGTAACAACACAGCAAAAAGAGCTCAAGCAGAACACAATTGAGATTGATGGTAGGACTTTTAACAGGGCACATCAATCTCAACAAACATTCGTTCAGACTCGGGAAAGCTGATACAACAATCTGTGCCAACTGTGAGGAGGAGGATTAAGATATAGAAAACTTCTTCTGCTACTGAACTGCTACAGCGAGGCTAATACTGAAAATTCTGGGATCTCCAAGGATTCCGGATATTACACACCTCAGTAAGAAAGGAATTGGGGATATATTGGAGTTCGCCAGACGAACACTACGATTCCCCGATCGCTATACGATATAGTTTCCCTTTGATACTACCCATGATCCCAATACCTAAATCCTCTCAACACATAATTCCCAAAGCCCAGCACTATTCCCTACAGTTACATAGTTGAGGGGAACACAACGGGCCCAATGGAGGCCTAAGTGAAGAGCATAAGCTCACCCTCTTAAACCAACCAACCAAGTAATTGCGCTCTGGTTTCTTCAATATCTCCGCAAAATCTGCAGTCCTTGTTTTGCGCTATACCAGTAAGTAGTAAGTAAGTTTCTCGAAATGTTCCTTCAGTGACCCGTTAAGAAGTCTGTTAGAATCCGAAGCCGGTTTTTGTTCATGTTTACTGTTTTTCCAGTTATAGTACCAGCAAAGTTCTTTGACCTAATTCAGCGTAGGGATCTGCTCTTCAAGTTGTACTTTCTTGCAAGGCAGATAGCACATACCAATATCTGAAATAATTAGAAACGGTACATTTCAAATTGAGAGTACTCAAAACCTTAAATAATTGAATACCAATGCTACTTTATTCAAGAGAAAAATATCCCGGAAGTAGCGTTTGAATGGGTTGTGTTTCAATAAACTGATTTGTGGGATGTATGAAATTGTTTTTTTTACTTATGAAGGTATACATTTTTTTTTACAATTATAAGAAAAATTCTGAAATTTGATGAATTGTCTGTAATAAAACATGTTGAATTTTTGGAGTCCAAAAATCTTGAAAATATGATAATTTCTTGTAATCTGTCATCGCTGCCTGTATACTTTGTATACTTTAAATAATTATAGAGACTATATAATACATATTATAAGACTTCGCATGTAGAACAAAATGTCGGCTTTTATTTTCTCGATTTTTAGCAAAATGTTGCTGGTCAAGGAAAGCATTTCAATTGTTTTTCCAATGTAGGAACACATTTAAATGTCTCTTCAATATTTCTATTGTCCATTTTGTTCGAATACCATATGAATTGTTCTCTTCGCAATGGAGCTATTTTTTCATAGGGAGAGGGAGGAAGTGTTTTTTCACGCAGTGAAGCGAAAAAATAAAAAAAAACTTTCTAAGTTATTAAAGTGTGAAATAGATGAAGGTAATTTTAAGATTAAGAATATAAATAATAATAAGTTGTACTTAAGTTTAAAAGATAAGAGTGACTGCAGCAAAGTCAAAGACCTGCTGAATGAAGCAAGCCCAGAATATTTTTCATGTACACACAAGAATGACAAGTTGCAGTCATTTTTACTTAAGGGACTTAGCGTTGGCTTTGATTCGAATGAAGTTCTTAAAGAGCTTAATAAAATAGAGGTTGAGAACCTGAACTTCGTGCGCGCATTCAGGTATGCTATGGTGAACTCTAAGCGCGGTAATAGAGTCCTACCAATTATTGCGGTACAGCTATGTCAAGTGCCATAATACGCATGGGCCTGGTGAGTGCCAAGTGCGAAAAAACTCAAGCAAGGAGCAGCTATTTATTGTTCTTTGTCAGAAACCTGGTCACCCTGCCTCCTGGCGGGGCTGTGAAAGCTATAATAAGCTTAATCGACGATACCAACTACAATTTAAAAACAATGAGATTATACGGACGGATCGATCCGACTCGATTCGAGGTGGCGGTACAGCGGTCCTTATTCGGAAACCTCTTCGCTTCACTACAGTCGAACGGGGTGATATTAGAAACTTCAGTTGTCTCGAGACTACCATTATCTCGCTGCCTCTTAGGGATAATGGTAGTCAGTATTTAATAACCGTGTACGTTGCGTCAGGTACCGTTTGCCAATTTAAAGCCGAAATCGAAAAATTGTTCAAAGTTCCAAGACTAGATAGCTTAATCAACTATTCCGTCTTAGCGGGAGATCTAAAGGCGAGACGTTCGGCCTGGTTGAACTCAACGGCGGACGCAAGAGGCAGTTTTCTAAATCGCTTTATTGAGCCAAACAACCAAAAAATCGATAAGATCGGTAATTTTTTCTGAGTCGGTTGGCCAATAAGTGGGTTTTCCTGTCGAATAAAAACAACAACCGAATTCATTTGCCACTTCGTAGAGAATTTTTCCTTTAGATGATGTACATCTTGAACCCCAGAAGGTGTGCTTCGCGTTGAAATCTCCACCAATAAGGAAATTTGAACCAAGAGCATTGAACACACGAAAGTAGTCGTCTTTTTCAAGCGAGCATCGGGGCGGACAGTAAACAGACGCTATGTTGTAGCTCAAGTATTTATTTTTAACCCTCACCGCGCACAACTGAAGTTTTTCGAGCTCTATGTTTATATCGACCGAGTGTTCGATGTTAGTTTTAATGAATAAGGACGAACCGCCCGGCGCTCTATCAGAAGGATGATAGGCGTGATAACCAGCGTAGCCTCTTATCTTTATTTGCGATTCCCTTGTTAAATGTGTTTCAGAGATCAAACATATGTCGTTATTTTCTCTCATTAGAAAAATTTCTAATTCGTTAAATTTTTGTAGGAGTCCGTTTACATTCCATGTTATAATTTTAAGCAAAGAGTTCATAACTTAGCGTAAATGCAGTTCAGAATTACTTTCAACGGATCAGAGAGTGGCCCGTCGTTTTTTCTGGTTGCTTTGACTGCAGCCTGAAAATATGTCAGAAAACTGGGATTCGTTGGCTTATCCGAGATTATTTTTCTTTCAGTCTTTTTAGTGGACGACTTCAACGTACTTTTAATCAGCTTAGAGGGCTGATTGACTGGTTTAAGTGTCTGCACTGTTGATTCGAGCGTCCTTTCAGTCGGCTTAGGGGTCTGTACAACTGGCTTACGAGCCCACTCAGTTTGCTTAGCAACGCGCTCCACCGACTTAGGAGCCCGATCGACTGATTTCGTTCCCCGCACAGTCGGCGTTGTAGATTTTCTCCGTCGTATCTGCAATTCCTTTGCGACCTCGCAACCGCGATAATTTGCTGGGTGCCTTCCTTTGCAGTTAGCGCAAGTTGCTTTTTCATTTTTGCTTAGACTGCAATTTTCAGAAGAGTGTTTTCCAGCGCACTTAACGCAGCGCGGCTCTTTCCGACAGTACGCCTTCGTATGATTAAACTCTTGGCTTGCATTGAGGGATTGTCTTCGTGTTGACACGTAGCGGCTCGATTTTAACGACCATACTCATGATTGTACGAATATTGTATATCGAATATTGTTTTATCAAACGATAGAACAAAAAGCGGAAGATTACGTTTCACTATACCTTCTTCTTCACGGTCGGGTCGTTTTCTCTCTTTTTTTAAAAGGTTCTCAGCGTCAAGAATGTTATAACCTCTATAGCGTAAATCACATAAAACGTCTTCTTTAGCACATGATGGATGAAGCCCCCTAGCTACGACCCTCAAAGGTCTCTCAGACTTGTCTTCGTAAGTATGCCATTGAATTTTTTCGTTGTTAAGCTTTTGAGATACAGCCCGGTATCTCTCAGCGTCATTAACCTTGATTTTCCATGCATCGTTCTGCAGGGAAGTTACTTTAAATTCAGTAGCGATCGTTGTTTTTAAAATTTTCGCAGAGAATTATAATCTGCAACGCCGTTATATTTATTGGAGGAGGGGCGCGTTTGCTTTCAATTTGCTTTTCTGCTTTTCGCTGCGCTTTGCGATTAGGTTCGTGTTGCGGAACAACCTCGGACGATGAACCGGCCTTACGTTGTTTAGATGGTCTTCCTTTAAGTATCCAATCCGTTTCGCGCGCGAGTTCTTCTTCGTCCGTGTAGTGATGGGTACGCGGAGAGGGCTCACTATGAATAACCTCTGCGTTTGTGAAGACTCGTTTTGAAGCAAAGGTACTTTATTCTCTGATTCAAGTTTTTCTACTTTACTTTTGAGCTCCCGACACAAGAGCTCCATTTCGTCGAGCCTCTTTCGGAGCTCGGTGTTTTCTTTTTCCAGAGAACTCTGTTTCGAGGTTTGCGTTTCCCGAATTAACACATCCAGGTCCGCGAAACTCTTATTTTACGCTTTAGGAGAAGTCTTTTGAGGCGGAGATATTTGTTGTCTTGCGCTTTTCCTAAATGGGTTAATTAAATGTTGATGCAATAAATAGCTCTCCCCAGAATCCGTAGAGCATGCCTCTTGCGAGAGTGGATTTTCCAGTTGAACTGGGCTGCCATCTGGGGTATTAATACCGTTTGTTTTGTTCATTGCATTAATTTTGTTTGCCGTAATCTTAAAAAAGACGGCGGGTTGGCATTTTAGTTGCCTTTTACGACAGGCATGCCTACCGTGGGTATATTCTGTCCCCTAACCCACAGGGGTAAATCTCAAATATTAAATTTTATTACGAGATCGTTTGAGAAGTTTTCGAGAAAATTAACTGCGTATTGAAGTGCTTACAATTTTGAGGGTTAGAATGCAAACTCAAATTTCACCTAAAATTGTGAATCTGCGGATCTCATGTAAATGGTTTCACATATAAAAGGATCGACAGGCAGAATTCAGTTTCTATACCTCAGTAGTATAAACGTAAGATAAAACAGGAGACCGATTAAGTTCTACAGACGCACTGAATGCTGGAATAAAACTGAATAAGATCAACATAAATCAAACATATTCAAGCTGCATGTTGTAGAACCGACATTAATATAACATAAGGATGAGAAGGGATTTCCCTGTCCGGTATTAATTTGGTTAGTTAACAGGTAACAACACTGATGTGTTTGATTGTTTTCCAGTCAAATTTGGCTAGATTGAGATCAATTTACTGGACGATTTTTTGAAATCAAACCAACTGCTTTTTTGCTGTTTTTTCTACGTTTGACTGCTTTTCGACTGTGATTAAAAATTTTATTTCCACCTACTCTTATTTTTGCTATTCCACCACAGAATTTGATTAATTTCCCCAAAACCAAATAAAGCTTCTATTAAAACATCTAATATTCTGCCTATCATTATTTTTATTATTCTACCACGGAATATTTAGTTCCGTATACCAGTTCTTCTCTTCCATTACAGTAGACTAGTAGAATGAGCGGAAAAGAACAACAAGCTCCTTCAGTCAAAGTAAGTCTTTAGTTTAATTTTACAAATTAATATAAAAAAAGAGCCTTAGTCACATTCCTTACTTATTCAAGGTCGTATGAAAACAATACATAATTACGGTGCTTTCAGAGGTTGTAAACAGAATTGAAATGCAGAATTTTGGATTTACTGACTTTTGAATTAACTGAATTTTAAAACACTGAGTTCTGTTCCAACAGATTTTTTTTCGGGATTAATAGAATTTCGTTCAAACAGTTTTTTTGGGGTATAGAATCTCGACCCGCTTCCTATCATAATAAAAGCTATCGTATAATGGGATATCCAATTTCTAATTTAAGCTTGGCAAGATTGAGGAAACATCTTAATCAATCTTCATTGACAGTGGGTTATTATACCGTAGGCAAGTTAGGCGGCTGCCTAGGGCGATCGGCTGCGGGAGCATCTAAAATCCATATCTACATGGGTCCTGCGTAAATTTTTAGGAAAATGTATACTAATATCAAACATATCGTATATATATATGTATATAGCAGCATTTTACTCGAAAAAAATTGTGCAAATTTCCGAACTCGAGATTTTAATTAATTCTAATATTACTAGTAATTGTAGAAATTCGAAAAGTGAGTCTGCATAATGTGTCTCTCTGTCTATCTGCCTAAGTAAGACTCCAACCTAAACAGTTGAACGGGTTTACCTCAAACTTCTTATCCAGGCTCTGAAAGTTCACACATAGATTTTAAATTGGAATTTTTATTCCAACCTCGAAATTAAATTATCATAGTGGCTGATTCTGAAAAAAAAAAAATAAAAAATAGGTTTTGGTAAGATATACATACGTGTAAATGTATGCCACAGTTTTTGAAGAAAATCGCATAACGTTGGCATTTTGTTTACAAATGTGGGAAAAACCGCGACATTTAAGCACGTTTTGGCAATTTGTACTGCCGTATTTCTGTTACCAATTTCTATCGGAGATTTTCCTAAATTGTGAAAATTTTCATATACCATCCCCACCCACAAAAGTAGCTACAAAAGCTACAACTACGTGTCCACTACTAAGATCTCTTGCATTTATATGTAACTCTTTGAAAACATTGTATACAATAAGATATTCTTCAGTGCCACTAACCGACATACATAAGTTTCTTAAGGGTAGATTTCCGACTAGTAACCTAATTGAACTTGTTTCAAGAACATACATTACGCGTTTTGAAGAATGGAGAGGAAGTTGATGTTGTATCTGATAAATCATTCTTTTAAAACTAAAAGCGCTTCGTTTTTAGACGGATTTTGGTAGTATATTGTGTATTAAGTCCTACTTGGGACCTCATCAGTACAGATTTATTTTTAGATCATCCGTATTAAACGCAGTTAGTGTGACCCCAGGGGTACCACATGACTATGAATCAGTCATTAAGGAATCGGACCTATCGTCTTCGGCAGATAACATATAGACTCTCTCTGACGTAAATGTAAGAATAAATGTCAAGCTATTACTTACTTTTGTAAGCGTTTTTCTCAATCACAGATATACTATTTTATCAGCAACTATTTTAATATCAATGAGCATGTTGCCACTGTAGCCTCAATCAGTAAATTGGGTGTTATCCACAACAGTGAACTTAATGTCTATTCTTATATTGATTCTATATGAAAGTAAGGCTAACTCTCTTTATCATATGTCGGTCAAAGGAATTCTCAAGTTACCATATCTCTCTATATGACCTCATTGGACCACACTTTGAATATGTTTGCTAAGTTTGGTCTCAAATTACCTCCCTATGATGGCTTACTGGAATTATTAAACTTCGTCGTGATGTCACCGGCATGCTCTTTATACGCCAATTTTTGACAGGTTGATTGCTCTATACTGCTCCAACGGATCTCATTCAGCACTAATCTTCGCCAGCTAAGAACAGTATTAATAGTCTGCCTTGTCCACCATCATACTCATTTGGCCAGTAAAAATTTCTGACCAGAAAGCAACGTAAGACAAGTGATGTAATAGTAACAAGCTCAATTCCTAAGATTGTTTTATCACTGCTTCCTGCAGTTTTCTGGATTCGCCAATGTTATGGTATTTCTTTTTTTTTTTGCTACTGTTCATAGATAAGGAGTATTGAATTACTGATGCTGTATTACCTATAGTTGTCAGTGATTTTTCGTTACTGAAACTATTTCCCAAAAATTCTCGCGTTTATATTTATATTAAATTAACGAGTATATTGACTTCGTACATTTATAGATTTGCAATGTGCAAAATGTGGTTTAACTGAAGTTCATTCCCATGAATATATTGAACGAATAGTTTTCAAGATACTCAAGTATTGATTATCTTAGGACGTTATATTCTCAGTCCATGGGCTTTTGAAACTTAAAGTACAATGCGAATAGGCTCGAGGCGATGAAAAGCTGAAATCAGCAATGGATGAATACCAAATTGAAACCTATGTACATATAATTTGTTCATCCACACTTAGCAACACGTAATTTTGTGAGGAGCATAACTCCTTCACAGCTACAATAAAGAAGGTCTGGCAAATTTCATATGTTTATATTGCCGAACAAGAGTAGCACGTCTTCAGCTGGGCTATTTAACTAAATTACACCTCGATATAAGATGACTAAGAGAAAGAAATGACAATCAAGCATTCTGACGTAGGTACAAGAATCACTAATCTTGGAACGCATCTGCTTATTTATGTACATGTACATATGTAACAAACACGAGCTTTTTCAGGACGTTTGAGCATCAATCGGTCGGGTTCAGTGTATTTGGTTCTCAGTTTTCTGTGCATCCATTCAAGTCAAAGGTTTCTGTGTATTTCGCTTAATTGATGATCCTTCACTAAGATCCTATTTCCAATCTATGAATCATTGAAGGCTGGTAACAGACGTATTTCTATTTTATACATAACACCGCAGTAGATGTTCCAAAAATCTCAAGGAAATAATTTGCCCAAGAGAATTAACTTCAGAAGCAAAGGCTCCTTTTCATAAAATCATACTACGTATATATGTATGTATGTAAAGTGGCATATGTGAAGAAATTTAATTCATTGCACCCAACAACCAAGTTCTTAATCGACTGATTATTATAAAACGGGCCTTACGCAGATAACAAACATACATATAGTATATCCATCATTTTCCAGGGCTTACTCGTAGTTCCCAAGTTTGCGAAATAATTCAATAAATCAGCCAGTTGCAAATCAAAACCGTGACTGAAAATATGGCTCCGGGTAAATTGTTTGTTTCCTGCTCTGAGGCAAAATTAAAATAGACCCACACATTTACAGCGTGCCCTAGTCCAACAGACATCGTATCTGTATGCATATTCATACATGCTTTTTTTTACTTCCTGGTTGCTCGGCAACCAGAAAGTAAACAGCATTAAAACCTGAAATATATACAATACATCCTCCTATAAAACCAGTCAATGTGTCTCGGTACATACTGAAATGTTTTTTAAATAATTTTATGTACTCCTACTCGTATCTAGGTATTGTATCTGCTACGTAGAAAAGCAATATCACATCGAATCATTTTGCTACTAATAATATGTTTTATCAACTAGTAATGTTACTGCACCCATCATTGTAACTAGAACAAAAAAAAAAAGTGAGACAAATGTTGTTACATATAGTATTATACAGAAATAATTGTAGAAGATATTAGTCGACAAAAATTATGAGCAAATTATACTGGAATAGAACTGAAGAAAAGTGCCGTGAATAAAATGTTCTGTACAATTTATTCACAATAGAAGAAACCAGTAAAATCGCCAATTTCAATCTCGAAGTATGTAAATATAACGTAAATTAAATAATGTATAAAAGGATAGTTTTATTCTCTTGCTTAAGCAATTTTTCGTATTCGCCTATGGTCGAATAAATGTATATGGTTTTTACAATGAATCTGAGTTCATTTCATAGTGAACATTTTCCGAACGTGATTTTTGACAATAAAAATATTCACAATATGTTATGACCCAGGTCAAGGCCATGGAGGTATCTTTGGCGCAGGGAAGGAGAACGGTGGCTCGCTAGTGGTTATACGGCTCAGCTCGTCGGACGAAGTAGTTCTCAACACAAAAATCTAACGCCGAAGTAAAAACTAATAGAAGTTGCAAAACTAAAAATACATAGTTCGTCTTCTTGGTTTGTAAAATGCGTTGAATTAAGTTGCTTATGTCCTATATCCCCTTGTGGGTCCTAGGGCCTCGAATACGCCTACGCGCCATCGTGTACGGTTTGTGGCAATGTGTCTCAGCTCTCCCCAGCTTTTCCCCAATTGCCGTGCTTCCTTCTCGACTGCTCTGCGCCATGTTCTCCTTGGACCACCAGGTGGTCTGCCATCCTGAGTTAAGGAGTTCCATTGCATAGCATGGTTCGCTATGGAGCTGTCACCCTTTCGGAGCGTGTGACCAATCCACTGCCACTTCCGCCGTTGGATGGTTGTGCCTATTGGTTCCTGACCCGTTCTCTCGTAAAGATGTTCGTTAGAGATACGATTGGGCCAGAAAATCCTTAAGATGTTGCGCAGGCACCTATTAACGAACATTTGCAGCTTTCTGGTGATAGCGGTGGTCACTCTCCACGTGCTGCATCCATATAACAGCACGGATTCAACGTTGGAGCGGAACAGTCTTAGCTTGGTGTTCAAACTGATTGCTTTGCTTCGCCATATTTTGGACAACATCCCGAACGCGGACTTTGCTTTGGCGATTCTGTTGGTTGTATCCAGTTTGGTTCCACCATCGATCGAGACAATACTTCCAAGATACTGGAAATCCTCTACTCTCTCTACCGGTTGTCCAGCAATGCATATTTGAGCCGATGTGTTCCTTCCAAGACTGATAATTTTAGTTTTTGCGGTATTAGTTTTCAGCCCGACGACGCCAGCTTCCCTCTCCACATCTGCTGTCATTTGGTGGAGGTCCATAATTCTATGAGAGAGAGCGTAGTCGAGATGTTTAAACTTACTTATGTCTTGTATCCCCTTGTGGGTCCTAGCGCCTCTACAACGCCTACGCGCCATCGTGTGCGATTTCTGGAAATGTGCCTCAGCTCTCCCCAACTCTTTCCCAGTTGCCGTGCTTCCTTCTCAACTGTTCTGCGCCACGTACTCCTAGGACCGCCGCGTATCCTGCCATCCTGGGTAAGCGGGTTCCATTGCATCGCTTGGTTAGCTATGGACCTGTCACCCTTTCGGAGAGTGTGACCGATCCACTGCCACTTTCGTCGTCGTATGGTTGTGCCTATAGGTTCATGGCCCGTTCTCTGATAAAGCTGTTCGTTAGAGATACGGTTTGGCCAGAATATCCTTAAGATGTAACGTAGACACCTATTGACAAACGTTTGCAGCTTCCTCGTGATAGTGACGGTCACTCTCCAAGTGCCACATCCATATAGCAGCACGGATTCAACGTTGGAACGGAACAGTCGTAGCTTGGTGTTTAAGCTAACTGCATTACTTCGCCAAACTATGGATAGCATCCCAAACGCAGATTTTGCTTTACCTATTCTGCTGGCTATATCCAGTTCGGTTCCGCCATCGGTTGAGACAATACTCCCAAGGTATTGGAAACTCTCTACTCTCTCAACCGTTTGTCCAGCAATGCATATATGAGTTGATGAGTATGGTCCTAGGCTGATCATTTTTGTTTTTGCCGAGTTAATTTTCAGCCCAACGACGTCTGCTTCCCTCTCCACATTTGCTGTCATTTGGTGAAGGTCCATTATTCTGTGAGACAGTAAGCATACATCGTCGGCGTAGTCGAGGTGTTTGAGTTCAGATGTGAGAGTCAATCGAATTCCTCCATTTCCTGTTGATAAGGCAGCATTCAGCACATCGCTAATCACCAATAAAAACAATATTGGTGAAAGTATGCAGCCTTGCCGAACCCCACTTTGGACTTCGAATTCCTCAGACAGTCTTCCTCTGTGCAGAACGTGACATGTGGACCCATCATATGTAGCCTTGATAATTGCTATTAATTTATCCGGAATGCCTCTTCTGCGCAAGGCAGGCTAAATAAATTTCCGATTGACACTATCAAACGCCTTTTCAAAGCTCTGCCGATGCTGTTGGCGCAGCTTGGAAAAGCTCCGCGGGTATGCCGTCAAGTCCTACCGCCTTATTAGTTTTCAGTGCTTTGATTGCGGTAATAATCTCCTCTTTACTGGGGGTTGTGGTGCGAATTCGGGAACTTCTTTCTACGTACACTTCAGTCTGACTTGGGTGCATATTGCTGGCGAATACTCGCTGCTGCTTCTTCTGCTTCCATAGCCAGCGCATTGATGTACTTGCGCTTGTCACGTCTCACGCTACGCTGTACTTCTCTCATCTTCATGCGATATAGGGACTCGAGCTTGATCCTCCCTGCTGCTGGAGTTACTGCAATTCGAGCTCTTAGCTATTTTCGTTCGTTGACCCTTCTCCAGGTATCCTCGGAAAGCCACGCTCTATGGTTTCCCTGTGATCGACCGACAATCCTTTCAGCACCTGATGTGAAAACAGTTTTCACAGCGCACCAATGGTCTTGGATGGTGGCGGGCTGGAGCTGCTGATTGTATCCACTCCACGTGAGAGATGGTCCCTTAATTCTTGGCGCACTGTGGGAACTCTCAGTCGGTCTACGTTGAACCTAGGTATTCTTGTGTCGTTAAATCTACGAACGGCAGCAGTGCGCAATCGGAGAGTAGCTATCATAAGATGGTGATCTCGTACCAACCCCATGTCGGCACCTCGCCTGTTTCGGACGTCTAGGAGACTACTTCTAAAACGGGGACTGATGGCAAAATGGTCAATTTGGTTGGAGGTTGCTTGCCTGTCAGTTGACGCCCAACTGATTTTATGTCAAGCTTTGTGCTCAAACATGGTGCCACCTATGACAAGACTATTTGCGTTGCAAAAGTCAACAAATCTTTCGTCGTCGTCATTGCGATTGCCTAGTCCGTGCCGTCCCATAACATGTTTGAGCCCTTCGTTGTCGCAGCCTACCTTGGCATTCGAGATGTTTAAGTTGGAATGTGAGAGTCCATCGAATTCCTCCGTTTCCCGTCGACAAAACTGCACGAAGCCCATCGCTAATCACCAATAGGTATTGGTGAAAGAATGCGGCATTGTCTTACCCCAATTTGGATCTCAAATTCCTCAGACAACCTTCCTCTGTGCAGAACGTGACATTTGGACCCTTCGTAAGTAGCTTTGACAATAGCAATTAATTTATCAGGAATACCTCTCCTGTGTAAGGCAGGCCAAATAAACTCCCTGTTAACACTATCAAACGCCTTCTCAAAATCGATGAACAGCAGGTGAAGTGGCGATCGATATTCAACGCACTGTACGATGATAATCCGCAGGGTGTTGATGTGGTCGACACAGGAGGATCCAGAGCGGAAACCTGCTTGTTCCAGGATGATTTTAGCTATTATCTTAGCTACAGCAGGCAGCACGCAGATACCTCTCCAGTTTCCGCACTCCATTAAACTACCTTTCTTAGGAAGCTTGACGATCATTCCCTTTTTTCACTCGTCAGGAAAGTTCTCGGCTTCCAAGCTCTCTCTATAAGTTTAAGCAGAAGCTCAGCCGATGTTGTTGGCGCTGCTCGTAAGAGCTCTGCGGGAATACCGTCAAGTCCGACCGCCTTGTTGGTTTTAAGTGCTTTGATCGCGGTAGTGATCTCATCCTTACTGGGAGGCGCGGTGCGTATTCGGGCATTTCTTACCTCGGACACCCTTATTCTGATTTGGGAACATATCGCTAGCGAATATACAGTTTAAAACCATAGCAAAATGCTCCTTCCATCTCTAAAGCTGGTCCTCATCCGAAATAAGCATGGAACCGTCTAGGCTTTCCACTGGGTGTTGGCTGGAGCTGCGACCACCTGTCACCTCTTTAGTGATTCTGTAGAAGGTCCTACTATCGCACCTTCGTGCAGCATCTTCTGCTTCTGTAGCCAGCGCGTTGATGTAGTTGCGCCTGTCGCGTCACGCGCTACGCTGAACTTCTCTCATCTTCATGCGATATACGGACTCTAGCTCATTACTCCCTGCTGCTGGAGCGGCTTCAATGCGAGCTTTCAGCTGTTTCCGTTCGTCAATCCGTCTCCAGGTATCCTCGGAAAGCCACGCCTTATGCCTTTCATGTGATCGACCGACAATTCTTTCAGCACCAGATGTAAAAACATTTTTCACAGCACACCAATGGTCTTGGATGGTTGTGGGCAGTGAGCTGCTGATCGCTTGGCGCACTGAGGGATCATTAAGTCTATCGATGTTGAACCTGGGCATTCTTGTATTGTCGTGGGATCTTCGAACGGCAGCAGTGCGTAGTTGAAGAGTAGCTATCATAAGATGGTGATCTCGTACTATCCTCCTATCTGCCCCTCGCCTGTTTCGGACATCCAGGAGACTACTTCTAAAGCGACGGCTGATAGCAAAATGGTCAATTTGATTGGAGGTTGCTTGCCTGTCGTTGGAAACCAAGCTGACTTTATGGCAGGTCTTGTGCTCAAACATGGTGCCACCTATCACAAGGCTGTTGGCATTGCAGAAATCCATAAACCTTTCGCCATTGTCATTGCGGTTGCCTAGTCCATTCTTCCCGATTACATGTTTGAGCCCTTCGTTTTCGTTGCCTACCTTGGCATTCAAATCCCCCATCACTATGACAATGTCTCCATTTCGTGTTGTATTGAAGACGGCTCTTAAGAGATTGTAGAAGCTCTCCTTCTCGTCCTCAGACGAGCCCTCCGTTGGGGCATAACACTGTATGATGGTGACGCGTCGTACTCTAGTCCGGAATCTGGCCAACATAATTCTATCACCATAAGGTTGCCAGGAAATTAGGCCTTTGCGTGCTGTTGGTGTTAGCAGCAGTCCGACTCCATATTCCCGCGGACTTCCAAATGGTCTTCCTGAATAGAGTAGTACAGTGTTATGCTTTGGGGACTGTTACTCACCCGCTTCTAACCATCTGATTTCGCTTACCCCCAAAATGTCCAGTCTATATCGCATGAACTCTTTTTCCAATTAAAGGAATCTGGCATTGAGAGGTCCTTCACTTCCCGAGTCGAGGAGCGTCTTCACATTCCAGAAACCTATCTTTGTCCGGGTACAATAGCCAAAAGTCGTCAACATGTGATCATTCCTCATCCGAGGCATAGTGTCGGTTTCTGTAGCGATCAGGGTTCGGTAACGCAGGTTGCTGGCCCACGTTACCAAGTCTAGAATCAAGGTTCTGGACAACCCGCACTTGCAATTTTAGCCTACACGCATAAGGGTTTATACGTATAGTTACCCGGGGACCACCACTGGGAGGTAAAGCAAGCACTTCATCACGAACTTGATTGATGCGCTACTGGCCCAAGCCAAGTTTTGAGCAGTCAGTAGTTTCCCGATCAATCGCAATGCAGATCCACGATTGATTGAATTAAGTTGCTCTATATTTATTATCTGAGGTTGCTTTTTTTCGAAGTCTTTTTGAAAAACCATCTTGGTGAATAATTTTCTAAATTTGTTTCCTACACTCTTATTCGTTTTTACAAAGACTCTATCCACTTGGTTGTAGTTTTTAGTATTATATTCTTTATTGTGATAGTTTAAATCTGCCTTCTGGGTTTTGCTCGAGCTTTGCTCTAATTTTGTCACTAAATTCGGTCGGTATAGAGTGAAATATGCGGATTGGTCTATACTCGGTGACTGTGTGTTTTGATCTATTATATTTGCTATAGTTCGCAAAACTAGTTGTTTGGTGTCAGTAACCTTTTCTTCGGCCTTACTGCGCTGCGCGATTCTGATTACGTACTGTGCTATGGAAAGGTGTGGTTGTAGAAATGTCTATTGAAAAGTGACCCCTTAAACTTAATCCAACCATGATAATAATTTCATGTATGTATCCCTACCGTGGTTGAAATAAGCGACCGATCATTGTCGCAGACTATTCTCCTGGCCCTTAACAAAAATTAAGTATCTTCAATAAGGGTTCCTTTATATCAACAATTGCGCGAGACCTGAGTAGTATAACAACGGCATGTTTTGGAAATTTATCCAAACATGCAAGTAACCTTTTTTTTTTTTTTTCTGCCGAGAGGGTGAAAATCTTCTAAAGACACCATAAGCCCGGCCGCGCGTGCTTATCCAGCGGTTTTATTTTCGCTTACGAGACTCGTCATGTTTGAAAAATTATGAAATATGTAATTTAAAAATAATGTTGCACTTTAGGCATGTTTAATTCCAAGGAAAATTTCTGCGGGTTTCACGAACGGCATATACTATGACGTCGCGGGGTCAAAAGGTTTTATCATTTGCAAACGACGAATTGAATTGTTCGCGTCAAGTAGTTGAATGACGGTACGGTTACAATGACCGTGAACACGATCTTTGTGTTTACGAGCAAAATTCTCTTCGACGACGCTGGGAATTCCCAGGTCCCAATGAATATCTTCGTTACGTACGTACCATGGTGCGCTAACAATAGTTCTAAGAACTTTATTTTCAAAAGTTTGTAGGATGCTTCTATTGCTTTTCCTGGTACAACCCCATAGTTGTAGACCATACGTCCACATTGGCTTCAGCACTTGCTTATAGATAAGCAGTTTGTTATGTAGGCTCAACTTCGAATGTTTTCCGAGTAGCCAGTACATTTGTCGGTATTTGTTTTCGAGCTCGTCGCGTTTCTTTTTTACGTGCGATTTCCATTTAAGCTTAACATCTAGAGTCATTCCTAGGTATTTTGCTTCGTTCGCGTACGGTATTTGAGCCGGGTTTAAATATACGGGTAACCTGTCCACTTTTTTGTAGGTAAAGTTGACGTGAATCGATTTGCTTTCATTCAGCATAATACGCCAAGAATTCGTCCAAGCGTGGACTTTATTAATAGCATGTTGCAGCTTTTCAGTTGCTGTTTCAATTGTATCGCACGTTGTCAATATCGCCGTATCGGCCGCAAACGTGGCGACGACACGGTATCTTTCCTTTTTTACTTTAAAGTTGTCAGATGTCGTGACTGGGGAGTTGAGCATTATCAAAAGGCCGTCGAATGACTTAAACGTGTTTTCTAAATGCAAAGCAAACAATTCTGCCCTTTCTTTGTCGCTCTTGGCCTAAGTTCTATCCTTTTTCCGAATTGGTGGCGCTTGCATTTGAGGTTTCCGGATGCCTTTTAGCGGTTTCCAAAGTGAATGATTTGATTCTCTCCCAGTGAAGAGATTTTCAAGGTAGGTCGCTATCTTATTGCTTTTAAATTCCCGAATACTATCTCTAAGGCGATTGCATAGTCGGTTAAGTATCTTTTTATGCTGCGGTGCACGAGTGATTTGCCATTTTTTTCATGCTTTTCTTTTCTTCCTCACCAGTTCAATGATTTCACTTGGATACTTTTCGCTGCGGTTAATCTTATATTTAGCTTCTAGAAGGAGTGTTTCTCCATGCCGCCGGGAATTTTTTCTGAGTCAGTTGGCCAATAGGTTCACTTCGTAGAGAATTTTTCCTTCAGATGATGTACACCTTGAACCCAGAAGGTGTGCTTCGCGTTAAAATCTCCACCAATAAGGAAATTTGAACCAAGGGCATTGAAGACACGAAAATAGTTGTCTTTTTCGAGCGAGCATCTCGGCGGACAGTAAACAGATGCTATATTGTAGCTTAGGTGTTTATTTTTAATCCTTACCGCGCACAACTCAAGTTCTTCCAGTGTTCGATGTTTGTTCTAATGAATAAGGACTAACTGCCCTGCGCTCTATCAGAAGGATGATAGGCATGATAACCAGCGTAGCCTCTTATCTTTATTTGCGATTCCCTTGTTAGATGTGTTTCGGAGATCAAACATATGTTGATATTTTCTCTCATTAGACAAATTTCTAACTCGTTAGATTTTTGTAAGAGTCCGTTTGGATTCCATGTTATAATTTTATTCAAAGAGTTCATATCTACTTAGATTTAGATATAAGATTAGCCCTACAGAAGCTTTCGACGTTACTGAGTCGTTCGAGAATTCTTTTGTTCTAAATGCAGTTCAGAATTTCTTTCAACGGATCAGAGGGTGGCCCGTCGTTTCGTTCAGTTACTTTGACTGCAGCCTGAGAATACGTCAGAAAACTGGGATTCTTTGGCTTTTCCGAGGTTATTCTTCGGTCTTTTTAGTGGACGACTTCGACGTACGTTTAATCGGCTTAGTAGGCTGATTGACTGGTTCAAAAGTCTGCACTGCTGATTCGAGCGTCCTTTCAGTCGGCTTAGGAGTCTGTACAACTGGCTTACGAGCCCACTCAGTTTGCTTAGCAACGCGCTTCACCGACTTAGGAGCCCGATCGACTGATTTCGTTCCCCGCACAGTCGGTGTTGTAGATTTCTCCGTCGCATGTGCAATTCCTTTGCGACCTCGCAGCCGCGATAATTTGCTGGGTGCCTTCCTTTGCAGTTAGCGCAAGTTGCTTTTTCATTTTTGCTTAAACTGCAATTTTCAGAAGAGTTTTCCAACGCACTTAACGCAGCGCGACTCTTTCCCCCAGTACGCCTGCGTATGATTAAACTCTTGGCGACGCTTGCATTGAGGGATTGTCCTCGTATTGACACGTAGCGGATCGATTTTAACTACCATACTCATGATTGTACGAATATTGTATATCTTTTCCTGGCTTTCCGTTTTATCGAACGATAGCACTTCTTCTCCACGATTGGGTCATTTTCTCTCTTTTTTTAAAAGGTTATCAGCGTCAAGAATGTTATAACCTCTATCGCGTAAATCACCTATAACGTCTTCTTTAGCACATGATGGATGAAATCCTTTAGCTACGACCCTCAAAGGTCTCTCAGACTTGTCTTCGTAAGTATGCCATTGAATTTTTTCGTTGTTAAGCTTTTGAGATACAGCCCGATAGCCTTCAGCGTCATTAAGCTTGATTTCCCATGTAACGTTTCGCAAGAAAGTTACTTTAAATTCAGTAGCGATCGTTGTTTTTAAAATTTTCGCAGAGAATTATAGTCAGCAACGCCTGTAATATTTATTAGAGGATGGGCGCGTTTGCTTTCAATTTGCTTTTCTGCTTTTCGCTGCGGTTTGCGATTAGGTTCGTGTTGCGGAACAACCTCGGGCGATGAACCGGCCTTACGTTTTTTAGATGGTCTTCCTTTAAGTATCCAATTCGTTTCGCGCGTGAGACCTTCTTCGTCCGTACTGTAGTGATGGCTACCCGGAGTGGGTTCACTAAGAATAACCGACTGTTATCTCAAGAAAGATGGCGGGTGTTGTATAAAGTACAACTGATAAGTATAAATTATAGATAAACACATACTCATGAATACTTATGTGAATTATATATGTATATATACTAGCTTATATTACTTATTAGAGTCAATCTGAATTAGTCTATCGTACAATAAAGATCACAATTAGAATCTAGTCTTTCATTTATACATTACACAACATGCTGTCAGATGTGTTGTTTCTAAACTAAGTACTTAGTGAAAACGTGAAAAAGTGAGAACATTTGAAGATGACCAATGATTTAGAAATTGGGTTAATTCTATCGTATTAGTAAGAAAACCGAATGAAAAACTTCGTTTGTGTTTAGATCCGCGTCATTTGAATAAGGCTTTACTTCGTCCGCATTACCCGTTTCCAAATATAGATGATTGTAAAGCAAAGCTGAATGGAGCTAAATATTTTAGTGTCCTTGATGCAAACTCAGGCTTTTGGGTAATACAATTGGATGAAGAGTCTTCGAAGTTATGTACTTTCAATACACCTTTCGGTAGATTTCGGTTTCTTCGACTGCCTTTCGGTATAAATGCAGCACCGGAAATTTTTCATTGTGAAATGGTCAAAAACTTTGCGGATATATCTAATGTTATAATCTATATTGATGATT
Organism: Pocota personata; assembly: GCA_963082735.1. NCBI lineage: Eukaryota > Metazoa > Arthropoda > Insecta > Diptera > Syrphidae > Pocota > Pocota personata. The sequence goes on along the minus strand of OY720429.1, from coordinate 174,428,882 downwards.
TTTTAATTTATGCCTCGAGCAAAGAAGAACACGATCATATTTTGGAGAAAGTTCTTCAAAGAGCTGCAGACATAGGGCTTAAATTTAACCCAACAAAATCAAAATTTTGTCAAAGTGAGGTAATTTTCATAGGTCATGTGTTTAGTCAAATGGGTGTCCGTCCGGATAAGGCAAAAATAGATGCGATTTGCGGCATTCCAAGACCAACTTCCACATCGAAACTACAGCGATTTTTAGGTATGGTAAATTACCTAGGGTCTTTCGTTAAGGATATGTCTGTCGAAAATGTCAATCTAAGGAATCTGTTGAAAAAAGACATACAATGGCATTGGTCTGAGGAACATGAAAGAGAATTCAACAAATTAAAAGAGTTAATTTCTAAAGCACCAGTTCTCACATACTTTGATGTGAATAAGCCTCTGATTTTGTCTGTAGATGCTTCACAAAATGCAGTTGGGGCAGTGATTTCACACCATGGCAATCCAATTGCATATGCCTCAGCCACGCTTACTCAATCACAGCAAAATTATGCCCAAATAGAAAAGGAATTATTTGCTATTCTATTTGGGTGCACTAAATTTCATTCCTTCATTTTTGGAAAATCGGTTTTGGTTGAAACCGATCACAAACCGCTGGTCCCACTTTTTGATAAGCCATTGTATAAGGTTCCTGCGCGTTTACAACGATTCATGCTTAGGCTTTTAGCGTATGATCTAAAAGTATCTTTTAAGCCTGGAAAATATATGTATGTGGCTGATATATTATCTCGCGCAGCCTTGCCAAACGAATCTTTAACCGAATTTGACAGTGAGATAAATCTTCATTGCAATTTAGTCTTATCGGCACGCCCATTGGCGATGTCTTATTCGAAACAAGAAGAAATCCGCACCGAAACCAAAAATGATATTGTTGTATCAAAAGTCATGGAATACCATAAAACTGGCTGGCCCACTAATAAAAAAGAAATAGATCATTTTATAATGCCGTACTATAATATTCGCAACGAGCTTGAAGTCGTTGAAGGTCTTTTATATAAATCAAATCGTCTTGTAATTCCGCCAAAAATGCGTCATAAAGTCTTACTAATTTTACATGAAGGCCATATGGGTATAGAAAGATGTAAAAGTCTAGCAAAACAGTCAATTTACTGGCCTAATATTGAGCATGATATCCTAAACATTGTTAGGAATTGTGATATATGCATTCGTTATCAACCACAAAACCAAAAAGAACCCATTCGTATGCATGAAATTCTTTCATTACCTTGGTATAAAGTAGGAATGGATTTATTCGAACATAACAAGAATATGTATCTTCTCGTTGTCGACTACTTTTCGAAATACATCGAAATAGCTAAATTAAATAAGACTTATTGTAGTCAAATTGTCATAACCCATCTTAAGTCAATGTTCTCACGTCATGGTATACCATCAATAATAGTTAGTGACAATGGGCCGCCGTTCAACTCAGAAGAGTTTGGCAATTTTAATAAAAGCTGGGGAATTGAGCATATAACGTCAAGCCCCTATTTTCCCAGGTCGAATGGTTTAGCGGAACGCTCCATTCAAACCATAAAAAAGATCCTTAATAAGTGCAATGAAACCAATTCTGATCCCTACATAGCACTTCTTCACTATAGAACCACACGAAAAGGAAATATTAGTTCTCCTTCTGAACTGTTAATGTCACGTCAATTGCGGACAAAAATGCCTATATTGTCCGAAAACTTAAGGCCATTTCAAGTTAATATTGATGAACATAATAAGAAAATTGAGCTTCAGCAGCAAAAAACTTGCTCATTTTATAACAAAAATGCTCGTCATTTACCAGCTTTGATAAAAGGCAAAAATGTTTTTTTTAAGAAAACCCCAACATCACACTGGCAACCAGCTACAGTTCTGGAAAAGTGTGAAGAACCAAGATCATACATAGTGGGTTCAGAGGATGGCACACAATATCGCCGTAACAGACAACATATCCTAGAAACTGGTTCTCCTCAAAGTGTAAAATCAGAGCGTGTAGATCCAGATGAATTGATATCACAAACGCAAAATGAAGATAGTATTCCAAATTCAAATAATTTTGTGCCACAAAATGATGAAGAGAAACGAAATGCAAATCTTACACCTACAAAACCAAAGTATGTTACGCGTTTCGGTAGAACCGTAGCACCACCGAGTCGTTTTGCTTCCCACCACACGTAGTTTAAATGAATTTCTTTTTTTTTCCTTTTGTTGCCTTATCTAATATTAGTTGTATCCTTTTTTTTATAAAGTAATAAGTGGAAATATAAATATATAACTTGAATTAATAATCTACATTAAATATATAACATATATGTATGTACATACATTATATTATTATTTATCTATTTATCTATTTTTAAATGAAAATTTTAGATTGTTAAATTAATAAAAATGCAAATAGAAAATGTATTTTAAGGAATTTAAAAAAAAAAAAAAATTTTAATAACATATATTTTGTATTATTATCTATATTGAATTAAATATTATTCGTATGTATATATGAAAGGAAGATGTTGTATAAAGTACAACTGATAAGTATAAATTATAGATAAACACATACTCATGAATACTTATGTGAATTATATATGTATATATACTAGCTTATATTACTTATTAGAGTCAGTCTGAATTAGTCTATCGTACAATAAAGATCATAATTAGAATCTAGTCTTTCATTTATACATTACACAACAGCGGGTTGGCATTTTAGTCGCCCTAACCCACATGGGAGATGCAAGTCAGTGATATTGGTCGGCCGAGTAAATATCCACGTGTAGTATTACTCCACAGTGAGAGTGAAACCAATTTCCAGCATGGGTTGGTGACGTTAGAATTCCACTTCTTTACAAATTTTGTAATTGGCTAGTTATCTCCATCCCCCAGCGATAATTATCCACCTTGTCGTGGTGCTGGGGCTTAAGTAGGGCTGAAGGATGGGTCGGCGAATGCTGATTATTCATCGACTCCTGGAGGTCCGAAAATTGAGAGATAGCCTCCCTATTCAAACGGAGGTGTGAGCAAGTTAAAACCGTGCCGAAGATAGAAGGTTGGGGAGATAAAATACCAACGTCTTTAACGAGGCGTACCTATATTCCGACCTTACTCGTGGGAACAAATATGAATGAAAAATAAAAATAAAAAACAAAACAAAACAAAATAAGTAGCAGTTCGGACGCTGACACATTACCCGTGGGCGTACCAGAATTGACAGAGCGCCAGCCACTATCGGCAGCCAACCCGGATCAGGAGATATCTATGGAGATGGAGGAGCGGCTATTAGCAGATCCATCCGAGAGTACACGGAAAGAAGTTACTTTTAAAGAGGAGAGTGCTGATGCTGCTTTTATTGCAATTAAACGTAATAACTTGCAAAGGAAAAAAACATCAGGTGCATAAATTAAGGGGGAACAAATCTGTGACGTGCTATGTATGCGATCAAGTGGATCATTTCGCCAACAAATCTCCAAATAAAAAAGAGAAGCAGGATCAACGGTTTTTATGTTCTTTTGTTGCTCAAGGTAACTCTTCGCGGGAGTGGTACATCGATTCAGGTGCTTCAGCGCATATGACGATGAATAATGCTGACATGGGCGACAATTCTCATTTAGCCGTCAAGCGCACTGGGGACATTCGTTGGCACCGATAGCTCATCCCCTAATCATTCAGTCCTGGTCAAAGATGTTTTGCACATTCCAGACATTTGTGCGAATGTGATGTCGGTTAGTCAGATGGCGAAACGTGGTAACACATTGGTGTTTGATAAGGTTAGCTGTAAAATCTTCGATGCAAAAAATCATTGGTTGCAACGGCACTTCTTATCAATGATTTGTACAGATTAAACTGCAGCAGTTGCAATGGTGGCGGTTGACAAAAAAAATTTGGGGCATCGTCGTTTGGGGCACACATGTGATGCGAACTTGAGGAAATTCAAGGAAGTGGCAACGGGTGTAGATTTTTCAGAAAGCAATGATGAAAAATATGTGATTTGTGTGAAGGGCAAACAGGTGCGTGCTCCATTTGAACAAGTGAAAACCGAGCGAAAGGGTATTGAAAGTTATCCAGAGTGATATATGCCTGTGCGATCGTTTGGTAATGCAAAATATTTCGTCACATTTATTGACGACTACAGTCGAAGGATGTTTTTGTATTCAATGAAGGCAAGGTAAAAAGTTCTCGGCCTGACGCAGAGATGGCGTTCCAATCAGCAAAAATTTATGTTCCCTGCCTGGGTACACTTCTCATTAGTTTGTATGACAAGTTTCAACTCGTGTTCTCTCAAGTAGTTTCTTTACACAAATTTTTGCATTAGACGTCTTGCGTGTTTTCGTTAAAATGGATAAACTTGAATATCGTCCGGTGATAAAATTCTTCGTTTTGGATGGGTTAACCCCTAAGGAAATTCATCCAAAGTTGACAATAGTTTACGGGGACTCTGCTCCTTCCATGTCAATTGTTAAAAAGTGGGCAGCTGAATTAAAACGTGGTCGCACGTCCGTCAAAGATGACCCACGTGAAGGACGGTGAAAAATCGCAACCACACCGGAAACCATCGAAAAAGTGCATGATATCGTATTGGACGATAGGCGAGTGAAGGTGAGTGAGATAAAGATAGCTGAGGCTCTGTGTATATCGGAAGATAGGGTGCGAAACATCTTGGACAAAAACTTAGGGATGCGAAAGCTCTGCGCAAGATGGGTGCCGCATTTGCTGAATGCCGATCAAAAGCAAATGCGCAAACGATTTTTGCGGCAATCTTTGGACCGATTCAATAGGGATCCGACCGATATTGTGCGGCAATTTGTCACCATGAATGAGACATGGGTCCACCACTACACGCGCGAAACGAAACAGCAGACGAAGCAGTGGGTGGAAGACGGTGGTTCAGCGCCAAAGAAAGCGAAGTCAATCGCATCTGCCGGTAAGGTCATGGCCAGTGTGTTTTGGGTTGCGAAAGGGATCCTGTTAATTGATTACCTTGAGAAAGGCAGAACAATTACAGGCGAATATTACTCCAATCTTCTTGACCAGATGGATGCCAAAATTCGTGAGAAGAGGCCTGGCTTGAAAAAGAAAAAAATCATCTTTCACCAGGACAATGCACCTGTACACAAGTGTGCGTTGGTTATGGGAAAACTGCGGGATTTGGGGTACGATTAGCTCGGCTCCCCCTCCTATTTACCTGATTTGGCACCATCAGAAGCGCTTCGCTTCCAATGCAGAAATTGAGAGGGCAGAAGATGAATATTTTCACAGCCTTCCAGACTCTCACTTTTTGATATCACAAACGCAAAATGAAGATAGTATTCCAAATTCAAATAATTTTGTGCCACAAAATGATGAAGAGAAACGAAATGCAAATCTTACACCTACAAAACCAAAGTATGTTACGCGTTTCGGTAGAACCGTAGCACCACCGAGTCGTTTTGCTTCCCACCACACGTAGTTTAAATGAATTTCTTTTTTTTTCCTTTTGTTGCCTTATCTAATATTAGTTGTATCCTTTTTTTTATAAAGTAATAAGTGGAAATATAAATATATAACTTGAATTAATAATCTACATTAAATATATAACATATATGTATGTACATACATTATATTATTATTTATCTATTTATCTATTTTTAAATGAAAATTTTAGATTGTTAAATTAATAAAAATGCAAATAGAAAATGTATTTTAAGGAATTTAAAAAAAAAAAAAATTTTAATAACATATATTTTGTATTATTATCTATATTGAATTAAATATTATTCGTATGTATATATGAAAGGAAGATGTTGTATAAAGTACAACTGATAAGTATAAATTATAGATAAACACATACTCATGAATACTTATGTGAATTATATATGTATATATACTAGCTTATATTACTTATTAGAGTCAGTCTGAATTAGTCTATCGTACAATAAAGATCATAATTAGAATCTAGTCTTTCATTTATACATTACACAACAGCGGGTTGGCATTTTAGTCGCCCTAACCCACATGGGAGATGCAAGTCAGTGATATTGGTCGGCCGAGTAAATATCCACGTGTAGTATTACTCCACAGTGAGAGTGAAACCAATTTCCAGCATGGGTTGGTGACGTTAGAATTCCACTTCTTTACAAATTTTGTAATTGGCTAGTTATCTCCATCCCCCAGCGATAATTATCCACCTTGTCGTGGTGCTGGGGCTTAAGTAGGGCTGAAGGATGGGTCGGCGAATGCTGATTATTCATCGACTCCTGGAGGTCCGAAAATTGAGAGATAGCCTCCCTATTCAAACGGAGGTGTGAGCAAGTTAAAACCGTGCCGAAGATAGAAGGTTGGGGAGATAAAATACCAACGTCTTTAACGGGGCGTACCTATATTCCGACCTTACTCGTGGGAACAAATATGAATGAAAAATAAAAATAAAAAACAAAACAAAACAAAATAAGTAGCAGTTCGGACGCTGACACATTACCCGTGGGCGTACCAGAATTGACAGAGCGCCAGCCACTATCGGCAGCCAACCCGGATCAGGAGATATCTATGGAGATGGAGGAGCGGCTATTAGCAGATCCATCCGAGAGTACACGGAAAGAAGTTACTTTTAAAGAGGAGAGTGCTGATGCTGCTTTTATTGCAATTAAACGTAATAACTTGCAAAGGAAAAAAACATCAGGTGCATAAATTAAGGGGGAACAAATCTGTGACGTGCTATGTATGCGATCAAGTGGATCATTTCGCCAACAAATCTCCAAATAAAAAAGAGAAGCAGGATCAACGGTTTTTATGTTCTTTTGTTGCTCAAGGTAACTCTTCGCGGGAGTGGTACATCGATTCAGGTGCTTCAGCGCATATGACGATGAATAATGCTGACATGGGCGACAATTCTCATTTAGCCGTCAAGCGCACTGGGGACATTCGTTGGCACCGATAGCTCATCCCCTAATCATTCAGTCCTGGTCAAAGATGTTTTGCACATTCCAGACATTTGTGCGAATGTGATGTCGGTTAGTCAGATGGCGAAACGTGGTAACACATTGGTGTTTGATAAGGTTAGCTGTAAAATCTTCGATGCAAAAAATCATTGGTTGCAACGGCACTTCTTATCAATGATTTGTACAGATTAAACTGCAGCAGTTGCAATGGTGGCGGTTGACAAAAAAAATTTGGGGCATCGTCGTTTGGGGCACACATGTGATGCGAACTTGAGGAAATTCAAGGAAGTGGCAACGGGTGTAGATTTTTCAGAAAGCAATGATGAAAAATATGTGATTTGTGTGAAGGGCAAACAGGTGCGTGCTCCATTTGAACAAGTGAAAACCGAGCGAAAGGGTATTGAAAGTTATCCAGAGTGATATATGCCTGTGCGATCGTTTGGTAATGCAAAATATTTCGTCACATTTATTGACGACTACAGTCGAAGGATGTTTTTGTATTCAATGAAGGCAAGGTAAAAAGTTCTCGGCCTGACACAGAGATGGCGTTCCAATCAGCAAAAATTTATGTTCCCTGCCTGGGTACACTTCTCATTAGTTTGTATGACAAGTTTCAACTCGTGTTCTCTCAAGTAGTTTCTTTACACAAATTTTTGCATTAGACGTCTTGCGTGTTTTCGTTAAAATGGATAAACTTGAATATCGTCCGGTGATAAAATTCTTCGTTTTGGATGGGTTAACCCCTAAGGAAATTCATCCAAAGTTGACAATAGTTTACGGGGACTCTGCTCCTTCCATGTCAATTGTTAAAAAGTGGGCAGCTGAATTAAAACGTGGTCGCACGTCCGTCAAAGATGACCCACGTGAAGGACGGTGAAAAATCGCAACCACACCGGAAACCATCGAAAAAGTGCATGATATCGTATTGGACGATAGGCGAGTGAAGGTGAGTGAGATAAAGATAGCTGAGGCTCTGTGTATATCGGAAGATAGGGTGCGAAACATCTTGGACAAAAACTTAGGGATGCGAAAGCTCTGCGCAAGATGGGTGCCGCATTTGCTGAATGCCGATCAAAAGCAAATGCGCAAACGATTTTTGCGGCAATCTTTGGACCGATTCAATAGGGATCCGACCGATATTGTGCGGCAATTTGTCACCATGAATGAGACATGGGTCCACCACTACACGCGCGAAACGAAACAGCAGACGAAGCAGTGGGTGGAAGACGGTGGTTCAGCGCCAAAGAAAGCGAAGTCAATCGCATCTGCCGGTAAGGTCATGGCCAGTGTGTTTTGGGTTGCGAAAGGGATCCTGTTAATTGATTACCTTGAGAAAGGCAGAACAATTACAGGCGAATATTACTCCAATCTTCTTGACCAGATGGATGCCAAAATTCGTGAGAAGAGGCCTGGCTTGAAAAAGAAAAAAATCATCTTTCACCAGGACAATGCACCTGTACACAAGTGTGCGTTGGTTATGGGAAAACTGCGGGATTTGGGGTACGATTAGCTCGGCTCCCCCTCCTATTTACCTGATTTGGCACCATCAGAAGCGCTTCGCTTCCAATGCAGAAATTGAGAGGGCAGAAGATGAATATTTTCACAGCCTTCCAGACTCTCACTTCCGAGAAGGAATACTGATGTTGGAGAAACGCTGGACCAAGTGTGTTGAAGTCAAAGGATATTATGTAGAAAAATAAAATCATTTCATTTTCTTTCATTGTCAGGCCGAGAACTTTTCACCTACCCTCGTATTTAAAAACTTCAAGAGTTTTGTCGAGAACCCACTATGCTGCACTATAAAATGTCTCCGCATGACAATGGCACAGAGTATTCTAACAAACAATTCGACACATTCACGGCTGACCGCGGGATTTTGCATCAACGGACGGTACCACACACCTGAGCAAAATGGTGTGGCGGAGCGAATGAACCGCACAATAATGGAAAAAGTGATAGTGGTTTAGGAAATATTTTTTGGGCCGAGGCCAGATGCGAGTAAGCAGTTAGATGATTCTGTCATCTTCGCTGATCCAGATATTCAAAATGAGTCTGCAATCGAAATCAACGAAAATACTGTAACAGCAGATAACGAATTCAGTGAGGCGATGGACAGCGAGAATTCGTCATATACATCTGGGAATGAAATCGATTTCGATGTTGTTGCCAGTGAGTTGTGGGTTGTACCATGTCTAGGGACAGGTGGCGATAGTGATAGTTATAGTCCGAGACGTTCTTCGAACATGTGAGCTATCCAGTCCAGAGCTTGTACGCGATGCTAGCATGTGCTACTAAAGATGTCAGTTAACCCAAATCTTATCAAGAAGCGAGGCAATGCGAGAAGACGAAGCAGTGGGAAGAAGCGATGAAAGTCGAATACGAATCACTGAAAGGCAATGATACATGGGAGCTGTGCGAGCTGCCTACTGGTCGGAAAGCGATAGACAGTAAGTGGGTTTATAAAGTAAAACGCAATGCTGCCGGTGTGATCAAGCGTTATAAAGCTCGACTTGTCATCAAAGGCTTCAGACAAGTAAGAGGCATAGATTATGATGAAACTTATTCGCCTGTTGCGCGCTATCCATCAGATGCATCAAAGACAGATGCCGAGCACCGAGAAATGGCGAATGTTCCGTATCAAGAGGCGATTGGATGTATTATGTATGCTGCACAAATAACTCGTCCTAATATTTGTTTCGCTGTTAGCAGTCTTAGTAGATACATCAATAATTATGGCAATGCACACTGGGCAGCAGTAAAAAGGGTGCTGCGATATTTGAAGGGAACCATTGACTAAAATTGACATTTCATCCAAAAGGGAATGAGGAGATGATTGGCTTCTGCGACGCAGATTGGGCCGGAGACGTTGACAAGCGACGTTCAACCACTGGTTATGTCTTTCGAATCCAAGGTGGTGCAATTTCTTAGGCAACACGTCGTCAACCAACAATTGCATTATCTTCAACCGAGGCCGAATTTATGTCAATGGTAGCAGCTATCCAAGAGGCGCTTAAAACGCTTTGAATGTGAGATTTTTTGGAGGCGTCGAAGAAAATTCTTTCGTACTGCGACAACCAAGGGGCACTTCACCTGGTAATGAATAAAAATTATCATGCACGTACAAAGCATATTGATGTACGCAAGTACTTAATATGGAGTCGAAGAAGAGAATGGTCTGAATCTGTAATAAAAGCCAACAAACGGAATGATTGCTGACATTTTAACGAAATCAGTTAATTCTTTAAAACCTAACAAATTTGTTTTAGAATTTGGATTAGGCAATTAAATTTTGTTTGAATATGTTTCTTTTGTTAATTATTATAACGTCATATTTCCTTTTATTTCTTTAATGATTGAAACACTAGTGAGGATGTTGTAAAATAACTCTCACCATCTTTTAATATTGTGTTTGCTAATGTCACATTTTTTATATTGAATAAAACTCACTCTTCTTTCAATGATCAAACCTCCAAGTCGTGTTTTTTGTATACTGGAATATTTCACCCGCGCAATCCTAAGGAATCAGATTATTACTTCAACAGAAAATGTAGATTAAGATAGTAAGTGTAGCGGGTAAGGTGTAGGAAAATTGTCCACAACAAATTTCCAATATAATCTGTTGATATTATGAGCGATGTGTAAAAGTTAGTAGATTTAAGTTGAGGCTGGTAGAATTTCAGAAATTGTAAGAAGTGGTAGGAATGCCACTTCTGTAAGTTGAATTTGCCCCAATCACTCCCACTGACAATTTACATTTGCTTTGTCTTTGTTAAATAAGAGCAATCATAAGTGGTAAATACTAGGTATAAAACAAGTAGGCAGTACTGCTGTTTGTTACAGTTATTATACTTTATACTATATGCATCATACCTACACATTGTTCTAAATTTTTTATTTTTTTTAGTGTCATTGTTGTGACCAAATACGGCCAAGCCAAAAGAATTTGTATGTGATTCACATTTTTGCATGCCTTATAGTAATTATGTAAATATCTTTTTTGGCAGTTTTCGAGCACAACCGTGTTTAGTATTAGAAATAATATACTATCCCGCGAAAAAAGAATATATTTAACAATGCTTTGAAAGAAATTTGGAATCGAATATATAATTTGGATATGCTTTTCTTCTAACGTTTCTTAAATTTGCTAATCTTTTATTAGACCAAGGAATTTTAAATGTTTTTTCCATAAACGCAACATAATTACCTAAAAAAAATTGTTTAAATAATCCTTAAGTGTTACATAAATGATTTTTGTTTCGCTAAAAGTTAACCCGAATTTATTATTATTATTGCTTTGATTAAAGGAATTAAGAAAAGTTAATTCTTAATCAATAAAGTCCAAATTTCTGAAAGTATAAATTTAATCAATGTTAAATAATACCGAATCTAAAATTCTATTCAAAATATTCCGAATATTGATTTCTTGTTTATTTGAAATAAGTTCAAAGACAGAAGACCATCGACGACTATTTGTTCCCATTCTTGTTTAATATCGAATTAAATCGGTATTAAATCAAGATCATCACCACCCACATTATTTCAAATGACATCACACACAAGGTAGTTGAGTGGTTTCAAGATGAATAACTACACTACTAATGTCTTGAATGTACTTTTTATACACATTGGCTACATTGTTTAAACGAACGTTTTCAACAAAATTGACAAACACATCCGTTCGACATCAACCGATCGATGCTCTTATTGCAGATTTTGCAGGGTTTCTTCGGACAGCTTCACATAATGGGTGTGCAAATTCCAGAATTGCATTCTTCACAATGCTTCACCATTACTAGTTATATTTTAATTAAAAAAGCAAACGTTTAAATGCAAAAAAAAAGTTCTCACGAGCGAGAATTGATCGATGTTTGCGATGATGTTTGATATGAAATCGAGTGAACTGATATTGATTTTGAATAAAATCGATTGATTCACATCCGAGTATATTACCCAACTCAAATATGAAATTTGAACAAAATCTTTAGAGTCGTTTTCGAGCAAATCAATTTTTTTTTTGTTAGAGTCCGTCGGTCATACATACCGACATACCGACAGAATTGAGAGACCCACTTGTTTGTGTTTTTCTATTATAGTGATATCAAGTTGAATCAAAATCTCGAGTTCAAACTTTTTCGGCAACCAAAACTTCCAACGGTCATAAATAATGGATTTGGTATTATTTCCATTGATATAGTCCAATTGGACTTGCTATACGTATGAGCGCCCATTGGGTAAAAAATTTGTGTCAAACCAACTTTATTATACCCTATCCCACAGTTACAAGTATACACTATCCCATGGAGTATATGAATTTTGATACATAGTTTGTAACATAGAGAAATAATAACAATAGACCCCAAAAGTATATCAATATATTTGTGATCAGCATCGAAAGTTATGTCGATCTAGACATTTACGTATGTCCATATGTCACCAGTTTGGGGGTCCTACATTTTGAGCTAGGAAGATAAAATTTAGTGTGTAAGCTTTTTCGAATCCAAAACAGTGCAGACACTCCCACTTTTGAATGCTCTTTCTTAACGTTTTCACTAGAAACTGAATAATATTATGTCTACAGTTTGTCTATACGTTGTAAAATTGGTATTTATAGAGGGCCTTTCCTTCAAAAAACTTGACATTGCTTTTTCAAGATCTCATTAGAATCGTCCACTTTCTCATAAGAAACTATAAAATCTGTTTTTCTGATAAAATTTATTAAAAGTAGAAAAAGACGCTTCTATTGAATTTGCATTGAACATTTCAGAACGCAACGCTCACTTTATTAGGGATGGGTTAGAAGTTGAAAGATACGTTATCATACGATCTGTTCATACACAGTTCATAACATAAAGAAGTAATAACGACAGATCCCCCAAAAGAAGATATATTTGCGATCGGCATCAAAAGTGATGTCGATCTAGCCATATGCGTATGTCACCACTTCTTGGGTCTTAAATTTTGAGTTATGAGTATGAATTTGATAAATAAGCTTTCAAGCAGTACAAGCGTACCATGTTTTGAAATCCGCCCACAGACACGCCAACTTTTCAAAAAATATCGTTTATCTTAATTTTTTTTGCTCGAAACTGACAAATATTAAATATGTATCTAGACTTTTATTTTTTCTATATTTCGTTCATGCATTATACGAGTACAAGAAGATTTCGTCGCGGTATCACTAGAATATTTGTTATAATTTTTAAAATTGATTTCAGAAGTTACGAAATTGCATAAAAAGATGAGACTGAAGAAGCCTATTTCGAACTGTCAAAGTTGTTCAAGCGCGGGCGATCATTTTAACGTCAGAGATCCGGAACAGTCACTGAATTTAGAGACAAAAGCGATGAAAAGACCACCTAAATTTCAAACCCACTACACCAATCTTTCTTTCTCTCTCTCTCAATTTCTACAAAACGCCTGTGCACTGAAATAATTTAATGGTATTCATATCCCATTTGGCGCTCGCAAATTATATAAAAAAAAAAAACTTCGTTAAAATTTCTAAGTTAAGAGAAAATTACCTTCATATTTCATTTGGGGTTCTCATTTGGTAAAGCGTACTAAAAGAGGATACAATTAGTAAGATACAATTTATACATTATTATAATATTATATTATTATATAATACAAATATTAAACAACATGAAACCAAAAAAAACACGGTCTTAAATACCATATATTTCTACTGTATCGGCATTTGTCGTCGCAGTATATATTGTGACAGTTTCTAAGATTGCTACTAGCCCACATCACCAAAAGTAAAGCGAAACATTTAAATTATGACAAAGTAATGTCATCGCCATTGCTATCGCCTGCGCCACAGCATCCAGAAGTAATGACTCTAGCCACGTGGTTACCTTCGCTAGACTCAGCAAGCAGATTGCCGAACTACAATTGCCTCAGATGAGGAGAGGGGGAAATTAAAGGAACAATTATTGAGTTATGCCATCGCCTCCGCCACATCCAGCTTTTTCACTGCTAGTCATCATCATTATCTGCTAGTGCCCTTGAAGAAAACGTCCTTGCTTCCACAGCAGCCATTATGTCAGTCGCCGCTTCCAACCTCAATGTTTCATTACCACCCACATCGCCTCATCATAAGGTACTGCCGTGTAAGACTACATGTGCACAGAAACAAGTCACCAGGTATGTACAGCAATAATTATTATACGAGTACTACTACTGTCACCTACGCCCACGAACCCTATTCATTCGTGTATTCCATGCCCATGCATTTTCCAACCACAACCAATGGCCAATGTTTAATGTCGTCTTCAAAGAGACTTCAGTCACAGCTACACCGAACTAGAGAATATGTCTCGTTCTCAAACAGCTCTCAAAGGTAATGCTAAACGTACGGGTAAAGCATTGCTCATTCATCCAAATAGCACTAGTGCTAGAATTAACGCCCCAGAATTTCACTACGGCCGCCCGGAAATTGTGATAAGTAGTCAATTGGCAAAGGGAGGGCCTTTTCGACGATACGTGAATCCAAGGAAATCGTTAACTTTAGAGTCATGGTTTCTAATTTCTGTGGTCACAAGTTAAAACCGCCTAAGTCGACTTAGGTCAAAATTAGCTTATTGGTACCACAAGACTCAGTGTATCTACATATATGCGTTAAATTTTTAATGTCGTTAACATTAAAATTGTAGTTGTAAAAACTTAAGAAAAGCTTAAGTCGAAACTCTTTAACTTTTGATTTGGTAAAACAGCATAACCTCCATTTCTTTAATTTTAATGCCTAACTCAACTTTGGCCATTTATTGTCCTTGCTCTCACATTGGTATAATAACCAAAGCTGAGTTAGTCTCTTTCCCACTTATTCACTTTAATTTTCGAATAACGACCTAAGTTGAGATAAGTAGTTATTTCGCCAAGTACAAAGAAAATTAATTTTCTTAACTTGAGATCGGTCGTTATTCCAAAATGTGCACAAATTGAAAAATTATATTTATTTAAATTAAGCTGTTATTCCAAATCACATAAGCCATTTTTTAAAATACATTCTCAAGTTTAATTGTTATTTCGAACCATAATTATTGTAAGCGTGTGAAATAAGTCGACTTAGGTTATTCTTCCAAATAAATTGAAATACGAAGAAATTTGAAAACGGTGTCATAATTGTGATCAGTAGTGTTGTGATTTTAAATTACATTTTAGTGCATATACTTAAGTAAAAGGTGCGTGTAAAAGTGTATTTTGGTTGGAAATGGCTAGGTCAGAAACCAAAGGTAAATTCATCTTTTTAAGGCGTTAAGACTATAGTAATATATAGGTAATAATTTAAGTGATATGACGCATTTTACAAAGTTTTCTTTTATAAAATTATGTAGAAATTTATTTATAGAAACATGAAACAATAATGGAGTTATCGATAAGTCCATTGTCCTCAGAAAATAATAGGACTCATTGAAGAAGTACCTTTCATCCTCATCAATTTGGAGGACATTCTCGAGTGGGAAATTCAGAAAGGTCCAGATTTTATTGCATCATCTAGTGATCCTAGTGACGAGAATTGCGAGAAATTGTCTCGACTCGGAGCACAAGTTGAGAACGCATTACGAACGCCGCCAAATAAAAAAAAAAGGGTATTAGAATTCAGAGAAAGATTTCCGAAATAGCAGACAGGCTTACGAAAAACATTCTGGAAACTTACGTAAAGCAAGAGAATGCATGGAATTTAATCAATATTGAAATATCGAAAAAAAGGCGAGGTAAGGTTTTATTGCACGATATTGAGGTTTAGTTCAACCACTACTGCTCTTTGGGATCTTACGATCAACGTTGAAAGCAAAAAATGTGACGCAATAGTACAATTTCGAATTAAATTGCAATGTAAAAGATGTATATTTGATGGATATTTCACACAGTGCTTCGGTTAGCCCTTTGACGCATAAGGGATATATGTGTCCCCAAAATTAAAATCATCATACTTATACTCCTACGAGTATGATTTTGAAAAATAAAAACTTGTTGGATTTTTAAATTCATTGGTTTTAATTTGATTCTTGAGGCAACACTGTAAACCAGAAGTAAACAAACAATATCTCCATTTGAGTGTTTGATTTTTAACGAAACAGAAGTTGAAATTTAATGATAATAGAAGACCACTTTCATTTTTTTTTTTTTTTTGGACCATTCAATAATTGAATAGTATTGACTTGTAAGTTTACATTATGGGACTCAATGGGACTCCCTGTATGCGTCATCTGTACCCAATGTTTTACGCATTTGGCAATACGGTTTAGATCGAACAGAATCCTCGCCCTTGGTCCTCTCCGTGGGCGCCCGCCGGAAATGGCTATTCACCTTTCGGGTGTTTAGAGTCAGCTAAGGATTTACACGCATGCTTCAATCGTGCGCTGTGGTCCATTAGGACGAGGTTGGAGTAAACCATAAATCTCACTTAAGCGAAGGTGTTGAGGTACCCGTGCCGATGGTTTCGTGGCCAGCTGGTGATTAAAGGTGCTGGTCGTTAACGGTTCCTAACGATGCCCTGGCGAGGTCGGTAGTATAAATGCCTTATCATGGTATGTCGGCTCTGCCAGGATGGACTCTCTTTTCCGGACTTACTCGTGGGCCAAAAAATGAATCCAAACAAAGAAAAAAATGAAAGAAAAAAAGAAAAAAAAGAGAAAAAAAAAACAAGGTCGAGAGGACGCCAGACATTGGCCCCTCACCTGAAGACGAATTGTTGGCCTCCAGTCAGGAGTCAACAGTCTTCCCCTCAGCTCTAGCCAGTACTCCCTCTGGTGCACAGGGGGCTCACCAGTTAACTACAGAACGCACTGTCAAAAAGGCAACCAACTCCACTAAGGTTAGTGGCAATGGTTCGCCTAACAAGAAAAAATCGTCGGGCGCCCTCATGAAAGGCAAGTACAATATGGCTCGTTTCATTCTCGGCAAGATTACCAAAAATGAAGCGGCTGGCTGCGTTCATGAGAAAGATGCAGCGGACAAAGTTAAGTACCAAGCTGTGGTTGATGAGTACATCGCCCACCTTGAAAAACAACAACTGAAGAAGAAGGTGCCCATTGCTAACAAGCGCAATAGGTCTCTAGATGAGACCAATCGCGCGGCAAAAAAAGACCAAGTTTGCCAGGACCCCCTCTTTATCTCTTCAACAGCAAAGCACGCATGCTGCGAGTGTGAACCAGATGACGCGACACTTCTCCGAGGTGGCAAGGGACCATCTGCAGGTCGCTCTGGTAGACGAGCGCTCCTCCGACGGTAAGACGGTAGGTGAAGCTTGGATCAGCATAGAGGCTAGATTGTCCAATATGGTCATGGACTACCTTTTGGCAAACCTAGGGGGACCTCTGCCATATTTCGACTCCACCGAGTTGGTCAGGAGATATCGGGTCATCAGATGCAAGGACCAGTTCTCTAAGGATTTCCTTGGAGAGTGTATCACTAAGGTAGTGATGCCTGGGAGGGCTTGAAGCTCAAGCTTATACCTGCGAAGGATATCCCCAGGAGCCGGCGGTTCCGATAGATGACTCGGTAGTCATCAAGGCAGAGGAACCTCCTCTTTCCTGCTTCTGATTAACGAAGCGTGATTGGTGGCACTCGAAGAAGCCGACCATAAGCTGCATTTTGGCAGAAGGCATGCCAAAACCAAGGTTTTCCGCCCCTCTGGTCCTGACGATGAGACAGGGGAAATTGATGGCACCGACAAGTTGTCGGAGGACATGGTTGTCGACACCACTACCAACTCCACCATTCAGAATGTTGAAGATCACACAGATTAATCTGCGCCCCTCGAAGAGTGCATCAGATAATCTGCCTGTTTTCCTAGGCGAGGAAGACATCGACATTTGCCTTATTCAGAAGCCCTGGGTGAAAGGTTCAGTCGTTAAAGAGCTGAAGGACAACCGGTACAACATCTTCTAGAATACCATTAACCAGGTTAGTAATAAACCTACGACCTGCATCCTAGCTAAAAAACATATAAATGTATTTCTATGCCCTAATTTTAGCTCTGCCGATTTAACTGTAGTTAAATTGGAGGTTGCAACGGACACTCTTTTTATTTCCTCAGCTTACATGGATCGAGACAGTCCATCACCGCCTGAGGAGGTACGACAGTTGACATCAGCGATCGCGGAGAAAAATGGCAAATTGAATTTAGGCTGCGATGCGAGTGCCAGACATACGCTATGGGGCAGATTGGAAATCAACAAACGCGGTGAGTCTTTATTTGATTTCCTTGTGATGTCCAACATTTCTGTCTGTAATGTGGGTAACAAACCAACTTTTGTCTTTCCGAGTTCGGATAATTTCAGACCAATATTGACAACCTTAGAGTAACTAATTGGCGGGTATCCGATCGTCCATCTTTGTTTGATCATAAATTGATAATCTTTAATGTTAGCCACGAGGTCGAGGCACCTAAGCCATTTAGAAACCCTCAGAAAATTGACTGGTGCAAATTTGGTCATGTTATCAAATCTAAACTTCACAGAACATCCGGCGCGAAAATCGAATCAGTCAAGGAACTTGACGACAATATCACAACCCTAGTAAAAGCCATGGGTACGGCTTTTAAGGTTTCGTGCCCTATTAAATTCAATAAGAAAAAATTTCCCTCATGGCGGAACGAAGATCTTTCTAATCTTAGGAAGATTACCAGAGAAATCTTCAATGTCTACTATAGACACAAGCTTTGGCAACCATATAAGGATTGCATAAAAGAATATAAGAAATCCATTAAAAGGGCCAAGTCTCTGGGTTGGATGGACTATTGTCAGTCCATTGAAACCATTAAGGACTCTGCCAGATTGAGTAAGATCCTATCCAAGGAACACTCCAGTCCGTCCTTTATCAAAAGCCCGGACGGGTCTTGGATGGATTCCTCTAGCGAGTCTCTGGAGCTTTTAATGCAAACTCACTTTCCAGGGTGCAAAAATGAGATTACTCACTCAATTTGTCTTCAAGATGTGCAATCCTCATATTGCAACGACATTAAGACAACAATTACAGAGGTTAATACCTCTTGGGCCATTTCCTGCTTCTCTCCCTATAAATCGGCTGGACTTGACGGCATACTCCCGATAATGCTGCAAAAAACATTGGATCAGGTGGTCCCTTGGCTAGTTCCGATCTATAGAAGCTGTATTCTTCTAAGCCACGTCCCCCTGAGTTGGAGGCGTATTCGTGTTGTGTTTGTTCCGAAAGCGGGGAAGCGGGGGCATGAATCTGCAAAGGATTTCAGATCCATCAGCTTCTCATCTTTCCTCCTTAAGACGTTGGAACGTATATTAGATACGCACATCCGTAATAAAATAGATACATCCCTTCTATCAAAATCTCAGCATGCGTACACTAAGGGGCGATCGACTGAGACGGCGCTCCATGAAGTTGTGCGTACGATAGAAAAGACAATGCACTACAAACAATTTACTCTTGCCACCTTTTTAGATGTTGACGATGCTTTCAATAACGTTAGTACTGAAGCGATTCAGGAAGCTCTGTCCCAACTGGGTGTAGGGGAGTTTATTAGCAAGTGGATAGTGACTATGCTAAAAACCAGAATCATTCAATCGACACTCGGTAATAGTGTTTCCACCATATCCGTTGTAAGGGGAACTCCTTAGGGTGGGGTTATCTCTCCTCTTCTTTGGCTTATGGTAATCAACAAAATTATGTGTAGGCTTGACCGAGACGGAGTCAAGGTTGTTGCGTATGCGGATGATGTCGTAGTGTTGGTATCGGGGATGTTTCCTTCTGTGATCAGTGAGATTGTGGAAGGTGCCTGGATAAGATTAGCACATGGGCCACTGGATGTGAGCTTAGCGTCAATCCTAGCAAAACTGAACTGATGCTCTTTACCACAAAAACCAAAATACCGGCTTTCACGCCTCCACGGCTTAATAACCAATTACTCTCGTTATCATCTAGTGCTAAGTACCTAGGTGTGGTACTCGACCCTAAATTAAGCTGGAAGCTTAACATTGAACGGCGAATAAAGAAAGCCTGTGTGGCTTTTTAAGCTTGTAGCAAAACATTCGGTAAGAAATGGGGACACCGCCCGAAGATGGTCATTTGGATGTATACTGCGGTGGTGCGCCCTATACTTTTCTATGGATCGCTAGTTTGGTGACCGGCGGTTAAGAAAGCATACATTACCACACTCATCAACAAAGTACGAAGGACTGCGGCTCTAGGTACTACAGGGGCGATGAGAACATGCCCAACTGAAGCCTTGAACGTAATCCTTCACCTTATACCACTCTACCTTCATATAAAGTACATATCAGCATGTAGTTCGGTTAGATTAAGAGATACAGGTAGCTGGTGCGATAGTCTCAACGGCCACAACAGCATCCTTAATCTGCTACCTCGGGAGTTTGCGGCAAATCCCACCGACTACATAATTCCCAGGGTGAACTTTCGCAATGATGTCATGGTGAGATTCCCTTCCAGGGCGGAATGGAAATGTGGCACGGTGACAAACGAGTTCGAAACAACAATTTTCACTGACGGGTCGAAAATGGACTGCGGAGTAGGGGTAGGAATCTTTTCTGAATCCCTCAATATCTCTAGTTCATTCCGTCTACCCAATTCATGCAGCGTATTCCAGGCGGAAGTTCTTGCTGTACGAGAGGCGTGCCGTCTCCTCAAACATACATCGATACAACTTAACACCATCCCCATTTTCATTGATAGCCAGGCCGCTATCAAAGCCATCGTTTCTGCGGCTTCCTCCTCCAAACTTGTGGAACAATGCAAGGAGGAGCTTGCCGCACTCGGTCATAGGTCTAGGATTAGCCTCATCTGGGTGCCTGGTCATAGTAACATTGACGGAAACGAAAGGGCTGATGACTTGGTGAGGCAAGGATCTGCCCTTGCTTGCTCCCGTGCGGAGGAGGTCAACATTCCGTTAGGGGCCCTTAAGGGTAGAATCTTTGCTCATTTCCTTGCAGATGCTGGTTATAGATGGCGAGGGTTGCAGAACTGTGTCATATCCAGGCAGATGTGGCCCAAGTATAACTGGCGCAGAACACAAGGGCTATTAAACAGAAACCGGGCAGATATTGCTAGAGTTCTGGCAATTAGCACTGACCATTGGCCCAAAGGGGTCCACGCTGTCAGACTGGGCATTACTTTTAATGCACTTTGTCGTAGCTGCAACATGACCAGCGAGCCTGAAACAACTCGAATATTTACTTCATTATAATACAATTCTACCCATTTTCTTTATAAAATACCAATTTTTACCCAGAAAACATAAAAATTAAATCTCATCTAGACTCTACAGGTTTTTTCCTTTCATAATATGAGTACTAAACGTCATAGAGGTATGCGTCGTGGCGTAGTGGTTAGTGTGTCGGATCACTACGCAAGAGGTTCCAAGTTCGAATCCCAGAAAACACCAAAAAGTTTTTTTCACGATCCCACCTCTCGCGAACGTCTGACAAACATCCGAGAGTATTGTTGTCACGAGAAACAAATTGGCGTTCCGATACAGCACTTAACTGTAGGTCCCTTCCATTCGTGTGAAAAATATAACGCACACAACACGAATGGTTGCGGCGAGAAGCTAGGCCCTGGCACTTAAAGAGCTGTTGCGCCAAATATTTATTTTATTTATTTTAAACGTCATAGAGAATTTCAACTCATGGAAGATGCAATTTTGGAAATACTGGCAGCAGAAGACAGTGGTGATGAAGACTCTTTAGCCCTTGATGAAGAAGATAGACAATTTTTGGCACAAGATATTGAAGCAGGGGTTGACATTGCTGAAATAGAACCTTGTGAGAATGTTCCTCCTACAGCTGCAAACCCTGAGGTTGTAACACCCACCCACGCCAGATCAACGCCAAACTTTGCTTGGAGAAGTAATCGGTATGTACCAAATAATTTTGAAACAGATTACACTTACATATTTGGGAACATAAAAATCTTGTCAGAAGAAGAAAGTAGAACAGTAACTCCTATACAAATTTTCAACGGTACCTGTAATTTCAAAGGACTGATTGATGAATCATCAAATATACCTGCTGACAAGGATATGAAAAGAGGAGCATCTTTTCCACCAGCTACAACGGAATATCTTTCATAAAATGGATGGATAACAAGGCTGTGCATATGCTCACTAATTTCTTATCTCCAATTCCAACATCCACTGCCACTAGGAGACAATCAGGAAGTGCTGAGAGAATCACTGTCACATGTCCCGATGTTATCAAACATTATAATAAGTACATGGGGGGTGTGGATCTTATGGATTAAAGGAAGTGTGTTATGAGGTAGACAGGAAATCAAAAATCAAATACTACCTTTGATTGTTCTTGTATATCCTTGATATAGCTATCAACAATGCTTACATTGTGTACACCAAACTGCATGAAGAAAAGCGAGTGGAAGGACCTCTCCTAACAAATTTAGAATTTCGCCAGCAAATCGCAAGATCCCTGATAGCTGGATATTCATCGAGAAAAAGATCCATCACATCTACTGTCTGTACAATGCTTGTCGTTATTGTGATGTACACTTGTGCTACACAAATGATCGTAACTGTTTCGCTAATTTTCACAATCGTCAGTGAGGGGTTAGGTCCAGTAGTAACTATGTACTTATGTAGGAACTGTTACTTAGGACGAGTAAGTTTAGTACAGTTTTCGTTCCCCCTATACATACTCGTATAGAGTCTCAAAGTATATTTTTATATTTTATACATACCTGAATTGCAATAAATAAAACATTTATTTGATTATTTTTGAAGCATCTTATCCATATTTTTTATCTAAAACTAATTTTCATTTACTTAGATATCAGCGTGCTAAATGTAGGTATTTCAGGGTAAAAAATTAGCATTGGACACATATGTCCCCACGCGGAAAACCCATTTCGCTCGAAAAATTATCGGTTTTTCTTGGCAAAATATTTTATTAGACTGCAAATGAGTAAAAAAATATTGGATCAAAAATCCCTCCGCTCATTTTCTTCTGTGCGTCAAAGGGTTAGACTTAAAGCTTCATAAAGTGTGTGATCAAAAAGAAAGCTAAGCTGTCCTTTAATTCCATTTAAAGACCTTCGTGGCAAAGAAACCCCTTAAAACAAAATTAGCTCAAACAAAAAGAAGGAAGTAAAGGAACACATCAATAAATTCCCAGCTTTTCAAAGTCATTACATAATACCGCTAAGAAGTAGGTAAGTGCCGATTTCAATCTTTTGATGATGTATAAATTATATAGAGAAAGTACTGAAGCATCAGTAAGTCTTTCAAAATATTCAGAGATATTTAAAACGATGGACTTAAAATTTAAAATACCGAAGCCAGATACTTGCGCAGTATGTGAAATACTAATAGCAAAAATTAAAGTGGCACCAAATAGAGAGGAAAGACAACTTTGGAAGAAGAAATATCGTCTTGCATTTACAGACAGCTGAAAATGACTGCGACGCACACAGATAACATCATTATTTACAGCGATTCTTGTTCAGTACAGAATAAGAATTCGTTTGCTGCCGCTATGTTCCTAGTGTTTGGTAATAGCAATTCATCAACCGAATTTATCGATCACAAGTCCATACCCATATGGAGTGCGACAGCGATCATGCTTTCATGCAGATTTGTTGGCTTTATAAGTCCGAAAACTGACTTCTTTTAACCTGACAGCCTCTTTACAGCTCTGGTCAAACCACGGGTTTGCCTTAGGTTTAATGCTCTTTATTCTGTTAGGAATAAAGTCATTCATACCTAAGAGTATAGTGTTAGTGTTAGGAAGCATAGCGACCAGTTAAAACTCCTAAAGAAGCTATTAAGGACGCACCAGTTGGCTTTCTCGTATTGCCATACTTTTCTTTTAGGAGTTTTTTTCTTTAACTGAGTGGTCGGAGTACGAGAATTTAGCTGATACGATATTATGGTCAGACCGTCCTAGAGGCGCTAAAACATCAATAGTGTATTTATCAGGGTGCGAAGTAAGAAACAAGTCCAAAGTGTTGGCGGTTATTTTTTTTTGTTTTTTTTTCTGCATTTCTACTTTTTGAGAATTACTTTTATAATTGTTCCTTTTCACTATTATTTGTTTATGTATGAAGAAAAAATTAATTTATTTGGTTTTAAAAATTATTAAAAATGCTTTTTGTTTATGATAGTACGGTCCCGTGAAATAACAGAGAGCGAAACAAGGCTAAATATCAAAATTCGACTTTATTTCGCTTTCATAATTTATGAATTTTGAAATTTGGCCTTAATTCACTTTTAAATAAGGCCGAGTCGAGGCACACATTTAGACGGAGGTACCTGCTTTCATACTTCCACACCAGAAAATTTATCGTGGAAACGTATTCACATATACTTCCAATACATTCAACAGCCTGTTTTTTATTTTATGTATTTAATTATGAATTATTTTTTTTTTTAGTTAGGTCAAAGGGTTAGACTTAAAGCTTCATAAAGTGTGTGATCAAAAAGAAAGCTAAGCTGTCCTTTAATTCCATTTAAAGACCTTCGTGGCAAAGAAACCCCTTAAAACAAAATTAGCTCAAACAAAAAGAAGGAAGTAAAGGAACACATCAATAAATTCCCAGCCTTTCAAAGCCATTACATAATACCGCTAAGAAGTAGGTAAGTGCCGATTTCAATCTTTTGATGATGTATAAATTATATAGAGAAAGTACTGAAGCATCAGTAAGTCTTTCAAAATATTCAGAGATATTTAAAACGATGGACTTAAAATTTAAGATACCGAAGCCAGATACTTGCGCAGTATGTGAAATACTAATAGCAAAAATTAAAGTGGCACCAAATAGAGAGGAAAGTCAACTTTGGAAGAAGAAATATCTTGCAAATATCTTGCATTTACAGACAGCTGAAAATGACTGCGACGCACACAGATAACATCATTATTTACAGCGATTCTTGTTCAGTACAGAATAAGAATGCGTTTGCTGCCGCTATGTTCCTAGTGTTTGGTAATAGCAATTCATCAACCGAATTTATCGATCACAAGTCCATACCCATATGGAAAAGGCGAATGTTTCAATTCATGTACCAAGAGACTGGTATCCATTCATTAAAACAATTGGACCTACGATTGCTGTCGTCGAAATGAAAAGCTCTGATTTTTTCAACTTTAATAAACTTGAAAAAACAAAATTTCGCTTTAAGAGAGTTAATGAAAATTATGACAAATTTATTTGGCATGCTGTAATATGGTTTTGTTACAGTAAAGGATTATATACAATATTGTACAAAACTTCACTACGTGACGACGAAGCCTTTAATACACTAAACGTGATAAAGCGAGGTGTAATTTCTCTTGAAGAGAGAGAAATTTGTACAGTTGCGTACATATCTGAGGAGAAGAAAAGAGATCTTCGTGAATTGCAAACGTTCATAGATCCACAATTTCATTCGTTTCACCACAATCTTCGATCCAACGCCGATGAAGTTAACACTCACCCAGACCTTACCGAGGAGGCTGAAGAAGATCCTTTACTTTAAATGTCATCCTTATCTCTTAATACTTTGTTTTTTTTTTCTTTTTTCTTTTTATAATGTGCGCGCGCCAAAGGGAGTATTAATACCCTTTAATTGTTTCAGGGCACGAACGTCAGGGAAAAGTGGGAAGAGGAACAGAGGAGGTACCTATGCACGTTGGCTTTGAATGTTTGAAGGTTGTAGTGATGGGGAAAACAGAGCCTGGTATATCGTTCCACATTCGTGTTGTTCGGCTTATAAATGAATCCCTATATTTGACAGTATAGCAAACCGAAGTTTGGCTTTACGGTAAACTGATGTGCATTCGAAGCATATCGCGTATTGCGGGTAAAATTTCGAAGGGGAGGAATGCAACTGGCTATTTCGCTGCAGCATATTTTGTGGAAACAACGATAAAACAGGGAGAGATAGGAGACATTTCTCTGATGTTCTAGTGAATGAATGGAATTCACAATGTCTCTATCACCTATAAGTTTTAACGCGCTATTCTGTACCCTATCAAGAATGTGCAGAACGGTCTTGGGTGCACCAGAACAGATATGGGCGTTATATTCCAGCTTAGGGCGGATGAATGCCTTATAAATTGAGGCCAGATCAGACGGGGTAAAATATTTCTTGCACCGCTTAAGGAATCCTAGACATTTTGCAGCATTTTTGGCGACCTCGAATATGTGATCGTTTCATGGAAGATGGTTATTAATGCTCATACCGAGGATGGCAAGTCTTTCGGTTTCAATGATGCAAGTACCATCCATAGACAATGGTTGAGGGTTTTGGTTTCGCTTGAGAGACAGAAGACCGCATTGTGTTTTGGAACCATTAAATTCCACTCTGTTGGTTGAACCCCATTTAATTATGCTGTCCAGGTCGGAATTTATTGTGTTTAACATACGTTGCCGTTCCCCTTCTACGGCCGAAGAGCAAGGACGTGAGTTAGGGAACGAATATGAAAAACTGAGGGCACTGTCATCAGCGAAGGAATGGTTTGGATTAGAAGTTGCAGACAAGAGATCATTTATAAAAATAAGAAAGAGAGTCGGAGACAAAACAGAGCCTTGGGGAACACCAGCATTTATTTGGTGAATTGCAGACTTGAAGCCGTCCAAAACAACTTGTATTGAACGCCCCGAAAGGTAATTTCTAATCCATTGAAGAAGAGACTCATCGACGCCAAGTGCACGCATTTTCGACAAAAGAGCCTGATGCCAAACTCTGTCAAATGCCTTTGAAATATCAAGCGCAACCATCTTGGTTTCGCCGAAGTGATGGAGAGATTGGTTCCACTTCTCGGAGATATGCCATCAAATCACCAGTGGACCTGTTGCTACGAAAACCATACTGCCGGTCATTAAGGAGTTTACGTGAATCGAGATATTTCATAAGCTGACGATTTATCAGCGTTTCCATACCCTGGAGAGAAGGGACGTAAGTGCAATGGGTCGGTAATTATACGGGGAGGAAGATTCGCCTTTTTTTTAGGGACGGGCTGGACAAATCCTGTTTTCCATCTACTCGCGAAAGAGCCCTGAAAAGTAGGATAGACAGAAAAGCTTACACAGAGGTTTTGCCAGCGTAGAAGAACACCTCTTCAGAACTATGGGGGGATACCATCTGGACCAGCAGATTTGTGTATGTTAAGACCTTTGAGTACTTCTGCAACTGTACGAGTGCGAAAGTGGACTTGTGCCATGGAATATTTGACGCTCTCAAATAGAGGTGGAGACAAAGCATTATCTGGCAGCGTGGAGTTCGCTGCGAAGTGAGCAGCAAGCAGATTATCTTTGTCAAGGAGCTGACAGCTGGAATGTCATTGTAAATGAGCGAAGGGATGGCAGACGAGGCCGAATTTTTAATATTTTTGACGAATGACCAAAAATGTGTACTACCTTTGGGACATTGTAGGATGTTTTGTCTCAATTTTTGGTCATGTAAGAATTTTACACGTCGAATATGGACATTGCAGTCTTTTCTGGCTTGTTTAACCTTCTTTCGGTTTTCCTCAGATTTGTTGGCTTTATAAGTCCGAAAACTTACTTCTTTTAACCTGATAGCCTCTTTACAGCTCTGGTCAAAAAACGGGTTTGCCTTAGGTTTAATGCTCTTTATTCTGTTAGGAATAAAGTCATTCATACCTAAGAGTATAGTGTTAGTGATCATATCAGCAGCGGCATCCACGTCGCTATCGAGGAAGCATAGCGACCAGTTAAAACTCCTAAAGAAGCTATTAAGGCCGCACCAGTTGGCTTTCTCGTATTGCCATACTTTTCTTTTAGGAGTTTTTTCTTTAACTGAGTGGTCGGAGTACGAGAATTTAGCTGATACGATATTATGGTCAGACCGCCCTAGAGGCGCTAAAACATCAATAGTGTATTTATCAGGGTGCGAAGTAAGAAACAAGTCCAAAGTGTTGGCGGTTATTTTTTTTTTGTTTTTTTTTCTGCATTACTACTTTTTGAGAATTACTTTTATAATTGTTCCTTTTCACTATTATTTGTTTATGTATGAAGAAAAAATTAATTTATTTGGTTTTAAAAATTATTAAAAATGCTTTTTGTTTATGATAGTACGGTCCCGTGAAATAACAGAGAGCGAAACAAGGCTAAATATCAAAATTCGACTTTATTTCGCTTTCATAATGCGAATTAAAGCCGAATTTCGAAATTTGGCCTTAATTCACTTTTAAATAAGGCCGAGTCGAGGCACACATTTAGACGGAGGTACCTGCTTTCATACTTCCACACCAGAAAATTTATCGTGGAAACGTATTCACATATACTTCCAATACATTCAACAGCCTGTTTTTTATTTTATGTATTTAATTATGAATTATTTTTTTTTTTAGTTAGGTTAGAAAATTTAACATTTAAAATTGAAATATTCATATATGTAAAGATTTGATCAGGAAAAAGTAATTTCATGTCAACTTCCGAAAACAAAGAAACACTAATTATTTTCATTTTGAGGTATATATGTAATGTATACGTATGAGTTAATACTTAAATAGAAAAAAGAGAATTATACGTATGTATTACAAAATAATTTGAAAAGAATATGGAATCAAAGTTAGTCAATTTCACAGGGTTGGGGTTACAATCCCGAAAACCGAAATCCCGAAAATCCAAAATCCCGAAAACCCGAAAATCCAATATACCGAAAACGAAATACCGTAAAATTCGGTTGGGTACAATTGTAAATGGTTGTTTCCTGGCAGGCGCCTGTATCTTAATAGTACTTTGTTGGCCCGGAAAAAGAGGATTTTAGACTATGGGACATATCTTCGACTAATAAACTGGACGGCCTTCGGCCTCACATGCAGGTGCTAAAGGCACCAAACACCAAATTTTAAAATTTTTCCTACAATGGAGTTACAATCAATAGACATTAATTACGGTAAAATTTGGCTTTGTTTATGCTTTTGCCTTCTTTTTGAAATTCGGATTTATTTCGCAAAAAATGTTCAGCTTTGTTTCCGCGTTATTTCGTTCATTGTTATTATTCTATAAAAACTTAGCCTATAGATAATTTTGAAGACAAAATAGATTTGAAGAAGTAAAAGTAAAGTGAAGATAGAAATTGCAACTATTTCGATTGATTTATGTGATTTGTATTTATTCGTATAGCTTAACTTTTTTCTTCGCAAAAAAGAAAATAAATCAAAACAGCTATTGTTTCTTAATTCGAATCTTAATTTATCTCTAAAAGATATAGACAATACCCTCATCTCTGTGAACAAATTAAAGGGATATGCAATAGTAATCTCTTTATTTCCCATGCCATTTTAAAACTTCAAACATGACTCCCGAAAAGTAAAGAAAATCGACTTAGGCGGTTTTACCTTGTGACCACAAATATTTCTCAGATAGGGTCACACTTATAGAAACAGTGAAATATATAGTAAAACCAGATGTGGTCAATGCAATTTATTGTAAAGTACCGATTTTGGCCCTCATTCAGCACAGGCTCGTCGAGTTACGAGTATTCCTAGAAACAAACTTTTGGTATTCTAAGAATATATTTTCGACAAAATTGAGCAAAAAGAAATTATAATTGCAGAACATTGCTCAAGAGAACGTAACGACTACTACTTTCCAAAAATTACCAAGCTAGCAAATGAGATCGTCATCAATTCCAAAATGTGTTCAAAGGCAAAGTATGACCGACACCCAAAGAAACAACTAATCGGTGAGTGAGACTTCAATCCCATCATATGCAAGAGAAATACTGCATATTGACATTTTTCACAAAAAATATTTTCTAACTTGCATCGATAAATTTTCCAAATTCGCGGTGGTCCAGCTGATACAGTCGAGTACGATAGAGGACGTGAAAGCACCAATTCTGTAACTAATGAACATTTTTTCTCAGACAAAAATAATTTCTTGTGACAATGAAGCGTCATTGAATTCCGAGACTATAAAGTCAATTTTGCTAAAAGTTAACGCCCCACCTTTACACAGCACGTCTAATGATCTAGTAGAGAGGCTGCAATTGCAAGATGTCTTAAACTCGAAAGAAAAACCGTTGACACAGTCGACTTGATACTAGGGGCTACCATAGAATACAATATAACCATTCATTCAGTCACTAACTAAAATCCACTTGATATAATTCACTCGGCTCCAGCCGCGTTTGGGGATGAAATAAAAAATAAAGTTCAAAAGCCATAGGATGTGTTATTACAAAGGCACAATGAATCAAGGCAAAACAGATCCTTTCGAGTTGGAGAAAGGGTGTTAGTAAAGCATTTGTTTCAGGATTTTGCTCACGCTGCTTTCAATGATGACAATAGCGACTGGAAAATTGACGGACTACATTTATTGCACTATATCACTACATTCTTGGAATTCAGTGATATAGTCATCCTCTGGGAGGACCAGGGCTACCTTAGAAATACTCGTACAACTAACTTGACTGCATACTCCGAAATTATGGACGAGACGATCAACACAACTGATCTTTTCCCGCAGGCACTAATTACGTTTTTACATGCCGTGTTTATTTAAAAAAAATCTTTATTATCTTCAAGATTAACACCGAACACTATGACTACTGGACAACAAGTGACTTAATTGAATTCCTCTATCGGCAAAGGAGAAATACACCTGCATAGCTTTCCGTGGAAAGGAATGCAGTTGTTTACAAAATATTCATATTACATGCCCGTGCAATGAGATATAAATATGTTTTATGTTGAGTGCGCATAAATGACTAGCGCATGTAGTGCTATTATTTTGTGCTGAGTGCACATAAATGGCTAATTCCGTTATACGTGGGTGGAGTAAGTGTGAAGCCGTTATACGAGGGTAGTGGAGTATCCGACGTAACACCTCCCCCGTTAAGATTCTGCTCCGAAGAATCAGCACTTTTTATGCGCGGTTGTTCTCAATTTAACTTTCTCTATTAGTTTACGATTTTCTAAATTCTTTACGTGTATTGCCTCCGTGAAAAATTCATTACAATTTTATTAATAGTTACATTATTAAAACTAGGAATGACGAAGTTGTCATACGTTACAAAGTTTTCTTATTTTATATTGTTTATATCTAATTTACAATTTTCAAATCTTAGTAAGTTATTACCCATAACATTTAAATTATTGCAGTTATGCAAAATCTGGGTATAAGGAATATTTTTTGTAATGATAATATTATTATGTATTTGTTTAATTTCAACATTTTTATTTTCTTTAAAATTACATCTAGGATTTTCTTTAAAAATATTAGATATACAATTATCATTTATGAAATTTAAATCTTTGAATTTTATTGTTCCATTTATGTATTCGTAATTGAGATTATCATCTCTTATGAATTGATCGTATGGTGTTACTAATTCTAAGTTATTTTTATTAGGAATTGGTTCTATTAAAATTCTATTAAATTTTACATTTGAATAGTTTGGAATCAATAATATAAATATAATTTGATCGTCATGTATAATAACACTACTTTAGATATTACTTAATTTGCTAATTGTTATATTACATTTTTTTATCTCTTTTGGTGACTCCTAGTTTGCTAAGCAGTAAATTCTCTTTCACTTTCTTAACCTGTTCCCTTAACAGTTGTATATCATATTGGATTTGAAATGCCTGTTGCATGTTAGTAATTTGCAAAAATTCCCTATTCACAACGTGACCTAAATTTCGTAGTTGGGTTTTTATTTCTAACTGTTGTCCGTTATTATGTTTCGTTATATTGTCTATTACTTCGTTGAAGTGGTAATTTATTTTAATTTGGTCATTAAGTCCGTCAATCAAGTTTTGATTATTCTTTTCGTTTGTCTCCAAACTTTCCCTGATCTCTTATTCATCGGCGTAGTCCATTGTTCCTGTTAAATATTTAAGACCAATGTTAACTAATCCCCTTCTTTGTTTATGATGATTTTCTAATAAATTCCCTATTTAGTCTGTTAAATGTTAAAGTTATGTGTGATTGTTAGGTATTCCTTTTTGTAGTTAAGTTTGTTAATGTTGTGTTCTATAATGTCTAGGTTGTCTGTCCATGAGGTCAAATTTATACTATGGAGTAGTTTTGTATAACTTAACCTTTCCGGCAGAAGCGATCGACTTCGCTTTCTTTGGCGCTGAACCACCGTCTTCCACCCACTGCTTCGATTGCTGTTTCGTTTCGCGCGTGTAGTGGTGGACCCATGTCTCATTCATGGTGACAAATTGCCGCACAATATCGGTCGGATCCCTATTGAATCGGTCCAAAGATTGCCGCAAAAATCGTTTGCGCATTTGCTTTTGATCGGCATTCAGCAAATGCGGCACCCATCTTGCGCAGAGCTTTCGCATCCCTAAGTTTTTGTCCAAGATGTTTCGCACCCTATCTTCCGATATACACAGAGCCTCAGCTATCTTTATCTCACTCACCTTCACTCGCCTATCGTCCAATACGATATCATGCACTTTTCGATGGTTTCCGGTGTGGTTGCGATTTTTCACCGTCCTTCACGTGGGTCATCTTTGACGGACGTGCGACCACGTTTTAATTCAGCTGCCCACTTTTTAACAATTGACATGGAAGGAGCAGAGTCCCCGTAAACTTTTGTCAACTTTGGATGAATTTCGTTAGGGGTTAACCCATCCAAAACGAAGAATTTTATCACCGCACGATATCCATTATCCATTTTAACGAAAAACACGCAAGACTGCAAAAATTTGTGTAAAGAAACTACTTGAGAGAACACAAGTTGAAACTTGTCATACGAACTAATGAGAAGTGCACCCAGGCAGGAAACATAATTTTTTGCTGATTGGAACGTCAGCTCTGCGTCAGGCCGAGAACATTTCACCTTGCCCTGTATTTAAGTTCTGACGTCGATTTGCTGTCCGTTTGTTATTTTTGTTGTTGTCAGTAAAAATATAGTCGATAGTTTCTGTGGAAGAATAAAAACTTCATGTATTTTCATATTTATAAATTCTCTTGACTTGATTTTTATAGAACTTGCTTCCCTTATTGTCACTTAAATGATCTTTGGCTATTATTTCGGGGTCTGACTTTTTATGTACTGGCTTAATTTTATTGCTACTTCTATTTTTTAACATTGTTTTCTTTTAAAAATTCCTTAATTAGTATTGATGAGAACCCTGTTTCACCATCTGTAATAATTATGTTTGGAATACCAAATGATGCGAAACTATGTTTAAGTGTGTTCAGAAGGCTTATCCACGTTTTGTGTTTTATCTCCTCTACTGTAACGTGTTTAGTAAATTTGTCAATCATGGTTACGTACATAAGGTTTATGTTTGCGTACCATATGTCCACATGTAATATTTGATTTGGTTTATCTGGAGTGTCAGTTATTTTGAAAGGAACCTTGTATGGTAGTCTCTCATACTTAGATTCGTTACAGATTTCACAGATATTAATGAACTGTTGAATTTTATCTTTTAGTTTTGGGGTGTAAAAAATATCTTTGATTTCCAAATATGTCTCGTTAATCCCTCTATGATTCAGTAATCCATGGGTTTTGATAATGACTTCCTCCAATTTTTCCTCATCTTTCCATTCCACTTGTAGTGTTTAGGATTATTTGACTTTTATAGAGATTTACTGGAGATTCTACTATGGGAATGTGGTTAGTGCTATCCTCATTTGCGCTGTGGATAGTAGCCACCATGGATAGTTCATCTATTCCCCTATTGTTATTATCATCAGAATTGTCTACATTTTCGCTGTAGTATATTTCCATTCTGGATAAACTATCTGCTACAACATTGTCTTTTCCTTTTACATATTCAATTTCAAAAATGTATTCTTCCAATTTGATCTTCCACCGTTGCAATTTGGCGTTTGGCTCCTTAAGCCAACTTAGCGAAACAAGTGGTCGATGGTCTGTTCTTATTATGAATTTTCTACCATATAGGTAGGATCTAAAATATTTTGTGACCTGTACAATTGCCAGTAATTCTTTTTTGATGGTGGAATACCGAATTTCATGTTCATTAAGGGTGAGACTGTAGTAGCATACCTGGCTTAAAACTCGAAATCAGGGTACCTGAGAATTGGTCCAGATGTACCTGAGAATTGGTGCAGATGTAATTAGGGTTTTCAGATTTTCGAAACTTTCGACATAGTCTTTGTCATTTAAATTTATTTTAGCATTCTTCTTTAAGAAAGCTGTCATGGGTTTTGCTACTTTTCCGTAGTCCTTTATAAATTTGCGGTAATACCTTGAGATTCCTAGAAAAGCCTTTATTTGCTTCGTAGACTTGGGTAGCTTATAATTTTGTACAGCCGCAATTTTATTTGGGTTTGGTTTAATACCCTCTGTAGTTATAACATGGCCTAAGAATTCGGTTTCTTTCTTCAGAAACTCGCTTTTATCCAGTAGAACTTTGAGGTTTATGTCGCGGGAGCGTTTTTCAACCCGAATGGCATGCGAACGAATTCGTAATGCCCTTTATCAGTTGAAAAAGCGGTTTTTCTTATGTGCTCCTCCGCGATTTCAATCTGGTGGAAGCCTTTTGCCAGCTCGAGGGTGGTGAAGTACATTGACAATTTGTCGAATATGTCTTATATATTCGGTATTGAAAATTTATCGTCCACCGAAACTTCGTTAAGTTTTCGGTAATCGATAACTATTCTCCACTTTTGCCTTCCTGATGCGTCCTTTTTTTTTCGGGACGACCCAGATAGGAGCGGAATACGGTGAGTCACTTGGTCGAATGATGCCTTGATCCAGCATTTCTTTAATTTGTGAATTCACCTCATTTCTATGTACCTTTGGGTACCAGTGGCGTAGCGTCCATTCAAGCCAATTCCTTTCGGCTTCCCTTTTCAAATATCAAAAATTTTTATTTTGCCACTTGCCAACCATCACATTCAATTATTTGTTCATCAAACCATTTTTCATAACTTTATACACGTTCGAAAATGAAATCCTGCGACCACTTCAAACTCGCACACATAGGCGAGACAAGTATGAACTCCACTAGCGAGAGAGCGTGCAATGAATTTTTTTTGAGAAGCCGTTTATTTTCCGGCTTATGCATTCATTTCTTCAAAGTACGAACTTCAACTCTATTCCTTTCTGGCATATAGTAGAAGTTTATTTGCGATTTCTTTGTCTAACATACATTCGCTTATGAGGAAAATAACCCGAGATTTCTTGGCTTTTGTGGATGAACATTGGTGGAGAAGAAAGGTTTTAGTTCGAAGGATTTTTTTTTTTTTTATTGTAGGCAACAAAATAAGCCGACGAAAATCGGGTTACTGGGTGATGTAGTGGTTCGAACGGCGTTTGAGGTTTTCTTACTTGTTGGGTATTTATTTTTTTTTACAAATTTGAAATGACAGCTGCAAATCGGTTGTGTAATTGTGCGTGATTTATTGAAAATTTGGATGCAAATTTTTGTGATTTTTGTGACTGCTAATTATTAGAAAATTTTAAAAATTTAGCTATTACATCTACCAGTATGTATAAGTTAGTGTTTTAAATTATTAAATTATTATAAAATAGTGAGTGAGCTAAGTGAATAGTTATTAGCTATATACCAAGTAAGTAATTATAAATCTACTCAAGAGGTGCCCCATTGAATATTCTTATTATTCTTAGACAAGATGTCTCTAGTTAATTTTGAGTGTTGCTTAACTGATTTTCTTCTAAAAGAAACCCACGAGTTCAGAAGCTTTCTTTTTTGTAAAAAAAAAAAGTTTTAGAACTAGGTCGCTCGACACCATCAATGAAAATTGATTATACGCGAAAGGATGGGTATCAGAAACATTTCATGAGTCTTTTTACAAAAAGAATCCATGGCTGACTGGCAGTTGCAAATTAAATAGAATGTTTTGTTTTCCTTGTCTTCTTTTTTTCTAATTCTCCTAGTGTTTGGAGTCACACCGGTTTCTTCGATATAAACAATTTTATTAATTCCTCCAAAAAACATATTCAAACTGAAAAGCATATACGCAGCTGCTTGCATTTGCATGAATTTGACGAATATAGCATAGATACTTCTTTAGGGAATTCTTACGAAGCTCATAATAGAAAAGTTGATCGCAATCGCGATTTAATGAAGCTTTCATAGACACTGTAGTTCTTCTAGGAAAACAAGAGCTGGCATTCCGGGGTATCAGAGACTCATTCGTGTATAGTGAACGTCTTATTCAATTGCAGAGAAGACATTGAGCTTGCGAAGGAAGAGATCGAGGGTTTTGAGTAATGGATTCATTCTGAATTTTTGAAACTCATTTGACTCAATCTGTGAGAGCGTAAGTAACTGCTCAGAACCTCCACGCAAACGCCGACTACTTAATATTGATTCAAATACAGATTATAGCCGAATTTTTGTAGCATTTATAGATAATGTTACAAGTCAGATTAAGAATATGTATAGTTCATTTAGTCCATATATTTTCTTTGATTTATTAAACAAACCAAAATATGAATATTTTTCTAATTCAATGCCGGATTACAAAATATTTTCTTTAATTACCCTATTTCATGGAATTTTTAATTTTACTACTCCAAAAAAAAGGAACTCAAAGTTTTATACACTATCCCTTCACTTAAAAACCTTGAGGTTTTTCAACTTTATAAGCATTTTTATACGGAAATGCTTAGAGATACTTTTTCTCAAGCTCTAACATTGTGTGAAATCTTTTTAACCCTGCCTTTGACTGTGGCATCTGTCGAAAGATCTTTTTCGACTTTAAAAATAGTCCACACTTAAGAAATTCCCACAAAGAAGAAAGACTCTCAGACCTGGCACTTTTATCTATCGAAAAGCACCTTCTTTTAGAAATTAAAAATAACTCAAATTTTTATGAAAGAGTTTTAGCAGAAATCGTAAAAAATAATCGTAGGATAGCTTTAGAGTACAAATAGGTAGTACATAATTGTAATTGCTAAATTTTTGATTATTTTGCCCAGAACGGCTTCTTTCGAAGCCACTTTTTTTATGCGATGAGCGTGAAACGAGTTTTGATATTATATCCTATTCCTCCTTGTTGGGGTGGTCAGTTCTGATTTGGTTGTGAATTGGTTCATTGTTCATTTCTGTATAGTATATTTCTAACTGTGGTACTTGTCTATGGTAGGTTTCGTTTGTAAATTCCTCTTCTTGATTGAAAAAAATTGGGATTTCTTTCTCGGCTATTATCAGATGTCTATTTTTGAAGTCAAGTATAGCATCTAATGGCATCAGAATGTTATTTCCGATAAGTCCATTAAATACTTGGTGAAATTTTAACTCTAGGAATTATGCTGTTCTATTTTTGCCAAATTCTTCGAACAGTGTGATTCTTACCTTTTTATTCACTAAGATGGGTGTGCTAGTTGTTATTATTTGGATTGGCCTACTTAGTTCAATTTGCCATTTGGGGTGACAAATTCCTGGGTTTATAATACTTGTTTCCGAGCCTGGATCTATTAATATTCTAAGTTTAAAATTATTATTCGTTTGAATAACTATATAGGGTAGTTCTCCCGTAGGCTTTCTGCCTGAAAATCCGGGATGTTCGTTATGTTGTTTATTTGCCTAGCGTAACTTCCAGACAACGTGTCCATTGGTTATATTCTGTTTCTAAAATTCCCTCAACTATTTTCTCGGTTCCTAAAATTTCCTGAATTATTTCCATGGTTCCTAAAATTTCCTGAATTATTTTCACGGTTCCCAAAATTTCCTGAATTATTTTCACGGTTTGGGTTATTTGAATTATTGTGTTGAGGATTATGATTTTGTCGGTTTGAATTGTTATCATATTGATAATTTTGTTGACCTGGCCTGCTGGAATTTGTGTTATTGTCGTAGTATTGTCGCCTATCTTGATTATTTTTTCTGTGAGAGTTCTTCAAATTGCTTTCGTCTTGCCCTATAAATGTATTAAAAATGTTCCTAATTTCTCCTATCTCGTGTTTGTTTATTATGGCGTATGCTAGGAGCCAGCTACATTTCTTTCACTTTTTGTACTAACATACCGTAAAAAATTTTTGTAATTATTTCGCCGTTTTCATTAAACGCTGCGCTTGTTTTAACTTATTATCTAGTTCACTTATACTACTTACTTTAAAAAAAAAACCCGAT